>CM054061.1:94000700-94600700 GCA_028641055.1 Alopecurus myosuroides
GACTAAATTATACTCCCTTTTTTTTTTCCTTCAGTTTGTTAAGACATTCTTAACAAACCGAGACATCTTTTACACCTTTTTTTTTTCTTTACTTCCCACCGACCTCTCTTCCTTTCTTCTAACTTTGTTGTGTTTTATCTTACGATTTGAATCATATTCTTTTGATTTTTCCTTTTTAGTAGATGTTTCTTCGAGAGAGGGGCATACAAGTGATGCACGTATGGCGGTCTTTGTATGAATTTTGTCCGATGCTTTGATCCAATGGTTAATTCAACGGGAGCCAGATATACTCCCTCCGATCCATATTAATAGGTGCTGAAGTGGACGTATTTAGACACGTTTTATTGCTAGATACATCCACTTCGGCACCTATTAATATGGATCGAAGGGAGTATCAGATTCGACCGGTTTGATTTTTCTCCAACTGGGGCTACCCTCATTTCCATTAAATTGCTCTAATGGAAATAACGAGGTTCGTTACAGAAATACACAAAGACTCGACGGTTTGATGAGAAGTGTCCTACGTAAATCGGACGCGAGCACATCATTTGGTACTCCCTCCGATCCATATTAATAGGTCCTCAAGTGGATGTATCTAGCAATAAAACATGTCTAGATACATCCACTTGAGTACCTATTAATATGGATCGGAGGGAGTATATAGGAGTAATTATTATTACTCCCGTGCATGCTCCCGCCACATATGGCTAACAACTGTGCTAAATTCTACTAAGACGTTTACACATGGGAAGTACATTAAATTCGTCACAATTTATGAAGCTGAACATGAAATTCAAGCGTTGGAACATGAGTTGTATAACACAAAAATTATATTATTAGAAAGTATAACATCCAAAGTTTTAAATGATATACTTTTTATAATGTAAAACACATATTACGCTTGGTCAAATTGGTGACCTAGGGCCACGCATACACCCTATAAACCTGACCAGAGGGAGTATGCTAGATAAACCTTGTACTTAATATTATTGTCTAGACCGCAAAGTTATGTCAACATAATCATATCTCCTTACATCAGTAGTAGTAATAATATTTTATTTATTTATCCAGTTCAATCCTTTAGGCCTCCTTTGATTTGAAGAATTTTCTTAGGATTCCCGTAGGATTCAGTCCGAGTGGATTTTTCCCTATTGAACGTGTTTGATTCATGATAATGTATCCCGTAGGAATAAATCCTGTAGGAATTCGGTAGGCTATTTCCATAGGGAAAAAAGAATGAGGTCAGACCTAATGGAAAAATCCTTTGGAAGAATGCTTATGAGTTCCTGGGTTCCTATGTTGCAATCAAACAACCATCTGTAGGAATTCCTGTGTCCACATGATCAGATGGGCAGGACATTCAATCCTTTAAGTTTCCTATCCCTTCGGTTTCCTAACCCTATGAATCAAAGGGGGCCTTAAACTCTGCAACTCCACGGAGTTCTTCACGAGAATTTAAGAGTAAAAGAGTTAACCCACCATGTTACCTTCATGAACGCAAAGGCATATAAGAAAAAATTTACCTAACCATACTTTATGGCTTTTACTTATACATGCTTTACTTTACCATGTGGTGTTTACACCTTGCTATTTTTCCGACTCGAAGAAACTTCCCTTCAATTCTTACACTATGTCTAGCCGTCCCACGCTATGAGGCGCTCTCTCCTTTCTGAAATACTTGACTTTCAAGTGAGTGTATCTAGAAAAAAAGAACTAATAGATGCATTCATTTGGGAGTCAAGTATTTTAGAACAGAGAAAGTACAAGGCAAGCGTCCACGAAAGATACCACTACAAGCTTAGGGTTCGATTTTGAGTTTATTAGTTCAAATGAATAACCGTAGGCTCTTCGTCTGTGATGAAAATTTCACAAGCTTTCATAAAAATTAAGTTTTAAAAACAAAAAAAAAACTTATGCGTTTATACATGGAAATAGATCATTTCATTCACAAATGCGCTCAATAGTTTTTTAGCGTGTTTGGTTGCCAACAAAGCTCCCATTCAGGCTATGCCGGGCTAAATCCGATATGTTTTGTTGTTTTGGCCACATGGGAAAAAAGGCATGCACGCTACTCAAAGCACCATAGAGTATAGTTCTCGAGGAGCATTTGATTCATCCATTTCCAGCGAGCCATCTCGCGTTCGGGCTGAAAGTGAACACGTCCAGTGCTAGTGGGTCTCACTATGATGCCGGTATGTACCTTTTGCTCGTGGTTGGTTCTCATCGCCCTCCCTTAATCTCCTCCAACCAATCCACTATAATCTACACAACAATGCTTTGGCTCGAGATAAGTTCACACACCAAAAAATATGCACATCAACGTTTGATTCCATTCTCGTACCAATTTCGAGTTTTGTGTGTTGTAACTACTTAGTTTCGTGTTTATATTCAGAGTTTTTAAATGATTTTTTTCAATTTTGTCACATACGTTGTACCATTTGAAATTTCCTTCACGGAGTAGGTTCATCTCATGGTTTCGCCAAGCTTTTTTTGTTGTATTTTTTTCACTTCGACGACATAAACGAGTAGATATATATCTCTTAGTTGCATTTTACTTGTTCATGTTGTGTTTCTTTTTCAACCTTTTCATGGCGTGCTTGTTCTTCAACCTCTCCCCCCCTCGACCTCAAGCTTTTGAAATTTTCTTTGACCACTAGCTTCATCAGGTTGTTCAACACAACTCTTATATTGTAAGTTTTCTCTGAGCCTTATAGACGATCATGGTCCCACGACAATCTCAATTCTGAGGATCGAAAGAGAGTTTATTTTCTCACTAGGTGTTCGAGCCAACATGTAAGGATCTTGGATCTCGTCAGGTTTATAGAGGCACCCTACAAGAGTAGATGAATCTAGGGTTTATGGCTATGGAACCTACGAAGGCTAAGGCTTTGAATTGGGTGTCTACGAGGCCTCTGGATGTGGGCAAAACATCTATTTTTTTCCATCTTAGACAATTAATATGAGACGGAGGGAGTACTATATATTAAAATATGTAGTATTATGCACCGTAAAATACCCTGAAACATAAGTCTAGATACATCTATTTTAACGTCAAGTAATATGGGACTGAGGAAGTATATGATAGCCCATGATTTTACATCAATTGAGGCCAGGAGGCGCCTGAGCCTCTATCCAAATCATGCGCCTATGGGTAAATCGATCGATGCAAGAAACAAGAAAGAAATCAAAGTATTTCTACGCCCGTACATATCGATGCGCTTTGAGGAAGAACTTAATGCTACTATGTGAAACCACCACTTTTCCCTCCATTTCCGCTACTATTCAAATTAATTAACCTGCAAATACGCTGCAACCTTAGATCAACGGTAGAAAATTAGCATCAACGGTACGGAAATTATCATCATTTCTTTAACAAGCTTCAAACCATTTACGTCGTGCTTGATTTTTTTACTTTGTCACAACTCATCTACTCATCGATATTTTTATTTTTATTTTGTTAACGTAAATTTTCAAAATATTATTGAGAAGTAGAACTCATTGAATCGATATGTAAAATGTTATTGCATACTAAGATGCATATTTTTCATAATAGTCGAATACCAATCATCAACTATATTTTCTAGTGCTAAATTCTAACTGTATTTTGTACAAAATATTATCCTTTATTTAGGTTGGGATGTTTAATAAACTATCTTGTTACAACGGGTTTTGCTATAAATATCAGCAAACCAACATGATCATCTTAGACATTTGTATGTATCATTTTCTTAATACTCTGCAAAACGTGGTGAATTGTCTTGAAGTTATAAAACAAGTGAACTACGAGCTAGAGTTTTCTAGAGTAGAAGAATATCAAGTTCGTGTGTAACGAATTAGAGGTAAATTAGTAATTTGCATGTGCAAACATCATGAGTACCAAATACGAATAAAATCTTTATATGAGCATCATGTTCATAAATCCATACTTTTCGCTGTCATGCTTTATGTACACACCCACGACAAAATTTAAGTATTCCGTATAGAGAGTATTTCTTTGATGACATAAAGTTTGGAACGAGCCTACGAATATGGTCACATATATACATATATACATATATATATGTAGCATGCAAAATATGTAGTATTGCTAGTGAGGTAGTTTGAAAAAGTAGCATGCAAAAGTGATTTTAGTCCTACTGTTATTGAGATAATCGCACCCACAAATTCAGTCCATCTAATGCACAACATTCTTTCTATTGCCATGTCCTCTAGAGTGATCAAGTCAAGCATCAAGAACAGAACAACAAATATATCATAGATAGTCATAATGTGGATCTGCATAGAATAAATCACCTCATAAATAAGGATCCACCAACGAAGTGCAAAACGTGATAGTAATCATGTAAGGAAATTCTTGTGATGTAATAGCATTGAAGCGTAGAAAGATATGATCAATCTATTGCCACAGAACTATAGCCATATGAGAAGTTGGGAGCGCAAGAGGTAGGTGAATTAGGAACATAAAACAACCCCCCCCCCCGGGGGGTGATGTCTACGCACGCTTCTATTTTTGTAGACAGTGTTGGGCCTCCAAGTGCAGAAGTTTGTAGAACAGCAGCAAGTTTCCTTTAAGTGGATCACACAAGGTTTATCGAACTCAGAGAGGTAGAGGTCAAAAATATCCCTCTCAAGCAACCCTGCAATTACGATACAAGGAGTCTCTTGTGTCCCCAACACACCTAATACAATTGTCAGTTGTATAGGTGCACTAGTTTGGCGAAGAGATGGTGAAATACAAGTAATATGGATGATTATAAGTGACAATAGCAATCTGAAATAAAAATGGAGCAAGAAAACATGTAAGCAGAACTGATTGTAAACGGTGTTTCAATGCTTAGAAACAAGGCCTAGGGATCATACTTTCACTAGTGGACACTTTCAACAATAATAACATAATTGAATGCATAAATATCATCTCTTCACTACGCTACTCCGAACCACTCTCCGGTCGGATAACAAACACCAATCATTGTCTAGGGCTATAAAATCACTCCTTAGAGTTCGCATTTCCCCATCTAGGTAATCCCCGCGCTATCACCATGAGACTTAGATGGTTCCAAAAAAACACCACAATTTCATAGGTCGTCCAACACAATATATTAATTTACCTATATATATATATATATCATGCTAAACCACACGGTGCACATAGTGTCACCTTTACACCATTATCGAAGTATCTACGGAGATCTCATAACAAAACCACTTGAGTAGCATAATAGCTGAAGAGTAACATCTACTTATTCAACTATATTACAAAGCTAATGATCACATAAAGATCACACCATGGGAGAGAGAGATGAAACACATAGCTACCGGTAGAGCCCTCGGCCCCGGGGGAGAACTACTCCCTCCTCATCATGGGAGACATCAATGACGATGAAGATGGAGATGGAGTCGATGGAGATGGTCCTGGGGGCACTTCCCCGTCCCGGCTGGGCGCCGGAACAGAGTTTTTTGTCCCCCGAAACTTGTCGGCGATGGAGGCAGAGCTACAAAACTTTTCTTGGACAAAGGCTGGATATTTTAGGCTTTATGCCTCGGGGGGAATAAATAGGCGAAAGGGCGATGTCGGTGGGCAGCCAGGGGCCCACATCACTAGCTGGCGCGGCCAGGGAGGGACCCACGCCCCCTATGGTGTGTCCACCCCGTGGCCCCCTCCGGGTCTCCTTTGGACTCCGTTGACGTGCCGGGAATTCTAACACTCCGGGATTTTTTTTCGTCCTATTCCAATAATATTTCGAGAACAACTTTTCTGAAACAAAAAACAACAGAAAACAGGAACTGCCTCTGTGGCATCTTGTCAATATGTTAGTCCCAGGAAATTCATAAAAATGACATAAAGTGTATAGGAAACATGTAGCATATGGCATGAAAACAACATGGAACATCAGAAATTATAGATACGTTTGAGACGTATCAAGCATCCCCAAGCTTAGTTCCTACTCGTCCCCGAGTAGGTAAAACGATAAAAACAAATAATTTCTGAGGTGACATGCTACCAACATAAATTTAATCATCTAAATTGTAAAAGCATATGTAAAGCTGAGATCATAGTACTTTAAGCACATGCATGATAGATATGATTCTAACAATTAAACTTAGCAATCACTTTGCATCATGAAAAGTAACCAAATAAAAGATCATGAATAATAATGCACTTGAAAGTTATACGTTTGTTTCGAGCATAAAGAAAACATATCAAAGTGATGTTTCGCTTGTCCTTAAGAGTGGGGCAAAACATAAATGCCTGGACACCTTCAAAGTTCAAGTGGATGACTAGAACAGATAATTTGAGAGAAAGTAATAACACATCATGAATCAATCAATAATAATATTTGGGACTGATGCACATTAAACTCAGAATGACAACTACACTCTCTTAATTGTGCATAAAGTTAGAAGATGGATACTCAACATAAAAGTAAAATAAAGGCCCTTCGCAGAGGGAAACATGGATTAACTCATGTGCTAGAGATTTTTATTTCATTAAACAGAGGTATTGAAAATATTTTCTTTAGAGAGGTGTATACTTATGTCAACGAATGGTAATAGAGTTCTTGTCATCTTCCATACTAAACAAGTTGGGAGCGGTTCCGAATTATTTATATTAATCATTTATAGCATGCTCTTTATATAGTATGACACTCCTCCCCACCTTGCTTTCGCAAACCATGGCTAACCGAATCCTCGGGTGCCTGCCAACAATCTCATACCATGGAGGAGTGCCTATTTATTTGTTTATCTTTTTGATGTTATAATGGTCTAACAAGCTCTTTTCAAAATTAATGACGAGCATATGAAGCATGCAAGTCAGGGTACTTAAATAGTATGGAAGGCAACAAACCCAACTACTACTTCCTCATGAGCTAAAACAAGAACACAAAACAAGTATAATTTTGAAGGTTTAAAGATATTACATGAGAAATTTACTTGGAGTGGCGGTTAAAACCCACATTTAGGTATGTGTGGTGGACACATTTGGCAAACTTTGGTTTTTGGGAGTTGTATGCACGAGTAGAGCTCATACTCAGTACAGGTGGAGGCTAGCAAAAGACTGGGAGCGACGAATTAAGAGAGCAATAATGACCATAATCATGCATAGCGATAAAAACATTATTAATCAAAGCATACATGGTATTACAAGTCAAAAACTAAATGATCATAGAGGGTATAAGTGACAGATTTTTAGTCATAAACATGGTGTAAGCACGCGCCACGTCAACCAAATAAAGCATTCGAAGGAGAACACCACAAATTTATGCTTCAATGTGATAAAAACAACTCACGATTGTTTCAATTGCACATTAAGCACTCTCATCTATTTGAGACAGGTCATGGTACAATGATAACTAATAAGCATAGAACTAAAATAACATCCAACATGACATGAAAAAGTCTAGCCACATTCTATACGAGCTTCTTTTTGCTCAGTTATAAGCATGAAAATTGTACTACTCCTTTCCAACACCAATCATTTTATATTAAACAAAAACTCTCCAAGAGATAAATCAATGAAACAAGAGAGTACTAATACTACTCTATTAGAACTAACAACTCTGAATAAGAGATGCATGAAAACAGGAGCGAAAAGGATTTGCAGCAACTAGAAGAAAAACTAAGAATACGAGCATGACAGAAAACGAGTATTCATATGAAAAAGCGAAGCGTGTCTCTCTCCCACACAAAAATGCTGGGTTCCAACTAAGTTTATTGCATCAAGGAAAACAAAATAAAACAAAACAAACATACGCTCCAAGCAAAGTGCATATGATGTGACCGAATAAAAATATAGTTTCACTAGAAGTGACCTGATAAGTTGCTGATGAAAAAGGGAATGCCTTGGGCATCCCCAAGCTTAGATGCTTGAGTCTTATTGGAATTTGTTGGGATGAACCACGGGGGCATCCCCCAGCTTTGGCTTTTGATGACCCACAAGTATAGGGGATCGCAACAGTCTTCGAGGGTAGTAAAACCCAAATTTATTGATTCGACACAAGGGGAGCCAAAGAATATCTATTAGCCTTAACAGCTGAGTTGTCAATTCAGCTGCACCTAAAAAGTAGACTTGCTCGCAACAATTTATCAGTGGTAACAGTTTTATAGCAGAAGTAGAAATCAAATAACAGCAGTAGTAAAATAGTAACAATAGTGGCAATAGCAGAAAACATCGGGATGGGGACTACCGTAGGCATATAGAGGGAATGGATGGACGGGCGTTGCATGGATAACATAGGTAATGTAATAATCTAACACTGGACATTGCAGATAATAATAATAAAGCATCAAACATTTAGGCAAACCATAGGCATGTGTTCCAATATAGTCATACATGCTCGCAATGAGAAACTTGCACAACATCTTTTGTCCTACCAGCCCGTGGCAGCGGGGCCTCTAGGGAAACTAATGGTAATTAAGGTGCTCCTTTTAATAAAGAACCAGAGCAAAGCATTAACACTCTGTGAACACACGTGATCCTCACATCACAACCATCCCCTCCGGTTGTCCCAATTTCTGTCACTTTGGGGCCTCGGGTTACGGACAATGACATGTGTAAACAACTTGCAGATATGATCAAGAAACATAATTATACGCATGAAACAATAACGTGTTCATATCTGAGATCATGGAACTCGGGCCCTAGTGACAAGCATTAAGCATAACAAGTTGCAACAATGCTAGAAAACACCAACAATGGATACTAGGCACTATGCCCTAACAATCTGGCATCATTACATGATCAATCTCATCCAATCCCTTCCATCCCTCTTAGCCTACAGCGGTGTTTACTCACACATGGACGGGGGAATCATGGATGGTTGGTGGAGAAGAGGTGGCGCTGTCGATGGCGATGATCTCCTTCGAATCCCCGTCCCGGCAGGGCGCCAGAACAGGAACTTCTGATCCCCGAATCGAGTTTCGAGGTGACGGCGGCGCTCTGTTGTGTTTCTGTGGAATATGACGAACCCCCTTGGTTTTTAGGTTACGGGGCATATGTAGTCGAAAGGGGAGTCTGAGGGAGTGAGGAAGTGGCCCACACCACCTGGCGGCGTGGCCGGGGGGGGGGGGGGGGGGGGGCAGGGGGTGGTGTGGCCCCCTCCTGGCCCCTCTCATGGCCCCCTTATGTATCCTGGGGTCTTCTGGTGTTTTAGGACCAATGGGATCTTTTCTGGGCATTTTCCCGAAAGTTGATTTTTCTGCACAAAAACGAGACACCAAGGTAATTCTGCTGAAAACAACGTTAGTCCGTGTTAGTGGTATCCAAAACTCACAAGTTTAGAGGAAAACAATAAGAAAAGTGTTTGGAAAAGGAGATACATTTTGGACGTATCAACTCTCCCAAGCTTAGCTTATTGCTTGTCCTCAAGAAATTCAGTGACAACTAAGTGCGATAAAAGACTTTTACGGACACATTTGTTTCACATGATGTAAATATACTCACTACATGATCAAGTGCTGAGGCAATTCATAATAAGATGTATGGAAAATAAAAGTTACCCAGCAGTTATGCAAACCATGAAGAGATGCCAACAAACTAATAATAGACAACATGAATTTCAAAAAAAAAAAGACAACATGAAGTATATCAATCTACAAGATTGCAATGCTCATAATAGGGTATGATAAAGTGTACTCGCTTGCCCTTAATAATGGAGCAAAACATAAATGCTAGGGCACCTCTGAATTTCAAATGAAGACTAGAAATAAACATATCAAAGATACAAGCATCAAAGTTGTACCACAATCAACCGTGTTTTGGGACAAGAACATTACACTAAGGATAACAACCATGCTCTCAAGAAGGTGCATAAAGCGAGAAGGTGAGGACTCAACATAAAAAAAAGGCCCCTCACAGAGGGAAGTAGGGATTAAATCATGTGCTAGAGCTTTTATTTTATTAAACAGAGGTATTGAAAATATTTTTACGAGAGGTGTATGCTTATGTCAACGAATGGCAAACAGAAAATACAGTACGTCACAAGCCAACTAGACTTCACAAGAGCGGCTCCCATAGAAGGACGCATCTGGGTAGAAGGTCATCTCTCTTTCTCGTTTGTTTACACGATTATGCTTTGACTGATAAATCAGGGGCAAAAAGAGTGAAAAGAATTTGTTGTATTAATTTGGGGCTGGGCACCCCGCTGCCAGATCTTCTATCATTGGATAAGCGGATGAAGCCACTAGTCCAGGGTGTGAAATTCAATCAACGAGTAAGATAAAGATTCTCTATTTACGTCCTCATGAGCTAAAACAGGGGCACAAAACAGGAATAATTTTTTGAAGGTTTTAAAGGTAGCACACGAGAATTTACTTGGAGTGGCAGTTAAATACCACATATATAGGTAGGTATGGTGGCACATTTGGAAAACTTTGGTTTTGAGGGTTTGGATGCACGAGTAGACCTCATACTCAGTATAGGTGGAGGCTACCAATAGACGGGGAGTGACAATCAAGAGAGCAACAACTATCATAATCATGCTTGCAACAAAACAAAATTTATAGGGGCATAAAAATGATACAAATAGTCTAAGGAAAAATAAATCATCGAGGCTTAAGTGACTTTTTGTTTTCAGTCATAGCATGTGTGAGCATGTGCCAAGTCAATTCAAGTGAAACAATCAGAGGGAGATACCACAATGTCATACCCTTCTATGAATAAAACAATGCAAGCAAACATTCATACGACATGCTATCTTATATTAATAAGTTGGAACTAACACTTGAGAGCACGAACTACTAAGTATCAATTAAATAACATACACCTTACATGAACGGACTATGCATGTTCACACAAATAGAGTTCATACCAGCCTCTCACTACAACTTGGATTGTCGTAAATCGTCATGACTGCTCTTCACGTGTGGATTGAATAATATAGAATGATAATCAAGCTCCAATGGATACACGGAAGTCCGGTGAACTCTGCAACAAACTTTACAAAACCAAAGAAGAACAACAAATATTTTTGGGTTTTCGAATTAAAACAAGAACAGAAAGAAGCAAGCCAACAAAGCAAAATGTTTTTGGATTTTTGAATACTAAACTGAAACGAGAAAATAAAGCAAACCAACAAAATAAACTAAATAAGAAAACAAAGAGAAACAACAGAAATATTTTTGGTCTTTTTGTGTTTTGGAAAACAAGAACAAAATGATAAAACAAAGAGAAACGAAAGAAGCAAAAGAAAACGAAGGAAACAAAAACATGGATATACAAAAAACCGACCGAACATGATATATAAATGAGTGTGATGTCGGTATATCTCCCCCCAAACTTAGGCTTTTGGCCTAAGGGGAGATCATCCCCAAGGGGACCATGAGGTGGCGCCCCCGTAGTATGCGATGGAGTGTAGACACGCGCTCGTTGGGAGACCCCAAGCGCAAGGTGTGAAGAGTGCAGCTGCAAGTTTTCCCTTAGAAAAGAAACCAAGGTTGAATCGACCAGTAGGAGGAAGAAGCACTTCCGAAGGTTGATGCAGCTGAGATGGCATGACGCACTACCGGTGCAGCAACAACGTGGAACCTACACAACACAATCAAATCACTTTACCCCAACGAAGTAGTGAGGTTGTCAATCTCACTGGTTTTGCTGAAAAAAAGAGGTTAAACCTATGGTGTGGAAAACAGTAGGAACAGTATGAGAGCAGTATGAAAGCAGTAGGTGTTTTATCAGTATGAGGAAAATGGACCGGGGTCCACAGTTCACTAGTGGTGTCTCTCAGTGAAAAATAAATAACATGTGTGGTGAACAAATTACAGTTGGGCAATTGATAGAAATGAAGCCTGCACCGTAGTGCATATGCAAGACAAAAAGATTACTATGTGATTCGTGCGGGCATTACAACAAAATATATAGACCGTTATCCAACTGCATCTATGACTAAAAATCCACCCTCCGAATATCATCCGAACAAATGTTGAGTATTAAGTTGCAAGCAACAGATAATCGCAGTAAGAAAAGTGTGTAATGTAAACAATAACATCATCCTTAGACAAAACATTGTTGTTTTCTCCCTAATGGCAACAACACATCATCCATCCGTCACGTTTCTGTCACTCGAGCACAGATGAAAAGGAGGCATGAACCCACTATCGAGCATAAATACTCCCTCTTGGAGTTACTAGCATCTACTTGGCTAGAGAATCTACTAATAACGGAGAGCATGCAAGATCATAAATAACATAAGCATGAAGATAACATGATAGATTAATAATCAGAAGACATAACATTCAACATTCATCAGATCCTAGCAAACACAACATGTAGCATTACATAAAGATGATCTTGATCATGATAGGCAGCTCACAACATATAAACATGAGGTACAAAGTGGAGAGAACAACCATCTAGCTACTTCTATCGACCCGTAGTCCAGGGATGAGCTACCCACGCATCACTTCGGACGAGGGCATGGTGGCGTAGACCCCTCCGGTGATGATTTCCCCCTCCGACAGGGTGCCGAGGAGAGCTCCAGAACCCTCCCCATCTCGGGATGATGGTGACGGAGGCCTCGGGTGTTTCTCGAAAAAAGTGGAATATTTCTAGGGTTTATGTCTCGGGGGGATTAAATAGGCGAAAGGGCAGAGGCAGTGGAGGCCTGGGGGCCCCACACCACCCCGCGGCGCGACCGGGTGGGGGGGGGGGCGCCGCCCTATGGTGTGGGCCCCCTGAGGCTTCCTTCCGGGTCTCTTCGGGACTCCGTGGAACCTTCGGGAATTCTAAGACTTCTGGGCTTCGAACTTTCCAATTCCGAGAATATTTCCAGAACAACTTTTCTGAAACTAAAAACAACAGAAAACATGGAACTGGCTCTGTGGCATCTTGTCAATAGGTTAGTCCAAAAAATCGATAAAAATAACATAAAGTGTATAGAAAACATGTGGGAAACAATAATAAAACAACATGGAACATCATAAATTAAGGATACGTTTATGACGCATCAGTATGCTGAGGAGAACCCTCCTCCTGATATGTGCCCGAGGACGCGCCGGTGTACTGCGTGTTGTGGTCCTCGGGAGGCGCGTCTCGCCTCTCCTGCTGCCTGTAAAACTCCGTAGTGCTTAGATACTCATCTATCTTCTCCTTCGAGCGTGACCATGGTGACCTGTCAACTTTGAACAAAATAGGTTGCGGCAAAATAACTTTCCGCCCATCTCCATCCATATATAAAACTCTATATACTAAGCGATCATCAATAGAGTTAGCAGTGACAAAATGACGAGTCTTCATGGCAACAAGGTTGAGTCTGTAGGGAGCAATAAATTCATCATCATGAGCAATAGAAAAATATAGAGAAATTGCTACACGTGTAGCAATAATGCCCCAAAAAATGGGCCCCTTAGCAGCAAGGCGGCGTGCAAGAAGTGCACCAAGGTTGTACTTCTTGATACGGTTGAGCGCAACATCAATGAAAGCAACCTGGTAACTAGAAATGTTGCTAGTGTTATCCCTACCAAGGATACTAGTAGCAAGATAGTAAGTAAAATATCTAAGGGCAGGAAGTTGAATGTTCCTTATCTTCCTACGCCAGGGTGAGCGACCATCATCATTGGTGATTTCTCGGTAGAGCGCCACGAGATCTGCGGGTTTATCCTGAATCCTGCACGCTGTCCCGGAAGCGTTGATACCTACAATGGTACAAAAAGTCTCCAAGGGGAAAGAAAAAGAACTACTATATAACTTGAAGGCAACAGAGGGACCAAATTGTGTGTTCTGAAATTTAGAACTCTCAACAAAAGTTTTTTGTGAGAGCAGCATACTGAAGGCTTTCATCCTCCATGTAGTTGGTTAAACAAACTCTTCCAATAAGCATAAAAAATTCATCTAATAGACATGCACTTCTTAAAAATGTAACACAAGGAAACCTAGAGGGATTAGCGATACCATCACCTCCCGCATCGTCGATACTAGGTGCAATAAGGTCTTCATTATATGATGGCCTCACTAAATTGGATGAGCGTGAGGGCCTTGTCCTCCTAGGAGCATCACTCCTAAATATCTCTCCAGAATTATGGCTATCCATCTCTGAAATTTTCAACAATCATCACAAAAATTTATTTCAAGCAACTACAAGGTAGAAACTACCATAGGGACTTATAGGAGAGCTAAACATGCATCAAAACTATAATATTTCTACTCAAATCAAGCATGCAAACTCACATAACCTGTCACCTACAGTACCAAAATACTTAAGAAATACTTCACCAAACAAAATTCTACTTGGATTATCGGAGGAGTCACATACCGGAGAGCAAATACACCAAATTTCAGCACAAATGATGGGCTGAGCAAAGATATCAAAAAATCTCAAGGAAGAACAGCAAGAATTCGGGTTCCAGGAAATGTGTTGAGTTTGGGAGGTGAGAGAGGGAACTTTGGCAGGAGAGAGAGTAAGTGGAGGGCCAGGGGGCCCCACACCATGTGTTGGCGCCACCAGGGGATAGGTCGCACCACCCCATGGTGTCCCTGACTGGTGGGTCCCCCTGGGGCCTCCTAGGTGGCTCTCTGCCTCCTTTTTTACGTAAAAATTTACTTTAATTTTTTTTTGGATTTTTTCGAGAAACTTTATATTTGAGGTATTTCCAGAATTTTAATAATTAATAAAAACCAGAAAAACAGAAGTGAAAAGGTGGAAAAAAAAACTGAAACCAGAACTATAGAAGTTCTATGACACTCCAATGGAAAAATATCCAAAGAAAACAAAGGTGGTAGTGGTGAAAAAAAAGTATGGGCGGTGAAAACATGCATAACCACAGTAATCAGGGTGAAAACATAAGGAAAACATGAATATGGATGATGGAAAACATGATTTAACTGAAGTAGCAATGTGATAACAAAAGTAAACATGGTGAAAACATAGTGAAAAAATTGTCCTCTTCATTCAAAATCATTTTGTTAACAAGGGTGATCAAGTCTTGTTACCAGAACAATTTTCATATGAAGCAAAACTTTGCTAATCACTAAATAATTATGTTACCTCAACCTTGATATACATAGTCCCAATCATAATAATTTCCTATTCTTTTGGTGGAACTGGAATGGGACAATAAAATTCGCCAATCTTGATGGTCTCAATATTTTCAATTGAATTTAGACATATCTTCTAA
Organism: Alopecurus myosuroides; assembly: GCA_028641055.1. Lineage (NCBI taxonomy): Eukaryota > Viridiplantae > Streptophyta > Magnoliopsida > Poales > Poaceae > Alopecurus > Alopecurus myosuroides. The sequence continues at coordinate 94,015,809 of CM054061.1, forward strand.
CAATCTTCTTGGGAAAATAAACATTATGCTCTTTATCATTAACATTAAAAGTTACGTTTCCTTAATTGCAATCAATAACAACCCCTGTAGTATTAAGAAAAGGTCTCCCAAAAATAATAGACATATTATCATCTTAAGGCATTTCCAACACAACAAAGTCAATTAATATCAAACAATTAGTAGCAACTTGAACAGGAACATTCTCACATGTACCAACAGGAATAGCAGTAGATTTATCAGCCATTTGTAAAGATATATCAGTGTGTATCAATTTTTCAAGAGAGAGTCTCTTATAAAGATAGACAGGCATATCACTAACTCCAGCTCCCAAGTCACATAAAGCAGTTCTAACATAATTATTTTTAATAGAGCAAGGGATAGTACGAATACCAGGATCTCCAAGCTTCTTTGGAAAGTTGCCATTGAAAGAGTAATTAGCAAGCATAGTGAAAATTTCCTCATTAGGAATTTTCCTTTTGTTAGAGACAATATCTTTCATATATTTAGAATAAGGAGGCAGTTTAATAGCATCGGTCAAAGGGATTTGCAAAAATAGAGGTTTCATCCACTCACAAAACTTTTTATAATGTTCTTCTTCCTTTTATTTGTGTTTCTTATTAGGAAAAGACATTGCTTTTTGTACCTAAGGCTCTCTTTCATTACCATGTTTATTAGCAATGAAATCCTCCTTAGTATACTTTGCAGTTTTAGTTTTCTTTTCAGGTTTAGCTACAATTTCTTCTTTATCAGAAGCATCACTTTTATCATTACCACTTTTAGTTTCAGCATCAGAAATAGATATACTATTAGGATTTTAGTAGGTTCAGGAGATTCTACAACATTTTTATGTCTCTTCTTCTTTTTCTTAGAAGGAGAACTATTGTTTTTAGGTTGTTGAGAATCTTGTTCAATTCTTTTAGGATGTCCTTCGGGATACAAGGGGTCCTGGGTAGAAACACCACTTCTAGTAATTATTTCACAAACATGTTTGTCCCTAGAAGCATTAGCTAGCATGTCTTTTTGCACTTTAGTAATTTGATCAATTTGAGTTTGAACCATTTGAAAATGTTTGACAAGCATTTTAACATCATTAGAGGTTTTGTCAATAATACCATGCAAATTATCAATAGCTCTAGAGTTTTCCATAAGGTGATTTTGCACTCTCATATTAAAGTTGTCTTGCTTAACAACATAATTACCAAATTCATCTAAGGATTGATCAGGTGGTTTAGAGTAAGGAATATCTTATTATCAAAGTATTGGAGAGAGTGTACCTCAATACTTGATGGATGAGGAATAGGCTTACATAATTCTTCTATAGGAGGTAAACTCTTCACATTTTCAGATTTGATACCCCTCTCTTTAAGAGATTTCTTGGCTTCCTTCATCACTTCATCATTTAATTCAATCATGGTGTTGGCTCTAGTGTAGGTGTAGGCTCAGGTATATTCCAATCATCATTATTTTTGGCTATTTTACCCATTAATTCCTCAGCTTCTTCTGGAGTTCTTTTCCCAAAAACACAACTAGCACAACTATCCAGGTATGTCCTAGATTCAACAGTTAGTCCATTATATAATATATCTAGGAGCTCATTTTTAGGTAATGGATATCTAGGGCTAGCTCTTATTAAAGAACAAAACCTTGTCCAAGATTCAGACAATTTTTCTCCTTCAATTTGCTCAAAGTTAAGGATTCCTGCACAACAGCCTGTTGGGCACTAGGAGGAAAATATTTTTGAAAAAAAGCATTAACCAAATCCATAGGATTAGTAATAGATCCAGGTGACAGATTGTTAAACCAAATTTTAGCTTCATCTTTCAATGAGAAAGGGAAGATCTTGGTAACAAAATAAGTACGCAACTTAGTATCATCAGAAAATAAACTACTTAAAGATGAAAGCTCATTTATGTGGTCCATAGCACTTTTACTTTTAGTTCCACAAAAAGGTTCCTTATCAACAATAGATATATAAGATAAATCTAAAGAGAAATCATAAAATCCTTGTCTATAATGTGTATGGGAGATGTGGCAAACTTAGCATCAAGAGAGGATTTATATTTCACAACATGTCTTGCAAGAAGATTCTTAAGAGCACTTGCACCAGTAGTAGCACGAGATTCTTCAATAAAATCATCATTAAGTTCAATATAGGTTTCATCAAGATCATCAATAAGCTCAGTTGAATTAACAGGTGTACCAATATTTTCAACAGAAATTTCAGCATTTTTAATTTGTTTGGATTTAGCAATAGTAGCATCTAGGAAAGGACCTAGAGAACCAGTATCATCAAGAACAGTAGAAGCATCATCAAAAGTATCAGAAACATTCTCAGACTCAGCAGAAGTAACATTACGTGTAGCATGTGGTGGAGTAAGATGCTTACTCATAACAAACGGTGAATCAAGAGCAAGAGAGGTGTTCAGAGTTGTACCTCTTCTTGTAGTGGATGGTAATATAGGAACTTTTCCATCACGAGTCTTGCCCATAATGAATGGATTGCAGAAAACAATATCACGATCAAGTGAGCAAATAAATAAAGCTATGCTCCCCGGCAACGGCGCCAAAAAATAGTCTTGATGACCCACAAGTATAGGGGATCGCAACAGTCTTCGAGGGAAGTAAAACCCAAATTTATTGATTCGACACAAGGGGAGCCAAATAATATTTATATGCCTTAACAACTGAGTTGTCAATTCAGCTGCACCTGAAAGTAGACTTGCTCGCAACAATTTATCAGTGGTAACAGTTTTATAGCAGCAATAGAAATAAAATAACAGCAGTAGTAAAATAGTAACAACAATAGCAATCGCGGAAAACAACAGGGTGGGGAGTACCGTAGGTATAGAGGGAATGGATGGACGGGCGTTGCATGGATACCATAGTTCATGTAATAATCTAACATTGGGCATTGCAGATAATAATAATAATAAAGCATCAAACATTTAGGCAAACCATAGGCATGTGTTCCAATATAGTCGTACGTGCTCGCATTGAGAAACTTGCACAACATCTTTTGTCCTACCAGCCCGTGGCAGCGAGGCCTATAGGGAAACTACTGGTAATTAAGGTGCTCCTTTTAATAAAGCACAAGAGCAAAGCATTAACACTCCGTGACCACACGTGATCCTCACATCACAACAATCCCCTCCGGTTGTCCCAATTTCTGTCATTTTGGGGCCTCGGGTTCCGTACAATGACATGTGTAAACAACTTGCAGATATGATCAAGACACATAATTATAGTCATGAAACAATAACATGTTCAGATCTGAGATCATGACACTCGGGCCCTAGTGACAAGAATTAAGCATAAGAAGTTGCAACAACGGTAGAAAACACTAACAATGGATACTAGGCACTATGCTCTAACAATCTGGAATTATTACATGATCAATCTCATCCAAACCCTTCCATCCCTCTCAGCCTACAGCGGTGTTTACTCACACATGGACGGGGAATCATGGATGGTTGATGGACAAGAGGTGGCGGTGTCGACGACGATGATCTCCTTTGAATCCCCGTCCCGACAGGGCGCCAGAACAGGAACTTCTGATCCACGAATCGAGTTTCGAGGTGGCGGCGGCACTCTGTTGTGTTTCTGTGGAATATGACAAACCCTCCTCGGTTTTTAGGTTATGGGGCATATGTAGTCGAAAGGGGAGTCCGTGGGGGCGAGGGAGTGGCCCACACCACCTGGCGGCGCGACCAAGAGGGGGGGCACCGGGGGGTGGTGTGGCCCCCTCCTAACCCTTGTCCTGGCCCCATGCTGGCTCCCGGGGTCTTTTGGTGTTTTAGGACCAATGGGATCTTTTCTGGGAATGTTCCCGAAAGTTGATTTTTCTGCACAAAAACGAGACACCAAGGTAATTCTGCTGAAAACAGCGTTAGTCCGTGTTAGTGGTATCTAAAACTCACAAGTTTAGAGGAAAACAATAAGAAAAGTGTTTGGAAATGGAGATACGTTTTGGACGTATCAGCTTTTCACCCTTCTTAATCACATTATATCACCCTCTTCTCTTGACCCTTGAAAACTTCCTTCACACCAAACTCAAAGTAATTCTCATTAGAGGCTTAGTGCACAATCAAAAATTCACATGTTCTCCTTGGACAAAAGCATTATTAATACTTTTTAAACATTAGCTACAACCACTGATGTTTTGTGGAGCAAAGAAATCCACTCGACATAGTGAAAGAGAGAATGCAAGTAAAAAGGCAGAATATGTCAAAACTAGAACAGTCTGTAAAGACGAATTTTTCTGGGGCACTTATGTTGCTCAAGTTGAAAAATGCAAAGCTAGAAAAAGTTTCGGAAATAGCTTAGGATTAAAAAAAAAACTCAGGTCATTTTGATCTTCCTGTGAATTTACGCGAATTTAACGGTGGACAGAAGAAATCTGTTTCTTGCACAGAAATCCAAATCAAACTTCAACTTTCACTAGAGACTTTACTTGGCACAAAAAATAGGAGAAATTAAAGATACAAAGGTGTTGCTACATAATTAAACAACACCTTGACTCAAATAAAACAGAACAAAACATTTCAAAAATAAAAACATGAGTTATCTCCAAGAAGTGCTTTTCTTTAAAGCCTTTTAGCTAGGCATGATAATTTGAGAAATTGATCACATGAGAAACATGAATTGAAGCAAAAGAGAGCATCAAGAAGAAAATTTAAAACAAATTTAAGTCTAACCCACTTCCCATGAAAAAGAATCTTGTAGAAAAACAAGTCATGAAAGCACAAAGCAACAAGCATAGGAAAGCAAAAGAAGTGCAACTTCAAAATTTTCAACATAAAGAGGGGAAACTTAATATTTTTGAGATGCATGAAACTATGTTTCCCTCTCTCATAATAACTTTCAGTAGCATCATGAAAAAAATTAACAATATAACTATCACATAAAACATTCTTATCATGAGCCACATGCATAAAATAATTGATACTCTCCACATAAGCATAGTCATTCTCATTAATATTAGTGGGATAAAATTCAACAAAATAGCTATCATTATCATTCTCATCACCATAATCATCAAATATAGGAGGAATATTGTAATTATAATTAATTTTCTCCTCTATAGTAGGTGGCTGAAAATATCATAATCATCATTGTAACCATCATAAAGAACTCCAACATGATAGAAAAGTTGTATATTAGGGAGATGGTTTTGTGTAATCCCTCCATAATTATGACAAGTTTCATATGGATAATTGTAATTATGGCCTATGTTATAGTATTCTTCATAATTATCAAAGACTGGGGGAATAATACCATCATTAGCAATATAATAGTTATCTTCCAAAGTGTGTTCATTTGTAAACATATCATCATTTTTACTAGAAGGAGATGTATCAATCATATAATCATTAGTAGCAAAAGGATTTTCAAACACATAATCCACAAGCTCATAGATTTCTATATCATCATTGGAACGAACATGGATGGTACTAATAGTACAACAATTATTATCATTATTTTCAGAATGGGTACCAAAGAGATTTTCAATATCAAAAGTAGTGTGTTTCTTCCAATCATGATCACTTTCATAAATAACAGGCATAGGAAAATCATCGAGTTTGGACTCATCAGCAAAAATTATAATAGGAGCAACATGCTTAGGGGGAGATACCGTTACCTCTCCTTTTACTCCTCCTCCTCCTCGTCTTCTTCTTCTTCTTCTTCCCCTCTTTAGGAGGGAGAGGCTTGAAAGGAAGCTTCTCCACATACCCTGGTTTATTGCCAGAACAATAGAAAGAACTTTGGAGGATTCCTCCTCTTCATTAATAAGAACCAAACACATAATAGTCCTATCATATTTTGGTAAAGTTTCATCTTTTATAATAGTTTGTATGTAAGTATTTTTGTGGCAATTATTAACACAGTAAAGATGACAACCATGTAGGACGCTATTCATACCAAAAGCACTCATATCTACTAAGGAAGTTTTTCTTGATAACTATTCACACCCCAAAAATAATGTAAGTTCATCATGCTGATTAGGAGTGATCATGTCATCACAATACAAACATGCAGTACTCATTGGATTCAAAAGGCTATTATTACAGCCTGAGCATTGAAAATTGAAATGACCCACTTTATAGAAAAGTTCACAAATAGAAAGATAGAGGGCACAAACTTTTTCACAAAGATCATTTAAAGCCATGCACCAAATTCTAGTTTTCCCATTCTTCTGATGGATACAATATTATTCTTCGATTTGATTCTTTTCACAAGGTCTAAGTGCTCCACAAAAATTAACATGATTATAAGAAATATTACTTTCAGAAGTTTGAGCATGTTTATTGCAATCATTAATAACAATTTCATTTTCCATGCAAGTGTCTTTAAAAGGTTCATGATATATGTCCCAATTTTATTTAGGAACATTAATATCAGAAGCAAAGGATCTATACCAACCAATAATCTAATAATCTATTGAGGATCAAGACCATACTTAGCACTGAGCTCTTGAAAATCATAAGTTTCAGCAAAAGACTTAATGCACTCATACTCATAGTTTATACCTGATCCTTTATGTTTGTCGTTATTCCAACCTTCGTTACTGTTTTGAATTTTTTCAAGATTAGCTTCAACCTTCTTACTTGTGATAGAACCTTCTGAACATGCATCTAGATAATCCTTCCAATGTCCTGAAAGCCTTGCATAAAAATTAGTAACAATTATTTCATTAGGAAGCTCATCGTTAGGACACTTGAGTATTAAGGTTTTTAGTCATCCCCAAGCTTGGTCAATGGTTTCTCCATGATGAGGCCAAAAATTATAAATTTAATTCCTATCTAAATACAGTTCATGAGGAGGATAAAATTTAGAGTAAAATAGACATTCAAGCTCCTTCCACTCCAAATGCCTAACCAGGATCATCTAGTAGCTCATACCACTCCCTTGCCTTGTCCTTAAGTGACAATGAGAATAGCCTCCTCTTAACTTGGTCCATTGCAATACTTGCACACTCGAACAACTCGCATAATTCATGTATAAAGAGTAAATGATCACTAGGATGGACAGTTCCATCTCCAAAATAACAGTTATTCATGACACGTTCAGCAATTTTCATAGGTATTTTAAAAGGAATACTTTCAGTAGGAGGATTTAAATTATCACAAGCATCATTAGATTTATCACATATGGGAGATAAAGTATTGATACGTCATAAATGTATCCCTAATTTCTGATGCTCCATGATGATATTATGCCAATTTCTACATGTTTTCTCCCTTCTTTATGTCATTTTTATTGATTTTACGGACTAACCTATTGACAAGATGCCACAGAGCCAGTTCCCTCTTTTCTGCTGTTTTTAGTTTCAGAAAAGTTGTTCCGGAAATATTCTCAGAATTGGAAAGTTCGAAGCCCGAAAGTCCTATTTTTCCCGGAAGCATCCAAAAGACCGAAGAGGAGTTGAAGTGGGGCAACAGGGGGGGCCACACCATAGGGTGGCGCGCCCCCCTTGGTCGCGCCACCTATAGGTGTGCGGGCCCTGGAGCTCCACCGCCTTTGCCCTTTCTCCTATTTAAGCCCCCCCCGGATAGAAAACCCTAGGCACCAGATCAAAATCCCCGGAAAAGTTCCGGAGCCGCCGTCACCGTCAACCCTAGATCAGGGGGGTTCTGAAGCTGTTTCCGGCACCCTGCCGGAGAGGAGATCATCACCAGAGGCTTCTACATCACCATGCCTGCCTCCGGAGTGATGCGTGAGTAGTTCATCCTTGGACTACGGGTTCGTAGCTGTAGCTAGATGGTTGTCTTCTGCTCATATGCCTCTATGTTTAGATCTCGTGAGCTGCGTATCATGATCGAGATTGATCTTATGTAATTCTATCTGCTGTGTTTAATGGGATCCGATGAATATTGACCTTATGCCAAGTTGATTATAGTCTTTATTTGCATATGCTATTTGTGATCTTGCATGCTTTCCGTTGCTAGTGGTTACTCTGGCCAAGTAGTTGCTAGTGACTCCAAGAGGGAGTATTTATGCTTGATAGTGGGTTCATGCCTCCTTGTTGCCTTGCTCGAGTGACATAAACGTGAAGGGGGAGGATGTGTTGTTTCCATTAGGGAGAAAACATCGGCGAGAGTGCCCGCGTGCATAATCATTGCTTACATTACACACTTTGTTTAATGCAATTATCTATTGCTTGCAACTTAATACCTAAGGGCGTTCAGATGATAACCTGAGGGTGGATTATTAGTCATAGATGCAAATGGATGTCGGTCTATGTATCTTGTTGTAATGCCCGCACTAAATACCATAATAATCTTCATGTCATATTGTGCACTACGGTGCAACCTCCATTTGACAATTGCCCAGCTGTAATTTGTTCACCCATCATGCTATCTTTTATGGAGAGACACCACTAGTGAAACTATGAACCCCGGTCCATTTTTCACACTGTTAAACAAACCACAACATTTTCCTGCTTTCTTTACTTACTGCAAGCATACACTGTTTTCCGTACTATACGTCTAATCTTTGTTTTCAGCAAGACCGGTGAGATTGACAACCTCACTGTACCGTTGGGGCAAAGTATTTTGGTTGTGTTGTGTGCAGGTTCCATGTTGTTGCTGACACCGGTGAAGCGCCAACACCATCTTCAGTGGCAACAACCTTCCGAAGATTCTCTTTCTCCTACTGGATTAATAACCCTGGTTCTTAACTAAGGGGAAAACTCCTACAGCTGTGCTCATCACACCCTCCTCTTGGGGTTCCCAACAACACATAGCAAGTATAATCAGAGCAAATTTTCTCCTCTAAAGCTGGGGAACTAAAAAGATAATTTTTATAAAAACTAGCTTCCCCAAGCTTAGACTTTTCCCTAGCATTAGAAATAATGGTATTCAAAGAATTAATACTAATAATATTGCTATAACTATTACGCAAACAAAATTCCATAGGTTTTTTAATTTTCTCTTCAAAAGCATCATGTCCTAATTCAAGATAAAGATTATAAAGTTCTCTCATATTTTCGTTGTTTTCCATTAAGCCTTGGTGTGTGGTTCACACTCGTTGGAAAACCCCAAGAGAAAGGTTATGGAGAGTGCAGCGACAATTTTTCCTTGAGAAATAAACCAAGGTTGAATCGACCAGTAGGAGAAAGAAATCACTTCCGAAGGTTGATGCAGCCGGTGTTGGCAGGACGCACTACCGGTTCAGCAGCAATGTGGAATCTACACAATACGATCAAATTACTTTGCCCCAGCGAAGCAGTGAGGTTGTCAATCTCACCGATTTTGCTGAAACAAAGGATTAGACGTATAGTGTGGAAGGTAGTACTTGTTTGCAGTAATGAAAAGAGAACAATAATTGCAGTAGGAAAACAATGGTTGCAGTGGTAGTCTATCAGTGTAAATAGATGGACCGAGGTCCATAGTTCACTAGATGTGTCTCTCCAAAACAGATAGATAACATGCTAGGTAAACAAATTACAGCTAGTCAATTGACAGATATAAAGAATGCACCGTAGTGTATATGCACGTCATGAAGATTACTATGTGATTCATGCGGGCATTACAACAAGATACATAGACCGTTATCCAACTGCATCTATGACTAATAATCCACCCTCAGAGTGTCATTCGAGCATACTTTGGGTATTAAGTTGCAATCAATAGATAATTGCATTAAGAAAAGTCTATAATGTAAACAATAAAATCATCCTTAGACAAAGCATTGTTGTTTTCTCCTTAATGGAAACATCACATCCACCACCCGTTACGTTTCTGTCACTCGAGCGTGAGTGAAAGGGAGGTATGAACCCACTATCGAGCATAAATACTCCCTCTTGGAGTTACAAGCATCAACTTGGCCAGAGCATCTACTAGTAACGGACAACATGCCAGATCATAAATAACATACACATGAAATAACATGATAGATTGATAATCACTGGACATAGCATTCAATATTCATCGGATCCCAGCAAACACAGCATGTAGCATTACAATAAGATGATCTCGATCATGTTAGGCAGCTCACAAGATCTAAACATGAGGCATAAAGAGGAGAGAACAACCATCTAGCTACTAGTATGGACCCGTAGTACAGGGACGAACTACTCACGCATCACTCCAGAGGCAGGCATGGTGATGAAGAGCCCTCCGGTGATGATTCTCCCTCCCGGCAGGGTGCCGGGGAGAGCTCCAGAACCCTCCAGATGGCGATGATGGCGGCTACGGATCTTTTTGGTGGAAAAGGCTCGGGTGCTTAGGGTTAACCATGGATAAGTATAAATAGGCGAGAGGGCAACATCGATGGGCGGCCAGGGGCCCACACCACCCAAAGGCGCAACCAGAGGGGGGGGGGGGCGCCCTATGGTGTGGGGCCCCTGAGGCCCCCTCGGGGTCTCCTCCGGACTCCGTGTACATGACGCCTTTCTTAGACTCTGGGATTTTGTTTCGTTCAATTCTGAGAATATTTCTAGAACAACTTTTTTGAAACCAAAAACAACAGAAAACATGAACTAGCGCTGTGGCATCTTTTCAATAGGTTAGTCCCAGAAAATTCATAAAAATGACATAAAGTGCATAAGAAACATGTAGCACAAGGCATGAAAATAACATGGAACATCAGAAAGTGGAGGTATTGCCAACACCAATTACTTTACCATTAGTAGTAGAAGGGTTTACTAGCATGAGAAGATTCAGTTTTACTAGTGGTGGTAATAGTGCAAACATTAGCTATATTATTCTTTCTAGTTATTTCATCTTCTCTTTCCCATCTAGCATGCAATTCAGCTAACATCCTAAAATTTTCATCAATTCCAACTTGAATGACATTCAAAGTTTTGCTTTGTTTAACATCATGAGGCATAAACTTTATTTTAAGAATATCAACATCAAGAGCAAGGCTATCATCTTTAGAAGCAAGAACATCAATTTTGCCAAACTTTTCCTCAAAAGATTTATTAAAATCAGTTTGTGTACTAATAAAATTCTTAAGCATGTTTTCAAGATCAGAGGGTACACTTATATTGTTGTTGTAGGAATTACCATAAGAGTTGGCATAAACATTACCATTATTAGAAGGATATGGCCTATAATTGTTGCTACCAAATTATTCCTATAAGCATTGTTGTTGAAATTGTTGTTTTTAATGAAGTTCACATCAACATGCTCTTATTGAGAAACCAAAGAGGGTAAAGGAACATTGTTTGGATCAACAGGAGCATGGCCATTAACAAGCATAGAAATAATAGCATCAAGCCTATCACTCAAGGAAGAGGTTTCTTCAACAGAATTTACCTTCTTACCTGGTGGAGCTCTCTCAGTGTGCCATTCAGAATAATTTATCATCATATCATCAAGAAGCTTTGTTGCAGAGCCCAAAGTGATGGACATAAAGGTTCCTCCAGCAGCTGAATCCAGAAGGTATCTTGAAGAAAAATTCAGACCTACATAAAAGGTTTGGATGATCATCCAAGTAGTTAGTCCATGAGTGGGACAATTCTTTACCAAAGATTTCATTCTTTCCCAAGCTTTAGCAACATGCTCATTATCAAGTTGCTTAAAATTCATAATGCTACTTCTTAAGGATATAATATTAGCAAGAGGATAATATTTTCCAATGAAAGCATCTTTCATTTAGTCATACTATTTTTAGGCAAAGATAGCAACCATTCTTTAGCTCTTCCTCTCAAAGAGAAAGGAAACTTTTCAGTTTAATAATATCTACATCTTTATATTTTTGCATCTCACAAAGTTTAATAAAATTATTAAGATGGGTAGCAACATCATAAGTACTAACACCAGAAAATTGCTCTCTCATAACAAGATTTAATAGGGCAGTCTTTATCTCATAAAATTCAGAAGTAGGAGCAGGTGGAGCAACAAGTGTGCTAATAAAATCATAGTTGTTTGTGCTAGTGAAGTCACACAACTTAGTGTTCTCAGGAGTACTCATTTTAGCAAGATAAAAAACATGATAAAAATAACAACTAGCATAAGAACTGATTTTTTGTGTTGTTGATGAAGAGAAGCCAACAAGACAAAATAAAATAAACTAAGCAAAACAAAAACAAAGTAAAGAGATTGGAGGTGAGGGACTCCCCTTGCATAAATCCTCTTCCTCCCCGACAACGGCGCCAGAAAACTTGTTGGTGTGTTGTTGACACTCGTTGGAAAACCCCAAGAGAAAGGTTATGAAGAGTGCAGCGACAAGTTTTCCCTCAGAAAGAAACCAAAGTTGAATCGACCAGTAGGAGAAAGAAAACACTTACGAATGTTGATGCAGCTGATGTTGGCAGGACGCACTACCGGCTCAGCAGCAACGTGGAATCTACACAACGCAATCAAATTACTTTGCCCCAACGAAGCAGTGAGGTTGTCAACCTCACTGGTATTGCTGAAACAAAGGATTAGACGTATAGTGTGGAAGATAGTACTTGTTTGCAGTAATGAAATGAGAAAAATAATTGCAGTAGAAAAACATCGGTTGTAGTGGTTGTATATCAGTGTAAAGAAATGGACCGGGGTCCACAGTTCACTAAAGGTGTCTCCACAAAACAGATAGATAACATGGTGGGTAAACAAACTACAACTGGGCAATTTACATATATAAAGGTTGCGACGTAGTGCATATGCATGACATGATGATTACTATGTGATTCATGCGGGCATTACAACAACATACATAGACTGTTATCCAACTTCATCTATGACTAATAATCCACCCTCAGAGTGTCATTCGAGCATACTTTGGGTATTAAGTTGCAAGCAACAGATAAATGCATTAAGCAAAGTGTGTAATGTAAACAATAAAATCATCCTTAGACAAAGCGTTGTTGTTTTCTCCCTAATGGGAACAACACATCCCCCACCTGTTACGTTTCTGTCACTCGAGCGTTGTGAAAGGGACGCACGAACCCACTATCGATCATAAATACTCCCTCTTGGAGTTACAAGCATCAATTTGGCTAGAGCATCTACTAGTAACATAGAGCATGCAAGATCATAAATAATATACACATGAAAGAACATGATAGATTGAAAATCACTGGACATAGCATTCAATATTCATCGGATCCCATCAAACACAACATGTAGCATTACAATAAGATTATCTTGATCATGTTAGGCAGCTCACAAGATCTAAACATGAGGCATAAAGAGGAGAGAACAACCATCTAGCTACTACTATGGACCCGTAGTAAAAGGATGAACTACTCACTGATCACTCCGAAGGCAGGCATGGTGATGAAGAGCCCTCCGGTGATGATTCCCACTCCCGGTAGGGTGTTGGGGAGAGCTCCGCAACCCTCCCGAACTAGGGTTGACGATGACGGCGGCTACAGATCTTTTTGGTGGAAAAGGCTCGTGTGTTTAGGGTTAACTAGTGGAGAAGTATAAATAGGTGAGAGGGCAACATCGGTGGGCGGCTAGGGGGGACACCACCCCTAGGCGCAACCAGAGGGGGGACGCCGCCCTATGGTGTGGGGCCCCTGAGGCCCCCCACCGGGTCTCCTCTGGACTCCGTGTACGTGACGACTTTCTAAGACTCTGGGATTTTGTTTCGTCCAATTCCGAGAATATTTCAAGAACAACTTTTCTGAAACCAAAAACAACAGAAAACATGAACTGGCTCTGTGGCATCTTGTCAATAGGTTAGTCCTAGAAAATCCATAAAAAGGACATAAAGTGTATAATAATCATGTAGCATAAGGCATGAAAATAACATGGAACATTAGAAATTATGGATACGTTTGAGCACTCACTGAGGATGTGAGTACCTTTTACCTTACCTCCCCGACAACGGTGCTAGAAAAGAGCTTGATGTCTACGCACACTTCTATTCTTGCAGACCGTGTTGGGCCTCCAAGTGCAGAGGTTTGTAGAACAGCAACAAGTTTCCGTTAAGTGGATCACCCAAGGTTTATCGAACTCAGGGAGGTAGATGTCAAAGATATCCCTCTCAAGCAACCCTGCAATTACGATACAAGAAGTCTCCTGTGTACCCAAACACACCTAATACAATTGTCAGTTTTGTATAGGTGCACTAGTTCGGTGAAGAGACAGTGAAATACAAGTAATATGGATGATTATAAGTGACAATAGCAATCTAAATAAAAATGGCAGCAATAAAACATGTAGCAGAACTGATTGTAAATGTCGTTTCAATGCTTAGAAACAAGGCATAGGGATCATACTTTCAGTAGTGGACACTCTCAACAATAATAACAGAATTGAATGCATAAATATCATCTCTTCACTATGCTACCGCGAACCACTCTCCGGTCGGATAACAAACACCAATCATTGTGTAGGGATATCAAAGCACTCCTTAGAGTTCGCATTTCTCCATCTAGGTAATCCCCATGCTATCACCATGAGACCTAGATGGTTCCATACAAACACCAAAATTTCATAGGCTCATCCAACACAATATATATATATATATATATATCATGCTAATATACATAGTGCACACACTGTCACCTTTACACAGTGATCAAAGTGTCTATGGAGATCTCATAAGAAAATCACTTGAGTAGCATAATAGATCAAGAGTAACATCCACTTATTCAACTAGATTACAAAGCTCATGATCACATAAAGATCACCCCATGGGAGAGAGAGACGAAACACATAGTTACTGGTAGAGCCCTCAGCCCCAGAGGAGAACTACTCCCTCCTCATCATGGGATATAGCAACTATGATGAAGATGGCGGTGGAGTTGCTGGACATGGTTCCGGCGGCACTTCCCATCCCGGCAGGGCGCCGGAATAGAGATTTCTGTCCCCCAAAACTTGTCGGCGATGGCGGTGGAGCTATGGAACTTTTCATGGATGGAGGATGGATATTTTAGGGTTTATGCCACGAGGGGAATAAATATGCGAAAGGGCGATGTCGGTGGGCGGCCAGGGGGCCGACACCACCAGCTAGCGCGGCCAGGGGGGCGCGCCCCCTATGGTGTGGCCACCCTATGGCCCTGCTACATGTCTCCCTTGGACTCCGTTGACGTGCCGGGAATTCTAAGACTCTAGGATTTTGTTTCGTCCAATTCCGAGAATATTTCCAGAACAATTTTTTGAAACCAAAAACAGCAGTAAACAAGAACTGGATCAGTGGCATCTTGTCAATAGGTTAGTCCCAGGAATTCCATAAACTGAAATGAAGTGTATAGGAAACATGTAACATATGGCATAAAAACAACATGGAACATCAGAATTATAGATACGTTTGAGACGTATCAGGGGGATCCGAATGATGGTCACAATTGCACACAAGGCATAATTTAGAGACGATGCGGGTGAGATAGGCCTACCACATGGACGTCGGTAGGGGCAGAGAAGAGTTGCACAAAACCGTACGACTCATGACTTCTCCCACGAGGCGAGAGTTGAGTCCTCGAACACGGTTGTGTACGGTATGGCAGGGCAGAGAACCGGAGTATGGCACGAAGACACATACCGCGTGACCTCTTTCACGATGTGAGCATGTGAGATATGGTTCTAACATTGTAGACATTAAATCAAGGTAAATAGACCGCCATCCGACAACATATATTACTAATAGTCCACCTTGAGACAGAAATCCATCAAATGTCGCTGGTATTAAGTTACAGCAACGAAGTGATTGCTTGTATGCAACATACAAATGCAATAAGAACAATACGTAATCTAAGCAATAATCCTCATCTGTAGACAAGAACACTGTTGTTTTCTCCCTAGTGGCAACATGACTTCCTCAACCTTACACGTTTCTGTCACTCGAGCGTAGATGCAAAGGAGGCATGAACCCAGTATCTAGCGTATAAACCCTCTCTTGGAGGTGCATACAATAACTTGGCCAAGGAAATCATACACACTGGACAGTATTATAAGACAATATCAAAACTCTCTAAAGATATAAGTGAAGCACTAAAACATATATGAACAAAGTAATCTTAATTTCGTGGTTAATTAGGTCCCAGCAAACACAACATGTAGAAATTACATAACGGTGATCTTGACCATGTAGGGAATCTCACAAGATATAAACATGGTGGCACAAGGAGGATAGAACACCATCTAGCTACTGCTATGGACATGTAGTCCCAGGATGAACTACTCACACATCTGTCTAGAGGCGATCGTGGCAATGTAGAGGCCTCCGGTGACGACCCCCTCTCCGGCAGGGTGCGAGAGCAGGATTACAGAAGCCCTAGATTTTAATTTCAAGGTGACGATGCCTCTATATGTTTTTCGTGGAAAAATTTTCCGCCACCAAAATATTTAGGGTTAAAGGCAACTTCTAGGTGAAGAGCCGGCGTGAGATGGTGGCCAGGGCCACGAGGGGCCCACCAGACATGACCTAGGGGGACCCATGCCTAGTAACCCCGTGGTGGCTCCCTGGCTCCCGTATGGCTCTCCTTTGTACTCCGTCTTTGTTCCGGGTAAAAAATTATGTCCGCGAATTTTCAGGACTTCTGGCGAATATTTTCTTCAGAACTTTTCTGAAACATAAAAACAACACAAACCTAAAACTGGCTATGGGCATCTTGTTAATAGGTTAGTCCATGAAATCATCCGGAAAATGAAGTAAAACATGTAGAAAACATGGAAGAACATAAAAAAACAAGCATGGAGCATAAAAAAATATTGATATGTTTGGGACGTAGCAGTCACACACACACGCTTCTAATACGGCCTTCGTCATCCAGACGGCTTGCGGAACATGCTGGCAGCAATCGCACGTTTCGACTTGCTTCTGGTAAAGTTTACTGGAAGCGAACAACAAAAGCATTGATATGTTGCAAACGTATCTATGATTTTTGATGCTCCATTCTTGTTTTTGACCCAATACCTTTTGTTTTCCACACGTTTTCTATAGTTTTACTTTGTTTTACGGATGTTTTCATTGACTAACCTATTAACGAGATGCCCTAGGCCAGTTGTCATTTTCTGCTGTTTTCTGTTTCAGAAAAGTTCTTAAATAAATATTCTCGGAAAGGGCTGAAAATTCACGGAGATCGTTTTTTACCCGGAATGAAGACAGAGTCAAAAGAAGAGACGAAGGGGGGCAAGGGGCCCCCCAGGGGGTGTGATATTTCAAACATATCTATAATATTTTATGCTCCATGCTTGTTTTCTATTTAATGCCTTTATGTTTTCCACATGTTTTCCTTTGTTTTCCGGATGTTTTCATAGACTAACCTATTTAAAAGATGCCACAGTGCTAGTTCCCGTTTTCAGCTGTTTTTGTATTTCAGAAAAAGTTGTTGGATATGTTCTCGAAATTGGACGAAACGAAAGCCCAGGGCCCTATTTTTCCCAAAACGTCAACAGTGTCCAAAGCAGAGACTGAGGAGGGCACCGAGGTGGCCACACTATAGGGTCGCTCTCCCTGGACGCGCGACGACATGGTGTGGGCCCCTTCGGCTCCCACCGACATCGCCCTTTCGCCTATATATTGCCCCCGAAGCAAAAACCCTAAAGGAATCAGCCTCCATCCACGAAAAGTTCCGTAGCTCCACCGCCATCGAAGACAAGTTTTGTGGGACAGAAATCTCTGTTCCGGCACCCTGCTGGGATGGGGAATTCCCCCGGAGCCATCTCCATTGACTCCACCACCATCTTCATCATTGTTGCTGACTCCCATGATGATGAGGGAGTAGTTCTCCCTCGAGGCTGAGGGCTCTACCGGTAGCTATGTGGTTCATCTCTCTCTCCCTTATGGAGTGATATTTATGTGATCACGAGCTTAGTAATCTAGCTGAATAATTAGATTTTACTCTTCATCTATCATGCTACTCCAGTGGTTTTATTAATGTGATCTCCGGAGACACCTTTGTCCCACGGTGTAAAGGTGACAGTGCGTGCACCGTGTGTGGCTTATCATGATTTATAATATGTGTTGGACGTCTCTATGAAATTGTGGTGTTTTTCTGGAACCGTCTAGGGCTCAAGGTGACAGTGTGGGGTTACCTAGAAGAGGAATGCGACTTTAAGGTGTACTTTTGCAGCCCTACACAACAAATTGGTGTTCGTTATCCAAACGGAGAGTGGTTCAGAGTAGCATAGTGAAGAGAGGATATTTACGTATTCAATTATGATATCGTTGTTGAGAGTGTCCACTAGTGAAAGTATGATCCCTAGGCCTTGTTTCTAAGCATTGAAACACCGTTTACAACCAGTTCTGCTACATGTTTGCTTGCTTCCATTTTTATTTCAGATTGCAGTTACCACTTATAATCATCCATATTACTTGTATTTCACTATATCTTCGCCGAACTAGTGCACCTATACAACCGACAATTGTATTAGGTGGGTTGGGTACACAAGAGACTTCTTGTATCTTAATTGCAGGCTTGCTTGAGAGGGATATCTTTGACCTCTACCTCCCCGAGTTCGATAAATCTTAGGTGATCCACTTAAGGGAAACTTCTTACTGTTCTACAAACCTCTGCACTTGGAGGCCTAACACTGTCTACAAGAATAGAAGCGTGCGTAGACATCAAGATGCCACGCGTGACGCCACCCTAGGACACACCTCATGAGCCCCTGGATATCCTGGAGACCACCTCTCTTCGCCTCTTCGCCTATAAATTGCCTTTAACCCTAAAAACATTGGTGATGGAGTTATTTTCCATGAAACATACCGAAAGGCGCCGTCACCTCAAAAGTCCAACCTAGGGATTTTGCAACCCTGTACCAGCACCCTTCCGTAGAGGGGAATCATCATCGGAGGCCTCTACATCGCCATGATCGCGTCCGGATAGATTCACGGGTAGTTCATCTCGAGACTACGGGTCCATGGAAGTAGCTAGATGGTTGTTCTCTCTCTTATGCCTCAATGTTTAGAGTCTCGTGAGCTACTTCACATGATTGATGACCCACAAGTATAGGGGGTGTATCGTAGTACTTTCGATAAATAAGACCGTCGAACCCAATGAGGACCAGAAGGTGTTGACAAGCAGGTTGGATAGAGGATTCATTGTAAGCACTAGCAAACGGGTTTTTGGTGGTTTTTGATATAGGAGATAATAATGTGCGAGTAAATAAAGTGCAGTAAATAATATTCCAGCGAGTGGCCCAATCCTTTTGAGAGCAAAGGACAAGCCGGTTGTTCTACTTATGATTACCAAACGTTCTCGAGGACACATGGGAATTTCGTCAAGTGCTTTCGCTTCATTACGGTTGATTAATATTTATTGGTTCGTGAAGTGTTGTGTGGGTGAACCTATGTTAATGCACCGCCCAACTAGGACTTATACATACCTGTGATTATACCCCTCGTAAGCATCCGCAAATACAAGAAAGTAATTAAGATAAATCTAACCACAACCTTGAAACTCCGGGATCCTACACTCCCTCGTGCATTCGTTTCCTAACAGGGGTTTAGGTTTCTGTCACTCCGGCAACCCCACAATTAGTAGCCAAATACACAATGCATCCTCCTAGGCCCATAAAGGTGAAGTATCATGTAGTCGACGTTCACATGACACCACTAGAAGAATAGCACCACAACTTAAATACCAAACCACGAGATATTACTTCAACATAAATAACCTACTAACATCATGACTTCTCCCATGTCCTCAAGAACTAAACAAACTACTCACAAGACATCATATGGATCATAATCAGAGGTGATATAACGGAGAATAACAATCTGGTCATAAAGTGTAAACACCGATAAATCTCACAAGCATCAACTAGTAACAAGTAATCCACACCGAGAGAGAGATCTAATGTAAAACAGCGGTAGAGACCCCTAATTGTTACAACGGGATGAAGGTGGATGATGAGGGTGATGGTGCTGGTGGTGATGATGATGACGATTGATGCATGTAAAATGCATAGATGAATTTTGCATATTTTCACATGGTTTTCTATTACATATTGCATCATATAAGGGTATAATTCAATGTTTTATAGTATTTTGGGGTTAAATTACAAAGTCCCCCAACTTTTATGGAATTAACCCTGCCTGTCAGAAACCCCGTCTTCTATATTTTTGACGTTTCAGGGGGCAAACTTCCGCGAAATCACCTGAAAATCTGCGGGGGTCATTTTTGTGGAAGGAGAAGACTTGCGGGCAAAGAATCCACGAGAATTGGGCAAGGAGGCCCAAAAGAGGACCCTCCACGCGGCCAGATTCCTTGGCCGCGTGAGAGGCCCCCTTTTGGCCCCAATTCCTTCCATCTTCGACTTACCGACTCCGTCTTGACCTAAAACCGACTATAAAAAGGGTCCCCCGTACCCTTACGGAGGGAGCGCCGCCGAAACACCAAAACACCGAAACAGAGACCAGAAGTTCCAGATTGGAGGGGGAAAACTCCGGCGGGGCGCCGCCGGTGTGATCTCCTACTCCTCCAACGTCATCTCCATCGACATCTCCATGAAGAGGGAGTAGTCCACCTCAGGGCTATGGGTTTGTGGAAGTAGCACTTGTATCTCTCTCTCTATGTACTTCACTAATTAGATCCGTATGAGCTGCCTCACATGATTACGGGCACCGTTGTAATTCCTATGTGGTGGATCTTTTCTATGAGTTATTGAATCTGAGATTGCAATTGTTTCTCTTGAGTTATTTTAGTAGATGTATCTTATGTACCCCGTTCTTATTTGCTAGCTTTGATCAATCTAGTTCTTGAGAGCGTGTGTGGGGTGATGGGTGCATTAGTTGGAGTAACAGGGGGTGGCTAGTGCTGTGAAAGTGACAGAAGTTCAGCGATCCACTTAGGTTTTGTTAAACCTTTCTTAGTTACCTCACTAGGGATAAAAAGGAGTACCTTGTTACCGGGGATTTGAAGTGACACTAATCAATCTCCATGACTAGATCTAGCAAGTTCTTACTTCAACTTCATGTCACATTGCTTAAAGCTATACTCTGGTTTTTCCTTAATTATCAAGGTGTTATGATTTATTTCGCATCTTGGTGGAGTACAAGAGGGATCAATATGACCGTACAGATCTCTATGCTAGGACGTGATGCCCATATGAAAGTACTCAATGTTAAACATGTTATTGTAATCTCACATGTAATTCTTTATGTCCACCGTCTACCACTTTATTTGAGAGAATGCAAGTGTGAAACCATTAACCCCGGTCCTATTTTAATTACAAGAAAACACTCTAGTTACTTTGCTGCAATTTACTTTACTTGCACTTTACTTTACTTGCATCTCCAATTCGAATTTACATTATCTCCATCACCACTTGCATCACAAAAATACAAAAACAATCCATTGCATATTTGCATTTAGTAGTAGATTTAATTATTGCACATTTACTTTCAGTTTTGCATTGCAATTTAGAAGTCTCACACCTTGTGCTTGACAACCACTTGGTGAGTTTGAGGGCACAAAACTCTCTATTTGTTTGCAGGATCCTGGGGGAAGCTTGGAAGACAACTGCTGAAATACTGGCTCCCCAAGAGTTCGATATAAACCCTCGAGTCACCCTCGTGGGGAAGAAGGCTTGCCACTAGCTACACACTCTGCACTTGGAGTCTCAACCTAGCCATCAACGATCACTGTAACATCCCAGTGTTTGGGAGGATATAACGATCTAAATATAATATGTGCATTTGCAAAGCATGCATCTAAAAATACGGGAAATTTTGGCGTGAAAGTTTAAACAAATCAGAGTGACCAATGTTTCACTTTACATGATGAAATAGGTCTAGTTCATCTAGTCAAGAGTACAATTGGAGTGATCTTTATAACATAGTATCTCTACAGACCAAATCATTTGATAAAACAAACCATCATTGGTGATTACCAAGCACAAACTCTCAACAACCTTAACCACAAGTCAATAAGCGACTTGTGATAATTCATTAGGTATCTAGAACTCAAAGAGGGTTGAGTATTCAAATCACATAACTGATGATCACACTTCCACAATATAGTAATGTCAATTGAACCATCTCATCAACAGAGATGTTATCTCGTATAAAACAATAACTCTCTAAGTTATCAACCATTCACACAACCTCTATATAAATTATCTCATAACTGTTAAGTGCACCTTCACAAGTAAATAACAAAGTTTCAATAGAACACAAGGGATACAAACGAGTCTTAACTCAAAACCCACAAGTGGGAAATGATATAATAATTGTATTAACATATTTATCGAATATGTACATATCTCATCAACCATAAAAGAAGTACCTAAAAGAAGAAATAAATCTTCTTAAACTACTGCTAAACCTTGATCATTACATATGATATTTGCAAACCTCTATGTCTGCATTATGTTTACAAATGAAGAATACAAAATAACAACATGACACTATGAGAAAGCAACTAACAACTATGACATAAGTCATTAAACCCCAATAACCTTCACATGCTCATTGTTTCAATCATCTTATACAAGTGAGCATATGAAATCTCAACACATCAATGAACCATTTGATGAACTTACTATTAAGTCATCATTCCATAAGCATTCCACATCTCTATCCAAATCAACATTCAACAACTAAAGTATCTCTGGATACAAGTAATGAATAACAACAAGTTATAACCTCTATTAGAGGAATTGATAACTAAAGTAAAACCAATCATATATGGAATAAGTAAATTTCCTATGGGAAATAAAATGATAAGTATATGGAAGGATAATAAAAGCATGAACTAATCTAGATCTTGTTATTTTGGCTAGACATTATATCTTGTTTCCCAATCTTCTCTAAGTCATTATGCAAGAGAAGAAACCACAAGAAAGGAGGAACTACCCCAAGAAGATCTACATAAGGATTCTTCAGATTGCTCTAGAAGTGCTATTTCAGTCCAGCATAAGAGTATTTGGAAACTCTTATATATTGATATGATCTTATTAACTATCTTGAAATAGTGTGATATTCCAATGTTAGTGTTATATAGAAGTAGTTTGATAACAAGACTAGATACCTTGTTAACATATCACTTCTGTATACTCAAACAATTGAGTGTCATACACAAACAAACAGAAGGTTGAATAACCTAGTACATCTCAGCCTATTGTATATGATTAGTAATTTGGAGGCAAGTCTGATCCACTTGTTAACAAATTCTTCCTATATGCATATGGCAAGTTGATGTCATAAAACAAACTTACAAACTTCTATAATCATCTAAGTAAAATCTTTGCTTGGAATAACTGGTTGTTATCACCACAAAGGTGAGACATTTGAAGACGAATCAAAGAGCTGATCTTACTTACAACTGACAAAGGCAGTACCTGAAGACCAGTGGCAATTAGAAACAAGAACCTCAAGCAACAGAAGTCAACAAGGAGCAACTATGCCTTAGTAAGGGAGCATCAGAAATCATCCAGTGAATCACTAGGTAATATTAGAGAACCTATAATCTCTATTCCTTGTAAAGTTCATCAGAGACGAGGAAAACCTAATAATCTTTTAATTGGAAACAATTATCCAGTAAGAAACAATAGTAATCCATTGCATCCACATGTCTTGTGATATGTGGAGGTTAATGGTAACAATCTTAATACCTTGTTTTCCATATCCTTTTCATACATAAGACTAACAGATAACAACAAAAACTCATCAACACGTAATCATGTAAATAATTATATGTCCTAAAACAAACATGGAATAATATCCCTACTTGGAACCCGGTGGAAAACAAACAAATAGATTCCAAGCCACACATGTTTTCCACTTGATAAGGAACCTAATATATCAAATAGGGCTTACACATACCTAAGTTATATGAAAACCAAAGAATGCTAAGAGTTCCAATTATGAAAAATGACAAGGTATCATCATAGAAAACAAGTTCCTTCACCCATTAAAATCATTTGGTTTGACTTGGAATTAAATTCCCTATTGGGTGATTTTTATTACAGTGCATAGAAATACTACTCAGTAGTGTTACCAAATAATTTTCTATGGTTGTGTTTGGATGTATGTATTGGAGTGCTTGGAATTGAATTGGGACCAATACCAAATCAGGTTCCGTAATGAAATGAGTTCCAATAACAATTCGATTGTTTGGTTGTACAAAATATTACTATTTGAAATCACACAGAGCACTCAATTCCAAGTCTGTGTTTGCTGCCTATGTGGTTGAATTCGGTCAGCGCGCATCTCAAAGAAAAATCATCACGCATCACACTCTTTCTTCCTCTTCGCGCGCAGCCTCATGTGTCGCCCCGCCTTGCGAAATCCCAGCCACCGCTCTAGTTCTTGTGTGAGGTTTCTCCACACTTGAAGAAGAACGGGACATGGAGTGGGCCGGAGTTCAACAGAAGAACATGGCGAGGAGGAGGAGGGGGAGTAGATGGAGATGGTTGCAGTGGCCGGAGCCGGGAAGAGATCTACTGACCCTCCCCAAACTACGTCTCCACCACTCGTCGTCCGGTGATGAGATCAATCTACACCACCATGTTCTGCAGATCTTGTACAGGGGCAATCACTGTGAGGAATAGGAACAAGGAGGGCTGCGAGGGGGGTACGAGGCAGGGAGGAAAATCCATGGAGGAGGAGGGCAGAGAGGAGGAGGCGGAGGCGTAAGGTTGGTGCGGCGCAGTGCGGGATGCTCGCCTGTCGGGAGACCTCTCTGGTTCTGTTCTGCGCGAAGATGAAGGGGTATGAGCGGGTTTCCGAATTCCAGTCGATATTGAGGTCGGGAGCTCCGTATTTGGTAGCGGGGACGGATAGAGGTGCGGGGGACGGCTTGGTATTCCGGATTGTTTCCAGCCCGAATACCAGACCAACCAAACACTATAATTCGGGCATGCCAATTCCAAGTAGTCAATTGCAAGGCCCAATTCATACATCCAAACACAACCTACTGGGAGTTGAATCTAAAATTTTCCACTTAAGTTACACCACTTTGTTAAACCACATGTTTGTTGTGTGCTCATGATAATCATGTCTATGATAATTTTAAAGCTATTTAATAAATTAAATTAAGAGAAAACAACAAAATCGCTTAAATTGAACACCCAAGTGAAAATTCAAATCTTCTTCAATTTCACCAACATAAAACAAGGTGAGATTGCATTTTTGATGAGGATTCTAAATTTGATTTTTAATAATTTTTATGATCACAATAAGGCCATGAAAACAATGTTTCTTTTAAACAGAAGGACCTAGTTGCAAATATTGGAAAATTCAGAGGGTTATCGAAATGTGGCATTTCATTTCCTTCTTCTTCTTCTTCCTCTGCCAGAAGGCAGAGGAGAACGCCGCCGTGGCAACCTCGATGCCACGTCCCGCTCGCCGTTAGGATAAGAAGCAAGAGGGATCCTCCAACTTGCCCTCTACCTCCTATCTTGCTCACTTTCCCCTCTCTGTGCGAGTAGAACCCTAGAGACCGAAACCCTAGCCCCGCGGTCGCCGGTCGTTGCCATCATCTCCGGTCATCCCGCGAGCAACCGATACCACCTCTGGATGCGTCATCGTCTCCTGTTCCTCCTTACCCAGTATCGTTTGCCGGGAAGCTGTGGCTACGGAGAATTTCTCCATTCCTTTTCTCTCAATCTCCGGCCGCCGCGGAAGTGAGCCGTCGTTGTGGATCTTCCGATACCGAATCACCTACAGTAGCACACTCCGGGTGAGCTGTTGCACCTCTGGGTGTTTTTGCTTTTGAATTTCGTTCATGAAATTTTCCAACCGCCGTCACCCGGGATGCGCCGCGGCGCCATTTCTCATCGCCGATGACTCTGATGACCATATGGTCCGTGGAGCCGCTCGTTCGACTCCCCTCGGGCTCCTTTAGCTGGTAGGAGTCTTGAATCGAACCAATTTGGGGCAGATCCGCGAATTCGAGCTCAACAGAGGAGATCCTCTCCTCTGATGATGAGGGCATGACGTCGTGCTAATTTTTCTTTTTCGTTTCTTTTAATTTTTGATTTAAAAATAAAACTAACAGGTGGGACCCACCTGTCAATTTAAATAAATGGCAAAAAATAATTTAAACTTGATTCCATAAATCAGAAAAATATAAATGATACACAAAATTAATCAAAAAAAATATAATCTAATTATTTATCAACTTGCAAAAATGTTTAATAAAATTTAAAATTAAACATTTTCTGAATTAAATTAAATCATTTAAAAATTGAGAAAAATAATAAATAATTCATAAAATCAGAAAAATACAAGTTATATACCAAAATGATCAAAATGACAAATGCAACTCATATATGATGTTTTCATAGTCATTTGAACAAGTTTTCACGTGTGCAATGTTTTGCCTAATCATTCGATTCATTAGTATATCAATAACTCAATAACTTATTCTAATCTTTTCAGAAACATTCAACTAATATACCAAATAAAAGACAACAACATTTTCAAACTCATTATGTATATAATAAATTATTTTGTTCAACTTATGAATTCCATTTTAAGAAGTATAAGGGAAGTCTACAGGATTCCTATATAACAAGGACTAACCAATACCACAATATCTTCTTTAGTATTGAACCCAAATAAGTTTTTACTTCCTTATCCTTTTGACAAACATTATTGGTTTAAAAGTTGATAGAGATGATGGTAGTATGTACTCACCTTGAGTTAAATTCTTTGGTCTTAGCCCACACTTTTCAACAGTGAAAAACAACATGTGTGGTTATTTCCTTAAAGTTGTTTTCAATAGGATATTACCTTGTGTTATAACCATGTGATAAATACTTATAAGTTAAACATGATAACAAGTGTTTGTTATATAAAAGTGAAACACACATAAGACTAAAAGAAATAACAACCTCACCACAAGTGATGAAACAACTCACCTAAAACCTGTGTGATTAAGTTATCGTATCAAACATAGCTTACACTTGTAAGCTGGGGTATTTTCGAGGGTATTTCACGATGCGTCTCGTTACTATGCATGTATCATCTTGCCAGTCTTTTCTGTAGTCCTTACCGGGACTACTTTGATATCTTTCAGATCTAGGGATTTTCTACGCGACCCTCGAACCCGAAGACATGGATTATTGTTGGCATTATTTCTATCTCAGGCAAGTTCATCACTTGCTCATATCCTTTGCAGTATTTCATAACGAACTATTTGCAAAAACCCTATTGTATTACCATCTGCTCTAAAAAGAATGCATGATCCCATTTTTATAATAATATGACTAATTGAATGACTATCCGAGTGGCAGTGTTCTGTTTGGTGGGCGGATGGGACCATGGTAAGATGAATAGGTCAAAGGAAGGTTCCATCTGCATGGGAACGTATTACCTAGGAATTAACAACAAATGCCGTCAGGATTCTTGCGCCGTAAATACCGCGTTAACCATGGGTCTTGTATGGGGCGAGTATGTCAGCTGTGATATTCTCTCGTTCGCATGTCAACGGACTGCCAGCGACGTACATTGTAGGTCTTGCGGGACTACATGCACATGGGTGGGATCCCTTACGTCCTACAGACTCTGGGGTCTATGAGTGTCTGCCAGGGGCGCCTAGATCTCCATCGTGAGGGGTGGAATCAGGGGTTCAACCTGCTGGTGGAAATGGGTGGGCATGCGTTGAGCGGAGAAGCATGGTTTGGCTTGGATCAACAACCGGGCCCCACACCTAAGTGGGTGTGGACAGGAACTTAAGCCTGGTTGTGCAACATGGTCTTGATCGCCCATGGGTAAAGTAACACACCTCTGTAGAGTGTAAAAGGACGTGGCATGTTACCCCCTGTTTTGAGAAGGAGCTGCGAACCTCACAGGAAAGGCAACTCCATGAAGTTCTAATCTAGTGAAGATCTGGCGGGCATAGTCTTCCAAATTAAAAGCAACCTCTTGAAAAAATATTTTCAAAAACCTTGCATTAGTTTATGACTCTTTTGAGTCTAAAGCTGTAGTTAGTGCATCAAACTACCCACTATATATCATGAACCTGCTGAGTAACGCTCGTTACTCATTCGTTCCCGTTTGCCCCCTGCTTAGAGTTGAAGCCTGATGGAAGTCGTCGTCATGAAGCCATCGCTACCTCATGAAGCTAGGTGCAGTCATATATTACTTAGTCGGTGAAGCATCGACATCAACAACGCCAATGGAGGAGAAGCTATCAAGGTGTAGGTGGAGTCCATACTTGGAATTGGTTGTTTACAAGCCATAGAATATGGCTGACATCAATCATAGTGGATTAGTTCTGAGCTAGAGTTATTCTCCAGCTTGGAGCTTCGCATTGCTTTTTCTGTTGTTTCATTTGCATGAGATCTTCTTTGATCTTCAAGGAGATCATCAAGATTTTGTAATGAAGTTTGTATCCTATAGCTTTGCTTGGTCCTGCTATATTTCGGTTGTACCACTCTGAGGGATGTAATATTCACGGATAAGTCCTTCTGTGAGTATTATGTCATCGACTTGCGTACTACACATGGAGCGGTCTGTTGGGTCACCACAATGACGATCTTGATGATGCCCGGAGCAATGACAGTGACGATGGCGATGATTCCCCCTCTGCGGGGAGGAATTTCGCCGACAAATTTCTCCCTACTAGAGAGCTTTTTTCTCTCTGTTGTTTTCCGCCTCGAGGCGGCGGCAGAATAATTCTTTGATGATGCTCCGAGGCTTAGGGTTCCCTGGGGGTCAAGTACGCGAAAGGGGGCACCCAGGAGTGGGCCAGGAGGGCCATACCACCCCCAGGCGCGGCCGGGGGGGGGGGGGGGGGGGCTGGTGGTGTGGGTCCCAGGTGGCCCCCTTTCGGGTGCCTTTCTGGCTCACTTCCTCCTCGGAACTTCTAAGACTCCTCCGGTATCCCCCCTCTTCTTCTGATCTTCGGAAATAGGGTATCTCGACGGTGCTTTTTCCATCAGATTTCTGGTCCCGGTGTTTATTCTCCAAAAATTATGAAACATGCAAAATAAGATAAAATAAATTAAGTGATGCATCATAACATGAAATATATGAATGAATAACAGAAAATAACAATATAAAACAGTGATGCAAAATGGACATATCAACTCCCCCAAGCTTAGACCTTGCTTGTCCCCAAGCGAAACTGAACTCAATAAACATGACCACAGGTTTATGGAGTGAGGTGTCGATAAATAAAATATGGACAGGAGGCATCACATCTAGCAAGGAACAAGTCATTTTAGAAAACAACTTCCTCTCATATAATCAAACTTGAAACAAGTAGAGGAAATCACAATGAAGGTGCAAAAAGGAAATCATAATTGGTAAAGGCAAACTTCGTTCTTGGTCAGGGAACAATTAACAGTGTACTTATCTTCCGACCAGAGTCTTTATACTAGAGCTTATATTGCAGATTTTATCATGCTCAATTATAACAGTCTCTTTGCAGACATTGGTAACTTTCAAAGTGGTATTCAAGCAGATAAAAGCATTTCTACAAACAAGGAAGAATAAGGAACATGATTGAGTAAATCAACATATAGATGGATAGATCACAACAACTCAGATGGTTTGTTAAGAAAAAAAGAAGTAGGTTTACTAAATCAACATAAAGATAAAAGATAGGCCCTTCGTAGAGGGAAGCATGGATCACTCATATGCTAGAGCTTTTATTTTGTTAAACAGAGGTATAAAATGGTTGATACTCCTCCCAAACTTTCTTACACAAACCACGGCTAACCGAATCCTTGGGTGCCTGCCAACAATCACATACCATGGAGGAGTGTCTAATTTTTAGGGAAGTGTATGCTTATGTCAATGAATGGCAAATAGAAAATACAGTATGTCACAAGCCAACTAGATTTCACAAGAGTGGCTCCCGTAGAGGGACGCAACTGGTATAGAAGGTCATCCCTCTTTCTCTTTTGTTTACACAATTATGCTTTGACTGATAAATCAGGGGCAAAAATAGTGAAGAGAATTTGTATTATTATACGTGACTGGGAACCTCGCTGCCAGCTATTCTATCAATTGGATAAGCGGATGAAACCACTAGTCGAGGGTGTGAAATCCAATCAACAAGTGAGAGAAAGATTCTCTCTTTGCGTCCTCATGAGCTAAAACAGGGGCACAAAACAGGTGTAATTTTGAAGGTTTAAAGGTGGCACACAAGCAATTTACTTGGAGTGGCGGTGAAATACCACATATAGGTTGGTATGGTGGACACAAATGGCAAGGGTTTGGGGCTCAAGGTTTGGATGCACGAGAATCATCCCCTCTCAGTACAGGTTTTTGGATAGCAAGGTTGGGTAACAAGCATAAGAATTGAGGTAAACCAAACAAATACATATATGATAAAGCCAATCATGCAATCTTCCTTGAAAGTATAAACAATCTTACTTAAGAATACTAAAATAAAGTGAAGAAAGTAGATGATGAAATTTCTCATTAATATTTTATTACGGCAACTCAAACCAATACAACGATAACCAACTAAAGAGTGATACTTCCATACTCAATCCATACTATATGATATTTTCTCTACTCATGATATGACTCTACTAAAAGGTAAAAGGGTGAATGATAAAAGTGTCATACCACGACACTCCCCCAAGCTTGGAACAAGCCAAGGGGATGCCAATACCAATGACGAATCAATTCTTCGGTGGTGGTGGTGAATCCTTCTCATCATAAAACTTCCAAGATAAAGGCTCTCCATCCACAAATGATGTCTTGGTCGCCAATATCCTGAAACTAGCAGGAGAGCTTATATGTTTAAATCTGTTCTCATACTCACAGTTCCGATTCTGCATATCATAGAGTTGTGCCTGCAATTTGTTGGCGGTCTCGGCGAGTGAAAAGATCTCCCCCGAAGCTTTAAAGTCTCCTTCTTGTACTCAGCGATTAGTTATGTCTTCATCATGTGGATGATGTCAACTTCACACTCCGCCATCTTCTTGTACCTAAAGAATTCTTGCTCCAGCTCTTCCATCCTAACTTCTAGGATGCCTTCTCCTTTAGGGCCCTGAACATCTTCAATCTGCACCACCCCATCCTTGAGAAGGAGCTCTTTGGGATGCATCTTCAACTCGTTCATGTACGGGTTGACGACGTTCGCAAAGAAACTGTCTTTGGGAGGTACAGAAGAGGACATCGTGGCTCTAGATCTGAAGATGTAACCTGGCAGAAACAGCTCGAAACATAAACACGATGAGAAAACGATATACGAACCTCGGGGGTCCGGGGGTTAAATATCATAAACATACGCAATGAAAGGAAAGTCCATGTCGAAAACGAGTCGGAGAGGGGCTCCGGGGTGCCCACACAATAGGGTGGAGCGGCCAGGGGTGGCCCCGCGCCCCCAGGCGTTGTGGTGCCTCCGGGCACCTCCTCCTACTCTTCTTCGGCTCGGTATTTTTCGTATTTTCCAAAAACCAATAAATTATAACTTGGGATGTAATCGCGAACTTTTTCTTAACAGAACTGTTACCTATTCAAAAACAAACTCTGCAGATTCTGGAATCTTCCCTCTAATGAACTTCTCCGGAGTCATTATTTGAATAACATCAACATCTTCATCATAAGAATCCCTAGAAATAAAATGTTTGAGTCTTTTCCCATTTACCATTTGTGTACTGTTATCTTTTAGGGAAGAAATTTTGATTGCACCCGAACGATACACTTCTTCAATAACATAAGGGTCTTCCCATCTCGAGAGTAATTTTCCAACAAAAAATCTGAGACGAGACCGATACAATCGTAACACCCCTGATTTTAGGAAAGTCCAAAAATCACTAAAAATTGAAAACTTTTTGTTTTCCATTAAAGCAAGCCATCAAAAACCAAATAAAATTCAAACACAAAGTAAACATTAATTGTTTTTTTCCAATGCTATTGGGATTGATAGTCCAAATACCTATGTTTTCTAAAACCTAAATCCTCAAAACAAATAACTATCCAAAGAAACTATTTTCCCTATTTGCAAACCATGAAAATATAAATTGGTTTCTATAAATAAGTTGTTTTCCATTTTGTTTTCCCCAAATATTATACCAAGTATTTAACCATAAAGTGTTTATATAAGTTATTTTTGTTTATGAAAACACGTAAATAACCATGGAAAACAATATTTGCATTTTTGACTCTCCTCTGAATAATATTAAACCCCATTTCAAAGTATCATATATTTCCTAAATAGAAAAGCACATAGTACTATTTGTGATTTTCTCATATGTTGAAAATATTTTAAAAGGTCCTAGAAAAAAATAATTTGAATCATAAAAATATTTTCTAAAATCATTTAAATCATATTTCTATAATTAATCCTCTTTTTTTTTCTATTAAGTAGCTATTCATGTTTTCATCATATTTTAAAAATTATAAAAGATGAAAACACTTTGAATTGGTTCTGGAAAATAGTATTTGATCATTATAAAGCTACTAAAATTTTATTTGGCAAATATTTATATTTTATAATTTTCTAAATTAAAAATCACATTAATCACTATTAAGGACTTATTACAATTTTCAAAATTCAAAAAAATAAAATATGTTGAAATGGTACAAAAATGTTATTATTGGAAAGTTATTCAAATTTCAAGTTTTTAGAATTTCAAATGAGGTCAATTAAATTTTTTAAACAGAAGTTATTAAAGAAAACAGAAAACAGAAAAAAGGGGGAATTATGTCATGATGACGTCATGTCACCATCAACCTCCCTCCCTTCCGTTTCTTCCAAATAATGGAGGATTAAATCCTCTTGATTCCGGGCGTTACAAGCCATCAATCTCCGAGCCGTTTGCTCCCCCTTAAAACCCCTCCTATGCTCTCCTTTTCCCCTCTCCTTCCTCTCTGGATTGTGCCCTGAGGCCGTTCAATTTTCTCGCCGGAGTTCGTCTGCCCCGCCGCCGTTTTTCCTTGTTTTGCGACGAGGTGAGCCACCATAAGCCCCGCCGTGGCCACCCCATCCTTCCTACGCGTGTGCGCACGTCACTGATCCCTCTTGAATCTTCTTTTCGCAGCGATTCATCGAGGGCGAGCTCGTCGGAGCACGGCCACCTCGGGACCACCTCGCCGCCGTGGTTGCAGAGCCCCTCGAGCCTCCCCGTGGTCACCATCGGTTTCGCTAAGTAGAGCTGAGTCTCTTCGTGGTCTTCATCGAGGCGGGGAGACACCGGAACGTCGACGCCGTCGTTTTCCCGTGCCCAGCGCCGCCGCCGTCGCCATTTCCGGCCGCCCGTCGCCGGTAAGAAACTCCCTTCCCTCCTGCGCCTTTAGATCTAAATCCAACGGTCGTGATAGAATCACTTACCGAAGGGGTAGGAGCCAATAGATTCACGCCACGCGTGTGACCATTTGGCAGCGCCCGTTTCGTTATCTGTTGCCCACGCAGCACGTAGCCGGCCCAGGCCCGGTCACTATCCATCGCCCTGCGCGTCATTTAACAGATCTGAGCCCAGCCCGTCTCTGGAATTAATTCCGAATAAAAATAGATTAGCAGTTTTGCAGAATAGCACCTATAACTTAGAACCTTCATAACTTTTTAACCATATGGACACATTTAGCAAACTTGGACTTTTTGAAATCAGCACAACATGTAGAAACTTTTGGCCCATGCAAAATTTAAACTTGACCATTTAAAATCTGTTCAATTTCAAATATGCTTGTGTGATGAATTTTGTCATAATTCAAATTCTACAAATCCAAAAATTGCAAATAAAATATATTTGGAAACCTTAGGATGTGTACTTTCACACCCTCAGTCCCAAAATAATTTATGATCAAATTAAAATCGAATTTAGAATTAAGTGGAATATTTGAGTATTTTTGACATAGATTTAATTCTATAAATAATTAGATTAGGGTTCCTTAACAAAAGTTGCTCCATCTGGTAACCTTGAACCAGAGACATCTTTGCTTAACCATTTTGGATACCCCTGCACCATGACCATGTAATTTTAGCCAAACTTCCATCATAGTAGTTCACCTGGTTGGTTAATTCTTAGAGTTGTTTCTATCATTGTTTACCTTTGTTCTTATGGATATTTTGGAGCCAAGACCAAGTCCCTAGTATGTGTCAATCACATACAAGACAAAGTAGTGAACCTTAAACACTAGTACTATAGTTTTCTATCTACTCCTCCATCCCCCTATTCTTGCTTCAAGAATCCATCAAGTTAGCAAATGGAAAACAAGACTCAAGCAATAGAAGGCTCTTCACTTTCAACTTGGTGGCAACATGAAGAGCTACAAGGAGGATCAATGAAGAAATTTTGAAGAAAAGACTCCACCACTAGAAGAAAATCAAGGAAGTACAAGTGTGAAGAAATCCAGAAGAAAACATCTCCCTCTCTCTTTCTATCTTTCTTCCTATTTTCTTTCTCTTAACTTAGTGGTATTTTGTACCCATCCCATACCAAAACCAAATTAGTGAAGTGAAAGCCATGAAGAGTTTATCAAGACCAAGAGAAGAATCCATCCAAGGAGCAAGACTACAATAGGAGCATGAGGATGATCTTCAAGAAGACAAGCTTGTGGAGACTTGGAGCAATACATACAAGTTTAAGATTTAGAAAGTTGTTTTTGTCCAACCATTGGCCCAAATGGAAAATCCCAATAATTTATCTTGTTAGCTATATGTCTATGAAGTTATTTGAACCGAGACCCACCTGAAACAAAATGGAAAGACTAAACTTAGATCACTCAAAAGTCTTGATGAAAACAACTAAGTGTTACACATTGTTATGTGTTACAATAGCTGAGATAGTTAGATCACCTTGGTGAACTCTTGGAACTTCTTAGATAAAAATGTTTTCAATAAAGTTTTATTACTACAAACTCAAGCTAAACCAATCCTTAGTGAACTCTTGGAAACCTTTACATGTCCTAGCCAACTAAGTTAAACTCCTTTGGCTATGTTATTTTCTTTTCACTTGTTTGTTTGCTTGCTAGCATTTTGGTTTATTTTGTTATTGTGTTTTCAATGAATAGATTGTACGGAGAGCAACGATTATTTTGTGAAGAGGGTGTGATTTCTTCACCAACTTCAACAAGGCAAGTAACACACCATCAACTACCCACTATTTTCTATATGCATTAGTTGATTTTGAGTAGCATGCATGATAGGAAATTTTACCAAGTTATATTATGCTATGCTATTATCATAGTAGTGTGTAGCCATATCTTTTACCCTTGTTATCTTGATAGCCTTAGAACTTAGTAGATGCTATGCAATATTACAAATTGTTTTACTATATGTTGAGGAAAAATTCTAAGTATAACTAATAAATGAACCACCTAGGTGGAAGTGGTAAGACTGGATTATGTTGAGTGTTTCCTCAGGGCCCTTATCTAAGGGTTATTCTGTTGGGAATATGCCCTAGAGGCAATCATAGATGATGTAATTCCCAATGTATTCATAAAGTTATTAAGTTGTCCTTTGGTTTGAACATCTGATATATGTCATTGAATATGTGATTCGATTGTGGAACTATGTATTCATGTTGTTCATACTAATTGTCCTTGGTCGTTAAGGTTGTGCTGGACACACACCCTAGACTAATGTGAGTGTTGGCTGATGACACGGTTCCACTTGTCATGGGCATGGTGATGCCATTCCAACATTCACGGACTTGGCTAAAAGAGTTTAGCAAGTCGGACTGACCCACATTGAGATGCAACGATCAAGTCGTCATTTGCATGTCTCAATCAATGTAATCCTTAGACCTGAGGTTGTCGCACAATCCGAGTTGTGGATCACCGACTTAGGTTCTGTCAAACGTTGTTCTGTGACAAGGCAACTATAAAGGCAGAGTTCGGGTCGAATGAGAAGCAAGCTGCGTGATGTGGATAATCAAGATGGGATTTTGCCCCTCCGAATGGAGAGATATTCTCTGGGCCCTCTCGAGTGATATGATTCAGGAAGCATGGCCATGCGCGACTCAGTTAAGTGTTAACTGTGTTGGTTGACTAAGAGTTAGTCAGATGAGTCACATATCACGGATCGAGAAGAGAGTTGAACTATTAAAGGGATGACGATAAATCGCCTATAGTTCGACAAGGTATATCGTGAGGCAAAAGGGACTAAGATGAATATCACATTGAAAGGTATGTCGTCATGACTCAATGGAACTTGGGAGTCGGCACGTTCTGCTAGGAGCAGCTACCGATTGATCGATTGAGAGTAGGACTCCAATCGTGTCCAAGTCGCCATGAGCCTGCAGGGTCGCACACTTAAGAGCGGGAGCAAGTATTGGTCGGGTTGGACCCGAACCGGAAATGGACTGGTTTTGTGAGTCGGACTCACAGAGGGAATGGGCCACAAGTGTTGTGCAGCCCATTACCATACGCTATATAAAGAGGGGCGCAGGTTGCCCAGCGGGCACGTTAGTCCACTCTCCCATGCGTTGGGAACCCTAACCCTACTCAGTCCAGCCGTCGCACCAGACCTAGCAGTCTGCCGTCGGAGCTCCTCCTCGTACGTGTGGATACCGGCAGAGGTGCTGTACGTTCAGCACTTCGACGTTCGAGGGATTGGATCGACCGGATCGGATCGTGGGACTGCACTGCCCCGACGCGCTGCATCGATAATCCGCACCTGCGCGTCTAGTGGTAAAACTCGTGGCCTTCTATCTCGGCTAGATCTTGGGAGTACCGCGTAGGAAAAGTTTTCGTTTATCTCCACGCGTCCCAACAGTGGTATCAGAGCGGTAGCTTCTGGTATTAGGCCCGAGATCCGTACATATGTGATATGTAGTTAGCGTTAGATGTGATCTAATTGCTGTTTTGGTGGTCGGTCTATGAGATAGATCGGTTTTGTACAAGGTTGATTGGATCAATCGTTCTCGGGGTTAATGGATGATCTGGTTTCCGTGATCATACTGCTAAGGTCGTGGAACAACTTACCCCTACCGGTCGGTTTCCGCCATCGGGGTATACCGTGACACATAAATCCAGTTGCGGTGATCGAAGATCAAAAAGTTTGGTCGAATCGGAATACGGATCAGATTCGGGTAAAATCGTTTTATCCGAAGAAGAAATCCATGATCGGAATACAGATGAGATCTGCGTTTTCCGAAATCGTCGGGACCGCCGGCTTCGCCCTGTCGTAGCGCCTTAGATGTCGTTGCGAGTTTCACAACGCCGGTAGATATCGTATCTATGCATAACTTGTTTTTGCAGGAAGTTGTGAATGGTATGGCTTATATGCATATGATGTGTGTAATCCATACATGATCTGCGTATCATGTTTTTGTCAGCCGGCTGGAGCCTAGGTGCTGTCATTTTATTGTATACCGGCCTGCGTGTCGGATTCTCTATGTAAATTTTGATTTACTAGCTAGTGTAGCTTGTTGGAGAACCCGGAAGGCATGCAAGTCGATGTACAAGTCGGCTACATGGAGCAAGATGGCACGTGACAAGAGTTGGCACGAGCCGACTTGCAAGCTTCGTGGAGATGGCGATCACCATGAAGAGAGCCATACCATTTCACATTATAATTGCTTTATTTGTGTTATTGTTATGTCTCTATTTACCTCTATTTATATAGTTGGTAGATTCTTTAATCCCTCAAAGAAGGTCTAGTCGGTCGCCCCGCCAGTGCTGCACCATCACAAGTCGGACATTCTTGGTAGTGGGCTCATAAAATTGAGGTGCTACCAATTCTTTCCGGTTAGGTGGGTTTGAGTCGGACTCTTACAAGCAGAAGCACTTGGTAATCTAGACGAGTCCATCACAACGGTTGTGGGGCTCGGGGCGAGGTAGGTTGGGAGCCGGGGCATGTGATGTCACCCAACTAACAGGAGTCGTATTGGATACGATTGGCAAGGTGTTGCCTACCTAGATCACTTGACGGCTAGCGGTGATGCTAAAGCTCACTAGTCGGCTTGCTTATTTAGGATCTTGAATCACTTAGCAACCATCGGAGGGATGTTGGTTCTAGTGGGAGCATGAGTATTAAAGCGTTTAATATGCCTGCTCTTTTATGAATACATGTCTTAAGTGTTTTTGCGTATTTTCTGTTGTAGATCAATGGCACCTAGCAACCTTCCTCAGTTGTCCGCGTTTGCGTTGAGGTCAATCCTAGAGAAAGATAAGCTTAATGGAACTAATTTCACCAACTGGTATCGTAATCTGAGGATAGTCCTCAAGCATGACAAGAAAGAACATGTTCTAGAAACTCCACTTCCAGATGAGCCTGATGACGATGCGACTCTCGCAGTCACCAATGCCTACCGTAAGACTAGAGATGAGTCTACGGAGATTAGCTGTCTTATGCTTGCACACATGGAACCGGACTTGCAGCAGCAGTTCGAGAATGTTGAGGCCTACGATATGATCGAAAGCCTCAAAAGTATGTTCCAGGCTCAAGCAAAGACTGAGAGGTATCAAGTCTCTCAAGCTTTGCTTGGCTGCAAGCTGAAAGACGGCGATCCACTGAGTCCGCATGTAATCAAGATGATTGGTTACATACAGTCTTTGGATCGGCTGGGCTTCCCAATTAACGAAGAGTTCGCTACTGATATAATTCTGAACTCTCTTCCTAGTGCATATGGTTCGTTCATCTCGAACTACCATATGCATGGTATGGATAAGAGTATCACTGAATTACATGGGATGCTCAAAACGGCAGAGGCTGATATCAAGAAAGGCATCAGTCAAGTGTTGATGGTGCAGAATAAGGCTAAGTTCAAGAAGAGTTCTTGGACTAAGAAGAAGAAGGATAAGTCAGGAGGTAGCGCCCATGGCCCTGTCCAGAGTGCTCCCTCAAAGACTAAGCCTTCTCCTACAGCCGGAGCCAATTGCTTCTATTGCAAGCAAGATGGCCACTGGAAGAGGAACTGCACCAAGTATTTGGCTGACAGAGCCAAGAGTGGAGGTGTGACTTCCAACTCAGGTACGCTTGTGTGCAATGTTATAGACATTTATCTTGCTGATGCGCCTAATAGTTCTTGGGTATATGATACCGGATCAGTTATTCACATATGCAACTCGTTGCAGGGACTGGTAAGAACTAGGAGCGTGGCAAGAGGAGAGGTTGACATTCGGGTCGGCAACAAGGCGAGAGTCGCTGCGTTGGAAGTCGGCACGATGCAACTTCATTTACCTTCAGGATTTATTTTGGAACTAAATAATTGTTATTATGTTCCAGCGCTTAGTCGAAACATTATTTCCGCCTCATGTTTGATGAGACAAGGTTATGAGTCGAATATTAAGAATAATGGTTGTTCTTTATATTTGAAAGATATGTTTCATGGCTTTGCACCCGTTCAGAACGGGTTATTTATTTTAAATCTTGATAGTGAATCGGTCTATAACATAAATGTTAAAAGGTTGAAACCAAATGATCTGAATATGACTTACTTTTGGCATTGTCGGCTTGGTCATATAAGTTGGAAGCGCATGAAGAAGCTCCATGATGATGGACTTCTAACTTCATTTGACTTAGAGTCATTCGAGACATGCGAATCATGCCTACTAGGCAAGATGACCAAGACACCTTTTGCAAGGAGTTGTGAAAGGGCGTCTAACTTGTTGGAACTAATACATAGTGATGTATGTGGTCCAATGAGCACGACAGCCAGAGGTGGTTATGAGTACTTCATTACCTTCACTGATGATTTGAGTAGGTATGGATATATCTATTTAATGAAACACAAGTCGGAAGCCTTTGAAAAGTTCAAGGAATTCCAGAGTGAGGTACACAATCAACTCGGCAAGAAAATAAAGTTTCTACGGTCGGACCGTGGAGGCGAGTACATCAGCCATGAGTTTGATGACCATCTAAAGAGTTGTGGAATAGTTCCTCAACTCACTCCGCCGGGTACACCGCAGAGAAACGGTGTATCGGAACGGAGAAATCGGACCTTGTTGGACATGGTACGATCAATGATGAGTCGGACAGATCTACCTTTATCATTTTGGGGTTATTGTCTAGAAACTGCAGCTTTCACACTAAACAGAGAACCATCAAAGTCAGTAGAGAAGACACCACATGAGATGTGGACTGGTAAAAAGCCAAGTTTGTCTTTTCTTAAGATTTGGGGTTGTGAAGCATTTGTCAAGCGACTTCAGTCGGACAAGCTCACGCCCAAGTCGGATAAGTGTATTTTCGTGGGGTATCCGAGGGAAACCTTGGGGTACTACTTCTACAACCGGGAAGAGGGCAAAGTGTTTGTCGCTCGGAATGGTGTCTTCCTTGAGAAAGAGTTTCTCGGTCGGGAAGTCAGTGGGAGCACAGTGCAACTCGAAGAAATTCGAGAGGAACCGGCTAGGGGCGAGTCGGCGAACGCCTTGGAGGCTGAGCCGGTCGTGGTACCTACACCGGTAACAGCACCTGAACCACGGAGATCTGCCAGATTACAGAGTGCTCGAGATGTTTTACTGTTAGACAGTAATGAGCCGGCAACTTATTCGGAAGCGATGGTGGGATCTGATTCCGAGTCATGGCTTGGAGCCATGAGATCCGAGTTAAAGTCCATGGATGAAAACCAAGTTTGGAATTTGGTTGATCTGCCTGACGGTGCAAGACCCGTCGAGTGCAAATGGGTCTTTAAGAAGAAAATTGATATGGATGGAAATATTTCCGTCTATAAAGCACGACTTGTCGCGAAGGGGTTCCGACAGGTTCAAGGAGTTGACTACGACGAGACATTCTCGCCTGTAGCGATGCTTAAATCAATTCGGATCATGTTAGCCATAGCAGCCTATTTCGACTATGAGATATGGCAGATGGATGTCAAGACGGCTTTCCTTAATGGAAATTTAACTGAGGACGTGTATATGATACAGCCCGAAGGTTTTGTCGATTCGGCTAATGCTGACAAGGTATGCAAACTTCAGAAATCCATTTATGGGTTGAAGCAAGAATCTCGGAGTTGGAACATTCGCTTTGATGAGGTAGTCAAATCGTTTGGCTTCATCAAGAGCGATCACGATTCTTGTTTATACAAGAAGTTTAGTGGGAGCAAAGTGAACTTTCTAATCTTATATGTGGATGACATATTACTGATTGGAAATGATGTCATGATGTTGCAAGAAACCAAAGAGTCATTGGAAAGGAGTTTCTCAATGAAGGATTTGGGTGAGGCAACTTACATATTAGGAATCAGGATCTATAGAGATAGATCAAGGCGGCTCATTGGATTGAGTCAGAGTACTTATCTGGACAAGGTTTTGAAGAAATTCAAAATGGAAGAGTCCAAGAAGGGATTCTTACCGATGTCCCATGGCATAAAACTTAGCAAGACTCAGTGTCCTTCGACAACTGATGAGCGAAGTCGGATGAGTGTGATCCCGTATGCTTCGGCAATCGGATCCATCATGTATGCCATGATTTGTACTAGGCCAGATGTTTCCTATGCTCTAAGTGTTACGAGCAGATACCAGGCTGACCCTGGCGAAGCCCACTGGGCAGCGGTTAAAAACATTCTTAAGTATTTGAGAAATACTA
This sequence comes from Alopecurus myosuroides, assembly GCA_028641055.1. Lineage (NCBI taxonomy): Eukaryota > Viridiplantae > Streptophyta > Magnoliopsida > Poales > Poaceae > Alopecurus > Alopecurus myosuroides. The sequence continues at coordinate 94,057,021 of CM054061.1, forward strand.
AGGAAATGTTCCTAGTTTATGGAGGTGATGAGGAATTCAGTGTAAAGGGTTACACGGATGCGAGTTATCTCACCGACTCAGATGATTCTCGTTCGCAATCTGGATACGTGTTCGTGATGAACGGAGGGGCTGTGAGCTGGAAGAGTTCCAAGCAAGATACGGTGTCTGCATCTACAACAGAGGCTGAGTATATTGCTGCCTCAGAGGCGGCAAAGGAAGCTGTTTGGATCAGGAACCTCCTGATTGATCTTGGTGTGGTTCAGGGCGCGTCCAATCCTTTGGACGTATATTGTGACAACAATGGTGCTATCGCACAGGCCAAGGAACCTAGACAACACCAGAAGAACAAACATATACTCATGCGGTACCACCTCATTCGCCAGTTTGTCGAACAAGGTGATATCAAGTTATGCAAAGTACACACGGATGCAAACATTGCAGATCCGTTGACAAAGGCGCTGCCACAGCCTAAGCATGAGGCGCACACGAGAGGTATGGGCATTAGATGCCTAGGCATATGATGCCAAGATGATTGACTCTAGTGCAAGTGGGAGACTGTTGGGAATATGCCCTAGAGGCAATCATAGACGATGTAATTCCCAATGTATTCATAAAGTTATTAAGTTGTCCTTTGGTTTGAACATCTGATATATGTCATTGAATATGTGATTCGATTGTGGAACTATGTATTCATGTTGTTCATACTAATTGTCCTTGGTCGTTAAGGTTGTGCTGGACACACACCCTAGACTAATGTGAGTGTTGGCTGATGACACGGTTCCACTTGTCATGGGAATGGTGATGCCATTCCAACGTTCACGGACTTGGCTAAAAGAGTTTAGCAAGTCGGACTGACCCACATTGAGATGCAACGATCAAGTCGTCATTTGCATGTCTCAATCAATGTAATCCTTAGACCTGAGGTTGTCGCACAATCCGAGTTGTGGATCACCGACTTAGGTTCTGTCAAACGTTGTTCTGTGACAAGGCAACTATAAAGGCAGAGTTCGGGTCGAATGAGAAGCAAGCTGCGTGACGTGGATAATCAAGATGGGATTTTGCCCCTCCGAATGGAGAGATATTCTATGGGCCCTCTCGAGTGATATGATTCAGGAAGCATGGCCATGCGCGACTCAGTTAAGTGTTAACTGTGTTGGTTGACTAAGAGTTAGTCAGATGAGTCACATATCACGGATCGAGAAGAGAGTTGAACTATTAAAGGGATGACGATAAATCGCCTATAGTTCGACAAGGTATATCGTGAGGCAAAAGGGACTAAGATGAATATCACATTGAAAGGTATGTCGTCATGACTCAATGGAACTTGGGAGTCGGCACGTTCTGCTAGGAGCCGCTACCGATTGATCGATTGAGAGTAGGACTCCAATCGTGTCCAAGTCGCCATGAGCCTGCAGGGTCGCACACTTAAGAGCGGGAGCAAGTATTGGTCGGGTTGGACCCGAACCGGAAATGGACTGGTTTTGTGAGTCGGACTCACAGAGGGAATGGGCCACAAGTGTTGTGCAGCCCATTACCATACGCTATATAAAGAGGGGCGCAGGTTGCCCAGCGGGCACGTTAGTCCACTCTCCCATGCGTTGGGAACCCTAACCTTACTCAGTCCAGCCGTCGCACCAGACCTAGCAGTCTGCCGTCGGAGCTCCTCCTCGTACGTGTGGATACCAGCAGAGGTGCTGTACGTTCAGCACTTCGACGTTCGAGGGATTGGATCGGCCGGATCGGATCGTGGGACTGCACTGCCCCGACGCGCTGCATCGATAATCCGCACCTGCGCGTCTAGTGGTAAAACTCGTGGCCTTCTATCTCGGCTAGATCTTGGGAGTACCGCGTAGGAAAAGTTTTCGTTTATCTCCACGCGTCCCAACATATTCCACTTGAGGTTGTCACTTGCGGATGGCCACCCAGGAACAAAGAGATTACTATGTCCTTCTAAGTTTAGTAGCTTCCCGTGCAGCCTTTTGACATATGGGCTCTGTCTTGATCAACTAAGTTGTGAGGGTTCAGCCCAGGCTTGACAAGCAGATGTAGCATAATTATAGGTGGAACGGGTCTTGCCGGTGGGTTGAACTCCTTCTTCTGAAAGATCTCGTCTCAATTCTCTCCTTTCCATGATGCACTCCGGGTGTATAGGATGTTTGGGCTAATTGAAGACAAAGGGTGAAAGTGCACAACCTCTGTAGAGTCAACAAACTAAGATCTTAGCCGTGTCCCCGGTTATGGACAACTATGAGCAGCTTGATAAGGATTGACGGAAGAATCTCATCACCAATTTCAATAAGTAAAATTTTGACCAAGAGATCAGTATTGTGGTGCTTGGATCTTAATCCAATGTTGCCACCCTTTTGAAAAGAAAAGTTTGTTTTACAAAAGTGATAGGAGAAAACTGGCTTTATGCAAACTCAGCCAAAACTCCACTCAGCCAAATAAGCATGTAGTATTAGTCGTGCCATTTATATCCACCATAGTGTTACTTGCCAATACATTAAATTTTATTGACTCCCTTGTGGCTGCATATTCCATATTGCAGATGTTTCTGAAGACGAGTGAGGATTTCGTTTAGGATCTCGAGACTATCGCCAACATGTTTTGCATGTGGCACATGAAGAAGATGGGCTCAATGTTATTCTATGTTTTCCGCTGTATATCTTTTTTTTTACTGCTAGTCTTCTAAGACTATGCAAGTTGTAAAACTATTTTGTAAAGACTGGATCATGCGATGTAATAGAATTTGATGCATTTGCATGATATTTCATTTTGTACTGCGGTGTTAGCAATTGATCCAGGGACTAGCACAATAACACATGTGTCCTTACATTATTTAAATGTGGAAACACTACAACAATAGGAATTTTTCACCAACATGAAACTCTCTTTTATGGATTTTCCTATGATGCCACTGTTTAACTTTCTCTTTAAAGAGCCTAGCATTTTCATAAGCTTCACATCTCCATTCATCTAAATGATTCAAATCAAGCATTCTTTTCTTACCGGCAAGTTTGAAATCTTTATTTAGTTCTTTCACTGCCCAATAAGCTTTGTGTTCTAATTCTAAAGGCAAGTGATAAACTTTTCCATAAACCATTTTATAAGGAGACATACCCATAGGATTTTTAAAAGCAGTTCTATAAGCCCATAAAGCATCATTCAACTTATCATACCAATTCTTCCTAACGGTCTTTTGCAAGATAGATTTAATTTCACTATTTGATAATTCTACTTGCCCACTGGTTTGAGGATCATAAGCTGAGGCAATTCTATGATTGACATCATATTTAGCAAGGGTTTTTCTAACACCACCATGAATAAAATGAGAACCTCCATCAGTCATAAGATATCTAGGCACACCAAACCTAGGGAAAATAACATCTTTAAGCATTTTTAAAGAGGTCTCACCATCAACACTTTTTGTAGGTATAGCTTCTACCCACTTAGTAACATAATCAACAACAACAAGAATGTGAGTGTAACCATTCGAAGGAGGAAAAGGACCCATAAAGTCAAATCCCCAACAATCAAAAGGTTCAATAACAAGAGAATAACTCATAGGCATTTCATTACGTCTAGAAATATTACCAAATCTTTGACATTCATTAGAAGATAAAATAAATATACGTGCATCTCTAAAGAGAGTAGGCCAATAGAAACCTGATTATAGAACCTTCTGTGCGGTTCCATCTCCAGCGTGATGTCATCCATAAGCACTACCATGGCACTTTTTTAATATTTCACGTTGTTCATGATCTAGAACACATCTTCTCATAATACCATCTAATCCTTCTTTATATAAGTGTGGGTCATCCCAAAAATAATGCCTCAAATCATAGAAGTTTTTTATTCTTTGTTGAGCTGTAAATGTTGGAGGCAAATACTTTGAAACAATAAAGTTAACATGATCAACATACCATGGACTATCTTGGAATTTTACCTTTATTGCAGCCAACTGTTCATTTGGAAAACTAGCATTAACAGGAATAGGTTCAAACGCAATGTTTTCTAATCTAGAAAAGTTATCAGCACCCTTCCTATCCACAATATGCAAATCAAACTATTGTGAAAGCAACACCCATCTAATAAGCCTAGGCTTAACATCTTTATTTTCCATAAGGTATCTAATATCAGCATGATCAGTATGAATGGTAGCCCTCGAGTCAACAATATAAGGTCTAAACTTATCACATGCAAACACTACAGCTAAGAACTCTGTTTTAGTAGTAGCATAATTCTTTTGAGCAGCATCAAGAGTCTTACTAGCATAATGAATAACATTCAACTTCTTATCTACGCGCTGTCCAAGAACAAAACCCACAGCAAAATCACTAGCACAACACATAATCTCGAAAGGTAAATTCCAATCAGGTGGTTGAACAATAGGAGTTGTAGTTAAAGCCTTCTTTAAAGTTTCAAAAGCTTCCTTACAATCATCATCAAAAACAAAAGGTACATCTTTTTGAAGAAGATTAGTAACAGGCTTTGATATTTTAGAGAAATCTTTAATAAACGTCCTATAGAAACCAACATGACCAAGAACACTACGAATACCTGTAACATCCCTGGGACAGGGCATTTTCTCTATGACTTCCACTTTAGCTCTATCAACTTCAATACCTGTTTCACAAATTTTATGTCCAAGAACAATTCCTTCATTCACCATAAATTGGCATTTCTCCCAGTTAAGAACAAGATTAGTTTGCTCACATCTCTACAAAACTTTATCAAGGTTGTGCAAGCAATTATCAAGTAAAGTTCCATAGACGGAGAAATCGTCCATGAAAACTTCCACAATCTCTTCACAGAAACCATGAAAAATAGCAGACATGCATCTTTGAAACGTAGCAGGAGCATTAAACAAACCAAAAGGCATACGTCTATAAGCATAAGTACCATAAGGACAAGTTAAGCTTGTTTTCTCTTGATCTTGCTTCCTAACAGCAATTTGAGAAAACCTAGAATAACCATCAAGAAAGCAAAAATGAGTTTTCTTAGACAACCTCTCTAACATTTGATCAATAAAAGACAAAGGATAATGATCTTTCTCAGTAACCTTGTTAACTTTCCTAAAATCAAAGCACATCCTATAACCAGCTACTACTCTTTGAGGAATAAGCTCATTATTTTCATTAGGAACAACAGTCATTCCTCCCTTCTTAGGGACACAATGCACATGGCTCACCCATGTACTATCAACAATAGGAAAAATAATACCAGCATCAAGGAGTTTTAATAGCTCATTTCTTACCACTTCCTTCATTTTAGGAATTAAACGGCGTTGATGTTCAACTACTGGCTTTGCATCAGGTTCAATATTAATAACATGCTGACATATAGAGGGATAAATCCCCTTTAAATCATCAAGAGTATATCCAATAGCTCCACGGTGTTTCTTCAATATTGCAAATAATCTTTCTTCCTCTTCACCTGAAAGTTTAGCACTAATAATAACATGATATATTTTATTACCATCAATATAAGAATATTTAAGATCACCAGGCAAAGGTTTTAAATCATAGAATGGATCCTCCTTGGGTGGTAATGTGGTACCCAAGTCTTCCACAGGTAAATTATGTTTCCATATCACCGGTTGACGAAGAAGAATATCGTCAATCTCATTTCTCTCTTCCATAAAGACTTCACTCTCATGGTCCTCCACATATTGCTGCAAAGCATTGTTAGGAGCAAGAGCAATAGAGGCAAGTTGTTCAACTCTAAAATTTTCATTAGGCAATTCAGATTCATAAGGCGCTCTAGCAAATTTGGAGAAATTGAACTCATAAGATTTTCCATCTGTAGTCAAAATCTTCTCCCTCTTACAATCTATATTAGCACCACAAGTGTTCAAGAAAGGTCTACCAAAATAATATGACAAGTTCTACTAGAAGCCTTACCAAGTACCAGAAAATCAGTGGGATATTTAGTTTTACCACATAAAACTTCCAGATCTCTAACAATACAAATCGAAAAAACAGTTTCTCTATTAGCAAGCTGAGTAACCACGTCAATATCCTCAAGCTCACAAGAACCAATTTCATGCATAATTTCTTTATAAAGCTCATAAGGAATAGCAATAGAACTTGCACAAATGTCACACAAACCATAATAGAAATGATCACCAATCTTAACAGAAAGCACATGAACACTAGTTTTCTTAGGTCTATTGGGATGTGAGACAATATTATAAGCATCCTCACAAAAGACAATATGTCATCCTCTACATTTCCGCAGATAAGATTTGTCACTATTGCTACAGCAGGTTCAACATTTATTTGTTCATCAGGTTCAATAGATGTAACATCCCAAGTCTGAAAAATAAGCCTTTAGAATGTTTGCTCTCTGTTATTTTATGTTTTGCATCATGGCATCATGTTGATTGCATTTTGTTTGCTTGTTTTCCAGTTGGTTTCCAACTGTTTGCATTTGTTTTCCTTTGTTTTCTATTTGAATTTCAAACCAAAATTCAAACCTTTTGTTTCATCCTTGTGATGTTACAATTTCTAAAATGATATTTCAAAATAAAACAATTATTTGCTTCCATTAAATTTGTTATTCCAAACTATTGTTTTATTTCTATAAAAATACATCCAATAATCAAACCTTTTTGTAAATTCAATTATGATTTTCTTCCAAACAACAACCCTGTTGAAAGTTATGTCGGGGGGTTACCCCCGAGTAGGGTAAAGACAGGTGGTAAAGGCAGTTTACAGAAGAGAGGTTTGGTCGAGTAGCCGACTACCTGGTACTCGCTACCCGGTCGACTGCTACTCGGTCTCACCTCAAGATGACCAGAAGGAGATATCAATCAAGTTCTATCCTTTCGAGTAGAAGGGTTGGCCCGAGTACAATTGGCGGGAACAATTGGCGGGAACCTACTCGGGCCAGAAAGTCAAAGGAGCCGTTCTGACACAGGATCCCGCGTATCCTGGGTCCGTACTTGACAGCATTCGAACTACTGTTCATCTGGGGCCGGTCGCCCTGACAGTGACAGCATGGAAGCAGGCCGTGGCAGGATAAGGGGGGCCTACTCTGTGCCTAGGTACGGTGATACCAGTCTGTCCCCTAGTTTTGCCCAACGACTTTACAGAAGCAGCCAAGGTTAGGAACCAAAGCTGTCAGCGGGTACTCGGAGAAAGGACGATGTGCACACTATGTCGACACTTGTCTAGATTTAGACGTATCCGGCTGGGCACCGTGTATATAAGGTGCCCCGCCGCCTCCTGCGCGAGGCATACGCTAACAGTTGCTCACTAGGAACCCTAGAAACCCTAAGTTCTTGACCTAGCTCTACTCGGAGAGGAGCGAGAGGCTACTCGGTAGAGATACCATTTGTACTGTGGCTACTCGGAGAGACATCATAATACATAGAGAAAGGCAGGAGTAGGGGTTTTACCTCCTCACGAGGGCCCTGAACCTGGGTACATCGTGTTGTTTGTGTTGTGTGGATCTTACCTCACGCGGCTATTCGTCGCGTGATCCCTCCCCGGACACCTCCTGCGTCCATCGTTCCCACATCTTTAGCCATCCCATGGCATCTGCCGTGACGCCACCACGACAGTTGGCGCCCACCGTGGGGCAACCAGCGGCGCTGGCTGGAGTTTCTGTTCGGACGGGATCTTCATCAGCGGAGCGCGTAGTTTGTGGCCTTATCCACAGATTCGGCTCCTTCGACTTCGTCACCGACAACGCCGACTGTTTCGGCGGTATGGCCATGCCCGAGGGCGGCTCGGTGATTTCCTTCGGCTCTCACCTCGTCTACGTCGCCACCGTCGCCAACAGCGCCTACCCCGAGCTGGTGCATGACGCGGAGGATCCTCCCGCGGTGGTTGCTGCTCGCGGAAGGCCTGCATGCAGCTCTGCATGCTGCGCTGAGGTGATGGTGACGGGTTTGGCGACAAACACTGGCGCAGCTGCTACTGGCGCTGCGGCCGTCGTCGAGGAGGTTGACGACCCGCCTGCTGGTGGCAGGAACCACCGGCCCTACGAGAAGGAGAGCAACCTGCCGCCTTCCACGTCTACGGTCATCCCCGCATCTGCTGCGCGAACCGGTATGCCCACTCCCACCGACATCGAGCTCCTAGCCGCGAGGGAGCAGCTCGAGCGGCAACGCCGGGAGCTGCTTGCCGAGCAGGCGGAGTTGGAGAAGATCAGGCTTGAGCTGAGTTTGGACCAGCTCGAGTACAACAAGGCTCACGGCTTCACGCCGGTCACCAGGAGGCCCAGCAGAGTGGGCGCTACGCGGCGTAACCTGGGTGCCGAGATGGCGACAGTTGCGGAGGAGCCCGCGCAGTCCGCCACCGCGAACACCTTCACAAGGCCAAGGTACAGCACACCCGCCAAGACGCTCAGAGCTGCGCAGGCCGTGGCTGCCGAGTTGCCGCGCCTGGATGGAGAGGCGCGTCTCAGGCAGCAGGAGAGGCTCAACGAGTTGGTGTTGGAGGCCGCTAGGCAGAACGAGGAGTTCCGGAAGGCCAACCCGGGAGCTGGAGCCTCGCAGGTGGTTCACTCGCACGCGGCTAGATCTAACGATCAGGCCTCGTCTCCGCATCCTAGCCGCGAGAAGAGCCGCAGCGGGCGCTCGGGTAGAGACAGGCAAATGCAGGTGTATGACCCGGCTGCTGCCGCGAAACAGGTTGCTGTGCCGCAGCAGCCCGGGCAGGAACACAACGCTGCAAGAGCAGGCTCTCAAGCCCATCAAGCTCAAAGCCGTGCCCGAGAAGCCGCGCGTCCGGGTACTTCTCGGCAACCCGCAGCTCAGCCTACTCGGCAGAGGCAGCAGCCGCGCCCAGTGGCACTAGCCGCCAACCCGGTGGAGCAGCCCGCAGCCATGCAGGTGGATAGGTATGATGATGGCTACTCGGCTATGGAGATGGCTGGTTATGACATTCATGACCGCGTTGGTGAGCGCATGTTGGCGCCTGGAGATGCAAGGCACCAGTTGGACCGTATCAGCTTGTCGGCGCGGCTTGAGAGCACGGGTCCTCCCGGCCCCGAGTGCTTTGGCCCGCGCATCATGAACGAGCCTTCCGTGAAGGGCTTCCAGCTCGCAAGAGGCACCAAGAGCTACAATGGCAGCACCAAGCCTGAAGATTGGCTCAATGACTACGTCACCACGGTCCATATTGCGGGTGGCAACAGGAGATGGGCAGTGCGGTACGTCCCGCAGATGCTAGAGGGTCCAGCTCGCACTTGGCTCAACAACTTGCCCAAGCATAGCATAAATTGCTGGCTGGATTTCTCGGACGCCTTCGTCAGCAACTTCACCAGCACCTACAAGAGGCCGAATAGGCCACAGCAGCTGTCGGCTTGCAGGCAGCGAGAAGACGAGACGGACCGTGAGTACCTTACTCGGTGGAGCACCTTGAGGAACACTTGTGAGGGTGTGAATGAAGCACAGGCCATCACTTGGTTTGCGCAGGGTTGCCGACATGGCAGTATGCTTTGGCAGAGATTGCAGAGAGAGATGCCGAACACCCTGGCCGAGACCATCAAGATTGCGGATCAGTACGCACTCGGCGATCCTACTCAGCCACTGATGGACTCCTCTGAGCCGAGAAGAAACTTCAACAGCAGCAAGCGCAACGAGTTCCGCAACAAGCGCCGAGTAGATACTCGGTATGACCCTGAGGAGGTGAATGCAGTGAATGTTGGAGGCGGTGGTGGCCAAAGGCAGAAACCTGCTGGAGCCTACGGGCAGAACCAGAACCAGGGCCAAGGCAACAAGAAGCCATTTCGCGCCTCTCAGTCGGGTAGCGGGAACTCCGAGCAGCCGAAGAAGTTTGTCTTCGATGACATGAAGGATGGTCCGTGTAGCTTTCACACTCACCACCCCTCAAGGCCTGCCAACCACACTACTCGGCAATGCGAATGGTGGGATGTGATCAAGAGTGATGGCTTGCCTCCTCCTCCTCCCCTGCCAGCCGCCAATGCTACTGTTCAGCCTACTCGCGCACCCGCAGCTCGGCCGCCAGTGTACCCGAGAAGAGAGAATGTCAACCAGGTGGCTTTAGGAGCCAACCGGAACTTCAACAATGAGAGATACCGCAACAACAACAACAACTACAACCGCAACAACAACAACAGAGGCAACAACAACTATCAGGGCAACAACAACAACAATGGCAACAATGGGGGCAATGGCTCCAACCAGTACCAAGAGCACCATGAGAGCTATATGATCTTCACTTCTGAGGCAGTCGACAAGCAGTCACAGCACAGGCGGGCCATGGAGGTCAACGCAGTGATTCCTGCTGTCCCTCACTACATGTACTGGTGCGACCAGGAGCTCAGGTGGACTCGGGCAGATCACCCCAAGGTGATGCCCAACCCGGGCACCTATGCTTTGGTGCTGGATCCTACCTTCCTGGGTCCCGAGAAGAATGTGAGGTTCAGCAAGGTGCTAATCGACAACGGCAGCAGCATCAACATTGTGTACAAGGACACACTCGAGAAGCTTGGCCTGGCCGAGAACATGATGCTGCCCAGCAAGACCACCTTCCATGGCATCGTGCCCGGGATCTCATGCAACCCGATTGGCCGAGTGTGGATTTATGTGCTATTCGGTACTCGGGAGAACTGCCGCACAGAGCGCCTGCAGTTTGAAGTGGTGGATCATCAGAGCCCCTATCATGCTCTACTCGGCAGGCCTGCTCTGAGCAAGTTCATGGCATCTACCCATGTGGCTTATCTGAAGATGAAGATCCCTGGTCCCAATGGCATCATCACCATCTCGGGAGATTACAAGAAGTCCATGGAGTGTGCCTCTGCTAGCTCCCAGCTGGCGGAATCGATGGTGATTGCTGCCGAGAAGAAGAAGATGTACGAGGTGGTGGCCATGGCTCAGTCCGCACAAGCTGGCGCACAAGGTGTGCCGAGTACCCAGCATGGTACAGCTTTCCAAGCTGCCAAGGAGACCAAGACAGTCCAGGTTGACCCCGAGTTCCCGGAGCGCGTGGCCATCATTGGTGCCGGGTTGGCGGAGAAATAGGAAAGCGCGCTCATCCACTTCCTCCGTGAGAATCGGGATGTGTTCGCCTGGACCAATGAAGATCTACCAGGAGTCCCGAGGGAGTTGGTTGAGCACTCTTTGCATGTGCGTCCTGACGCCAAGCTCGTGAAGCAGGCTTTGCGCCGCTTCGGAGATGAGAGAAGGAAGGCCATCAGTGATCAGATCACCAAGCTGCTGATAAGTAACTTCATCATGGAAGTGCTGCATCCGGATTGGTTAGCCAACCCGGTCATGGTCGAGAAGAAAAAGGAAGATCCCAAGGCTGCCACTGCATGGCGCATGTGTGTCGATTACACCGACTTGAACAAGGCATGCCCCAAGGATCCTTTTCCGCTACCTCGCATCGATCAGGTGATCGATTCCACTGCCGGCTGTGAACTGTTGTCTTTCATAGATGCCTACTCTGGTTTCCACCAGATTGCACTCAACCCTGCTGATCAAATAAAGACTGCTTTCATTACCCCGTACGGGGCTTATTGCTATCGTGTCATGTGTTTTGGCCTGAGGAATGCGGGTGCAACCTATCAGAGATGCATGCAGAAATGCTTGCATGACCAGCTCGGCAAGAATGTGCAGGTGTACGTAGATGACATTGTCATCAAAACGAATAAAACACATACTCTGCTTGCCGACCTGGAGGAAACCTTTGCTAACCTACGCAGGTACAAAATGAAACTGAATCCGAGTAAGTGCACCTTTGGTGTACCAGCTGGAAAGCTACTCGGCTTTCTGGTTTCTAGTCGGGGCATTGAAGCCAATCCTTCTAAGATAAAAGCTATTGAGAGCATGTCTTTGCCGAGATCGCTGAAAGATGTACAGAAGTTCACGGGTTGTCTGGCATCTCTGAGCCGCTTTCTGGGCCGAATGGGCGAGAAGGCTCTGCCTCTGTACCAGCTGATGAAGAAAAGCGACAAGTTTGTCTGGACTCCGCAAGCGGACGTGGCATTCAATGAGCTGAAAGCAATGCTGGCTAGCGCTCCCGTCTTGGCTAGTCCGCTACCCAAGGAGCCTATGTTGCTGTACATTGCTGCGACTAACCGAGTAGTCAGCGTGGTGATAGTGGTGGAGCGAGAAGAAGAAGGCAAGAGTGTGCAGCGCCCAGTCTATTATCTCAGTGAAGTGCTGTCCAGTTCCAAGCAAAACTATCCGCACTACCAGAAGATGACATATGGTGTATACCTGGGCGCCAGGAAGCTGAAACATTACTTCCAGGAGCACCCCATCACTGTTGTGAGTTCTGCTCCCATCTCGGATATCATGGGAAACAAGGAGGCGAGTGGCAGAGTAGCCAAGTGGGCAATCGAGCTAGCCGCGTACGCTCCCGCGTATACGAGAAGAGAAGCAATCAAGTCTCAGGTCCTGGCGGAATTCCTTGTGGACTGGGCCGAGATGCAGTATGAACCTCCTGCTCCAGTTTCCAACTATTGGAAAATGCACTTTGATGGCTCAAAGGTGAAAGAAGGCCTTGGTGCTGGCGTTGTGCTTACATCACCCAAGCGGGATCAACTCAAGTATGTGTTGCAGATTCATTTCAAGGCATCCAACAATGTAGCCGAGTACGAGGCAGTGGTGCATGGTTTGCGAGTGGCAAAGGAGGTTGGTGTGCAGCGCATTATATGCTATGGCGATTCGGATCTGGTGGTGCAGCAAGTCTCAGGTACCTGGGATGCTTTGGATGCCAACATGGCGTCGTATCGCTTCCTGGTGCAGTCAATGACTGGGTTTTTCGAAGGCTGTGAGTTCCAGCACATTCACCGAGCAGAGAACGAAGCAGCAGACGAGCTATCCAAGTTGGGATCTTCTCGGCAGTCCATCCCGGCAGGGATTGCCTTGGAGCATTTGAGGAAGCCATCCATCAAGCCTTCCCCCAACTCGGAATCCATCTTTGTTCCTTCTCTGCCAAGTGAAGAATCTGACCCAATGGAGATTGACTGGGAGAGTGCTGCAGGGAACCCGGGGACTGCCGTCCTCTACTCGGGGACTGCCACTCTTTACTCGGGGACTGCCACTCCCTACTCGGGGACTGTCATTCCCTACTCGGGGACTGCCACTCCTTACTCGGGGACTGCCACTCCCTACTCGGGGACTGCCACTCCCTACTCGGGGACTGCCGCTCCGTACTCGGGGACTGCCGCCCTCAACCCAGAAGCTGTCGCATTCATCAAAGAAGTTCTCGCCAATCGGTCTGGGCTGCAAAGAAGCGCTCCTACTCCTCCTGTGCAACCACAAGAGCCTGCCCCAATGGAAATGGACGAACCAGTGTTTCCCATGCGGGAGACACCGAGTTGGGCAATGCCCATATTATCCTTTCTAAGGGACGGTACCTTACCTGAAGATGAGGTGACTGCAAGGCAGATTCAGAGAAGATCCAAGGGCTACACCATAGTCCGAGATGTGCTGCACAAGAGAAGTGCCACTGGTGTGCTGCAACGCTGTGTGAGCCCGGAAGAGGGAGAAGAAATCCTGGTGGAGATACATCAAGGGGAATGTGGACACCACGCCTCTTCTCGGGCATTGGTCAAGAAAGCTTTTCGGCATGGCTTCTACTGGCTCACTGCACTGCAGCAAGCTGAAGATATTGTGAGGAAGTGCACCGGCTGCCAGATGTTCGCAAGTAAGATTCACATGCCTGCTTCCGAGTTGAAAACAATTCCTATCACATGGCCATTTGCTGTTTGGTGCTTGGACATGGTTGGTCCCTTCAAGCCGGCTAAAGGCAATATGACACATATCTTGGTCATGGTGGACAAGTTCACCAAGTGGATTGAGGTGAAGCCTATTCGGAAGTGCGATGGGGTCACAGCTGTGAAGTTCGTGAAGGATGTGATCATGAGATATGGCTACCCGCACAGTATCATCACCGACAACGGCACCAACTTTGCAGAGGGGGCAATGGTGCGATTCTGCAGAGATAAGCATATCCGACTAGACGTTGCGTCAGTCGCGCACCCTGCCTCCAATGGGCAAGTTGAGAGAGCAAATGGGATGGTACTGGCAGGCATAAAGCCAAGGCTGATTGAGCCATTGCTGAAAACACCTGGGTGTTGGCTAGAAGAGTTGCCAGCGGTGTTGTGGAGTCTAAGGACTACCCCTAACCGGTCAACCGGCTACACGCCATTCTTCTTGGTATACGGGGCTGAGGCCGTGTTGCCAATAGACTTAGAGCATGACTCCCCCCGAGTAGCCCTCTACACTGAGGTGGAGGCGAGAGAAGCTCGAGAAGACGATGTTGACCTGCTTGAAGAAGCAACAGAGCTGACTCTGTCACGTTCGGCTATCTACCAGCAAAACCTGCGGCGTTATCATAGCCGAAAGGTGAACCCAAGGGTTTTCCGAGAAGGAGACATGGTCCTTAGGCTGGTGCAGCGCACAGCCGGGATGCACAAGTTGTCTCCTCCATGGGAAGGGCCTTTCATTGTCAGCAAAGCGCTGCACAATGACGCGTACTATCTTGTAGATGTGCGCCCATCGCAGGCGAACAGGGCAGATAAAGCTGGAGAGGAAACCAAGCGCCCTTGGAATGTAGCTCTACTTCGTCGTTTTCATTCGTAAGCAAAGATGTGTATGTACCCTCTTATCCGAGTTGAAATTCTACTCTGCAATCTGAAATTGTTCTCGGGGACTGCCCTCGTCCAAATTTGCTCTAAGTGTTTTTACTCGGCTTGATCCTTTGTCTAATCGGTTGCTCCACTTCAGAACTCATAAGTGCATTGAGTACTGTGTTTAAACCTATATGCCAACTCTTCGACTCTGCTGCTGTCCGAAACCCGGCTTCATGGCAAGCAAGAGAACAAGCAAAAGGTCAATGAGCACACGAAAATCGCTAAGGAAGAAAGAGTGCAGGAACCGAGTAGATTGTTTGTTACTTTTGTTTCCCTGTTTTCGTCTTCTCGGCTAAGTGGTGGGCTGCGTTATCATGATTGTTTCTAGCGGCTAAGTATTTGCAGCCCTACTACTTGATTCTTGTGACTCGAATACCAAAAAAGCGACAAGTCGCGGGTAGAGCAGAGATGAAAAGATAGGGTGAATAAGAAATGCAACTCGGGGACTCGCATGGAAACGCAACTCGGCATTAAGCCAGTGTCGTTCAATTTGATTAACGTCGAAATAAACAGAATGGGCATAAAAATTGAGTAGCAAGCAAAGCAAAGATAGTCTATTACATCTGCTCCCGGCATCCCGGGGATCTGATAAGTGTTCAAGTTGAAAGAAAGTGCAGGTTGCTTCAAGATGAGGAGGCAGTGTTCTCGGCGCTGGCCTTGGCTGATGTTTCTTCGGCGGCGGTCTTAGCAGCAGCTTCTTCGGTGGCGGTCGTGGCAGCTGTTTCTTCGGTGCTGGCATGGGTGACATCCGTTCCCGTCTGGACGGTGGCGGATTCCTTCATCTCGGCATCATCCTGGGTGGCCGCCTGCTCAGAAGTGGCCGTGGCCACCGAGACGGGTCCTGGAGCCGAAGAGGAGCCTGAAGCTTGGCCAGGAGGGGGCACCGTGTCGTCGAGAGCAGCACCTGAGGAGGTGCCAAAGTCGAGTGCGGCGGTGTCGATGTGGGCGTACTCGTCCTCATCGCTACTCGCGACGGCGACGTTCTTCCCCTTCCCGGCCTTGCCCTCAGGAGATTCGAAGAGGCCTTCCAAGTCGGATTCCACTTCGTCATCCTCCTCCTCGTCCTCCTCGTACTCGGTGTCGGGTTCGGGGAGGCCATCGATGAAGGTCTCCGTCTCAGCACACTCCGCGACCTCGTAGGCGATCTGCTTGCGTGTGGCCACGCAGTCGGGATCTACCTCCCACTTGGAATTATTGCGCTTCCCGCGGATGAGCTGCATGTTGAGGTTTTCATACCAGGATGCTATGCAGAGAAGCATCACGTCTGCACCAGCACGGGCGCCCGAGGCACGCCACTTCTTCAACTCTTTCTTCACATTCTTCAGCTTGAAGGCTAGGCCCTTCATGGTGGTTGGACGATCATCATGAGGCCAAAACAGCCTGTGGAGCTCAAAGCCCTCGTGCACCAAGTCAGTTCCGACGCCAGCCAGCTGTTCGAAATAGTCCTTGAGCACCAGCAAGCTGTCCTCGATCCCGGCTCTGGTATCTGCTGCCTCACCTTTTGCAAGGCGAGATGCTTGGGCCTTGGCCACCTTAGGTGCAGAAGGGGAATCAAGATGAGGCCAGATCTCTGAAATAGCACCGGACAATTCGTTGCGCATCCGCTGCAGCTGGGTCCTCCAGGACTCCTCGTTGGAAATATGCTTTTCTTGGATCAGGCGCAAGCTATCCATCTGAGCAAAGAGATCAGCGTTGGTCTTCTTTAAGGTTTCGCATTCCTGCTCAAGGTCCCTCTCCTTGGCTCTGAAAGTGGTCTCGGCCTTGGCCTTCTCGGCGATTGCCTTGTCCCTCTCGGCGCCAATCTTGACGGCATCCTGGAGTGCCTTTTGCAACTGGAGTTGCAGCTTCTCGGTCTCCGTGGTGTGGTCCTTCAACAGCTCAACGGCCTGGTCGGACAGCTGCTTCTGCACCTCTGCTGGCTTGACACAATCTTGGTGTGCCTCAGCAAACAACTTGTAATCTTCTGCGAAGAGATAGATGAGGTTAGCAGAGGAGCAGAGAAGAAACAAATTCAAAGTCAAACCGAGTAAACATCAAGCTTACCTTCTAGCCTTTTGATGGTGGCCTCGGAGTTCTCCACGAAGCTGCGGCACTTCTCATGTTCGTCTGCTAAAGCCTTCAGTTTTTCTGCAGAGAAGCAGAGGTTAGCGCATAAGAAAGCATAAGCGAGCGTAAACAAAAACGCATGAATCGCACAGCTAAAAGCGTACCTTGCACTTCAGTCAGCTGCTGGGTGCTGTCCTTGGCGGTCTTGTTGGCTGCCTCAGCAACTGCCTTTTCCTTCTCTAGTGCAGCAATTCGCCTCCTGGCGATGGAATGGTTCCAGAGAAGAATGCGGTATAAGTGGGTCCGCTTAAGAACGCTATCCTGAGAACCGAGAAGAAAATGAGTTAGGCAAAGCAGAGAAGATTCAGCCCGAGTAGGAGGCTACTCGGAGAGTATCTGTCTACTCGACCCGAATCTCGGGGACTGGGGGTAATGATAAGAAAGAAGAAAGGCGAGTAGAAGAGAAGAAAATTCAACTCGGAAAAGGCAAGAAGGACTTACTGCATAGGACTGCTCGATGTCTTCGGCGTTCTTGCGGTGCAGGAACATCTTGGCTGCGAGGGTTGCGGTCTCGGTGGAGACGGACATGGGCATGTGTCCCAGATCGATCTTGTTCCAATCCACGCGCATGTGGTCGATGCCGCCAAGGGTCAGGCCGTGCCATTTCTCCTCCCCGAGAACCCTGCTGTCCCACCTGGCGTTGATGTGGCCAACGGTGTCCAATACCTGTTCAAGACCCTTGGAAGTTATTGGTTTGTCTTGGACTCCGCGAGAAGCGATGTTGACAGACTGGGGTTGGCTTGGATCTGGAGGAGGGGAGTTCATGGCTACAACTTTCCTTCCCCTCTGGATAGCTAAAGCTTTGTCCTTGGGAGGGAAGCCGATGGAGTGCTGATGGCTAACCTCAATCATGTACTCCGGGTAGCAAGGCTGGCCAGCAGCGCGAGCGTCTGCAGAGAGCGCAGCAGGAATCGGGCCGGACTCGTGGATCACGAGCGCTCCGCCTGAGGATGTACTCTGGTCTCTGGCCCGCTTCTTCGTTTGCTCCTTCTCAACCCTCTGCTTCTCGGGATCCTCAGTCGGCTTCCCGTCAGTCTTGGCCTTCGCCTTCTCGGCGACTGCCTTCTCGGCAGCTTGCTTCTCGGCCTTCTTCTGCTCAGCCCTGGCTTTCTTCTGCTCAGCCTTGGCCTTTTCAGCAGCTTCTTTATCAGCAGTTTCCTTCTCGGCCTTGGCCTTCTCAGCAGCTTCCTTCTCGGCTGCCCTTCTGACAACCTCATCCTTCAGAGCTTCCAAGGCTCGCTGCCTGGTTACTCGCCCGGCAGGAGGGCTGGATGCGTCCTTACTCTGCGGCGACGAGGAGGAAGTTGGCAGTGTAGGGCCTTGCGCAGTTGGTGGTGTAGGGCCTTGCGCAGTTGGTGGTGTAGGGCCTTGCGTAGTTGGTGGCGCCGCAGATCCGTCGCCTTGTGCAGCTCCTGGCTGGGCGCTACTCGGTGTCACGCCCGGTTGCACGCTGCTCAATGGATAAGCAGTGGCATCCGTGGCGGTGGTGTCTTCTACTCGCTGCGCGGCAGCGAGGCTCTCTTGTGCAGCAGCCCCTGTGGCGGGCTGCTCTTGCTCTGTTTCTGGCCGTTCGTCGGCGGTGTTGGCTTGCATCACTTGATCTTGGTTCTCCTCGGCATTGCTAGCCGGAGGAGAAGGGGCTCTCTCTTGGTGGACGGTAGTGTCCTGCGTCGCTGGCTCTGACGCTGCTCCTTGTGCATTGGCGGTCTGCGGATTGGCGGCAGCAGCGCCGGCGGTGTCGTCCTCATCATCATCCAGATTGACCAGAGGTACTGGTTTTTTCCTTAGTGTGGTCAGACGCGAGAGCTGCGTTCGCGTCCATAGGAGGTCTGCAGAGAAAAGGAAATCACAAATTAGAAGAAGATGGGGGAAAATAGCACAGCGCGAGAAAGGATGCGACCGAGAAGAGGGCTTACGCGGTGGTGCACTTGAGCTCTCGTCTGGACCTCTTCACGACCACCTTCTTCTCGGCAGGCTTCTTCTTCTTGGCAGGGGGCACTGGTGCTCCGCTACCAGCCCGTTTGCGGGTCTCAGGAGCGGCGATGGACAGGGGCTTGACGACTAGGGGCGCATCGCCCTCGTTCTCGTCTTCGTCCTCGTCGTCCTTGTCCGCGGCAACTTCATCTGGGAATCAAAGAGAAAAGAGGAAAGAATCAGAAACAGCAAACGAGGGATTGATGCTTCTCGGAAGCAAACGGAATGGAAGTATAGTTACCGTCAAAGTCTTCATCAGACCAAGTGCGGAGAGCATCGCGCTTGTCGGTAGTGGGGGAGCGAGTAGGGTTGGTCTGCTCCGTGGCATCGAAAGAGGGCACATCATCCTCCTCACGATCAGGAGACCAGTTGCCCTCAAAAACCTCGCAGCTCTCGATTATCTGGCGAGTAAGGACCTGAAAAGCAGAGAAGGATCACAGACTAGCCGAGTACCAGGAAGGAATTCTACTCAGATAGGCGTGCAGGTACAAAGCACACAAAGCCTAGGCAGTTTACTAAGCATTCTACCCGGATAGGCGTGCAAACACAAAGCATACCAAGCCTAAGCATGTTTGCCGAAAGGTATTACCCGGAAGGGCGTGCAGGTATAAAGCACATCAAGCCTAAGAATCGTTCTCGAGTAGGCTATCCGGCAAGGCGTGCAAACACAAAGCATACTAAGCCTAAGGAGATTCGGCTAGATGTCCTACTCGGAACGCAAGAAGGAGAAGTTATCTACTCGGAAGGTGTATGCAAAGAGCAAAGTAAGGAAGGCGTACCCGCTCAATCGGCTTTGTGCGGCTGTACGGGACGAACCCGTATTGCCAGTGGTCGCCAAGGTTTGTCGTCAAGATGTTCCTTGCGTGCCAGGGAACATCGATGTTGTCGATCTCGATGGTGGTTGTCCTGGTGCAGTCGCGGGGGCCTCCCATGTAACACATGAGATGGCACCGCTCCTGCAAGGGCAGCACTCGGCGCTGGATCCAGCAGGCCACCGGATCGTCGTTCTTGAGGCCCTGCGCCTTCAGCCAGCCGAGTCGATTCTCCATCTCGATGGCGTCATCGTCGTTGACGGGCTTGTCCTTCCAGTACATCCCGATTGGAGCGCGATTGCTCCAGACGGGCAGGTTGATTCGATCGTTCACCGGGGCTCCTTCCGCGGCGGCAACGTTCCTGACGTAGAGGAACGTCTTCTGCCACAGCTTGACGGAGTCCAGCCCCTTGATGCGGGGGTGGTTCGTCCCGGACCGCTGCACCATCATGGCGCAGCCGGTGTCGGTGGCGCGGGCGACGCCCGCGGAGTCCTTCTTCCCGGTAGATTGCTGGCGCAGGTGGAAGTACCTGAGCCACGTCTCCCACGTGGGCCGGATGCCGAGGAAGGCCTCGCAGACCACGGCGTGGTAGGCGAGGAAGACGACTGCATTGGGGGGCAGATGGTGCATCTGGATGCCGAAGTGGTTGAGGAACTTCCGCAGGAAGTCGGAGGCGGGCAATCCGAACCCGCGCTCGAAATGCGCCAAGAAGACGACGCGCTCTCCCTCCCGCGGGGATGGCACGATTTCACCGTCCGGCGCCCGGCACTCCACGCCGGAAGGGACTCGCCGGGTATTGACGAGCCAGGCGCAATCTTCCGCAGTGACGGAGGAGCCGGCCCAGCCAGATTTGGCCATTGTTGCGAGTAGGGAAGGTGGAAGATTTCGAGGGGAATTGGTTGGTGGATTAAGTCCGCGGCGGCGCGAGAGCTTGCGCGGCGGCGGAGAGCTCGGTGGCGGAGAAGAGCAGGAGACGAAGAAGGAATAGTGCGAGGGAAGGGGAAAAGGAAGTTACCGGCGGGGGTATTTATATCTCCTCCGCGAGTTTACCGTTACCGTCGTGGGAGTGGGATCGATTGTGGCGCGTGGTGGATCCTGTGGCCGGCTAGAAACGCACACAAGCGCCGGTTGCGCGCGTAATGGCCACAGTTGATCCCACCACCGAATCGTGGCCTATAACTGCACTTGATGGGACATGACGGCCGGTGGGCCCACTGCGTGAAAACTGGACGCGTGGCAGGTCGTGTCCTGGGCAACGAAACGACAAGGTCGTGGATGCTTGACACGTGTGCAGTCGCTGCGCGAAGGGCTGGATTGTGCTCTGTGCTGCAGAGGCTCAATCTGAGAAATTTCTCTAAGTCTTTTTACTCGGTTACAGAGTAGAAAGCAAGCGCTACTCGGAAGAGAGGAAACTCAAGGTACTTTCCAGATAGCTACTCGGAGGACCTACTCGGCATCTTGAGGTTCAAGGGCTGAGATGCAAAGGCTGGTTTTAAGCTGGCAGAGCCTAGTGAACAAGTTCGCAAGACTCAACCAGCTTCGGGGACTGCTGTCGGGGGGTTACCCCCGAGTAGGGTAAAGACAGGTGGTAAAGGCAGTTTACAGAAGAGAGGTTTGGTCGAGTAGCCGACTACCTGGTACTCGCTACCCGGTCGACTACTACTCGGTCTCACCTCAAGATGACCAGAAGGAGATATCAATCAAGTTCTATCCTTTCGAGTAGAAGGGTTGGCCCGAGTACAATTGGCGGGAACAATTGGCGGGAACCTACTCGGGCCAGAAAGTCAAAGGAGCCGTTCTGACACAGGATCCCGCGTATCCTGGGTCCGTACTTGGCAGCATTCGAACTACTGTTCATCTGGGGCCGGTCGCCCTGACAGTGACAGCATGGAAGCAGGCCGTGGCAGGATAAGGGGGGCCTACTCTGTGCCTAGGTACGGTGATACCAGTCTGTCCCCTAGTTTTGCCCAACGACTTTACAGAAGCAGCCAAGGTTAGGAACCAAAGCTGTCAGCGGGTACTCGGAGAAAGGACGATGTGCACACTATGTCGACACTTGTCTAGATTTGGACGTATCCGTCTGGGCACCGTGTATATAAGGTGCCCCGCCGCCTCCTGCGCGAGGCATACGCTAACAGTTGCTCACTGGGAACCCTAGAAACCCTAAGTTCTTGACCTAGCTCTACTCGGAGAGGAGCGAGAGGCTACTCGGTAGAGATACCATTTGTACTGTGGCTACTCGGAGAGACATCATAATACATAGAGAAAGGCAGGAGTAGGGGTTTTACCTCCTCACGAGGGCCCTGAACCTGGGTACATCGTGTTGTTTGTGTTGTGTGGATCTTACCTCACGCGGCTATTCGTCGCGTGATCCCTCCCCGGACACCTCCAGCGTCCATCGTTCCCACATCTTTAGCCATCCCATGGCATCTGCCGTGACGCCACCACGACAAGTTATGAAAATTGCAAAACAAAACTCTCCAAATAAAATGGTTCAATTAACACTTCCAATTGTTTCCATGAAATAATAATAAGCTCAAACTCTTATTTGTCATTTAATATTCCACCTAATATAAATTGCATTCAAATTCAAATCAAATCAATCCCACTTGGCATATTTCCAATATGGGTTTAAAAATTAAGATCTTGTAAACAAATTGGATTCAATAAATTCTATTATTGCTTGAACCTATTAAATAAAAATTTGTTATTTCCAAAAAATTCCAAATCAAATCTTATTGAAATTCAACTAACCATTTAAACATCCCAACTAATAAATTCAAAGTTTTTTGAATCAAGGCTAACTTTTTCTTTGACATTCGGTGTTGGAAAAGAAACTCATAAAATATTTCATAATTTAAACCCCAACATTTTCTTTCTTTTCCCTCTCTCACTCTTCTCTACAAAAAAAAAGAAAAGGAGCAAAAAAATAAATAAGAAAAAAAAAGAGCAAAGGGGTGAGCGAAGCCAGCCCAAAGCCCACCAGGTTCACGAAGCCAGCCCACCCCCTCCTGCCTTCGTCATCCTCTGTACGGGAGGCGCACATGGGGTGAGCGAAGCTCCTGTGGAGGAGCTTGCTCCATGTCCCCCCTCCTCCTCCATAAAATCCTCTCGGGGCCTCCTCTCCAACCCTAGGTCCCATTTTCCCCTCTGTCTCCTTCCCTCCGCCGCCGCTTCCACCTCTACCCCGCTACGCCGTCGCCATGGCCACCGAGAGCTCAAGCTAGGGGCCCCGATGATCTACACCTCCACCTTCGTGGTGGTTGCGCCAGGAGGTTGGCGCCATCGTGCTCGAGGATCCGGTGCAGGGGCAACGCCGAAGACGCAAAGGAGACGCCGCGCCAAGCGCCTCTTCCCCGTGGTCACCAGCAGCACGTCCCCCTCTCCAACCGGCCGTCTACGTTGTCGTCATCGGGTTCTGCTTCGCCTACAGCCCCACGGTGAGGAGACCAACCTCCCAGACATCCTCCCCGCTTCCCTTTTGGCCCGAGGACGTGGATCCATGGACGATCGCCTCGGTCCACCTCGCACGCAGGCTGCTCGATCATTGTTCCGAGCGGCACCAGCACGTCCACCTCGCACGCCCGCTGCACACGGACACACGCATGCAGCAGCATGTCCCTCAGCCACCGCGCAGCGCGCACGCTGCACCATGCCCACCTCGCCCTATGCAACACGTCGATCCAGGTTCAGTACTGAACCATACTGTTCAGTTCAGAAAACATCCCGCAGATACAGCACATACCCCCTGATCTGCTTATTCTATCACAAAACAGCGCCCTACCGCAGTGGTAGCAAGCCACACACGCGCAGCGGGAGGTCCCTGGGTCGAGTCCCCAAGCACCCACCTTTTCTGCCTAATTTTTCCTATTTAGATTCAGTGCAAGTTTCTGAACCATATCCCCCCCCCCGGAGCCCCCCTTGCTATCACCAACACCTCACCAGCCTACTGGTTCTGTTCCCCCCAGCGCATCAGGAGGTGCAGGGTTCGATCCCCCCTGCACCCATAAAACCCAATCTTTTTTTCCCAATTGTCTTGGTACAGGAACTTTTAGCAAATCACACATAGACCCCTGGTACTTAAAATCTAGCCCCTGGAAAATATTTTCTAAGTCCCTGGTTCAATAAAAAATGGCAGATTGCACCCTATAATTCTAAAATGCATAACAAATTCATTTTAACCCCAATTTTAACTTTTTAAATATGTTTTCTGTCCCAAATTGAATTGTCTATCCAAATATAAAATTTGTTTACTGTTTTGAATATTTTCAATTGGTGCAAAATTTGAAAACTTGTCAAATTCACTTAAATTTGCAAAATTCATAACTTGTTCATAAAAATTCCAAATTTCACAAACCAAATATGTTTTCAAATCAATTTTTCATGTACTTTCCAAATATAAATTTTGTTTGCTGTTTTGAATAATTTAAATTGCTGAAAACAACTGTTTCTTGTTTATTGCATTTAAAATTGCCAAAATAATAACTTGCTCATTTTAAATCCAATTTCCACAAATGAAATATGTTTTCCATGCAAAATTAAACCCTCTTTCCAAATATAAAATTTGTTTCATGTTTTGAATAATTAAAATTGGTTAAATAATTTAAATCTTATTTAATTCATTTAATATTGTTAAATTTATAACTTGATCAAAACAAATTCTTTTGGGACATATAAAATATGTTTTCAAACCATAAAAGCATAACCTTTTCAATTATGAACTTCCCTCAATGTTCTGAACAAATAAAAATTCAAATAAGTTCATGTTTGAATTAAATTCATTTAATTCTTGCTTAAACTTGTTTAATTCATAAATAATTTATTTGAAATCCCTTTTTCAACAAGTGAAACATGTATTCCAACTAAAATCTTGTTTTCTTTTCAAATATAAACTTGGTGATTTGTTTTGAACACCTTAACTTGATGAAAACAACAATTGCTTGTGTGGCACCTTTAAGTAACCAAACTTTCCTAAATTAATAAATGAATTTCCAAACTTGTTAAACCTTATTTCTATTTGGTGCTATTGTTGTTATTTTGCTGTTTTCCTCATGCATGCATCATGCTAACAACTCCCACATAATAATTAATTGTAAACCATTTGTTTCCACTTATTTCAATGGATCTTTTCCATATGCAATCCAATTGCATATGGGTCCAATTAAATTGTGTTATCTTGTCAAGTAGTTTATTTTGATGCATCTATTAACATGACATGCATCATCCCATGTTTGTGCACCTATGCCATTATATTGATTGTTTATCTTTCTGCATTGTTTGTTTGCTTCTTCTCGGATACGACGACGTTGAGACCGACGATACTTACGACATCCCTTCTAAGGAGTTAGCTCAGTACCAGGCTACTGGGTTTGCAGGCAAGTTATCACTCACATGAACCACTGTGTTCCTTTCAACATTGATTACCGATACTTTCCGTTGTTCTTTTCTGCTAGCCTTAGTAGTAGTTGTTTCTGTTACGAACCTATCACATGAATCCTTTAAACCTGATATTGCCTCATCTACCTTCCCACAACCCATTGTTTGAGCCAGTGTCTTACTAGCATGCTTAGGTTGCTTTTGCTCGAGTCTGTTACCCGTTACTTTCTGTTACTAGTTCATTATGTTCTGGGGGCTCGATGTTTAATCAATCAATCATGCTAATGTTACTATTAATAATAAACTTGATGATAAGGCACCGGCAGGAGGCCCATGAGAGGTTTTGGAGCCTGCTAGTGTCGACCCTAATAGGAAAAGGGTCTTGTCTACTGATCCATGATGAGCGCACTACCCGCATTTGGGAAGCGAGTATGGGCGCCCCCCTCAACTTGACCTGATTCGCATCTCGTCCAAATCACCTCATTTAGTTCGTGTTTTCCATTTGCCGCATGCATGTTTTTGCGAGCCCAGGCCAGGGTGGAACTTTCGTAGTCGGCATATAGGGGGACACGTTCTTAGAGTGCTATGAGGGTCCATTTTCTTCTGGGCTCGATTAGCCGTGCGCCCAAGGTGCTTTGGGCTTGATGCGAGGAATGGTTGGTTGTGTTGAGTACCCCGCTTGGTGGAAGGGCCTTTCCATCTGGCGGGTTATTCATGAGTGTACGGCCAAATTGGTGCAACCCTGCAGGGATAATCTTCTCGAGAAGCCGTGTTTTCCGCGGTTATGGATTACTTGGTGAAAGTACTGGCTAACAAGTACTCAGGACAACTTAAACATAATGATCAAACATGTTACACCCCATGATTAATAACTTGACTAGTAATAGGTTGATGACATAATAATTTGATTCACCGTTAATACAACTGTGTGAGTTATCCTCGGATTGCTTCTTTGGATAAGGGGCGATATCCAGGATGGGTTTGTTTGAAGTTATCTTCCAGTTGGTTACAATCCTCGATCTTATCTCCTTTCTGTTAGCCGGCAGTTGTAGTATGTTTCTGTAGTTGTGTAGAGCAGCCAGTTGCAGCATCTTTTTTATCCCTCTCTTCCGTTGAACCCAAGGCATCTGTGCTTGGTGTTGACGGGTTACACTTTGGTGAACTGTGAGTCTTGCTTGCCAGTACGTTTATGTACTGACCCCGTTGGGGCTGTGGTTTACGCAGACGACGTTCCGAAGATCTACATGGTGGCTAATACGTGGAGTATGACGACGAGACTGCTGACGAGTAGATAGCGGACCCGGGCAGGATCCGAGACTTCGTGGATGGGCTCCGTCTGTTTGTTTCCGGCCTCTTAGGCCTATTTGGTTCTTGTCTGTACTCAGACATGTTGAATGCTTCCGCTGTGTTGTAATGATGTATTGTTGGGGCAGGTGCCCTCTGAATGATTGTATTCGCTATCTCTGCTCTAATGAGAGCCATTTGCAACTTATTTCAATCTTTTGTGTCGTAGAGATCTGTTGTGATATCACTTGTTAAACGCCGTTGACGTACCATGTGTGTATGGTTTGAAGTACGTCGACGGAAGTGCCTTTGATCCCTAGTGGATAGTTTACATCGGCGATGGAATAGCAGGGCTTGTGTTGTCGCGCATAAGCGCAGGCCTACCAGGAAGCTAGGACGTGGGAGCAGTTATGCCCCATAATCCAAGTATCTGCTATCCAGTTCGTACGGTGAGTATCCCCTAGAAATCAGGGTGCGACAAATGGTATCAGAGCCTGTCTGCCTGTAGGATCCCTTTTTACTGGTCGCAGTTGAGTCTAGAAACTATTTTGTAGCTATATAG
The DNA here is from genome assembly GCA_028641055.1 of Alopecurus myosuroides. NCBI lineage: Eukaryota > Viridiplantae > Streptophyta > Magnoliopsida > Poales > Poaceae > Alopecurus > Alopecurus myosuroides. The sequence goes on from CM054061.1 coordinate 94,083,754, forward strand.
GAAAAATGAAACGTGAGAGTAGGAATTCTGTTCTTTTTCTTCTTTCCCCACCCACCCTCCCTTTTCTGGTAAGGAAGTGCAACGTTGTTTTCCCTTCTCATCTAAACTTTCAATTTAGGATTTCACGAATTCTGGTTTCTCTAGGATGGTTATATCTACTAGACCATAGGAATGGAGGTGGTTGTGACGTGATTTATCATGTTGCCTACTCATGATTGAGAACGGAGGCGTGTAAGCCCCGGAAGCAGATCCTCTATTCCTTAAGCAGTAGATATTGATCCTTTAGAAGCCCGGATGGGTTTTCCGTAGTACCTCAGGAGTTTTGTTCTCGTTTTCCCCGATGTTGATATCCTGTTCTTCTCAACATCCTTTTCGTCCGTTGAAATCTTGTTGTTGTTTTCCACTTCAATTTTTCTACCGGCGTCTAATCAAAACTTCCTCGTAAACTCTTGTCCAACTAAAGTGTTATTTCATACCGGAGAATCACATTCCTTGTGTCAACAATCTTTTCCACAACATACAACCCAATTCTGGTTCCACTAAGCAATCAAAACTCTGTTCACTCCCCGGGATCTCAAATGTTGACTTCCAACATAAGTAAGAACAATCCAATTCTAATGGGAGGCCACATATTCCTCGTTACTCTCATGTTGATGATTCTGACATTGATGATTATTCCTGGTGTTGCATTGATGTCAATAACTCTGTTCCACCATTCTAGCCAGATAATCTATTCTCCAAATGAATCAAGTTCCATTCAGCTATACACCCTTGGTGCAAAATCTCTCCCCTTTACTGATAATGTTCCGGTGGTTTGCAAATTCCCTGACGTCTATCCAATGTGCACGATGAGTTCACGTGTCACAACTCAAGAGGATCTTCCCAAGAATTTTCCGGACCTTTTCTTTTCTCAGTAGGAATCTCGGGGCGCGATTCCTTCAAGGGGGGGCGTTTTGTAACATCCCAAGTCTTAAAAATAAGCCTTTAGAATGTTTGCTCTCTGTTATTTTATGTTTTGCATCATGGCATCATGTTGATTGCATTTTGTTTGCTTGTTTTCCAGTTGGTTTCCAACTGTTTGCATTTGTTTTCCTTTGTTTTCTATTTGAATTTCAAACCAAAATTCAAACCTTTTGTTTCATCCTTGTGATGTTACAATTTCTAAAATGATATTTCAAAATAAAACAATTATTTGCTTCCATTAAATTTGTGATTCCAAACTATTGTTTTATTTCTATAAAAATACATCCAATAATCAAACCTTTTTGTAAATTCAATTATGATTTTCTTCCAAACAACAACCCTGTTGAAAGTTATGAAAATTGCAAAACAAAACTCTCCAAATAAAATGGTTCAATTAACACTTCCAATTGTTTCCATGAAATAATAATAAGCTCAAACTCTTATTTGTCATTTAATATTCCACCTAATATAAATTGCATTCAAATTCAAATCAAATCAATCCCACTTGGCATATTTCCAATATGGGTTTAAAAATTAAGATCTTGTAAACAAATTGGATTCAATAAATTCTATTATTGCTTGAACCTATTAAATAAAAATTTGTTATTTCCAAAAAATTCCAAATCAAATCTTATTGAAATTCAACTAACCATTTAAACATCCCAACTAATAAATTCAAAGTTTTTGAATCAAGGCTAACTTTTTCTTTGACATTCGGTGTTGGAAAAGAAACTCATAAAATATTTCATAATTTAAACCCCAACATTTTCTTTCTTTTCCCTCTCTCACTCTTCTCTACAAAAAAAAAGAAAAGGAGCAAAAAAATAAATAAGAAAAAAAAAGAGCAAAGGGGTGAGCGAAGCCAGCCCAAAGCCCACCAGGTTCACGAAGCCAGCCCACCCCCTCCTGCCTTCGTCATCCTCTGTACGGGAGGCGCACATGGGGTGAGCGAAGCTCCTGTGGAGGAGCTTGCTCCACGTCCCCCCCTCCTCCTCCATAAAATCCTCTCGGGGCCTCCTCTCCAACCCTAGGTCCCATTTTCCCCTCTGTCTCCTTCCCTCCGCCGCCGCTTCCACCTCTACCCCGCTACGCCGTCGCCATGGCCACCGAGAGCTCAAGCTAGGGGACCCGATGATCTACACCTCCACCTTCGTGGTGGTTGCGCCAGGAGGTTGGCGCCATCGTGCTCGAGGATCCGGTGCAGGGGCAGCGCCGAAGACGCAAAGGAGACGCCGCGCCAAGCGCCTCTTCCCCGTGGTCACCAGCAGCACGTCCCCCTCTCCAACCGGCCGTCTACGTTGTCGTCATCGGGTTCTGCTTCGCCTACAGCCCCACGGTGAGGAGACCAACCTCCCAGACATCCTCCCCGCTTCCCTTTTGGCCCGAGGACGTGGATCCATGGACGATCGCCTCGGTCCACCTCGCACGCAGGCTGCTCGATCATTGTTCCGAGCGGCACCAGCACGTCCACCTCGCACGCCCGCTGCACACGGACACACGCATGCAGCAGCATGTCCCTCAGCCACCGCGCAGCGCGCACGCTGCACCATGCCCACCTCGCCCTATGCAACACGTCGATCCAGGTTCAGTACTGAACCATACTGTTCAGTTCAGAAAACATCCCGCAGATACAGCACATACCCCCTGATCTGCTTATTCTATCACAAAACAGCGCCCTACCGCAGTGGTAGCAAGCCACACACGCGCAGCGGGAGGTCCCTGGGTCGAGTCCCCAAGCACCCACCTTTTCTGCCTAATTTTTCCTATTTAGATTCAGTGCAAGTTTCTGAACCATATCCCCCCCGGAGCCCCCCTTGCTATCACCAACACCTCACCAGCCTACTGGTTCTGTTCCCCCCAGCGCATCAGGAGGTGCTGGGTTCGATCCCCCCTGCACCCATAAAACCCAATCTTTTTTTCCCAATTGTCTTGGTACAGGAACTTTTAGCAAATCACACATAGACCCCTGGTACTTAAAATCTAGCCCCTGGAAAATATTTTCTAAGTCCCTGGTTCAATAAAAAATGGCAGATTGCACCCTATAATTCTAAAATGCATAACAAATTCATTTTAACCCCAATTTTAACTTTTTAAATATGTTTTCTGTCCCAAATTGAATTGTCTATCCAAATATAAAATTTGTTTACTGTTTTGAATATTTTAAATTGGTGCAAAATTTGAAAACTTGTCAAATTCACTTAAATTTGCAAAATTCATAACTTGTTCATAAAAATTCCAAATTTCACAAACCAAATATGTTTTCCAATAAATTTTTCATGTACTTTCCAAATATAAATTTTGTTTGCTGTTTTGAATAATTTAAATTGCTGAAAACAACTGTTTCTTGTTTATTGCATTTAAAATTGCCAAAATAATAACTTGCTCATTTTAAATCCAATTTCCACAAATGAAATATGTTTTCCATGCAAAATTAAACCCTCTTTCCAAATATAAAATTTGTTTCATGTTTTGAATAATTAAAATTGGTTAAATAATTTAAATCTTATTTAATTCATTTAATATTGTTAAATTTATAACTTGATCAAAACAAATTCTTTTGGGACATATAAAATATGTTTTCAAACCATAAAAGCATAACCTTTTCAATTATGAACTTCCCTCAATGTTCTGAACAAATAAAAATTCAAATAAGTTCATGTTTGAATTAAATTCATTTAATTCTTGCTTAAACTTGTTTAATTCATAAATAATTTATTTGAAATCCCTTTTTCAACAAGTGAAACATGTATTCCAACTAAAATCTTGTTTTCTTTTCAAATATAAACTTGGTGATTTGTTTTGAACACCTTAACTTGATGAAAACAACAATTGCTTGTGTGGCACCTTTAAGTAACCAAACTTTCCTAAATTAATAAATGAATTTCCAAACTTGTTAAACCTTATTTCTATTTGGTGCTATTGTTGTTATTTTGCTGTTTTCCTCATGCATGCATCATGCTAACAACTCCCACATAATAATTAATTGTAAACCATTTGTTTCTACTTATTTCAATGGATCTTTTCCATATGCAATCCAATTGCATATGGGTCCAATTACATTGTGTTATCTTGTCAAGTAGTTTATTTTGATGCATCTATTAACATGACATGCATCATCCCATGTTTGTGCACCTATGCCATTATATTGATTGTTTATCTTTCTGCATTGTTTGTTTGCTTCTTCTCGGATACGACGACGTTGAGACCGACGATACTTACGACATCCCTTCTAAGGAGTTAGCTCAGTACCAGGCTACTGGGTTTGCAGGCAAGTTATCACTCACATGAACCACTGTGTTCCTTTCAACATTGATTACCGATACTTTCCGTTGTTCTTTTCTGCTAGCCTTAGTAGTAGTTGTTTCTGTTACGAACCTATCACATGAATCCTTTAAACCTGATATTGCCTCATCTACCTTCCCACAACCCATTGTTTGAGCCAGTGTCTTACTAGCATGCTTAGGTTGCTTTTGCTCGAGTCTGTTACCCGTTACTTTCTGTTACTAGTTCATTATGTTCTGGGGGCTCGATGTTTAATCAATCAATCATGCTAATGTTACTATTAATAATAAACTTGATGATAAGGCACCGGCAGGAGGCCCATGAGAGGTTTTGGAGCCTGCTAGTGTCGACCCTAATAGGAAAAGGGTCTTGTCTACTGATCCATGATGAGCGCACTACCCGCATTTGGGAAGCGAGTATGGGCGCCCCCCTCAACTTGACCTGATTCGCATCTCGTCCAAATCACCTCATTTAGTTCGTGTTTTCCATTTGCCGCATGCATGTTTTTGCGAGCCCATGCCAGGGTGGAACTTTCGTAGTCGGCATATAGGGGGACACGTTCTTAGAGTGCTATGAGGGTCCATTTTCTTCTGGGCTCGATTAGCCGTGCGCCCAAGGTGCTTTGGGCTTGATGCGAGGAATGGTTGGTTGTGTTGAGTACCCCGCTTGGTGGAAGGGCCTTTCCATCTGGCGGGTTATTCATGAGTGTACGGCCAACTTGGTGCAACCCTGCAGGGATAATCTTCTCGAGAAGCCGTGTTTTCCGCGGTTATGGATTACTTGGTGAAAGTACTGGCTAACAAGTACTCAGGACAACTTAAACATAATGATCAAACATGTTACACCCCATGATTAATAACTTGACTAGTAATAGGTTGATGACATAATAATTTGATTCACCGTTAATACAACTGTGTGAGTTATCCTCGGATTGCTTCTTTGGATAAGGGGCGATATCCAGGATGGGTTTGTTTGAAGTTATCTTCCAGTTGGTTACAATCCTCGATCTTATCTCCTTTCTGTTAGCCGGCAGTTGTAGTATGTTTCTGTAGTTGTGTAGCGCAGCCAGTTGCAGCATCTTTTTTATCCCTCTCTTCCGTTGAACCCAAGGCATCTGTGCTTGGTGTTGACGGGTTACACTTTGGTGAACTGTGAGTCTTGCTTGCCAGTACGTTTATGTACTGACCCCGTTGGGGCTGTGGTTTACGCAGACGACGTTCCGAAGATCTACATGGTGGCTAATACGTGGAGTATGACGACGAGACTGCTGACGAGTAGATAGCGGACCCGGGCAGGATCCGAGACTTCGTGGATGGGCTCCGTCTGTTTGTTTCCGGCCTCTTAGGCCTATTTGGTTCTTGTCTGTACTCAGACATGTTGAATGCTTCCGCTGTGTTGTAATGATGTATTGTTGGGGCAGGTGCCCTCTGAATGATTGTATTCGCTATCTCTGCTCTAATGAGAGCCATTTGCAACTTATTTCAATCTTTTGTGTCGTAGAGATCTGTTGTGATATCACTTGTTAAACGCCGTTGACGTACCATGTGTGTATGGTTTGAAGTACGTCGACGGAAGTGCCTTTGATCTCTAGTGGATAGTTTACATCGACGATGGAATGGCAGGGCTTGTGTTGTCGCGCATAAGCGCAGGCCTACCAGGAAGTTGGGACGTGGGAGCAGTTATGCCCCATAATCCAAGTATCTGCTATCCAGTTCGTACGGTGAGTATCCCCTAGAAATCAGGGTGCGACAATAGACTTCTTAATACTCTTATTAACCACAATAGCTACAATAGAGTGTTCTTTCACCTTAGAGGGGAAAGGTATTTTTCATTCTAAGGCTCAGGAACAACAGGATTAACAGCATGCACTTCTACATTACTAGCAGGAACAATATATTTATAAGGTGCATGCTACTTGTGACACTCGTTTTTAGGAATATCAAGATAGGAGGCAAATGCTTTAAGACAGTTTGCAAAGATTTGAGAATCAAGACCACAAACAACACTAACATTATATAAATCATCAGTTCCCATATGGATTTAATGCATTCATAATCATAATTTATACCTGACTTTCTACCTTTGTCATTCTCCCATCCTTAGGTTTTTCTTGAATACGGTCAAGAAGATCCCATTTAGCTTCTTCCTTCATACTTGTGAATGATCCAGAACAAGAAGCATCCAATAATCCTTATCATGAAGAGAAAGCCTTGCATAAAAATTATTGATAACAATATTACTCGGGAGCTCATGAACGGGACATTTGAGAATTAATAACTTCATTCTCCCCCACGCTTGGGCAATACTCTCTTCCTCATGAGGCCAGAAATTATATATTTGATTCCGGTCTTTATGAATCTCACTAGGAGGATAGAATTTAGAATAAAAGAGAGGAGCAATTTCCTCCCATCCAATAGATTCACCATTCTTCAGCAATTTGAACCATTCAGTGGCTCTTCTTTCAGCGATATAGAAAATAATTTCCTTTTAACTTGATCAATTGTAATACCTGCACACCTGAATAACTCGCATAATTCATGTATAAAGAGCAAATGATCACCGGGATGGACATTTCCATCTCCATAATAGAAGTTATCCATAACACGTCCAAAAATTTTCATAGGTATTTTATAATGATCTAATTCCACTTACCAATAGCACTTCACTCCCCGGCAACGGCGCCGAAAAATAGTCTTGATGATCCACAAGTATAGGGGGTGTATCATAGTACTTTCGATAAATAAGAGTGTCGAACCCAACAAGGAGCAGAAGGTGTTGACAAGCAGGTTGGATAGAGGATTCACTGTGAACACTAGCAAACGGGTTTTTGGTGGTTTTTGATATAGCAGATAAATAAAGTGCGAGTAGATAAAGTGCAGTAAATAATATTGCAGCAAGTCGCCCAATCCTTTTGAGAGCAAAGGACAAGCCGGTTGTTCTACTTATGATTACCAAACGTTCTCGAGGACACATGGGAATTTCGTCAAGTGCTTTAGCTTCATTACGGTTGATTAATATTTATTTGTTCGTGAAGTGTTGTGTGGGTGAACCTATGATAATGCACCGCCCAACTAGGACTAATACATACTTGTGATTATACCCCTCGTAACCATCCACAAATACAAGAAAGTAATTAAGATAAATCTAACCACAACCTTAAAACTCCGGGATCATACACTCCCTCGTGCATTGGTTTCTTAACGGGGGTTTAGGTTTCTGTCACTCCGGCAACCCCACAATTAGTAGTCAAATACACAATGCATCCTCCTAGGCCCATAAAGGTAAAGTATCATGTAGTCGACGTTCACATGACACCACTAGAAGAATAGCAGCACAACTTAAATACCGAACCACGAGATATTACTTCAACATAAATCAACTACTAACATCATGACTTATCCCATGTCGTCAAGAACTAAACGAACTACTCACAAGACATCATATGGATCATTATCAGAGTGATATAATGGATAATAAAAATCTGGTCATAAAGTGTAAACACCGATAAATCTCACAAGCATCAACTACTAACAAGTAATCCACGCCGAGAGAGAGATCTAATGTAAAACAACGATAGAGACCCCAAATTGTTACAGCAGGATGAAGGTGGATGATGAGGGTGATGGTGCTGGTGGTGATGATGATGACGATCTTGATGATGCTCAGAGCGATGACAACAATGATTACTCCTCTTCGGGGAGGAATTTCCCCAGAATATTTCTTCCTGCCGGAGAGCTTTTCTCTCTCTGTTGTTTTCCGCCTCGAGGCGGCGGGGAATAATTCTTCGATGATGACCCGGGGCTTAGGCTTCCCTAGGGTCAAGTACGCGAAAGGGGGCACCCAGGAGTGGGCCAGGGGGCCAGACCACCCCCAGGCGCGGCCGGGGGGGGGAGGGGGGCGCCGCCTGGTGGTGTGGGCCCCAGGTGGCCCTCCTCCAAGTGCCCTTGTGGCTCACTTCCTCCTAGGAACTTCTAAGACTCCTCCGGTACCCCCCTGTTCTTCTGATCTTCTGAAATAGGGTATCTCGACGGTGCTTTTTCCATCAGATTTTGGGTCCCGGTGTTTATTCTCCAAAAATTATGAAACATGCAAAATAAGATAAAATAACATAAGTGATGCATCATAACATGAAATATATCGATGAATGACAGAAAATAACAATATAAAACAGTGATGCAAAATGGACGTATCAATGAACGAGACCACCGTTTTGTAATTGTGCATGTTTTGTTTGTTGGGATCCAATAAACCATGAGATAATGATTATTTCATTCATGTCAATTTGAGATTCTTCACTTATATTTGTAGAGAGTTTTAATCTTGTCTTGCAATTCTCTCTGGTTTTTATGATTACCTTGGCCATGTAGTTGTTTTCACCTCCAAGAGACGGTTTATATGCTAGATAGTGGGTTCATGCCTCCCTTACATCTATTTATTTTCCTTTTCCCTTTCTGATCGTGTAATAACGAATCTGCTTGAATTTATTTACTCAGATGTGTGGGGCCCTGCCCAAACTTCTACCAGTGGTCATAGCTATTATGTCAGTTTTATTGATGGATATCGTCGTTTTACTTGGATGTATCTCCTTAAGCATAATTTAGATGTGTTTCGTATTTTTAGATGTCGAACGCCTCTTGAACCACAAAATTATCCATGTGCAAACTGACTAGGGAGGTGAATACCTTAAGTTAAATAAATTCTTTAATGATATTGGAATATCTCATCTTTTTTCTTCTCCTCACACCCATCAACAAAATGGCTTAGCAGAACACAAGCATCATCATCTTGTCGAAACTGGTCACACATTACTCGCACATAACTCTGTTCCATTTAGGTTTTGGAGTGATGCTTCCACAACTGCATGCTTTCTTATCAATCATGTTCCTAGTCGAGTAATCAGCATGCAAAATCCATTTGAGTGTCTTCTAGGAGATAAGCAGGACTACAATTTTCTAAAGATCTTTGGGTGAACCTGTTGGCCTCATCTCTGACCATATGATAATAGGAAACTAGAGTTTCGGTCTAAGAAATTTGTTTTCCTTGGGTACAGTCCTCTCCATAAAGGTTATAAATGTTTACATGTGCCTACAAATCGTGTGTATATCTCCCGGGATGTCATATTTGACGAGAATGTCTTCCCATTCTCTAATCTTCCCACAATATAATCGAGTTCTTCCTTGCATCACTCTATACCTACATCTGACCAACTAGATGATATATTTTCAACTAGATGTTTATCTACAACTCCGTGATGTCCTTCATTTTCCTACTGTCACTAGAAATCTTTTGTCTGTTCCTAGATTTACTAGAGATAACAATATTTTCTTTAAGTCCCATCCTTGGTACTTTTTTTTGTTAAGGATCGAGCCACAGGGGAAACAATCCTTAGAGGAGGAGTCCGTGATGGATTTTATCGCGTGGATGATTGATGTCTACGCACGCTTCTATTCTTATAGACAGTGTTGGGCCTCCGAGTGCAGAGGTTTGTAGAACAGCAGCAAGTTTCCTGTAAGTGGATCACCCAAGGTTTATCGAACTCAGGGAGGTAGAGGTCAAAGATATCCCTCTCAAGCAACCTTGCAATTACAATACAAGAAGTCTCTTGTGTCCCCAACACACCTAATACAATTGTCAGTTGTATAGGTGCACTTTTTCGGTGAAGAGACAGTGAAATACAAGTAATATAGATGGTTATAAGTGATAATAGCAATCTGAAATAAAAATGGCAACAACAAAACATGTAGCAGAACTGATTGTAAACGGTGTTTCAATGCTTAGAAACAAGGCCTGGGGATCATAGTTTCACTAGTGAACACTCTCAACAATAATAACATAATTGAATGCATAAATATGATCTCTTCACTATGCTACTCCGAACCACTCTCCGTTCGGATAACAAACACCAATCATTGCGTAGGGCTATAAGAGCACTCCTTAGAGCTTGCATTTCCCCATCTAGGTAATCCCCACACTATCATCATGAGACCTAGATGGTTCCAAACAAACACCACAATTTCATAGGGTCATCCAACACAAAATATAAATATCATGCTAAACCACACGGTGCACACACTGTCACCCTTACACCATGATCAAAGTGTCTATGAAGATCTCATAACAAAACCACTTGAGTAGCATAACAGATGAAGAGTAACATCTACTTATTCAACTAGATTACAAAGCTCATGATCACATAAAGGTCACACCATGAGAGAGAGAGATGATACACATAACTACCGGTAGAGCCCTCGGCCTCGGGGGAGAACTACTCCCTCCTCATAATGGGCGACAACGACGGCGATGAAGATGGCGGTGGAGTCGATGGAGATGGTTCTAGGGGCAGTTCCCCGTCCCGGCAGGGCATCGGAACCGAGATATCTGTCACCCGAAACTTGTCGGCGGCGGCGGCAGAGATACAGAACTTTAAGTGGAAGGGGTCCAATTGATTTAGGGTTTATGCATCGGGGGGAATATATAGGCAAGATAACGTCGGTGGGAATCCATGGGGCCCACACCACCCCTGGGCGCGGCCAACGTCGGTGGGCAGCCATTTGGCCCACACCACCCCTGGGCGCGGCCGGGGGGAGTACACGTGGCCATATGGTGTGGATGATCCCCTGTCCCCCTCCGGGTCTCCTCCGGACTACGTGTACGTGATGAATTTCTAAGACTCTGGATTTTGTTTCGTCCAATTCCGAGAATATTTCCAGACCAAATTTTCTCAAACCAAAAACAACAGAAAACATGAACTGGCTCTGTCGCATCTTGTCAATAGGTTAGTCCCAGAAAATCCTTAAAAATGACATAAAGTGTATAGGAAACATGTAGCATATGGCATGAAAACAACATGGTACATAAAAAATTATAGATATGTTTGAGACGTATCGAGCATTCCCAAGCTTAGTTCTTACTCGTCCTCGAGTAGGTAAAACAATAAAAACAAACAATTTCTGAGGTGACATGCTACCAACATAAACTTAATCATCTAAATTGTACAAGCATATGTAAAGCTGAGATCATAGTACATTAAACACCTTAAAAGTTCAAGTGGATGACTAGAACAAATAATTTGAGAGTAAGTAATAACACATCATGAATGAATCAATAATAATCTTTGGGACTGATGCACATTAAACTCAGAATGGCAACTACGTTGTCTTAATTGTGCATAAAGCTAGAAGATGGAGACTCAACATAAAAGTAAAAGAAAAGCCCTTCGCAGAGGGAAGCATAGATTAACTCATGTGCTAGAGCTTTTTATTTTATTAAAACGAAGTATTGAAAACATTTTTTAGAGAGGTGTATGCTTATGTCAACGAATAGTAAACATAAAATACAGTACGTTGATACGTCTCCAACGTATCTATAATTTCTGATGTTCCATGTTGATATTATGCCAATTGCTACATGTTTTTCTCCCTTCTTTATAGCATTTTTACATGTTTTCCGGGACTAACCTATTAACAAGATGCCAAGTGCCAGTTCCCTGTTTTCTTATGTTTTTTATTTCAAAAAAGTTGTTATGGAAATATTCTCGGAATTGGACCCCACGAATCCCGAGGTTCCTATTTTCCCCAGAAGCATCCAGAAGTCCGAAGAGGAGTCGAAGACGGAAACCAGGGGGCCCTCACTATAGCCAGGCGCGACCCCCTTGTCCGCGCCTGGGGGTGGTGAGGCCACCCTGGTGGCCCACCGACATCGCCCTTTCGCCTATTTATTCCCCTCCGAAGGAAAAACCTACGTACCTGATCAAAAATCCCCGAAAATTTCCACAGCCGCCGTCGTCGTCAACCCTAGAACAGGGGGGTTCTGAAACTATCTCCCGGCACCCCGCCGGAGAGGAGATCATCACCGGAGGCCTCTTCATCACCATGCCTGCCTCCGGACTGATGCGTAAGTAGTTCATCCTTGGACTACGGGTCCATAGTAGTAGCTAGATGGTTGTCTTCTCCTCCTATGCCTCAACTTTTATATCTCGTGAGCTTCCTAACATGATCGAGATTGTTCCTATGTAATTCTATATGATGTGTTTGCTGGGATCCGATGAATATTGAAGTTATGCCAAGTTGATTATAGTCTTTATTGCATATGTTATTTGTGATCTTGCATGCTTTCCGTTTCTAGTGGTTGCTCTGGCCAAGTAGTTGCTAGTGACTCCAAGAGGGAGTATTTATGATCGATAGTTGGGTTCATGCCTCCTTTCCGCGTGTGCTCGAGTGACAGAAACGTGACGGGGGAGGATGTGCTGTTGCCACTAGGGAGAAAATAGCGGTGTGAGTTCCCGCATGCACAATCATTGCTTACATTACATACATTTCTTAATGCGATTATCTGTTGCTTGCAACTTAATAGTTAAGGGGGTTCGGATGATAACCTGAGGGTGGATTATTAGTCATAGATGCAGTTGGATTACGGTCTATGTATATTGTTGTAAATCCCGCACTAAATATCATAGTAGTCATCATGTCATGAATGTGCAGTACGGTGCAACCTCTATTTGTCAATTGCCCAGCTGTAAATTGTTCACCCAACATGCTATCTTTTATGGAGAGACACCACTAGTGAACCTATGAACCCCGGTCCATTTTTCCTACACTGTTAAACAAACCACCACAATTCCCTGCTTTCTTTACTTACTGCAAGCATACACCATTTTCCACACTATACGTCTAATCGTTGTTTTCAGCAAGACCGGTGAGATTGACAACCTCACTGTACCGTTGGGAGAAAGTATTTTGGTTCTATTGTGTGCAGGTTCCGCGTTGTTCCTGACACCGGTGAGGCGCCATCACCACCGTTAGTGGCATCAACCTTCCGAAGATCCTCTTTCTCCTACTGGATTGATAACCTTGGTTCTTAACTGAGGGAAATTCTTACCATTGTACTCATCACACCCTCCTCTTGGGGTTCCCAACACGCCATCACAACCATCAAGAATTTCTGGCGCCGTTGGTGGGGACTTAAAATTCATCATCATCAAGAAGTCTCCCCATCAAGGCACCATCAAGGCGTAGCAAAGAATTTCTGGCGCCGTTGCCGGGGACCAAACAAACATATATAAGAAGACTTCCTCCCGCCACGGTCGCCATCACAAGGAGCATACGTCACAAGCCAACTAGACTTCACAAGAGCGGCTTCCATTGAATGACGCAACTGGGGTCAGAAGGTCATCCCTCTTCTCTTTTGTTTACATAATTACGCTTTGACTGATAAATTAGGGGCAAAAATAATGAAGTGAATTTAATAGTAACCAATTTTGGGGCTGGGCACCCCTTGCCAGCTCTTCTATCTATTTGGATAAGAGGATGTGCCACTAGTCCAGGTGTGTGAATTCCAATCAACAAGTGAGATAAAGATTCTCTATTTACTTCCTCGTGAGCTAAAACAGGGGCACAAAACTTGAATAATTTTGAAAGTTTAAAGGTAGCACATGAGAAATTTACTTGGAGTGGCGGTTAAATACCACACATAGGTAGGTATGGTGGACACATTTGGTAAACTTTGGTTTTTGGGAGTTGGATGCACGAGTAGAGCTCATACTCAGTACAGGTGGAGGCTAGCAAAAGACTGGGAGCGACAAATTAAGAGAGCAATAATGGCCATACTCACGCATAGCGACGAAAACATTATTAATCAAAGCATAAATGGTATTACAAGTCAAAAACTAAATTATCATAGAGGCTATAAGTGTCTGGTTTGTAGTCATAAACATGATGTAAGCATGCGCCAAGTCAACCAAATAAAGCATTCAAAGGAGAATACCACAATATTATGCTTCAATGTGACAAAAACAACTCATGATTCTTTCAATGGCACATTAAACACTCTCAGCTATTTGAGACAATTCATGCTACAATAATAACTACTAAGCATAGAATTAAAATAACATCCAACATGCATGATAAAGTCTAGCCACAGTCTATACGAGCCTCTTTTTGCCCCGTTATAAGCACAAAATTTGTACTACTGCTTTCCAACACTAATCATTTAAAAAAATCTCCAAGAGATATAGCAATGAAACAAGAGAGTAATACCTCTACTCTACTAGAACTAACAGCTCTGAATAAGATATGCATGAAAAACAGGAGCTAAAAGGATTTGGAGCAGCTAGAAGAAAAACTAAGAATACGAGCATTCGTATGAAAAACCGGAGCGAGTATCTCACACACAAGAATGTTGGGTTCAAACTATGTTTATTGCAGCAAGGAAAACAAAATAAAACAAAACAAAAACAAACAGACGATCCAAGTAAAATGCATATGATGTGACCGAATAAAAATATAGTTTCACTAGAAGGGACCTGATAAGTTGCTGATGAAGAAGGGGATGCCTTGGGCATCTCCAAGACTAGACGCTTGATTCTTATTGGAATTTTCTGGGATGAACCATGGGGGCATCCCCAAGCTTAGGCTTTTCACTCTTCTTGATCATATTATATCACCCTCTTCTCTTGACCCTTGAAAACTTCTTTCACATCAAACTCAAAGTAATTCTCATTAGAGGGTTAGTGCACAATCAAAAACTCACATGTTCTCCTTGGACACAAGCATTATTAAATTTTTTTAAATATTATATACATCCACTGATATTTTGTGGAGCAAAGAAATCCACTCGACATAGTAAAAGAGAGAATGCAAGTAAAAAGGCAAAATCTGTCAAAAACCAGAACAGTCTGGAAAGAAGAATTTTTTCGGGGCACTTACGTTGCTCAAATAAAAAAACAAAAAGCTAGAAAAAGTTTCGGAAATAGCTTAGGATTAAGCACAAAAAATTTCAGGTCATTTTGATCTTTTTGTGATTTTATACGAATTTAATAGTGGACAACAGAAATCTGTTTCCTGCGTAGAAATCCAAATCTAACTTCAACTTTCACTAGAGACTTTACTTGGCACAACAAATATGAGAAAATAAAGATACAAAGGAGTTGTTATAATAGTAAAAGGCACCTTGACTCAAAGAAAACATAAGAAAACATTACAAAAATAAAAACATGGGATATCTCCCAAGAAATGCTTTTCTTTAAAACCTTTTAGCTAGGCATTATAATTTGAGAAGATGCTCATATAAGAAATATGAATTGAAGCAAAATAGAGCATCAATAATCAAAGGTAAAACAAATTTAAGTCTAACCCACTTCCTATGAAAATGAATCTTGTATAAGAACAAGTCAACAAAGCACAAAGTGGCTAGCATAGGAAAACAAAATAAGTGCAAATTTAAAACTTTCAACATAAAGAGGGGAAACTTAATATTGTTGTGATACATAGAACCATGTTTCCCTCTTTCATAATAACTTTCAATAGCATCATGAATGAAATTAACAATATAACTATCACATAAAACATCCTTATCATGAGCTACATCCATGAAAGGATTAATACTCTCCACATACGCATAGTTGAAAGATCATCGTCTGTTTTGGTAATTATATGACAACATACCTATTGGACTAATGTTTACTTGATATATGAAAATGCCCAGGTTCATCAAGGATACAAATTCTATGGGCTACAAACTTGTTTGAAATGAAAAGAGCTAGAAGAGACAATAATAAGAAGGCAGTTTTTGTATGGAGCGGAGGCTCCGGTGAAACCACCAGAACCTCCGCCCCAGCCTCCGGTGCGGGTCCGATGCTGGGTCCACCCAAACCTCCCTCTGGTGCATATGAGCGGAGGCTAGGGCGGAGCCTCCGGTGGGCGGAACCTCCGGTGAATCCAACGGAGCCTCCGCCACCTCCACCTAGCCCTCTAAGGGATTGGCCTCCGGTGCGCCTCCAGTGTTGGCTCCGCCAAATTTGCGTTCTGTTCGATACGAGCGGAGCCTCCGGTGCGGGTCCGCCCCCTCAAAACTGGCACGCTAGGGAATGGGCACACTGTGTGCCTCCGGTGGTGGCACCGCCAAAACCACGTTCTGGTGGATAAGGGCGGAGGCTCCACCGGAACCTCCGGTGGGCGGAGCCTCCGCCAAAACCACCGGAGCCTCCGCCCCCTTGGCCCAACCAAAAGAGCAGATTTGGGTTGCGCGGCTGCACACAGAAGAAGGCCACCGGAGCCTCCGGTGCAACTGGGACTGCACAACGGCCACTTGTGGGAAGGGGTATAAATACCTCTTCCCCTTCCTCATAAATGCTAAGCTTTTCCACTCTCTCTCTTCTAGCCGTTAATGAAAGCTTCACCCACCTAGATCTCCCTCTCCGTCCACGCACTCACTCCCATACTTTGTGGAGAGCTAGAGGAGACCTAGATCCACACTTCCACCAAAGGAATTTCAAATCCATCCACCACAACCTAGTAGATCTAGAATCCTACTTGAGTCCTAGAAACCTTAGTAGATCTTGTGATTGTAGCTTCCACCTTGTGGCAAGATGCTTCGGATTGCTTGAGAGCCTCCATCCATCTTGTGGAGTGACCTCGAGCTCATGTAAAGGTTTGGTCAACGCCTCCAAGTCAACCTCATAGTGGAAACGAGAATCTCCCTTACCAGAGAAGCTCAAGGAGAATAAGGTGTGCACAACCGTTCTATTGAGGAGTGCCTAGGTGGCTCCCCACCTCTCCAACGTAGACGTACTTCTCATTGAGAAGGAACTACGGGAATCATATACTTGTCTCCTTGTTTACACTTGTGGTTTATCTTGCTACCTTTCGTTTTATTTCCGTTGTGCATACTATCTTGTCCACATAGGTTGCTCACCTAGATGCACATCTAGAGAACCTTATCTTATCTTGCTTAGCCCTACTAAAAGGAAAAGAAAAGAAAAATTGGTAGTCAACCTATTCACCCCCCTCTAGTTGACCATAGTGCACTTTCAATCGGTATCAGAGCCTCGGCTCTTACTAAAGGCTTAACCGCCCAAGAGTATAATGGTCAATGAAAATGCCCCCGAAAGTTCTAATGCGGAAATCTCCAAAATGGCCGACACTATATCTAACCTACAAGAAACGGTTGGAACCATCCAAACCGAATTGTCCAAGGTTAGCTCTAGTGTTAGTTCGGAGGTTTCTAGCATAAAGAAAATGATGGAGGCCTTGATGGGGAAAACCAAGGAGTCCGAGGAACCACCTCTCACCGCCAATGATGTTAGCTCGGATGAAGAGTCCCTTTCGGACATCGCCAAAATGGAAGCTAACATTGCTTTAGCTAAGGCGAAAGCCAAAGCAAAAGCCGATAAAAAGGCAAAGAGCGGTGGGAGCTCCGAAGGCTCCAAGTCTCAATCGGCTAACGGTTCGGTGTCTCACTCTATAGTTCCACCACCTCCCAATTATGACACCATCCATCCCATTGCCACAATGCCACACATGGTTAATGTTGGAGTTCCTCCCATGTTTAACACTAATGAATTTTCATCTTGGAAGTTCGATATGGAGTCTCATATTTCAGGATCTTGCACCACTTTGTGGAGAAGCATCCTCCATGGATTTCACCCTCATGATCCAAGCAACTTGACTCCAAAAGAAGATGTGGAATTTCAATTCAACAAGACCGCTCTTGTCACTATCCAAAAGGCTCTCCCAAGAGAACATCTTGAACACATCCGCGGTATCAAGACCGCCAAGGAGGCTTGGGATAAACTTGACACCTTGTTCCAAGGCAATGCTAGCATCCAATCATCCAAGTATGATGTTGCTCTTGACAAGTCCGAGAACTTTGTTATGCTTGAAGACGAAAGTCCCGAGGAGCTATATAGAAGAGTGGTCACCCTTCGCAATCAATTAAGGGATTTTGGAAAAAGAGGAAATCTCCGATGAATGGATCAAGAGGAAGTTTGTCAAGGCAATAACTCCATTTGAGAAGAACCTTGCCACAAGCATTCGAACAAGATCCGACTACAACTCCCTCAACTCCATTGGTGTTCTTAGTGAGTTCATAGCAATATCCCTATCTCACAAGAGTGCGGATGACGCTCTCGCTCGCTCAAGAGGAGGGGGAAAGTCTCCAAACCTCGCTTTGAAGTCTAAGGTGATTGCTAAGATAGAACAAGTGGATGAGGATGATGATGATGAGGACTATAAAGACACATACAAAGGTGCTCATAAATGCATCACTCTTGCCATGCATGGTTATTGGAAGAGATGGGAGGCTCACAAGGCCGATGCTCCTAGACCTTCAAGGAACAAGATCTTTAGGAAGAAAGGGGAGCGGCCAAGGACATGCTACAATTGTGGAAGTGCAAACCACTTCGTCAAGGAGTGTCCCTTTGAGCCCAGAGAAGAGAATGAAGGGAAGCTTGTTCGCAAGGACAAGAACAAAGCTCCACAAAACAAGAACCTCGCTAGAAGAGTCCTGATGGGGGGATAGTAACCCGGTAGATCAACTCCAAGGTGTAACCCGGCCCAAACGACAATTGGATAAGATCCGGCTAAGGGTAAAGGAAACTTCTGGAAGGCCCAAGGTTTGTAGGCCTCGCAACCCAGATTGTGGGTTACGGTAAGGAAAGTTAGGGTTTGCAAGTAGAAGTTCGAGTAGGACTCAACATGTACCTTGGAGGTTAAGCCAGGGGGGACGGTGCTTTATAAACCGGCCCCTAGGTTTAGTTCGCCAGAGATTCAAGTTATAGTTGTATCACCAATTATTGAGTATCCAGTATAGTTCATATTCGAGATCCGGCGAGTTGCTTTCCGGTTCTTAGATCGCTTTTTGCCATGTCTTCCTTCGAGCTAAACCCTCTCCCAAATACCTGTGTCGACTTGCCCCAAGATCAGTTACCCCAGGTAACATCTGCCGTGACTATCCCACGACAGTTGGCGCCCACCGTGGGGCCTGCGTCCAAAGGTGTTTACATCACGGGAGAAGCTCGGAAGAGCATGAAGAACCTCATCATCGGTGAGATTTACGTTGACGGCCAAGGAGAGAAGATGGTGGACGATTCCGGCTGGGGGCCAGAGTCGGATCACCTCGAAGCCGGATCCGTCGTGACAATCGGCCGCATCAACGTCTTCATCGGTATGGTATGTACTTCCGGCTCGAATCCTGACAATCTTGGATCTGATTCTGTGTCAGGAGAAGCTACCTACATTCAATCGGAAAGAGAAGAATCGATCGGAACAACAGGTCAGATAAAAGAATTCGCCGAGAAACAAATAGAGCCATGCGAGGAGCGGGTCGGGGAGGAGGCCCGGGTCCAGGTGGAAATTTGGGCAACGGTCCACCCCCAGCCGGTAACCCGGCAGCAGGGAATCCAGGCAATAATCAAGGGGGGGCAGGAGGTTTTCAAGCTAACCCCAAACAGTTGGGTCAATATCACGTGCACACCACTGGAGGCTCTAACAAGGATAAAAAGATATTGAAACAGGCGGTCAATTCAGTTTCTTCCGCCGTTCCAAGATATTTGAGGTGGTCAGAACAGGAGGTAACTTGGAGCAGAAGGGATCACCCGGACAGAGTTGATCACCCGGGAGTTTTAGCATTGGTAGTGGCACCACAGGTCAATGGGTACGAGCTGAAAAAAGTCTTGATGGATGGAGGAAGTAGTATCAATATCCTATACTGGGAAACTTTTCCGCGCATGGGCCTAAAGGAATCTCAGTTGCAAAAGAGTACAACAGTTTTTCACGGGATAGTGCCGGGTCATTCGGCGTGCCCCGAAGGAAAAGTGGCGTTGGAAGTAGCTTTTGGGGAGTCAAAGGACAATTATCGAGTCGAGTGGCTTACTTTTGAGGTGGTTAAGTTGCGCAGTCCCTATCATGCATTGTTTGGAAGGCCGGCTTATGCTAAGTTCATGGCGAGACCGTGTTATGTGTATCTACAGCTGAAAATCCCGGGTCCTAAGAAGACCATTACCATACACGGGAATCGAGACATAGCGGCCGAATGTGATGAAGGAGATGCGGCAATGGCTGAGCAAGCCTGCAGGAAAGAGGAGCTCAAGCACTACCGATCGCAGGTGGACCTAGAGGAAAGGACAATGTCAAAAAGGCCGACTTCTGAAGGGAATAAAGCAAAAACTAGGACAAAACAAGATCCTAAAATGGTGGGCTTCGTCAGGAGCGATCCTTCCAAGCTGACTGACAGGGAAGAGGAAGCCATACCGCCATCTATGGCTGATCGTGCCACAAGGACGACATACCCGGATTGGCTAACAAACCCGGTACTCATCATGAAAGGAACTAGCGAATGGAGAATGTGCATCGGCCATGCCAACGCGAGGCCGATTCTCAGGAATAACTAAAGCAGTGTAACGGACAGCAGGTTTCATACGCGCTCTTTTCCTACCCAGGGTACCTAAGGGGACTGGAAGGTTTTTAATGAGGCGGCCTGCTGACTCAAACTTTTCATATCAATAAAAGAGATGGTTTTCAAGTCTTATCGTGGTCTTTGCTTCAGTTGCAAGTAAGTTAATGTTTGTTATCATCAATACATCAGTATCATCAAAATACGTTGCACGTACATAGGTCTTTGGGAATTGAGCTGCTTAAATAGTAGTCACAAACCCGGAGACCCGGCCTTGATGCCTATGAGTTATGAGGGCCGATTACTCGCAAGACGAGTACGGCTGCAATCTTATAACCGGACGAAGGAGCCAAATTTCTTGGTTATTCTTACTTAAGCTCGATGTGACTCGCAACAAAGTGGCATGATCTGTTCACTTACGATTACAATCAAACTATGCAGCCCAATGGGACCTGCTTGACCCTGTTTTTCGTATAGATGCAACAACATGGTATCCACGCGAAAGCCGGCTTACAGTACAAGATAATCAAAAGGGTCATCTAAACCACAAGTCCATGCATAGTACAAGGCTAAAATAGCCCGAAACTCAACAAGTATTAAGCATGACTTCAGTATTTACGTGAATGGCTATTGGTTGTCAGCTTGGTAAAGAGCGGTTTGCCATCTGAGAAAGGCCACGCCCCCTTGGCTCGTACTTTGGGTCATGGGGACTGGGGACTTCGAAACAGAAGCAAACTGTTTAGTTACTAAAGCTCGAAAACCTTGGCTACCGGAACTTGGGGACTTAAAGAAAAGCCCTCTTATCAAAACCCACGATACTCGGTCAACCGAGTCTCGAAAGGGGAATCGAAAATAAACAATCAAGTATCGCGAATAAGCTTAAAACAAGGATCGAGGTTATCAAAAGCCGGGAAAGGCACAAAGTTATCAAGCACAAAATCACAGTATCAGTATCCATGGTGCACAGGCGCACTGCCAAAATCATATCAGTTTTGAAAGCACGAAATACTAGACATTATCCTACTCAGCATCCTGGGAATGGTCTTCCGGGTCTACGTCCTGGACCTGCTCCTTGGCCTTTCCAGCAGTTTTACCCGGACTCTTTGTATCAGGACGGACAGGTGGAGGAACAGCTGGTGTAGAGGAAGACGGCCTTAAGCCTAATTCGGCTTCTCTCTTCGCAGCTTCCTCTTTCCTCCTGGCCAGGTCGGTCGCCCATCTGTCCAGCATGTCAAAGGGAGGGGGTGCCTCCGCTAGAATAGTCTTGCCGTCAGAATCGTACGCGCTCATGATTGTGTCCAGGTCTATCTTATCGTCCAAGGCAGTAGCCGGGTGGCGTACGTCGGATTGTATAACCTTGAAGTCCTTAGGTGTAAACTTGGTCCCGTCAGCCTTGAATTCTGGAAACCCGGATGTTACCTTTGCCGGGTCAAGCTTAGGAAAATAAGCTTTCGCCAGAGTGAAGGCCCGGGTCATGCCGATTCGGCACGACGAACGCTTCCATATTTCAATCCATCCAGGCACGGTTGAAAGGGCTTGCATAAGGTTCTCTTCGCCTGGATATACCTCGGAAGGCCATTTCACGGCGTCCAGTAAAAGCTTTGTGCCGGCAAAAAACGTCCGGAGAACAGTCTTTAACGTTTTAGTCTGAGCAATGGCATTATCTTCTGGAGCAGCAAGGTTAGCACCTGCAATTGGTACACAAGAAATTATATCAATAAAATCGACTATCGTAGCAATAAGGTAGAAGTATGCAAGTTAGTCGCAAACAAAAACTTACTTAGCAAAATGCGATAAGTGTCCGCGACCTGGTTCGACAAGTTCTTCAGCGTAGTTTGGGCATCATTGTACTTCCTTTTGTATTTGGAGACGTTCTTTTTCAAAGTCTTCATCTCCGCCTCAAGGGTTTCTCGGCGCTTCACTTCAGCAAGCAGGAGCTGCTCGGTCTTGAGTAGCACCTCATCTGACCGAGTAATCTCCGCCTGCGAAGAATGAATGAAAATGTAAGACGGATATCATGACAAGCCGAGTATTATATGAAGTACCGAGCGTAATTACAGCAACTTACGCTCGGAACTTGGGGACTGGGTGTATAGTAAGAAATACCAAATAAAGTTACCTGATGTGCTGCGGCCATACGCTCTAGGATGTTTCCCTCTGAAGCCTTCATGGCGAGGAGAGCGCTCATCAGCTGGTTAAAATCAGCGTTACCCGAGTTAGAGGGCTCGGGTGCCTGGGAAGTTGGAAAAGGAGTTTTTCTTGTAACAGGAGGCGGCACCCGGGTCATCCGAATGTCGGAGTCTGGTCCCCCTCCCGCGTTCGAGGCTGCCCCCTTTTTCTTCTCGCTCGCGTGCGAGGCTATTGGATACCCGGTGTCTTGCCTAGCCAGTTCTGTTGGCGGCGCTCGCTCATCGCCAGCTGTGGTGAAAGCACCGTCAGTCGGATTATTTTCAACCCGGTCCTCAACCTCCGTGTCTTCTTGGTCACTAACAACGGCCGTGGCTCTGTAGAAAGTGCGAAGGTACGGTTAATCCATTATTATGAAAAAGGCGATAAAAGTTTGGTATAGCATCAGGAAAAGGACTTTACCCGAGGTTCACCGGGAAGTCCGAGGGAAAGCCGCTGCTAGACCCGGAAGATACTGAAAAATATCAAGCAAAGTGTCAGATTACTTTGTGAGGGAATGTTTGGGAAAAATTCTTGTGTATGGTGAATACCAGTATGTCGAACTGGAGGCGATGAGGTACCCGGGTTAAGGGGCTCGTTACCCGGATTGTTCCGGGTCACTCTACGTTTGGGCGCAGGTGGTTCCTTCGGTTAGGACCCAAGGGATGATGACAGGATTAGCTCGTGAATGATATCATGGAAACGCAAAATTAAGCACAAGGAAATGAAATGAAACCTGGAAAACGATTCCTTGGGGTTTTCTTTTGGATCCGGCTTTAATTGCTGGCTCCGGTTCATCTTCATCACTAGCAGACTCCACCTTCCCGTCCGTTTCTTCCTCCTCGTCTTGGTCTTCTTGTTCTGAAAGTAATCAAGATTATAGTGTGGAAATAAGAAGTAGGGCATGACGTATTCAAGGGGACTAAGTATGTGCCTTCGTCCGAGTTAACGGCATCCCCTTCTTCTTCCGGGTCTCCGGAGTTAGGAGGAGTACCTGCCTTCCAGAAGTCACTGTCGGCCTGAGGTGGAGACGCCAGAGCAAGGATTAACAATTGTATCAAGAGGAACGAATAAAATTAAAACTTGTTAGAATTAGGTCCTTACCGCGGGGGCCGGGTTCTCGAGGGTGAAAGGTTCTAATCCGGATATGTTCCGGATCACCTCGAGCTTTTCCGTCAGAAAGCCCTTGATTGTTTTGTTGGCATCACTAGGAGTGAAATTGCTGGTGGAGTATCGGATCGGGTCTGTGGTTTGCCCCGAATATTCGCACATCAGTTTTGTGCGAATGGAGTTGGGTTGGATGCGGAAATCGACCCAAGTCTTCACCAGGTTAAGCCCGATGAGGCCTTGGGCAGAAAGGATGGAGATTCTGGCTAATAGAGGTAGGATTTCTTCTCTTTCCGGGTCAGGGGCAAACCCATTGAAGGCTTCGGAAATATCAAGTTGACCCTCCGAGTAACCCGGCAACTTCTTTTCGCCGGGTGGGGAGGTGTCCTGGCAGTAAAAGTATGAGAGCTGCCAGTGCTTTACGTGGGAGTTGAGGGTGAGAGGAGGCATTAAGGAGTTCTTGCGGCGTTGGATGGAAACCCCGCCGCAAGTAAGAAGTGCACCGTCGCCGCTTTCGCGGCACGGTTTGCACTGGAAGAGTTCGACGAAGAGGGCCAGACTTGGCGGAGTGCACAAGTAAGACTCGGAAAGAACGATAAAATGAGTGATGTTTAAAACGGAGTTGGGTCCTATATCGAAGATGCGAAGGCCGTAATGGCTTAAAACGTCGCGAAAGAAAGGGTGACCCGGAGGCCGGAAGCCCCGGGTCACATGTTCAACGAAGCATATTACCTCGTTTTCTGCCGGAGTGGGCCGAGTTTCGTTACCCGGCACCCTCCAGTGGATAATTTCTTGAGGGGGGAGAACCCCTAGCTCGACCAATTCTTCTAATTTGGCCTTGGTGACCGAAGATCGCGCCCAGTTGGCAGATATAGAGTTCGTGGTCTTGGCCTTAACCGGCTGTTTTCCTTGCCTTTTGGGCGCCATAGGGTTGACCTGAAAAAGCGTCAACAGAAAGGATGTGAGCAATAAAACACGGAAACGGTCAGTTGACTGAGCGCTGGTAAGCGGTGTCAAGGTAACCCAGAAGTTAGACATGATCCGGGTATTACTTTGCTAAAGCAAGGTACGAATTTTCCGGGTGTCGCACGTTATTGCAAAACTTGTAGGGTTTTATGCATGGATAAGTGTTTGAGGAGAGTAAGCAGTCGCCCGCGCATCTATTGTGGGCAATTAAGCCGGAAAGGAAAGATTTTCCGGATAATATGAGCAAAGGCGGAAAATTTAGGTGACCCGAGCTTAGATTGGGAATTCCATTTCTAAAATTATGGCCAGTTTAATAATTACAAGTGGTAGGAGAGTGAATTAGACTGTGTGCCTTGTCTATTTGAAAGAGCTAAAGTGGACCCTAGTAATTTAATTCGGCACGATCCGAGAAATCGCGGGCGGCTCGATTTAGATCTAACTTAAGGGAAAATTGAGAAATTGCGAGGATGAGTTAGGGGATGTGAAGGACTTACCGAGGGGGATTGAAGCGCAGCTTTTCGGAGGCAGATGGCGCAAGTTTGGTGCCCTTTCGCGGTTTCTGGCGGGCAAACTGGAGGTTTGGCGGCGGATCTGGGCGGCGGTGCGAATCGCGCGGTGGCGGAGCGCAAACGGTGGCGAATGGGCTCCGGTGATACGCGCGGGGCTTCCGTGGTGGTGCGCTGAGAGTTCGAACTCGAAAGGAGGAAGGAAGAGGAATGGGGAAAATAGGCCGTTGGAGTTAGGGTTGCGCTCAAGGGTGTATTTATAATGGTTTGGGTGGTACAGCCTAGCTCAACGGGCGGAACCCGGGAAATACGGAGTAACGATTGCCCATTTTGAAATTTGTGGGACGTACTTTAAAGCATGAAGGGAGAAGTTCGGACGAAAAGGAAAGGGAGATTTCCTCTTTGGTATCATAATTAATTATCGAGAAAAGTGTGAAATCATGGAGTTTTCTATTAAGACCCATACTTGGAAAATTGGGAAAAGCCTTTGAAGGAGTGCCGGGTTACTGCCTGGACCCCATGAAGTTAGCCCCAGCCATCGTCAAAGTGTTGTGACTCGGCCTCCATGTGCTTGTGCGTTTGATATTTCTGCAGGGAATAGCCAGCGCTTCGAAGAATGAATCTCGGAAGCCCAAGCTATTCTAGGGACTACTGATGGGGGGATAGTAACCCGGTAGACCAACTCCAAGGTGTAACCCGGCCCAAACGACAATTGGATAAGATCCGTCTAAGGGTAAAGGAAACTT
This sequence comes from Alopecurus myosuroides, assembly GCA_028641055.1. Taxonomy (NCBI): domain Eukaryota; kingdom Viridiplantae; phylum Streptophyta; class Magnoliopsida; order Poales; family Poaceae; genus Alopecurus; species Alopecurus myosuroides. Next base: position 94,109,657 of record CM054061.1, read on the forward strand.
CTGGCAGGCCCAAGGTTTGTAGGCCTCGCAACCCGGATTGTGGGTTACGGTAAGGAAAGTTAGGGTTTGCAAGTAGAAGTTCGAGTAGGACTCAACATGTACCTTGGAGGTTAAGCCAGGGGGGGGGGGACGGTGCTTTATAAACCGGCCCCTAGGTTTAGTTCGCCAGAGATTCAAGTTATAGTTGTATCACCAATTATTGAGTATCCAGTATAGTTCATATTCGAGATCCGGCGAGTTGCTTTCCGGTTCTTAGATCGCTTTTTGCCATGTCTTCCTTCGAGCTAAACCCTCTCCCAAATACCTATGTCGACTTGCCCCAAGATCAGTTACCCCAGGTAACATCTGCCGTGACTATCCCACGACAAGTCCCAAGGGCTATATATGTTCAAGAAGGCCCCACATTGGAAACATACTACTCTGGAGATGAAGGAGAAGATGAATTCGTAGGTGTTTCCCACGTCGCCGTAGCTACGACCTCCTCTTCATCGGTCTCTCTATTTGAATCCCCCAATGAGAAGGCATCGATCCGACCTACATGTCTCATGGAAAAAGCCACCGCGGTAATACCTTCCACCTCCAAGTCTATTGTCACTAGCTCCCCCTCATTATTGGATTGTGTTGATAACATTGTTGATGACGAGGAGGCCAAGAATCTAGGCTCTTGGTTATGTAGTCTTGAAGGTGAAACTAAAGAAAAGGTAAAGGCTCTCTTAAGGCAACTTGATGATGCTAACTCCCTCATAGATGAGAAGGAGGAGATCATCATGACCTTGGAGAGCCATGGTGGTAGCCATGAGAATCATGATGATGAACTAGTCAAAGATCTTGAAAAAGAAAGATCCATGAGAGCCTCTCTCGAAGAGAGACTATCTAATATACAGGAGACCTATGCTATTAGTGTTTCCAAGCTTAGGAAGGTTAATGAAAAATCTCTTGCCAAGCTTAGGAAAGATCATGAAAAATCTCTTGTTTTACTTAAAGTCTTTGAAGAAGAAGAAGAGTTGAAGCTAGGAGTAGCTCATGAAGAACTTGTTGAGAATCATGAAAAACTAAAAAAGGAGTTCATGTCTCTTAAAGAAATTCATGACAAACTCACCAATTCTCGGAACAAGCTTCTATCTCAACAATCTAATAAACAAGTGATATCTTCCTCTAATAACATTGTTATCATGCCTACCTCTTGCACTACGACTAACATTGTAGGGAAAGAGAGAATTCTCAATGATGCCATAAGCTCTCAAGGAGCCAAGAAAGGAAAAGAAGGACTTGGCTTTGTTTCCAAGTCAAAGAAGAAATCCCAGGATGTCACTTCTCCCTCTCAAAATGTTGTCTTTGTGAAAGAGGGATAGGTGACCAAAGAGAAGGAGACCAACGCCATTGTGGGTGGTGATACCTCTAGGGGGAGCATCACTCACAATGACTTTGCCGGAAAATATAACCCATCTTATGTTCTTATGAAATCTAGAGATGGACATGTTTATGCTAAATACGTTGGTACTTCTTATGGTGATGATTATCATTGGACTATTTGGGTTCCTAAGACCCTTGTTACTAATAAAAGAGGACCCATTGAAGGATGGGTACCTAAATCAAGAAATTGATCTCTTGTAGAGAAGTGCTTCCGGGTCAGGTAGATGGACAGTGGATAGTGGTGCATCCCAACATATGACCGGAAGCTATGACGCAATGAGTAATATTGAACCTCCATTACCTCATCTCATTTGAGTTACTATTGGTGGTAAGTCCGAGCTTAAAGTACTGGGACGAGGCAAGGTGGCTATCTCAAATGATTTATCAATTGAGAATGTTCTCCTTGTTGAGTCCCTTGGCTATAACTTGATGTCCGTTCTTCAACTTGCGAATTGTGGCTTTACCTCGTTCTTTAATAAAGAGAGTGTGATTTTCACTTGGGAAACATCTCTTAAAGTAGCCTTTGTTGGGTTTGTCGAGAACAGCATGTATGTAGTGGACTTCTCTAAAGGAGACACGTGTGCCGTGACATGCCTAATGGCTAAAGTTGATGTGGGGTGGCTTTGGCATCGCCGGTTAGCCCACACCAAAGGAGAATTTTGCATGACCTCCAAAGTGGCAATCACGTTCTAGGACTAACCAAGGCTAAGTTTGCTAAAGATCGTGTGTGTAGCTCTTGTGCCTTTGGGAAGCAACATGGAGAACTTCACCCAACCAAGACAACTATCTCCACCACAAGAATTCTCGAGATCATTCACTTAGATCTCTTTGGTCCACTATCCTATGATATCCTCGGAGGAAAGAAGTATTGCTTGGTGATTGTGGATGATTACTCAAGATATTGTCGGGTGTATTTCTTCAAGAGGAAAAGTGAGACTCAAAAGAGAGTCATCGATTTCATCACTCTAGTGGAGCGCCAACACAATGCTACCATATTGGCCATTCGGAGTGATAATGGCTCGAAGTTAAAGAACTATACCATTGAGGGTTTCCTTAGTGAAGAAGGCATTGATCATCAATATTCCACTCCTTATACCCCTCAACAAAATGGTGTTGCGGAGAGAAAGAACCGGACCTTGATGGATACGGCTAGGACTATGATTGCGGAGTTCTCTTCTCCCTATAACTTTTGGGCCGAAGCCGTCTCCACCGCATGTCATGCAACTAACCGGTTATATCTTCGCAAGATATTGAACAAGACTCCCTATGAGATTCTCATGGGCAAGAAACCGTATGTATCTTACTTCAAGGTCTTCGGTTGCAAGTGCTTCATTCGCAATAAAGGTAAATGGTTGTCAAAATTTGAGACCAAATCTTATGAGGGTATCTTTGTTGGCTATGCCACAAACGCTCACTCCTATAGAGTCTACAACAAGTCCACCGGACAAGTTGAAGAAGCTATAGATGTGGTGTTTGATGAGGATAAGGGCTCCCAAGGGGGGCGTATAGATCATGGTGTTGTAGGATATGCAATTCCTCCCATCGTCATAAGAAGAATGGGGATTGGTGAAATAATCCCCATTGAGGGTTACCGGATGACGGAGGGAGAAGGACTATGCCCCCACTCAAGTGGAGCCATTGACTACACCCATTGATGATCAAGCTACTCAACAAGATGCACCAAGCCCTCAAGCTAATGATCAAGGTCAAACAAGAAATCAAGGCCAAGCTAATGACCAAGGCCAAGCTACCCATCTTAATCATGATCAAGATTCCATCATTGTTGAGAGTGCTCAACCTAGTGGTGATCCATCACCCATTATTGATCAAGGATGAAATGAATATGGACATGTCTCCGATGAAGAAGGTGATTCTCAATCTATACCCAAACAATACTTGGAGGAGATGCTAGAACGAAGAGCAAAGAGAAGGCTAGAGAATCTTGAACGAGCGGTTCACACGGAGGACAAGATTCTTGGGCAAGTTCGTGGGAGAGTGGTCACTAGGAGGCAATTGGCGGATTTTAGCAAGGCTCATGCTTTTGTCTCCTTCATTGAGCCCAAGAAGGTCTATGAAGCTCTCGAAGATCAAGATTGGCTTGAAGCCATGCATGATGAACTCAATAACTTCGAGCACAACAAAGTGTGGAAACTAGTGCCAAGACCCAAGGAGTGCAAAAATGTTATTGGCGCCAAATGGGTTTTCAAGAACAAGCAAGACAAAGATGGTATTGTCATTCGCAACAAGGCAAGACTGGTGGCTCAAGGTTTTTCCCAAGTCGAACGTATTGACTTCGGTGAAACCTTTGCCCCCGTAGCTCGTCTTGAATCCATTCGCATCTTACTTGCTTATGTATCTCATCGTAATTTCAAGTTACAACAAATGGATGTTAAGAGTGCTTTCCTCAATGGTCCCATTAATGAGTTAGTATATGTCAAGCAACCTCTGGGCTTCGAGGATCCCAACCACCCCGATCATGTCTATAAACTCGATAAGGCGCTCTATGGACTTAAACAAGCTCCACGTGCGTGGTATGAGCACCCTAAAGAGTTTCTAGTGGATCGTGGGTTTAATGTTGGTTTAATCGATCCCACCCTCTTTACCAAGACGGTTGGATGTGACTTGTTCATATGCCAACTCTATGTGGATGACATCATTTTTGGGTCTATTTAACACCTCGTTCAATGAGGAGTTTTGCAAGCTTATGACCGATAGGTTTGAGATGTCTATGATGGGAGAGTTGGAGTTCTTCCTTGGCTTTGAAGTGAATCAATATCATGAAGGAACCTTCATCAAATAAGCTAAATACACTCAAGACATGCTCAAGAGATATAATATGCATGATGGCAAGCCTATGAAGACTCCCATGTCCACAACCACCGACTTGAAACCCGACCCCAACGGTAAAGAGGTAGATCAAAAGGTATACCGCTCCATGATTGGCTCTTTGCTCTTCCTTTGTGCATCTAGACCGGTAATCATGTATAGCGTAGGTAAATGTGCAAGGTTTCAAGCCTCTCCGAGGCAAAGTCATTTGGAAGCTGTGAAACGAATCTTTCGATATCTAGTTCATACCCCAAATTTCGGTCTTTGGTACCCCAAGGGTTCAAGCTTTCAGCTCATTGGATATTCGTATGCGGATTATGCGGGAGAGAAGACGGATAGGAAGTCCACGTCCAGGGGTTGCCAATTCCTTGGCCGCTCCTTGGTATGTTGGTCTTCAAAGAAGCAGAATTGCATTGCTCTCTCCACCACCGAGGCCGAGTATATCTCCACGGCAAGTTGTTGTGCCCAATTGCTTTGGATGAGGCAAACCTTGAAGGATTATGGTATTCATTTTGACAAGGTTCCTCTTCTCTGTGATAATGAGAGTGCTATCAAGATCACCTACAACCCCGTTCTTCACTCCAAGACAAAGCACATTGAGATCCGTCATCACTTCATTCGGGATCATGTTGAGAAAGGTGATATTGATCTCTCAAATGTTCCCACCAAGGATCAACTTGCCGATATCTTCACGAAGGCCCTTGATGAACCAAGATTTCTTGCTTTGAGGAATGAACTAAATGTCATAGATTCTTCCAACTTCACTTGAAACCTTGCATATGTACCTTAGTTATGCTTGCTATTAGGTGTGGATGTAGGCATGGATATAGGGGGAGAGTTACTCAAATCATGAGTACACACTCCTCTTATTACGCAAAAATCAATTCATCATTGCATATCTAGTCAATTTGTGACTTATTGTGCTTAATTGTGAGTAGTATTTCTGGACCCAAGATATATCTTTGCGGTGCCAAAGTACACACTCAAACATGGTGGCTTCGGCCACCGACCCTTGGTATTTTTGGCTCTTTCACGCGCATCATACTTCCCCCTTGACAATTCGTGCGGGTTCGGTTTTCTCAATCTTTCTTGCATCTTGTGAACCCCCTCGAGTAATGTCTCTCGTATATCAGTGACTAATTTCCAACCCAAGCTTTCTTTGCCCAAAACCTTATTCCACTCTGAATGCTCTTGTTTTCATGATCTTGTCGCGCGAAAACTTGGTCGGGCGGAGGCTCCGGTGAAACCACCGGAGGCTCCGCTGGTGCAAACTGCCCAGTGGGCCGTTTTTTGTGGGCTATGTGGACAAGGGGCGGAGGCTCCGGTGAAACCACCGGAGGCTCCGCCCGAGGCGGTTCTGCGGGATAAGTTCCAGGGCGAGTAGGGTCAACGAGATCCAATCTCATTTCCCCCCACTCGCCCTCCTTCTTCTCCCTCTCAACCGCCGCCGCCCCAAGGTCCTCGCCGCCGGATTTGGGTGCTCCACCGCCGGGAGCTCTCCTCCTTTCCTTGGGTCATCCCGGGGTATTCTTCCTCCTTCCTTTCCACCATGGATGATGCGGGTATGTGCTCTCTCTCTCTCTCTCATCTAGTTGATGGATGGGGATGCATAAGAGTTCCATGTTCTTAACATCTAGATGTGTGGATTTGGAATTTTGGGGGTAGGAGATAACAAGTACAAACCCTAGCAAACTAGATAGTGTGTATTAGGCTTGAATCGTTGCGGTTTTAGGGTGGATCTGTCGTATGCCCTAACCCTAGTTATTCAACCCTAATACCATCTATATCTTTGTTCCTTGGATTTGTGCGTCTTTATAAACTTGAGCATTCCCTTTTCTTCATGCTATCCTTGCTATTTCTTTCTTAGATGCTTCCGGCTCCAAGGGCAAGGGCGTTCGTTACAAGAGTACGGGTCGTCGCAAGACTCCTCGGGTTGATGAGATCGAAGAAACTTTGGACCCATATCAGCCCAAGCGCAAGAGATTCCCGGCTACCGAGAAGATGTTGTCTCGTAAGGAGAAGACCGCTTCCAAGATGTCTGAGGCTGCATTCTTGAAAGAACGTCGCGAGAACCCCTATGTCATTGACCGCGACCGCTTGATGCCACAATTCCGGGGTAAGGGTGCTCGCTTCCACACTAAATTTCAGAGCCAAATATACAATGAGATCTTGATGAGGAAGCCCAAGGAGAATTTTGCTCCTCAACATGATATTAATTTTGGGCATATGGAAAGGAATCCCCATTATTTTGGGGAGGCACTTGATCTTGTTGAGAAGTTTGGACTTGCTCCCATCATGAGTATCCAGCAAGACTATGATGAAGATCCCGTCTGTCAGCTCTTGGCTACGGTGCATCTCGCCAATGAGACCGAGTGTAATCTTATTTGGATGACACAGGGCAGGCAGCTGACAATCAAGTGGTCTGAGGTTGGAACTATTCTTGGAGGATACTCGGATTTTGGACCGTTTGCATATGGTGACGAGTTCAACAATGGTTGGTTCCGTGTTCACCATATCAACACTACTTCTCTTGCCAAGGATCAACTCACCCCTCTGTACCACTAGAAGAAATTCGCTGCTGGGTTTTTCAAAGGTCTCTATCCCACTTATGATATCATGCTTTGCATCTATCGAGAGACCATGAACCCTAAGGCGGGGAATGTTGATGAGATCCAAGGATTTCTGAAGAATGCTTGCTTTGGGCCTTACATCATGAAGATCATCTTGCATGTGTGTGCGGACAAGTTCCCGAATGAGCCATTTGATGATGAGAAATGGATCCCTCACATGGAGAGGAGACTCCTCATCAAGGACCACACCGAGCCTCCTGAGCATCCCACTCCTGCTCCTTGCAAGAACAAGGCCAAACCTCGTGTCATCGTTGATGAGGAAGAAGAAGAAGCCGGTCCATCTCATCCTCCTCCTTCCAACAATGCATTCCAGTGGATGGCTAGGGCCCTCAAGAAGTTGTTCAAGTTGAACAAGAAGATCGAGCAACGTAAATGGGAAGCCCACTATGATAAGGAGCTCAAGCATCGCAATAGAGTACAGGCAGCTCGTCAGCTTCGTCGTGATGGTGGCGAATCCGTGGACTCCCCGGTTCTTCCAAGCATCACCGACTGGGACAAGTGGCAAGCCAAAGACTCCAAGGGCAAATTGATTGAGTGGTCTGAGGAAGAAGGAGAAGAAGCCACCAGTTCTCGTCGCCGTGCCCCCTCTCCGGACATGGAAATCTCGTCCGAGTGATCTTCGGGGCGTTAGCATCGGTTTCTCCCTCTTTTCGTATCTTGATGCCAAAGGGGGAGAGACATCTATCTATTAGGAGCGGGTATTTGCATGGTTCTCCCTCAAGCATACTTTTCGATTTGCATCTTTCTCTTGCTTGAGGGAGTTTGGTTTTTCATTTGGAAACCTCGGCTGTTTAAATTCTTATGTGTCGTGAACCTCGTCGCATCATATTATTATTTGTATTATGCTTCATGAGCTTATGAACTTATTATATTATGTGTTGTGTGCTCACTATTGTTCATATTGCTCATACAACCATTGCATCTAAATTCTCTCAACATGAAGGGAGCATACCTTTAGGGGGAGCTCCGTTCATGTTGTGCATTTTATCATGCAAATAGGGATGTTGTCATCAATTACCAAAAAGGGGGAGAATGAAAGATCATCGTCCGTTTTGGTAATTATATGACAACATACCTATTGGAATAATGTTTACTTGATATATGAAAATGCCCAGGTTCATCGAGGATACAAATTCTATGGGCTACAAACTTGTTTGAAATGAAAAGAGCTAGAAGAGATAAGAATAAGAAGGCAGTTTTTGTATGGAGCGGAGGCTCCGGTGGTATGGAGCGGAGGCTCCGGTGAAACCTCCGGAACCTCCGCCCCAGCCTCCGGTGCTGGGTCCGCCCAAACCTCCCTCTGGTGCATACGAGCGGAGGCCAGGGCGGAGCCTCCGGCGGGGGTCCGGTGGGCGGAACCTCCGGTGAATCCACCGGAGCCTCCGCCACCTCCACTTGGCCCTCTAAGGGATTGGCCTCCGGTGTTGGCTCCGCCAAATTTGCGTTATGTTCTATACGAGCGGAGCCTCCGGTGCGGGTCCGGTGGGCGGAGGTTCCGGTGTATCCACCGGAGGGTCCGCCCCCTCAAAACTGGCACGCTAGGGGCTGGGCATCCGGTGTGCCTCCGGTGGTGGCTCCGCCAAAACCAAGTTCTGTTGGATAAGGGCGGAGGCTCCACCGGAACCTCCGGCGCAGCTCCGGTGGGTGGAGCCTCCGCCAAAACCACCGGAGCCTCCGCCCCCTTGGCCCAACCAAAAGAGCAGATCTGGGCTGCGCGGCTGCGCACAGAAGAAGGCCACCGGAGCCTCCGGTGCAACTGGGACTGCACAACGGCCACTTGTGGGAAGGGGTATAAATACCCCTTCCCCTTCCTCATAAATGCTAATGTTTTCCACTCTCTCTCTTCTTGCCATTAATGAAAGCTTCACCCACCTAGATCTCCCTCTCTGTCCACCCACTCACTCCCATACTTTGTGGAGAGCTAGAGGAGACCTAGATCCACACTTCCACCAAAGGAATTTCAAATCCATCCACCACAACCTAGTAGATCTAGAATCCTACTTGAGGCCTAGAAACCTTAGTAGATCTTGTTCTTGTAGCTTCCACCTTGTTGCAAGAAGCTTCAGATTGCTTGAGAGTCTCCATCCATCTTGTGGAGTGACCTCGAGCTCATGTAAAGGTTTGGTCAACGCCTCCAAGTCGACCTCATAGTGGAAACGAGAATCTCACTCACCGGAGAAGCTCAAGGAGAATAAGGTGTGCACAACCATGCTATTGAGGAGTGCCTAGGTGGCTCCCCACCTCTCCAATGTAGACGTACTTCTCATTGAGAAGGAACTACGAGAATCAAATCCTTGTCTCCTTGTTTACACTTGTGGTTTATCTTGCTGCCTTTCGTTTTACTTTTGTTACGCATACTATCTTGTCCACATAGGTTTCTCACCTAGATGCACATCTAGAGAACCTTATCTTATCTTGCTTAGCCCTACTAAAAGGAAAAGAAAAGAAATATTGGTAGTCAACCTATTCACCCCCCTCTAGTTGACCATAGTGCACTTTCAATAGTCAATCTCATTAATAGTAGTGGGAGAAAATTCAACAAACTAGCTATCATTATCATTTTCATCACCATAATCATCAAATATAGGAGGTATATTGTAATCATAATTAATTTTCTCCTCAATAGTAAGTGGACTGAAAATATCATATTCATCATTGCAATCATCATAAATTGGAGGAATAGTATAATCCTAATGAACTTTATCCTCAATAGTAGGTGGAACTAGATTACCACAATAATTATAATCATCATATATTGGAGGCAAAGTATCATCAAAGTAAATTTATTCCTCAGTATCTGGGGGACTAAAAAGATCATTTTCATAAAAACTAGCTTCCCCAAGCTTAGGCTTTTCCATAGCATTAACAATAATGGTGTTCAAAAAATTCATACTAATAACATTTCTACTAGCATGCAAATAAATCTCCATAGGTTTTTTAATTTTCTCTTCAAACACTTCATGTCCTAACTCAAGATAAATATTATAAATCTCTCTCATATTTTTGTTGTTTTCCATTAAGCCTAACTAGTGAAAAAAAAATAAAAAAAAATAAAAGATATAATTGTAGAGTCTAAAGGAAATAACTTCGAGCACTCACAGGGGATGTGAGTACCTTTTACCTTACCTCCCCGGCAACGGTGCCAGAAAAGAGCTTGATGTCTACGCACACTTCTATTCTTGTAGACAGTGCCTGGCCTCCAAGTGCATAGGTTTGTAGAACAACAACAAGTTTCCCTTGAGTGGATCACCCCAAGGTTTATCAAAGTCAGGGAGGTAAAGGTCAAAGATATCCCTCTCAAGCAACCCTGCAATTATGATACAAGAAGTCTCTTGTGTCCCCAACACACCTAATACAATTGTTAGTTGTATAGGTGCACTAGTTCGGCGAAGAGATGGTGAAATACAAGTAATATGGATGGTTATAAGTAATAATAGCAATCTAAATAAAAATGGCACCAAGCAAACATGTAGCAGAACTGATTGTAAACGGCGTTTCAATGCTTAGAAACAAGGCCTAGGGATCAGACTTTCACTAATGAACACTATCAACAACAATAACATACTTGAATTCATAAATATCATCTCTTCACTATGCTACTCCGAACCACTCTCCGGTTGGATAACAAACACCAATCATTGGGTAGGGTATAAGAGCACTCCTTAGAGTTTGAATTTCAATTTCGAATAGTACTCAAGATCCTCTGTTTTCGATTATCTAATAAATCTTTTAATGAAAGTAGATTATTTTGCTATTAAGTTTACAACTTTATGATCTCTTCTCGAACCAAACATGAATCTTTCGATTCATTTGGCTCTCACGCTCCTTGTTTTTCTTTTTTTTGCTTTTGCTACAGCTATTTCAATATTCCCTCTTTTCTATCGAATTGGTCATAACAAATACCTACATTCCACAAAATAGTACACCACAAGTAGGAGCTAATGAATAGGCCCGCGATTCCGTAGAAAGACATCACGACCCCTTGTGGAAAAAAGACAAATTTTAGCAGAGGGACCTGCTATAGTTGGGGGGGGAACTTGCTTTAGGAAAAAAATGTATTAGTAGCTTATATGCCCTGGGAAGGTTAGGTAACCCCCACGCTAACACTATGAGACCTATATGGTTCCAAAGAAACACCACAATTTCATAGGGTCATCCAACACAAAATTTAAATATCATGCTAAACCACACAGTGCACACACTGTCACCCTTACACCGTGATCAAAGTGTCTATGGAGATCTCATAAAAAAAACCACTTGAGTAGCATAACAGATCAAGGGTAACATCTACTTATTCAACTAGATTACAAATCTCATGATCACACCATGGGAGAGAGAGATGAGACACATAGCTACCAGTAGAGCCCTCAGCCCCGGGGAGAAATAGTCCCTCCTCATCATTGAAAACAGCGACGACGATGAAGATGGCGGTGGAGTCAATGGAGATGGATCCGGGGGCACTTCCCCATCCCGGTAGGGCGTCAGAACATAGATTTCTGTCCCCCGAAACTTGTCAGCGGCAGCGGTGGAGCTACGGAACTTTTCGTGGAAGGGGGCTGATTGATCTAGGGTTTATGCATCGGGGGGGGGGGGGGAATATATAGGCGAGAGGGCAACGTCGATGGGCACCCAGGGGGCCCACACCACCCTTGGGCGCTGCCAGGGGGAGCCTGTGCGGCCATATGTTGTGGCTGATCCCCTGCCTCCCTCCAGGTCTCCTCCGGACTCCGTGTACGTGATGACTTTCTAAGACTCTGGGATTTCGTTTCGTCAACTCTGAGAATATTTCCAGAACAACGACTTTTCTGAAACCAAAAAACAGCAGAAAACATGAAATGGCTCTGTCGCGTCTTGTCAATAGGTTAGTCCTAGAAAATCCATAAAGATGACATAAAGTGTATAGGAAACATGTAGCATATGGCATGAAAAGAACATGGAACATCAGAAATTATAGATACGTTTGAGACGTATCAATGATCCATTCGTGAAATATGTTTTCAACGGTCTTCGGGTGCCACGGGAGCAATGGCATGCGCGCCTAGGCCATCCTTCTACAAAAATAGTTCAAACCATTCTTCATAGGATTAAACTTCCATCAGATTATTTGCACAATAACATAATTTGTGATGCTTGCCAACAAGGAAAAAGTCATCAATTTCCCTTTTCCCTTTCCAATCATGTAATAACGAAACCGCTGGAATTTATTACTCATATGTGTGGGGCCCTGCCCAAACTTCTACCATTGGTCATAGCTATTATGTCAGTTTTATTGATTGCCACAGTCATTTTAGTTGGATGTATCTCCTTAAGCATAAGTTAGATGTGTTTCATATTTTTCTCACGTTCCAAAAGCATGTCAAACGCCTCTTGAACCACAAAATTATCCATGTGCAAACAGACTGGGGAGGTAAATACCTTAAGTTAAATAAATTCTTTAATGATACTGGGATATCTCATCGTGTTTCTTTTCCTCACACCCATAAAAAAAATGACTTAGCAGAACGCAAGCATCGTCATCTTGTCGAAACTGGTCTCACATTACTCGCACATGCCTCTGTTTCATTTAGGTTTTGGAGTGATACTTTCAAAACTGCATTCTTTCTTATCAATCATGTTCCTAGTCGAGTAATCAGCATGCAAACTCCACTTAAGAGTCTTCTAGGAGATAAGCCTGACTACACTTTTCTAAAGATATTTGGGTGCGACTGTTGGCCTCATCTCCGACCATATAATAATAGGGAACTAAAGTTTCAGTCTACGAAATGTGTTTTCCTTTGGTATCGTCCTCTCTATAAAGGTTATAAATGTTTAAATGTGCCTAAAAATCGTGTGTATATCTCCCGAGATCTCATCATTGACGAGAATGTCTTCACATTCTCCAATCTTCCCACATCATTATTGAGTTCATCCTTCCACCGCTCTATACCTACATCTGACCAACTAGATGATATTGCATGTGCCCCTATTTTGCTTCCTAACCTTGGTGCAGGTATCGGACGAGGTGCTCGCCTTGAAGAAATCCCACGCGATGATGCACTGCATGTTGATCATGGAAACCATGCAACCTTGATCGATGAGTACGTCCATCACCAGGTTATGCATTGTTCGGGAGCATGCCAACCCATCCTATCCCCACCAGCACGCGGAGAACCAGCCACTTCACCCACGCAGGCTGCTCCTGATTGGGCCGCCGAGCAGGAATCAGATGCATCCTCAACTGGGCCATCTTCACCAGCTCATCAGCTTGAGTCCACTTCACCACCTATGGACCAAACCCCATCTCCCGAGCGAGCGCATGAGCAGATAACAACACCTGCTCCAGGCTATCATGGTGTCACTACTCCCCTTCAGAAAGGAATCCGACATTCTAAGAAGTAGTGGAAAGAAACATGGATGACTACATGCATCGCTCGTACAGAGCCAGTAGTCTCTGAGCCCCCAGACCTCCGTCACGCAATGGCCAGTCCGAAGTGGAGAGAAGCCATACATCAGGAGTTTGAAGCACTCCAACGTAATGGTACATGGTACCTAGTCCCTCGCAAGCCCGATATCAATGTAATTGACTCAAAGTGGGTGTTTAAAGTGAAACATCAGGCTGATGGTTCCATGGAGAGGTAGAAAGCGTTCTTAGTGGCTAAAGGGTTCAAACAAAGATATAGCCTGGATTATGCTGACACATTCAATCCTGTAGTTAAACCAACCACAATTCGTTTATTGTCGTCTCATGCAGTTTCTCAGAACTGGCATCTTCATCAGTTGGATATCCAGAATGCATTTCTTTATGGCATCTTGGAAGAGGAGTTGTACATGCCTCAGCCACCTGGTTTTGAGGATCCCAATTGTCCTCATCATCTCTGTCGTCTTGACAAAGGTATATATGGGCTTAAGCAAAAACTGAGAGCATCTCATGCGAGATTGAGTTCAGTTCTTGGTAAACTTGGTTTCAAGGCATCGACAGCTGATACGTCATTATTCATTCTTCAGCGCTCAAATATCACAGTTTATCTCCTTGTGTATGTGGATTAAATAATTGTGGTGAGCTCCTCATCTACTGCTAGTACTCACCTTATTGCAGCACTCCGTTCTGAATTTGCAGTCAAGGATCTTGGTTCGCTTCATTTTTTCTTGGCATTGAGGTTCTTCAACAACCTTCTGGTGGTCTGGTTCTTACCCACGGGAAATATGCACTTGATATCGCTCGACGTGCAGGGATGCTCAAGTGTCAGCCGGCCAGCACTCCCGTGACCGTGATAGATCCATTGAGTTGTTCGGCTAGTACTCCTCTTTTGCCTGATGATGCTACTCGTTATCGTAGTGTGGTTGGCGGGGTACAGTACCTCACAATTACTCGGCCAGATTTATCCTATGATGGTAATAGGGTATGTCAGTTTCTTCATGAGCCGAGAGATATTCATTGGGCTGCAGTCAAACGCATTCTTCGTTATGTCAAGCTAATAGGTATCATGGACTCAATATTCGTCTCTCCTCTGCTACATTGCCGTCTGCCTTTTCTGATGCTGATTGGGCGGGGGATTCTGATAATCGGCGATCAACCGAGGGTATGCTATTTTCTTTGGTACGAATTTGATCGCCTGGCGTGCCCGGAAGCAGACTACAGTTTTTCGTTCAAGCACTGAGTCCGAATATAAGGCTTTTGCTAATGCTATGGCAGAGATTATTTGGGTTGCGTCAGTTCTTCAGGAGCTTGGTATTAAACAAGATCGTCCTCCTGTCTTGTGGTGTGATAATCCTGGAACAACCTTTTTGTCAGCTAATCCGGTGTTCATGCTTGAACTAAACATATTGAAGTTGATTTTCACTTTGTTCGAGGGAGTTGTTCAGAAAAAGCTACACATTCAGTTCATCTCTTCAAAGGATCAAGTTGCAGACATTTTCAATAAACCGTTTCCTTTGCCAGCGTTTCATGCATGTCGGCGCAATCTCATCCTTGCTGCAATACACTAGTGGAAACAGGGGCTTTAGTCCCGGTTCGTAGGGCCCCTTTTGTCCCGGTTGTGCAACCGGGACGGGGCATCCGGGACAAATACCCTCCCCATTGGTCCCGGTTGTGGCAGGACCCGGGACAAATGGGGCTGACCACGTGGCCCGAGCGCTGGAACCTGGCCAGGGCTATTAGTCCCGGTTCTGAATACGACCCGGGATGCATGCCCCTTCTGCCGCGGCAGGGCTTTTGCCCTTTTCTCTGCCGCGGCAGGGCTTTATAATTTCCGTTTTTTGGTCCCCGAGACCTCCTGGCGGCCCCTCCCCGGACCTCGAGAAGAGAGGAGCCTCGGTGTACCCTCCACCGAGCCCCCGGATCGCACGAGTGAATAAGTATATAAAGCAGAATAAGAAACACTTATATTACAGAAGCAAAGTATATCGATCATATTACATGACCGATGGAGTGTATTACAAAATCAAACTTAGTTCCAACCGGAGGCATGGTACTCTCCATGTACGTTTATGACCTCTGCATGTAAGAAGCCCGCAATTTCCTCCTGAATTGCTCGTATGCGGTCCCTAGGTAGAAGACCGTCCCGAAGCCGTTCGATCTAATATAAAGAAGAGTGGTCACTAAAATATATGAAGCTAAGTAACTAAAATAGATAGTAATAAGAAGAATTGACGATTAACGTACATGAAGTTGTTTTAAATTTCTGCCCTTGGGAGATGTGGTCTGACGAATGAACTCGCAAACGTAGTATCCACACAAGTTATTCCCGTCTCCTTGTTGCAAGCACTATACGAGAAGATTGTTTCAATCAAAATAATAATCAACCAGGCATGATAATGGAGATGGGCACGGATCTAGATAGTACTTACTTGCACAACATCAAATGTAAGTTGTTTTTCCCATTCACCGGGAGACTTCTTTATGAACCTCTTCCAAACCCTACCCGAGAAAGAAAAAGAATAAAAAGAGTTAGTAATTACTTGATATCCGAAAATGAAACAAAGTAGTCGATATATTGCAATATATAAATACTGAAATTAATAAAGATTGAAATTACCGCTGGATCATTTCCTGCATGTCAGCCCACATTGAGAGGGGTTTACGTTTTGAGTCCATTACAATTACTTTTCCTTTGTCAATTTGAAAGATTAGCAGAATATAGTGGAAGCTGCGCACGCAGAACTCATCAATTATACAATGAACATCGAGTAAGGAAAACAGAATGTTTACAACAGAGTAACACACTTACTTGAAGTTGTAAGGAAATAGTATTTCCCGTCGGTGTTGGTTACATATTATTGCCCTCAGAATATTATTTTCTGTATCCTTGGGAGATTGCCGAAGAGTCTTTTCATAAATAATATTTGGATCAATGAACCCAATATCATAGATTCCATCTCTTTTGCATTCGAGAATCTTCATTCTGCAATTATAGTATATGAGTGTACTATATATATATATATATATATATATATATGAATATATATGCAATTGAATGAGGTGAGCTAGAGAAATAAGTGCTTACAGACAATAGGCACTAAGGATAGATTTGTCGAGGGCCTGCTGCTGGTATAACTGAAACAATTCCTCAAATTGAATCATAACAATTCCATTTCCAGTTCCATAGTGCTCGTCCTTAACGCTGAGACATAGCCAGTCCTCAGATTCATTAGCGGCTTGCATATACCAATTATGCACTCTTCGCATTTTCGTTGGTAGATTCTTTATCTCCTCGGGTTTGACAAGAGGCTGCCTGGACTCGTATTTGTACGCACATTCAGCTGCGGGGAAGTAGTTCACTGTTTGCATATACTCAGCAATGGACAAACCCGCATCAGCTGCCTTGTCTGCGTACAGTGTTATAAACTCCGGATCAATATCCTCATCAGCAATATTAGTGCTCGGCCCCACCTGGGTATTGGAAATCACTTTGAGCGGGGACGTGGATTGTTTTTTCTGCTCTCCGAGTTGAGCAACTGATTTCCCCCTTTTCCCGCTTGCGCTACTACTCTTCGTTGACCGCACCATTTCCTGGTGTGACTTCAGAATAGAGCGGTCATAGTCAGATGACAGACTCGGCTCGGGTTGATGAAGAGTCTTCACCATTTTCCAAGCTCGTTCTATCTCTTCTTCGGTCTCAGGGAAATCTGGCTTTTGCTTCTCCTTCCGCTTTGATTTCCACGCATCGTATTCGTCCTTTGCGATTTTATGGGTTTCCTCGGGAGTATAGTCGTAAGGTAACTTGGGTACCTCTTTTGGTACCTTCGGGAGGGGTGACCGTTGACGTTTCGGTGATTTTTTACGTTTCTGCAGAAACTTAGTGGGCGGAGAGGGCTGACGCGGCGGCGTAGGCGACCGCGCTGGAGACGTGCACGGCGTAGGCGACCGCGCTGGAGACTTTTGCGCTGGAGAAATGCGAGAATTTGATGGCTTTGCCGTCTGATTTGTGAGCACAATGCATTCCTTTAGCCATAGAACGGTCGAGTTCTTGGCTTCTCCGAGTTCAGTCAACTCTTCGTCTTCACCTTCAGGAAAATCAAGCTTTACCCGCTCGAATCCGTTGGCAACTTCATCGACCCCAACAACAGCGTAGCCCCGTGGAACCGGGAGACAATGGTGAGTTGGTTCGTTGCCAATCGGTAAGACATATCCGGCCGCCGCCTTGATGGTTATATTGACGACCTTCACGTGGAGCTCACAGGATGTCATTTCCGTGATCTCGTCCACCGGGTAAATCATCGGTGGTGCATCATCATCCGGTAGCTGCGTGGACGCAACGCTGCTTTTGCGATGAGAATGTGCGGCATCGGGAGCCTCAGCTTCAACTTCTAGCATGTGTACTGATGCGCCGGTAGACACTATCTGCTGGCTAAGTGTGTTAATTTGGTCTTGCTGCTTCTTTGCTACATCCTATGTCAGCTTTACCATTTCTTCAAGTTGACGCCTCCAGTTTGCCTGATTCTCTGCTTCAGCTGCCTCCTTGTCCTTTTTACGTTGACGGCTTCTATCTGGGTATAACTTTTTGGTGGAGTCGAACGCAACACTCCACGGAGGAGTGCCTTTTGTGCCTCGTGTACGCCCTCCGTGTTCCTTATTCCCTAGGGCTCGTGTGAGCTCGTCGTTCTCTCTATCTGGCACGAACTTCCCATCTTTAACGTCCTTTATTGCGTCTCTCAGCTTCTCTATGGGTAGAGGATGACTCTTTTTATGCCTTAGGTTATATATTGCTTTTCCTTCGGCGTCCAACCTGCCCCCATGCCCGTAGAACCATGACCTTGTCCGCTCGACCCACAAGAACGGCTCGGGAGTGATCCCCTGCTGAATCAGCTTGTTCTCCCATGTCTCCCACTTGGGACTAGAACCCTTGTAGCCACCTTGCCCCATAACATGGTGATATACCTTTTTGCCGGCGTTTTTCTCATTTGTTTTCGTCCTTTCCAGTTCATTCTCTGCCAGCTTGTACTTCACGAAGTCTGGCCATACGGGTTTTATTTTCTCATACCCTTGAGTGAAATCAGGAGTCTTGTTCTTCTTAACATAATCAAGGTTCAATCTTTTCTTCCAGTTTTTGAATTGCTCGGCCATCTTTTTCAGGGTCCACGCTTTGACCTTTTCCCGTATCTCATGTTTCATTTTAGTAACATCGGCCTCAGTCACATCCGCTTCATTCTCGTCCACCACCGGCACGGGTAAGTTGAAATTAGCCAAAATCTTTGAGAAAAGATGATCTTTGGCTATTTTGCCGACATATGAAATTCCTTGTTTCCGCGGATCTTTTGGCTCATTCCACTCATTAACAGTGATCGGGATGTGATCTCTAACTAGCACTCCGCATTGCTTCACAAATTTTTGGGCAACATCAGCGGGAAGCTCGGGTGCGCCGTCTGCTGTGTGTCGATCCTGTATTTTTCTGTATCTTTCAACTTCTTTGTTGCGCCTCGTTTAGTCTTTTTTCCGGTTGATATATTTGAACCG
This sequence comes from Alopecurus myosuroides, assembly GCA_028641055.1. Lineage (NCBI taxonomy): Eukaryota > Viridiplantae > Streptophyta > Magnoliopsida > Poales > Poaceae > Alopecurus > Alopecurus myosuroides. The sequence goes on from CM054061.1 coordinate 94,128,458, forward strand.
GATGGCTAAAAATATAAAGACTGTTAATACATGTATATAGACAACGGATGCTTCATTAATTAACATATATATATATGCACCTCGGAGCCGGTGTTTGTAATTTGTATGGTTCCACCGGAGCCGTCGGCTGCTCCCATATCGGAGCCGTCGGCTTCTCCCTCATCGGAGTCGTCTCCCTGGGTGAGCACCGGATCTCCCTCACCGGAGTCGTTCATCCACTGGCTCACATCGGGCTCTACGTCGGGCCCGCGGATTAAACCCTCGATCATATTTTCGGCATCTTCGTCTCTTGGCTCCATACTATACAAAAAGAGTAAGTATATATTTCAGATCCAATTCATTAAAATTGCTTATGCATAATAATATTTAAACATACGATAACATTTCTAGCATTCTTAAATTTCTAAGAGCATGTCTAACGGACCCCTTATGTTTTCGCCCCCTAAGAGCATGTCTAACAGACCCCTTATGTTTTCGCCCCCTAAAACGCGTGTAGAGGGCCCTGTATACGCATTTCGCCGGCCAAAAACTCGTGCGAGCTAGCAGACCCCCTACTCCCACCCCGTAAAACAGAATATTCTGTTTTACGGGGTGGGGGTAGGGGGTCTGCTAGCTCGCACGAGCTTTTGGCCCCTCACAAAACAGGGTTTTGGACATTTTCATGCATAGCCTGGTGAGTTACTATAAAATCTTCTTTTTTGGGGTTTCCTCAAGTTTGTCCGAGTATTTTCACTGCCTCATTCTCTTTTGTTTTTCACCTGTTCCTGCGTGCTACAGGTCATACCAGAGTGGTTTCTGAACTATTTTGGAGGAAAGATACCAGGAACTGTCAAATTACAAGCCCCTAATGGTATTGCATTTGATGTTGGAGTTATGGAGAACATGAACAGAACAATCCTCAAGTATGGGTGGGCGGAACCCATACTTGAGGATTGTTCTGTTCATGTTCTCCATAACTCTCCAACATCAAATGCAATACCATTAGGGGCTTGTAATTTGACAGTTCCTGGTATCTTTCCTCCAAAATAGTTCAGAAACCACTCTGGTATGACCTGTATAGCAGGCAGGAACAGGTGAAAAACAAAAGAGAATGAGGCAGTGAAAATACTCGGACAAACTTGAGGAAACCCCAAAAAAGAAGATTTTAGTAACTCACCAGGCTATGCATGAAATTGCCATTAATCCGTCTTATGAACCTAAGCTTGCTTTGGCAGCATTCGCAAGGATTGCTCATATTGGATACATCCTGTGCGATGGATCATATATTATGCCAATAAGAATTATTCACTGCGTATGTAGTGATATCCGGAAAGCATCCCTAATGCCCGTGTTAGAGGAGAGCAAAGCAACACTAAAACGAAGAAAACAGATATTGCTGCTGTATGAATGTGTTGAAGAAGCAAAGACGGGACCAAAGGTTACCAGCAAATTTGGTAACCTTTGGTCCTGTCTTTGCTTCTTCAACACATTCATACAGCAGCAATATCTGTTTTCTTCATTTTAGTGTTGATTTGCTCTCTTCTAACAGGGGCATTAGGGATGCCTCTTCATATCTGAATTTTAATTGCTGTTGTCATTTCTAGACAAAGTAAACTCTGTCCATACTCTCAAAAGATCTTCAGCGCGCCCTAGCTCGCACGAGCTAGAGGGTTGGCCCTCTATATCCCCTCCCGACCCGCACATGTAGGGGTCGACGGGCCGTCCCCTACCCAAACTTGTAAAAAATCGTTCGGGGTGGTCCATTTACGGGGTCTGCTAGATGGTCGGGTATATCCCAAACCCGTATATCAGCGGTTATTATACGGGTTTTGGGCCATATATATAGGGGGTCTGTTAGACATGCTCTAACATTCTTAAATTTTTTATATCAATTCTAAACAAATTTAAAGTAAATAAGTCTAATCTAAAATTTCTAACATTCATAAACTAAAATTTCTAACATTTGTAAACTAATAATTCTAACAATAATAAAAAACAGTAATTAAGTAAAAAAAAGGAAGAAAAACAAAAAAGGCCCCAGATTAGGGCGAGATGGAGGCAGGCCTTTTACCTCCTCTTGGGGCAGCGGCGCGGGGCAGCGGCGGGCCGGCGGCGCGGGGGCAGCGACGGGATCGAGGGGCGGCGCGGGGCAGCGACGGGATCGAGGGGCGGCGCGGGGCAGCGGCGCGGGGCAGCGACGGGGCCTAGAGGGCGGCACGCGGCCGAGGCGAACGGGAGAGGGCGCGTAGGGGGGGTGGGTGCGCTGGACGGAGTCGGGAGCGGCGCCACAGAGGAGGATGCCGACGGGGCGAGGGGGGCGGCGCGGATGCCGACGGGGTGAGGGGCGGCGCGGGGGGACGGAAAAAATGGGCAGCCTGGCGGCGTCGATTTCGTCCCTGCGCGCGGTCTGGAACTGAGGGGAGCGGTGACGTGTTTATATCCTATGACCCTTTCGTCCCGGTTGGTGGCAACAACCGGGACGAAAGACCCTTCCGTCCCGGTTGGTGGCAACAACCGGGACGAAAGGTCCGGCTGGTCGCCCGCGCCAGAACCAGTGGGCCGGCGCGCCAATTGTTTTAGCGCCAAATTTTGAATATCTTAAATATGTAAGTGAATAACTTCTACATACTTTCAAATTACGAAAAAATTACAACATTAAAATTGTTTGAAATTGCGTAAATAATTCAAATCCGTTTTCTGTTTACCTAAATAATTATTCTAACTATTCAAACTATTAACTATTTCACTATTTACACTTAATTTAAATATAAATATCTTATATTGTTTTAAAATTAGTAATAATTACATTAAACAGAAAACAGACGCGCTAGCGCGCCGCAGTGTCGCCGGAATACAAATTGTTTTATTAAAAAGAGAAAACAAACGAATACCGAGGGGGATGCGGTAAACATTCTGTTCTGCCGTGCTCGGACGCCGCGGAAGCCGGTGGTGATGTTCCCGTGCACATTACTACCCGAGCTCAAAGTGAACACTGACCCAAGCATGCATTATGTATCCTTAATGACGCCATATTTATCATAGTGCTAATACCATATACTGTATCTGCACATATATTTAAGATTTACCATGTACTGTCGTGTGTATTGTCGAATGAATACGGAACACTTATTTTAGCCCTGCACTCAGTTTTGCACATTCATTGAACAGGTGGTAGCTCCTCACTGAGCCAAGCATACAATGAAGCCAGCGGATGAAGCTCAGATTTGGGCAAACATACTGGCTGATCCTCTTGATTGGCCTCCATCTACTATTCCTCTTCCTAGCCAGGTAATAATAAGAAATATAAAACTATTACCATTTTTCTTCCTTGATCAACTATCTCCCTTATGCTGGTAGCCACCATGCATTTACAAACCGGTGTATTAGGATCTATAATGCACGAAACTCCTATAAACCATCCAACCATCTGCACAATCGTCATCAGAAACATAATATCAACCGATACTTCATTTGTATTCTACAGGTCGAAAATTACCACTTCATGGAAGAGCCCAAGCAATGGCGATACTTACAGAATGTGCCTTCGGCAGGGAGGTCAATATAGGAAAGATGACAAGCACTGGACATAGGACGAAGTGATTAAGCTAGCCAAGGGTGTTGAGAAATATGGCGCTGGGCAATGGAAAAAGATCGAGCTTCATTACTTCTCACTACCTGACGGAGAACCAGTCCGATCAAACGAAAATCTGAATGTATATATAGAAGTCTCCAAAAAAAAAGTGGTTATTGGCAAATATGGAAGTTGTTTTATCTAGCAGATGAATAATAAATTTTTTTTTTCATCTTGCGGGACGCCGCGGAAGCCGGTGGTGATGTTCCCGTGCACATTACTACCCGAGCTCAAAGTGAACACTGACCCAAGCATGCATGGATGAATGTGTTAAAGGGGGAAGAATGTGTTAAATACTGACCCAAATGCACGGCAGGACGTATGATGTCGAATCCGGATGTTTTGTATTTGCTCGATGAACTGAATATATGATGTATCAAACCTTAAAGGGGGTGTAGAACAAAACAAACGGTATCGCCATCACACAGCCCAACCGTGGCTACTGGGTGCATATATGCATACCAAATGCACGGTTGGACGTATGATGGCGAATTTGGATGTTTTGTATTTGAGAGATGAACTGACCGGTGTATGAAGCTGGGCTATATATAGGGTCCTCTGGCTCAAAAAGTGTTGAGCTAGGGTTTTGATCCAACGGTTAAGAAACACCTCATCCAACGGCTCACAGCAGCTCGAAAGAAACACACCGTAGCCCTGATCGAACGGCTCACAACAGCTCGAAAAAAACACACCCGGATCCAACGACTCACGAGCGCTTGAAAGAAACACACGATCCGTGTGATTCTATCTGATTGGTCCAAACGAAACCCTAATTCCCATTTAGTCCCGGTTGGTTTCCCCAACCGGGACTAAAGGGATGATCCGTTTCCCAATGAAACCCTAACCCATTTAGTCCCGGTTGGTGTCCCCAACCGGGACTAAAGGGATGTGTTCTTCTCGCTATATATATGTATGCATTGCCACACCATTGGCATAAACACATACAAACTCACCACTCTCTCATGGCTTCTACCGTACCCACTCTAACATTCATCCAGGCGGAGGCACTTTCCGCCTCGAACTACCCCTGCCCGTGCGGCTACAACGTTCCCGCCGGTTGGATGCTGAGCGCCGGAGGAGTGCCGGTCCCTCCTCTTCCTCAAGGTGTGGCGCGTCGGGCGGCCATCACGAACCACTACTACCACGAGCTCACGCCGGAGCAGCGGAGGAATCCCAGTTGGCATCCCGATAACCAGCATACTTGGGATGCCTTCTTCATCAATCGGCGTGAGAGGGCGCTCGCCAGGTATGAGGAGGACGGTCTGCCTCCTGGGAACTTTCACGAGGCCGGTCGTCGGCTATGGTGGTCCGGCCGGACTCTACAGAGCGTCATGGACTACATCAGGGCCGGCGATATCCCCCGCCTGCGCTACCCTCAGGCCCAGTCCTGGAGTCGTGATCCTCCGAGGGAGTGCAGAGCACCGTCAGACGATAGTGACGACGACGGCGGCGGCGACGACGACGACTACGAGTACATGTACTATAGGCCTAGGCAGGAGTATGACTAGTAGATCGATGCACTTTTGCCATTATGTACTGCCTTGTTTATTTAGATCTATGCTCTCCGTTTAGATTTAGATCCAATCTTGCCATTATGTGTACTGTGCCTTGTTTATCTATCGAAATGCATGTCCCCCTCCTAATGTGAATGCATACTTTGCGGCGTCGATGCCTGACCTCATGTGGCCGCCGGCAGGTGCGAGTCGCAGAGCGGCAATAGGAAGATGGACTGGCGCTTCGTTTCTGAAATGTGTGGGCGGTCGACCTTCAAAAAGAGGAGGGTAGAGAGTGGTTGGACATTAACGCAGCCGCCTAATGTGAATGTTGTTTTTTGTTGGGAGTTGTGCAACGGAGACGAATATCGTGGCCGGACATTAAGCGCAGCTTCTTCTACCACCAGCAGAGGTCTTCTACTTAGGTTTAGCTTGTATTTCTGATTTTGGAGAGAAAATATCTTCAACCAATATTACAAATGCGTTTGGAAATTGGTTGAATGGGGTGGATAAAAAGACTATTTGTGGGTCTGTGGCTAGGTATTGGTCCCGGTTCGTGCCACAAACCGGGACCAATGCCCATGCGCGTGCCACGTGGCCTGTGGCTAGGTATTGGTCCCGGGTCGTGCCACAAACCGGGACCAATGCCTCCCCACGAACCGGGACAGATGCCCCCAGGTGGTTTCTGCTGCCTCGGGCAATCGAACCGGGACCAATGCATAGCATTTGTCCCGGGTTTTTGTGAGACCGGGACAGATGCCCCCTGGCCCCCTGGACGAAAGGGGTTGTTTCCACTAGTGGTAGGCTGAGATTGAGGGAGGGTATTGAGCGTGTTGTACTGTCACGTATTGCTGTAACAAGTATTAAATAGGCTAGAATCCTAACTATAGCTGTCAGCGTGTTAGGTAGTTGTTAGTTGTTTAACATCTGTACTCATCTGTAGCTTGAACTGCTATATATATACGATACTAGCCGGCCGTATGTGTTGTGCAACTCACCAAAATATTTCTCACGTTATTTGTTAGGGCATCTCCAGTCGCCCTCCCAGAGCCCCCAGACGGCATTTTTAGCGCCGGAAGCGGCGAATAGCGCCGTTTTCGCACCAGTCGGCCCCCACAGAAGCCCAAATAGCGCCGAAACGACGCTAATTCGCGCCGCGGCACCCAGGCCAAACCCAGCCCGTTGGGTTCGGCTTGGGGGGCGAAACAGCGGTGCAGCCCACACGGGCCAGCTCTGTCAGTGACGCGTCGAAAAATGCGGGACCAGAAAACCCCGCCCGTGATCTTCTTCTCGGCGCCCGCGTCGGTCAAAGGCTGCCGGAGTAATGGCGTGGCGGTCGGGCAGTGCATGCGCCCTAGTCAAAGGCTGCCGGAGTAATGGCGGCAACGGTGACACGCGCGACGCAGTAACTGGCCCGCCAGGCTATAAAAAGGGCGCTCGCTGCTCGCCGTTCTCCCATTCTCGCCGCCCACCTCCTCGTGCTCTCGCCACCCTCGCCGCACCCACCTAGCCACGATGCCTCGCCGGTTCCACGCCCACCGCCACTCTCCACTGTACTGCCGGTCCACGGCTGGGACGCGTGGCCACAGCGACGGAGAGTTCCACTACGAGGAACAACACCCGGCGCAGGAGGAGGTGGCGCCCGAGCAGCAGTCGGTGCAGGAAGAGGTGGCGCCCGAGCAGCAGCCGGCGCAGGAAGCACGGCGCTGGAGGAGGGAACGGAGGAGGCGGCCCATCTGGCCCGAGCAGCACGCGGCGTACCTCTCCTTCGAGACCGCGCGGAACAAGGAGGCGTTCCACCGGGTTCGCGGCGGCCTTGAGCAGACTGCGGCGGCAGCCGAGGCTGCCGCCGTTCGGGAATCTCTGGAGACCCACCGGAGGGACGAGGCGGAGCGCGAGGCCTACCGGCAGCTGGCCGCAAACACGGCGTCGGCCGAGCAGCAGGCGCTCATCGCGCAGTACGAGGCCGACCGGCGGCAGGTGGTGCTGCAGAGCGAGCGGCGCAACCGCCCGCCCTCCGAGCAGGCGCAGCTGCACCGGCCACGGATGCAAGGCCGAGCGGAGCGGCGCTGGTTCGCCATGATGGCGAAGGACGACCGCGAAGCTGGCCCCTCCAACCGGCCGGCCTACGACGACCGCGAGGAGGACGACGATGAAGACGACGACGCCTAGAGTAGTCGCCGCCGTAGTTTTTAAGTTTCTCGCACTGTTCTAGTTTAAATTTCTATGAAAAATTGCGTCAAATCAATAAAGTGCGTCGATTTTTATTCTCGATTTATTTTGGGCCGATTGTTGGGCTGGGGGTCGACGAGGAACCCTGCCCCCCAGGTTCCAGATTAGCGCCGTTTGGCGCCGCGGCGGCCCCATAACGGCGGCGTTTTGGGCCCTGGGGGGGCGCAACGACTGGAGATGCCCTTAGTCCTTGCCGCAGTTCCTACGCGTGGTGACGACGCCGAGGCAGGCGAACTCGAGGACCCGACATGGATTGATAGCCATGCGTTGGAGCTGTGCGCATGTTGAGGAGGAGGAGGCGGCCGTAGATGGGCACCCAAGCGATGACGCTGAGGGTATCGAGCATGGAGAGCGAGGTGGCGTGGATGGCGAACTGGTCACGCGCCCATGAAGGCGTCGAGCGTGTTTTTTTTAAGAAATGGGAGCTAGGTCTTAGTCTCTGCATCGAAACGATGCACACAACCGATATTATTAAATAAGAGTTCAAGAATTTAAAATCCAGCAGGCGAACAGCATCGACCCGGAAAGAAAACCCGAGGCCGCATGCCTCGCGACAGTAACTCCACCAGATAGCCACTAGCCCTATAATACAAAACTAAAGAAAACGAATACACAACTCCTAGTCTACGTCTTCGAGAAGAAAACACCGCACATGTGCTGCTAGTGATGATTCTAACATAAGGTTGAACTTCAGATTCCCATCCCTCAAATTTGAGACCACCACCTTCAGTAATGATACGAAACATACACGCACCGACATAGCCTGATCAAGATCTTATGTTTTCATCAGAGTGCATAAAGTTATTATTGCAGCCGTTTGTACCATACTCCTTTTATCCGGATAACGACGTCACGATAACCGGATACGTCTGGAGAAGACAACGGAAAACATACGTCCCATACCGTCTGCCTCCCGCCACTGTCGCACCATCTTTGCTTCACTTCAGCATCTACAGAATAAACATGACACCTCCGCCACGGCCATCGTGCGACATCTGCCAGTAGCAGGCATGACTTTTGTTTTTATGGGGGATAGCAGACATGACTTGACGCTTCCGTATGAGATGTCGTGCGTAAGAAGCGCGTTACCCTGGAGCACGAACATGCTGACCACGTAGACGTACAACGTTGCACGATGACTCGCCCAGATTGGAAACTGAGGTGGTGGATAGGGTTCCATCCCTATTGCTCCGTGTTCTTCTCTAGATTTTATAACAAAACCCCGAAGGCTACTGATTTACTACTTGTGCAAAAAGCGATTCAAAGTGGTCATTGAATCGATTCAGTACATAGCAGGGACATGGACTCATCGTGGGTGACAACTGACAACAAAAGTGACTCATAACGATGGTTCGGTTCAAAGTGCGAAACGTGCCAGGCTGGCCAATATTTCAGAGACAAGGAGGAGACATATCGGAAATTGCTTATGGCTTCTCAGCTCACTGAAGCACGTGATTTGAAAATTTTGAAAACCATACTTTTAGGTTTAAAAAAACCCAGAAATTTGATATACAAATACATATACACATAATGTACGTACGCAAAAAAATTCTTCCAAAAAGAAATAGGCCGACGAATCTCCTGCTCACGTTCTCGGCCGCTCGCAAGAACGGCCGGCACCAGAATCCTCTCCGGATTAAGGTGCCACTCGTCCGGCAGCTGGACGTCCGACCAACGAATTAGAATGGCGTTGGCCCAGTAGTACCGCTGGCACAACTCCACGCCCAAGTACGGGCGCGGCCGACGTGGCTGTCCACCATCGCCAGCGGCGACGGCTGGAACGGGGCTGGGGCGCCGCGGCGTTCCCACAACGAGGAGTCGGCCTAGTGGTCGTGCTTACCCTTGCTGGTCCACTTCATCCCATTGTGGGGTGTGTGGGCTCGGGATTGGGATTGGCAGCCCCTCCACACACTTGGCCTTAAAAATGACCCAGAAGGGAGACAAGAGAGCGGTTGGGTCGCTGCCAAGCAGAACGGGGACGAACAACGAGCGGGCGCACGGACGGGTTTGTGGTTTCCATCCGCGCGGACACGGGAGGACGAAATGCATCGGCGGGCTGGAGTTGACCTAACAGGCCGGCCCTTCCGCAAACTGGATGAATGAGACAAAACATATAAGCAATGTTAAGGATATTGCTTATCGGGAACTTATCGGTCGAGCCAAGATAAGGGTAAATCGGCTGGTTTATCGGCATATCAGCCTATTTATCGGTATATATCGACTGATTTATCTTATCGGTATTGACACCGAGAAGCGATAAATCGACCGATTTATCAGAATGTCGGAAATTATCTTGAACAATGCATATAAGAACGGAGGGTCCGCTAGAAGGGAGCAGAAGCACATAGATGGGTGTGTCGTGGTCCTCTCAATCCAATGGCAGACAGGGACAAGACTTCCCTTCACACCTGGTATTGCCAATTAGAGAAACCCAAGACGATTCACATTGAATTGGATCAACTGGGAGAAATAAACAACACAGCTAGCTTCTCTTTTTTTTGAAAATAAACAACACAGCTAGCTAAACAAACAGCACACGACGTACAACAGGATTGAAGACACAAAAACCTAAAGACGAGTAGACATCCATCAGCAGAGATTTTTTTTTCAATTCGTACCATATCTCAGGTAACACATAAATATCATGTACTAGTATGTATATCCAGTAGAACAGAAGACGCACCACAGAAATGACCATTTCCCATAATCATAGCAGGTAATAAGTTGATGCAGCATTATATTTCAATTTTGCTACAGAGACGACTACAATAATTAAAGACCGTGTTTGGTCTTTTAGACAACTCGAAACTTCGAGATGCATGAAACTGACGAGTTGCCAGCCAAGGCCTTGGTCGAGCTCAATTAATTTTCTCCCGCTCAAGGTTCTGTTTCCTGTACAAATATCTTGCTTCGGTGGCACGCAGCTCTACCCATTCTTCTTCATACCACCGTCCTGCTGCTCCTTACACAATGGTAGAAGTTGATGACCTGACACAGGAGGAAGGAAGACCCGGCAAACGGTGTGTGACAGGCCTTGGAGAAGCAACCCGGAGACAAGAGCACGCTGTAGTCGCCAATGGAACGGCTGCTGGGAAAGGTATGGCTGCAGCGGCAACAGGAACAGGTGCTATAGCCTGTCTGTGCATTCCATCTGACCGAGGGACGGGACAAGGTTCAGCAGTTGGTTCTGGAGATTCTCTCGGCAGCGACTTCCCAAATGTAAGTAATACACGCTGCTTCTGAGAAGCAGGAATGCATCTCTGCGCCACATCAGCACTTCTCCCTTGCAACACTACAAGAGACCTGCAATCGAGAGCAAAAAAAAAATTAAGAAAGTGTAGTCAGCAGCATGGTTATCAATATAAAATTCACTACAAATAACAGAAAATGCTATCGGGAAAGGCCTACCCTCTAGAAAGAGAGAGCTGCAAAGGACCCCTGGCGTCGCCACGTTCTCCACTGATAACTCGGCCAAACACCATGTCACACTCCGTCAGGCAGAGAGTACAAAGAGGTCTACCATACCAACGAGGAGATTGATGGGGATGGCAATATTCGCCCTGGAAAAATTGTTTAGCCATCTTTAGGATCTACTTTCAACCAGGTGATTATCCCAACTCACAAGAATAAACCTTCAATACAGAAAGTCCACATAAGTTCAAGATACCTCCAGATAGAAGTCGATAACACAATAGTCTGGCTTAGAAGGTACAATCCCCTGCTGAAAGAAGCGATCAAACAGGTCTTGCAGAAACCCGGGAACAGCCTCCACCCTTTTCTCTGGACTCACATTTCAAATCATAATAAGATTCATCAAAACATCCGAATAATAGCAACAGATTCTGTGCTAGAAGCTTTGACAAACCTCTTTGATTTTTATCTTGAATATGGCCTTCAACAATAGGAGCTCCCAGCTGAATTGACAAACTTCCATGGCATCTTAGAGGCCTTTTATTAAGTATAACAGTCTGTCCCACTTTTTCACCAGGTAAAAAAAGGGTGAAGGTCCAATAGAATTGGATAATTAAAGACAAGAACCAGTATATGTTTGCATAGACAGAAAATACTAACAAGAGCCAAATGGACAACTACCCCTTGTATTGCAAAATTCAAAGGAACCCAAAGGTATCTGCTAAGCTATAACATTTGCTTAAGAGTTCAGCTAGTAAATACTCAAGTGTACAGAGTTACATTGGCAAACACATTCAAACACTCACTGCAAATAAGCACATCTTTTCAAATATGTAGCTTATAGTAGTGAAGTCTCATCTCACCTGAATGGACTAATATATAATTATATGTTTCTATTCACCAAAAGAAGCTTCTGGTTTTTTTGCAGTTATAATTTGCAGAGTTCTGGATATTCGTTCTAACAATCGAAGCTATTCGCCAAAAGAAGCTTCTGACTGGTTCACATTTATAAAACTACACAGTCCTGCATATTTCATTTTTCTTCATGATCGATTGCACGTTGGACTTGTTAACCTTCTCAGTTCCTTCCACAGTTACACCTGTAAACTCTTCAATATATGTACAGTTAGACGACTAAGCGCTTTAGTCCACAACCCAAATGCAGCCCAGCAAGGATACCAGAAACAAGGAAATAAAATGCAAGGATGCAAAGCAGGCGCAGCAAAGCTTAGTACAGAAATAGCTACCACATATACCTGTCAAACCTGCTCGACGAAAATTATCCTTTTTTTCATTAGCAAATGAAAGAATCTTTTGTATTTGAGTCACATCTATGAGCTCTTCATAGACCTTCAAACCTTCAACAGTATTAACCTGAAGAAGTATACGGCATTTTGGTGTTTGGCTTAGCATTCAGATTCAAGTGAACTGCATTATATAGGAAACTGAAGTACAAAACTTGGAATTTAAATTGCAGCCTAACATACCGGCTTGCCATCGATGATTTCTCTGGTGGTATACAGCATAGGAGTAGAGGCGACGATCTTGCCGGCTGGTCTCGACGGATCGGGGCGATGGCTGGCGTTGTGGCCATGGTGGGAAGGCGTGAAGGAGGAGGGTTGCGGGAATGGGGACGGTGGGAGGAGATCTCTATGATTCAGAGGATGGGCCGGCGGGGGTCGGCGTGGGGATGGGGACGGCGGGATGAAAGCTCTATGATTCAGAGGCTGGGCCGGCGGGGGTCGGCGTGGGGATGGGGACGGCGGAGACAGAGCGATATGCTGGAGAGGATGAGGCGGCGGGTGCCGGCGGCCCGATAGCGCCTGTTGGGGCTCGTCGTCGATGCTGTACCTGGAAAAAAACTCCGGGTGGATGATCGGCTCCCACAGTTGGCGGCGCTTCTCCACTGCGGCAAAGAGCGGGTCGTACTCGCCGGGGTCACCGAGGGAGCGAAGCCGGTGAAGGAGGATGCCGATAATATCGTTGGAAGCGGACAGCTCGTTTTTCAACCAGTCGAGCATCTCGAGCTTCGCTGCTGCGTCCATGGCGGCGGTGGCTGCGGAGGCAGATGAGCGGAATTTTATTCTCTCTTTTTTGTTTTCAGAAAAAAGGAATTGGGATTTTTTTTTAACTTTTTAGGGGAAAGAATGGGAAATGGGAAGGGTATTCTGTCCTGGGGCGGGAGCTTAGGGTGCGTTTGTTTGGGCTCCATTCAGCTGCTCCAACCGATTCTGGCCCCTAGAAGCTGGAGCTGAAACAAACGGCCTTTTTTTTTTGTCCAGCTCCATCCAGCTGCTCGTGGAGCGTCCCCGGAAAATGCACTACCGAGCGGAAGCCACGATTTTGAGGCTTGTTCCAGCTGAAGCCAGCTCCAAACTCCATATTGACAAGTTTACTCTCCCACCAAATTCCATTTTACGCACCAAATGCCCCTCAACAGTTATCTTTTCTTTTTCTTCTCTCGCACCCGACCCGAGCAGGTCAAACCCAAAAAACAAAACGAATCCACGATAGGGTTCGTTCCCACGCCCTGCTGCCAAATCGGAGCCGCCGCCGGCTCGATCTCCGGCTACCGGCGCCACCGACCCCTTCCGTTCGGAGGAACGGTTCCTCCAGCGCCCCGCCGACCTCCTCCGTCCGGCTAACCTGCCCCGCCGGCCTCCTCCGCCCGCCCTGACCGCCGGCCTCCTCCGCCCGTCCCCAACCGTCGACCTGCTGCCTCCCCTGCCCCGACCTCCTTCCGTCCCCGACTGCCGGCCTCCTCCGCCCGCCCCCAACCTCCGTGCGCAGGCTCTCGAGGCATGTCCTCTGTTTCTTTCGGTTCCAGTACTTTGCTCTCTATAAATTTCAAAAATCACTCATGATTTGCTAGTTAGATGAGAAAACATAGCTGCCCAATGTTCTAGTGACTTTTCTTTATTAGATGATGATATGTGTGTAATGAAAAATGTGTTTAGATGGATAATGCCAAAGCTGTGTGGGATGCTACTGCATCTCGAATTTTTTGTGAGTGTGCTTCCACACAAGTAGGGATGGGAAACAGGCCAACCAAGTTCTTGACTACCACTGGATATAAGGGGTTGGTGGCTGATTTCAACGTGAAGACCGGAAGAAACTATGAAAAAAACAATTGAAAAATCGGTGGGATGATTTGAAGACTGTATTTTCGGCATGGGTGTTCTACAAAATAAAAGCAAGTGGTCTTGGATGGAACGATGATACCCAAACCATCACAGCCGATGAAGCTCAGTGGGCTGAAATGATCAAGGTTTGTTGTTTTGTATGCAATGATAACTATTTTAATTCTATCTATATTTTGTATCTATAAGTTCTAATATTCAAATGCATGTGCAGATTGGACAATGGATAGTATCTAATGTTTGATTTACACATGTCTTTTGCAGATAAATACTATCTTGTTGATTCTAGATACCCCAATCAGACAGGTTATCTAGGATCATTTAGAAACACGAAGTACCATCTACCTGAGTTTCGAGATGGTCCTGCTGCAATTGGTAGGATGGAAATGTTCAACTATCTACATTCATCACTCAGAAATGTCATAGAACGATGTTTTGCTGTGTTGAAGCAAAAATGGCGCATTCTGAAAGCCATGACTAGCTACCCTCCGAGGAAACAAGCAAGGATTATAATTGCTTGTTTGGCATTGCACAACTTCATTCGAGATAGTGATCTGTATGATTATCACTTTGCTAGATGCGATGCTGACGAGGACTACATTCCTCCGGGCCATGTGGTAAACAATGGTGGTGGAAACTATGTGACGGGACCCAATATTAGCATGGATGCAATTCGTGATGGCATTGTTGATGCTATCATGGCCGCTTGATAGTTGTGCAACATAGAGTTTGTAATATTTTGGCACGATAACCCTATATTTTGGAGTCGAACAACGAGTTTGTAATATATTATTAGAATTGATATATCATGTGCTGCAAAGTAGCTTTCAAGGTTTGTTGTTTATACTTATAACAGGACAATCAGTACTTAAGCCTGATCTATAGGACTACGGGGGGCATTCGGGTCATTTCAACACATTGTAGATGCAGCTGCAGCTGTATCAGCCGACCAAACAAACAGACATCAGATGGCTCCAACATTCCAGCCCCAGCTGGCAGCTACAGCTGATTCTGGCAGCTGCAGCCGTGGAGCTCCAGCCCAAACAAACACAACCTTAGAGCATCTCCAACACGGCTCCAACGATGCTGCGCGGTGCTTGTACCAGTCATTTTCCGCGCGGGGGCCGTTTTGCCAGCTTCAGCGGACGCGCGATATTTTTGTGGCACGCGATAAACGTCTAGCGCGCGGACCGAAGCGATTCCGTCAGCGCAAATCCTCCAGCCTCTCGTCTAGCGCGCGGGGAAGAGAAGAGAGCGTGCGAATATGCCAACGGCCGCTAAAATCTCCCACCGCTCGCGCTCTCTCTCCGGCCCTCGCCCCTCCCACGCCGCCGCCGGCGATGGACGGCTGCTCCGACGTCCCCCGGACCCCTACCTACCTTCGCGACCCCTCGCTCGTCGGCGCCGCCGCAAACCCTGGCGCGGGATTCGCCGCCTCCACCGGCGCCGCCGCTCCTCCGGCTGGGAGGCTTGGGAGGCATGGGAGGTGTTGGTGCTAGCATGAGAAATATGGGTGGCATTGGTGGCATGGGAAACATGGGAAGCTTTGGAGACATGGGACGTACAATGGGTGGCTTCGGAAGCATGGCCACAAACATGGGAAGCTATGGAGGCATGGGGGAGGGATGCGTTTTGGGTCTATCATGGGAAGCTTTGGAGCCATGGGTGGCATGGGGGGGATGAGTGCACCTCCGGTTGGCATGGAAGGATATGGAGGCATCGGAGGGCCGAGTGCACCTCCGGTTGCATGGGAGTTTCTATGGGTGGAGGCAATGGTTCTGGTGTGCCACAAATGCCTTCCGATGGTGCATTTGAAGGTAGTGGGAACATAGTCCGAGTTGAAAATGGAGCGGTTGAGGAAGATGGGGGAGGATGAAGCAAACGATGGGAGAAGTGACGAGGAGAAAGAAAATGGAGAAGAAGAAGATGATGCATGATCGATGATGTTTGTATGCACTTTATTTGCATGAACTTGATTGTGGTTTGATGAACTATTCCTAGAATTTGATCTATGTCATGTATTTCTATGTTTGAACCATGTTGATGAGGAGAAAGGCCCCACGTCACTGTTTAGCTTCAAGGACACCACCTCCATGCATCAAAAACCTTTCCATACTTTAATCCATGAGTATCAATTTAAGAAGGTACCGAGGCAGAGTTGCCTTCTTGATGGGATATGGATCGTTCTAACAATGCCGGAAAGGAAAGCCCCCGATCTGAGGATGTGTGGGGAAATAATCTCAAGGGTTGGGACTCACAGTCTGACAAGTTTGCAAACTGTATTGAGCACAATACAGAGATGATACGCATACTCACCTATGCAATTGATGATTTGAAGGATTCAATTGATAAGCTTATCGAGAAGAGTTCACCACCACCGAAGAAGTAATTTGTCATTGGTATTGGCATCCGATTGGCTTGTTTCAAGCTTGGGGGAGTGTGATGCGTGTAAATACACGTTCGTATGGAGACCCCAAGAGGAAGGTATGAAGAGTGCAACAACAAGTTTTCCCTCAGAAAGAAACCAAGGTTTAATCGACCAGTAAGAGGAAGGAGTAACTTCAGAAGGTGAAGCAGCTGAGATGGAAGGACACACTACCGGTTCAGAAGCAACGTGGAACCTGCACCAACACAATCTAATCACTTTGCCCCAATGAAGCAGTGAGGTTTTCAATTTCACCGTTTTTGTTGAACATAAAGAGGTTAATAGTATGGTGTGGAAAATAGTAGGAACAGTATGAGAGCGGTATGAAAGCATTAGGTGTTTATCAGTATGAGGAAAAAGGACCGGGCTCCACAGTTCACTACTGGTGTCTCTCCGTGAAAAATAAATAACATATGTGGTGAACAAATTACAGCTGGGTAATTGACATAAATGAAGGTTGCACCGTAGTGCATATGCAGGACAAAAAGATTACTATGTGATTCATGCGGGCATTACAACAAGATACATAGACCGTTACCTAACTACATCTATGACTAATAATCCACCCTTCGAATATCATCCGAACAAACGTTGGGTATTAAGTTGCAAGCAACAGATAATCGCAGTAAGCAAAGTGTGTAATGTAAACAATGACATCATCCTTAGACAAAGCATTGTTGTTTTTTTTCCTAATGGCAACAACACATCCTCCATCCGTCACATTTCTATCACTCGAGCATAGATGCAAAGGAGGCATGAACCCACTATCGAGCATAAATACTCCCTCTTGGAGTTACTAGCATCTACTTGGCCAGATCATCTACTAATTATAGAGAGCAGGCAAGATCATAAATAACATAAGCATGAAGATAACATGATAGATTGATAATCAAAAGACATAGCATTCAACATTAATAAGATCCCAGCAAACACAACATGTAGCATTACATAAAGATGATCTTGATCATGTTAGGCAGCTCACAAGATCTAAACATGAGGTACAAAGTGGAGAGAACAACCATCTAGCTGCCGCTATGAACCCGTAGTCCAATGATGAACTACTCACGCATCACTTCGAAGGAGGGCATGGTGGTGTAGACCCCTCCGGTGATGATTTCCCCCTCCGGCTGGGTACCGGGGAGAGCTCCAGAACCCTCTCGATCTCGGGATGACGGTGACGGCGGTCTCGGATGTTTCTCGTGTAAAAGCGATATATCTTTAGGGTTTTTGCCTCGGGGGAAAAAAATAGGCGAAAGGGCAGAGGAGGTGGAGGCCTGGGGGCCCCACACCACCCCCCGGCGCGGCCAAGGAGGGCGCCACCCTATGATGTGGGCCCTTTGAGGGCCCCCTCCGGGTCTCTTTGGGACTCCGTGGAACCTCGGGATTTCTAAGACTGCCGGGCTTCAAATTTTCCAATTCCGAGAATATTTCTAGAGCAACTTTTCTGAAACTAAAAATAGCAGAAAACAGGGAACTGGCTCTATGGAATCTTGTTAATAGGTTAGTCCCAAAAATTGATAAAAATGACATAAAGTGTATAGTAAACATGTGGGAAATAAGATGAAAACAACATGGAACATAAGAAATTAAGGATACGTTTATGACGTATCAATATCCCCGAGCTTAGTTCCTACTCGTCCTCGAGTAGGTGAATGATAAAAACAAATAATTTCTGAGGTGACATGCTACTAACATAAACTTGATCATCATAATATAATGTCATAGCATATGTAAACTGAGATCATAAAACTTAAACACAAACATGATAAATAGAAATTTAATAATAAAGCATAGTAATCACCTTGCATCATGAGAAGTAACCCAAATAAAAGATCATGAATCAAAATGCAAAGAAAGATATACGTTTGTTTCAAGTATAAAGAAAGCATGGCAAAGTGGTATTTTGCTAGTCCTTAAGAGTGGGACAAAACATAAATGCCAGAACACCTTCAAAGTTCATGAGGAAGACTAGAACAAATAATTAGAGAACAAGCGATAACACATCATGAATCAATTAATAATGTTTCTGGGACAAATGCACATAAAAATCAGAATGGGAAAAAAATGCTCTCTCAACTGTGCATAAAGTTAGAAGATGGAGACTCAACATAAAAGTAAATGAAAGGCCCTTCGTAGAGGGAAACATGGATCACTCATGTGCTAGAGATTTTATTTTATTAAACAGAGGTGTTAAAAGTTTGACACTCCTCCCATCCATCTTACACAAACCATGGCTAACCGAATCCTCGGGTGTCTACCAACAATCACATACCATGGAGGAGTGTCTATATTTTGGGACATGTATGCTAATGTGAACGAATGGTAAACAAAAACTACAGTACGTCACAAGCCAACTAGATTTCACAAGAGAGGCTCCCATATAAAGTACGCAACTCGTGTAGAAGGTCATCCCTCTTTCTCTTTTGTTTACAAAATTATGCTCTGACTAATAAATCAGGGGCAAAAATAGTAAAGAGATTTTGTGTGTTTTAATTTGGGGCCGGGCACCCAGTTGCCAGCTCTTCTATCAATTGGATAAGCGGATGAAGACACTAGTCCATGGTGTGAAATCCAATCAACAAGTGAGATACAGATTCTCTATTTACGTCCTCATGAGCAAAAACAGGAACACAAAACAGGAGTAATTTTGAAAGTTTTAAAGATAACACATGATCAATTTACTTGGAGTGGCAGTTAAATACCACATATAGGCAGGTATGGTGGACACAATAGGAAAAATTTGGTTTTAGGGAGTTGGATGGCTGAGTAGAAGTCCATATTCAGTACAGGTGCAGGCTAGCAAAAGACTATGAGCGACAAATCAAGAGAGCATAAAAGCCATAATCATGCATAGCGACATAAACATCATTAATCAAAGCATAAGTGGTACCAAAAGTTCAAAAAATAAATGATCATAGAGGCTATTAGTGACTAGTTCATAGTCATAAACATGGTGTGAGAATGCACCAAGTCAATCAAATAAACATTCAAAGGAAAATACCACAAATTTATGCTTCAATATGACAAGAACAACTCATGATTCTTTCAATGGCACATTAAACACTCTCAGATAATCATTCTACTCAATAACCACAAGGCTTTAAACTAAAATAACATCTAGCATGACATGAAAAAGTTCTATCCACAACCTATACAAGCTTCTACTTGCACCGTTAAAAGTTCTACTTCAAGCAACACTTTCTTTTCCCAACAAGCACCACACAAAATATGTTTTAATAAAAATTCTCTACACGCTACAGACAGCAAACATGAGAGTACTCACATATCACTACTAAAACTAACAGATCTGAATAAGATATGCAATGAAAACAAGTGCTGAATAGGATTGTTTTGCAGTAACTAGAAGAAAAACTAAGAATACTAGCATAACAAGTATTCAAATGAAAAAGCGGAGCGTGTGTCTCTCCAAAACAAGGATGCTAGGTCTGATGATATTATTGAAGCAAGAAAAACATAAGAAAAACAAAAGAAAAACAACAGACACTCCAAGAAAACTTCATATGATGTGACCAAATAAAAATATAGCCTCACGAGAAATGACCTGGTAGATAGTTGATGAAGAAGGGGATTCCTTGGGCATCCCCAAGATTAGATGCTTTATTATTCTAAAAATATGCTTGGATGAACCACGGGGGAATCCTCAAGCTTTGACCTTGCACACTTCTTGATCACATATATCACCTCTTCTCTTGAACCTTGAAAAGTTCCTTCACACCAT
The DNA here is from genome assembly GCA_028641055.1 of Alopecurus myosuroides. Classification (NCBI taxonomy): domain Eukaryota; kingdom Viridiplantae; phylum Streptophyta; class Magnoliopsida; order Poales; family Poaceae; genus Alopecurus; species Alopecurus myosuroides. The sequence continues at coordinate 94,148,508 of CM054061.1, forward strand.
ACTCAAACAGTAATTCAGATTCGAGGGTTAGTGAAACAAATAAAAAACCATGGGTTATGTATGTCACAAGTTCTATTGATACATTTAAACATTATCTACAGCTTATGATGTTTCGTGAAGCATAGAAATCCACTTGACATCGCAAAAGAGCCAATGCAAGAAAAATGGCAAAATCTATCAAAACCAGAACAGTCTATAAAGAAGAATTTTTTTGAGGCACTTAAGTTGATCAAATCAAAAACCTAGAGAACAAAAAAGTTGCAGAATTAGTCGAGGAATAAGCACAAGAAAATTAAGATCATTATGATCTTCCAGGATTTTATACGATTTTTTACGGTGGACAGCAGAAATCTTTTTCCTGCGCAGAAATCCGAAAACGAACTCCAACTCTCGTCAGAAACTTTACTTTGCACTACTAGAACATGAAAAGAAAGATACAAATGAGTTACTACAGAAGTATACAACCCCTTGACTCAAACAAAACATATAAAAACAAAGCAAAAATAAAACCATGGGTTATCTCCCAAGAAGTGCTTTTCTTTAACGCCTTTTACCTAGGCCCAGAAAAATGGAATCGAGTATTTTTAAGTGAAGAAGCATCCAAATTGTAACTTGTTCGAATAAATTAATCAGAAGTCAACTTCATTCTCTTGCTAGGAAAGTTTTCCATACCTTTCTTGAGTGGAAACTGAAATTTAATATTCCCCTCTTTCATATCAGTAACAGAACCAACAGTTCTAAGAAAAGTTCTTCCCAAAACAATTCGACAAGAAGCATTGCATTCAATATTCGAGACAACAAAATCAAAAGGGACAAGATCATTATTAACCATGATAAGAACATCATCAACTCTCCCCAAATGTTTCTTTCTAGTATTATCAATAAGACGAATATCCAAATAACAAGGTTCCAATGGTGCTAAATCAAGAATATCATAAAGTTTCTTGGGCATAACAGAGATACTAGAACCAAGATCACATAGAGCATTGTAATAAAAATCATTCAATCTCATTTTAATAATAGGTTCCCAACCATCATCTAGCTTCCTAGGGATAGAGGCTTCACACCTTAATTCATCCTCTCTAATTTTCATGAGAGCATTTGTAATATGTTTTGTGAAAGACATATTCATAGAACTAGCATTAGCACAACCAGACAGATTTTGTAAGAACTTAATCACTTCAGTTATGTTGCAATCATCAAAGTTAAGATCATTTTTAGCAAAGGTAATGTGACTATTATCTCCCATGTTTCTAAAAATTTCAGCACTTTCATCAGGAACATTTTTAGCAGCTTCAGGTAATTTTGCAATTTTACTAGCAGAAGTGGGAGTGTTTCCAACACCAATTACTTTACTATTTATAGTAGAAGGTTTTATAGAATGAGAAGCTTCATTTTTACTAGTGGTGGTAATGGTGCAAACATTAGCTATATTATTCTTTCTAGCTATTTCATCTTGTTTTTCCCATCTGGCATGCAATTCAACTAACATTCTAATATTATCATCAATTTAAATTTGGATGACATTTAAAGTTTTACTTTCTTTATCATCATGAGGCATAACTTTTAGTTTCATAAAATCAACATCAAGAGCAAGGCTATCAACTTTAGAAGAAAGAACATCAATTTTGCTAAATTTTTCCTCAAAAGATTTATTGAAAGCAGTTTGTGTACTAATAAAATTCTTAAGCATGTTCTAAAGATCAGAGGGTACATTTTTTTCTGTTATAGGAGTTACCATAAGAATTAACATAAGCATTGCTATTATTAGGAGGATATGGCCTATAATTGTTGCTACCAAATTATTTCTATAAGCATTGTTGTTGAAATTATTATTTTTAATGAAGTTCACATCAACATGCTCTTCTTGAGAAACCAAAGATGATAACGGAACATTGTTTGGATCAATATGAGCATGACAATTCACAAGCATAGACATAATAGCATCAAGTATATAACTCAAAGAGGAGGTTTCTTCAACAGAATTTACCTTCTAACCAGTTGTAGCTCTCTCGGTATGCCATTCAAAATAATTTACCATCATATTATCCAGAAGATTTTTTGCTTCCCCCAAATTATGGACATAAAGGTTCCTTCAGCAGCTGAAACCATAAGGTTTCTTGAAAAATTCGTTCCTGCATAAAAGGTTTGGATGATCATCCAAGTAGTTAGTCCATGAGTGGGATAATTCTTCGCTAAAGATTTAATTATTTCCCAAGCTTTAGCAACATGCTCATTATCAAATTGCTTAAAATTCATAATGCTAATTATTAAAGAAATAATCTTAGCAGGAGGATAATATTTTCCAATGAAAGCATATTTACACTTCTAAGAATCAATACTATTTAGGCAAAGATAGCAACCATTCTTTAGCTCTTCCTCTCAAAGAGAAAGGAAACAATTTCGGTTTAATAATATCTCCACCTACATATTTATATTTTTGCATCTCACATAGCTCAACAAAATTATTAAGATGGGCAACAACATCATCAGTACTAACACCAGAAAATTTCTCTCTCATAACAAGGTTTAACAAAGCATGCTTAATCTCATAAAAATCTGCAGTAGGAGCAGGTGGACCAATAGGTGTGCTAATGAAATCCTTGTTGTTGGTGCTAGTAAAGTCACACAACTTAGTGTTCTCAGGAGTAGTCATTTTAACAAGAGTAAAAACAGGAATAAAACTACAGCTAGAATAAGAACTGATTTTTTTGTGTGTGTTTTTATAAAGAGAAGCAAACAAGACAAGATAAAATAAAACAAGCAAAACTAAAACAAAGTAAAGAGACCGGAAGTGAGAGACTCCCCTTGCAGAAATTCTCTTCCTCCCCGGAAACGGCGCCAGAAAATATGCTTGATGCGTGTGAATACACGTTCGTTGGGAGACCCCAAGAGGAAGGTATGAAGAGTGCAGCAGCAAGTTTTCCCTCACAAAAGAACCAAGGTTTAATCGACCAGTAGGAGGAAGGAGTAACTTCAGAAGGTGAAGTAGCTGCGATGGCAGGGCGCACTACCCATTCAGAAGCAACGTGGAACCTGCACCAACACAATCAAATCACTTTGCCCCAACGAAGCGTGAGGTTGTCAATCTCATCGGTTTTTCTCAATACAAAGAGGTTAAACGTATGGTGTGGAAAACCATAGGAACAGTATGAGAATAGTATGAGAATAGTAGGTGTTTATCAGTATGAGGAAAAAGGACCGGGGTCCTTAGTTCACTAGTGATGTCTCTCCGTGAAAGATAAATAACATGTGCGGTGAACAAATTACAACTGGGCAATTGACAGAAATGAAGGCGACACCGTAGTGCATATGCAAGACATAAAGATTACCATGTGATTCATGCGGGCATTACAACAAGATACATAGACCTTTATCCAACTGCATCTATGACTAATAATCCACCCTCCAAATATCATCCGAACAAACATTGGGTATTAAGTTGCAAGCAACAGATAATCGTAGTAAGCAAAGTGTGTAGTGTAAACAATAACATCATCCTTAGACAAAGCATTGTTGTTTTCTCCCTAATGGCAACATCACATCCTCCATCCATCACGTTTCTGTCACTCAAGCACAGATGCAAAGGAGGCATAAACCCACTATCGAGCATAAATACTTCCTCTTGGAGTTAATATCATCTACTTGGCTAGAGAATGTACTAATTACGGAGAGCATGCAAGATCATAAATAACATAAGCATGAAGATAACATGATAGATTGATAATCTAAAGACATAGCATTCAACATTCATCAGATCCCAGCAAACACACCATGTAACATTACATAAAGATGATCTCAATCATGTTTAGCAGCTCACAAAATCTAAACATGAGGCACAAAGTGGAGAGAACAACCATATAACTACTGCTATGGACACGTAGCTTAGGGATGAAGTACTCACACATCACTTTGGAGGAGGGCATGGTAGTGTAGACCCCTTCCGGTGATGAGTTCCCCCCTCCGGCAGGGTGCCGGGGAGAGCTGCAGAACCCTCCCGATCTCTGGATGACAGTGACGGCGGCCTCGGGTGTTTCTCGGGTAAAAGTGATATATCTTTAGGGTTTTTGCCTTGGGTGGAATAAATAGGCGAAAGGGCAGAGGCGGTGGAGACCTGGGCCCCACTCCACCCCCCGACGCGGCCAAGGGGGTGGAGGGGCGCCGCCCTATGGTGTGGGCCCCCCGAGGCCCCCCTCCGGGTATCTTTGGACTTTGTGGAACCTCCGGGATTTCTAAGACTTCCGGGTTTTGAATTTTCCAATTCCGAGAATATTTCTAGAACAACTTTTCTGAAACTAAAAATACCAAAAAACAGGGAGCTGGCTATGTGGCATCTTGTCAATAGGTTAGTCCGGAAAATCGATAAAAATGACATAAAGTGTATACTAAACATGTGGTAAATAACATGAAAACAACATGGAACATCAGAAATTAAGGATACGTTTATGATGTATCAAAGTGCCGCGGTATCACACTTTTATCTTACACCTTTTAAATTTTTAGTAGAGTCATATCATGAGTAGAGAAGTTATCATATAGGATGGTTTGCAGTATGGAAGTATCTCTCCTTTAGTTGGTTATCGATGTATCCCTTGGTTTGAGTTGCCCGTGTGAAATATTAAGAGAATTTTCATAATTTACTCTTTACACTTTATTTTAGTTTGCAATTTATGTTATATGGTTGATCTTGTTATTAGTATTGGAGCATCAACTTAATCTACTTGGCTTTGGCAAACTTAGCATTTGTCAGTAGCAACAATACTTTGAGGCTTAAGTAGAAAAGAGGGAGATGTATGTAGATATATTATTCCATGATCTTTCTTTCTTGTTGGCTCATAATCTTAGTATTCTAAAGTTAAGATTGTTTGTACTTCCAAGGAAGATTGTATGATTGGTTCTATCATATGTATACATTTTTTGTTTTCCCTCAACTTTTATGCTTGCTACCTAACCTTGCTAGCCAGAAACCTGTATTGAGAGGTAATGCTTCTCGTGCATCCAAACTTTGAGACCCAAAATAATGCCATTTGTGTCCACCATACCTACCTTTATGTGGTATTTAACCTCCACTCCAAGTAAATTGCTTGTGTGCTACCTTTAAACCTTCAAAATTACACCTGTTTTGTGCCCCTGGTTTAGCTCATGAGGATGCAAATAGACAATCTTTATCTCACCTGTTGATTGGATGTTACACTCCTAGACTAGTGGCATCATCCGCTTATCCAATCGCTAGAAGAGCTGGCAGCTGAAGGATCGAGAGGTTAACTAGAGGGGGTTGAATAGGTTAACTACAAATTTTAACTTCGTTTTCAAGTTAACAAGGTAATGCTCAAATATAGATTATCCAGATTATGCAAATAGGTGAACAATACTATATGTTGAGCAAGTACAACTAGCACAAGGTGAGTATATGACTAAGCTAGTAGTAACTAGTAAAGGTAAGTTGAGGAATAACCGAACATAATGACACGGAGATTTATCCCAAAGTTCGCTTCCCAATGGAAGCTAATCTTCGTTGGAGCGGTGCGGTGCCACCAAAGTGGAACACCGAGTAGGCCTCAAATGCCACACCGTATCTCCTTCGAGTCCTTCCACCGATGTGGATAGGCTCGAATCACTATGTTGCCGTTGAGGTTGACAACTAGAACCTTTACAAGGATGAGGCACACTCCACAAGATTGGAGGGTCCTCACCAAATCCCAAGAGCCACCAAGACTCCGAGAAGCAAGATCCACGAGCACAAAAGCACCGGGGATATCAACAAGGCTCTAAGCTCCGATGAACTAAGAGCAACAATATTCCTAGCTCCAATGAACTAAGAATGACAAGATCCCTAAGGGATGAGTGGGTGGATTTCTAATCGACTTGGTGGAGTTGTAGATCGGGGGTGTCTCCTTCAAATCCCAAAGTATCACGAGATTTGGTTGGGGATTTGAGGAGTGCTTGTTCTTGAGCTTGAGCTTGGTCAATCAATGGCGGTGAGAGAGAGAGAGAGTGAGTGGGATTGACAACTCCAAAAGGTAGGTGAAGGCCCCCTTTTATATCGGGACGAAATACAGACGTTGGGGGGGGGGGCATTTTTCACTTGGCAGCGCCCCCCCCCCCGGCCTGGAGCAGCCAGGGCCGGGTGAAAACCCACCCCGGCCTGGTGCCCGGCCTGGGGCCGGCGTGGAGCGAGGGGAGGCCGGCATGGGGCAGTAGGGAGACCGGCCTGGCAGCCCGGCCAGGCCGGCGTGGGGGCGTTGGCTAGGCCGGCCCCCCACCCGAGCCGCCTGACCTGGGGGCCGGCCTGTGGCCGTCGTGGGGCAGCGAGGCGAGGCCAGCCACCCACCTGAGCCTCCCGGCCTGGCGCCCGGCCTATGACCGGCGTGGGGAGATGGGGAGGCCGGCTGGCAGCCAGGACCCGACCTAGTGCCCGGCCAGGCGGGCCAGGGAGGCCGACCCATCCATTTTCTCCTATTTTCTTCTTCTTTCTTCCCCGTTTCTTTCCGTAATCTTCTCTCCATTTTTGCTGCAACTCGTATGAGGTTTACGGGGAGATATTTTCTGAGTACACTTAGGGAACACCTTAGTCCATCTGTATGTTGTAATCAAATGCTCAAAATAGGATTTAGGAACTATGTTCTTTCAATCTCCCCCTTTTTTATGTTTGATGAAAACATACAGGTTTGCGTAAGGAACAATTTTTGATGGCTATTTGCGAGAGAATAAAAATTATATTCGTACTCCCCCTATTTGTGTGCCCAATCAAGAGACACATATATTTGATTATCATGTTGAATGCACCGAACATAATTTCATCTTCACACTATGTTTTATAAGATAATAGGATATGTGATGTAACTATGATATAATTATGTGAAGTGCGAGAATTATTCAATCATGATTTTAACATTGGAGATGCACATGTATGAACACAAAGTTATCTTCTATATGAGTGATAGGATTTACCACTAGAATGATCTTACCATAGCATTCTTCTCATAGTTGTAGATGGATAAAAACTACCCTCATTATGGCTGCAACACATCAAATAGTAAGTAGATGGATAACATAATAGCCTTGCTATGATCTTCAACATATCAAATATCACACGCATAATATATAGATAGAAAGTACGATAGGTAAATAAGGACATAGTCTTACAATAGTACCAAGGTTCAACAAACCACACAAATAGTAGCATCAACTAAGAACGAAGAAAACAAATAGCGAGGATAAGACGCAAATAGATGCATGAAATGCAATGCAATGCGTGAGTGTTTCTCCCCCTTGGCATCAGACACCAAAAAGGGAGAAAGATGCAAGCCCAATCACTCATCTCCCATCTCAACATCTTCCGCAAAGAAGTCCTCGGGAGGAGCCTGACTGGAGCTAGCAGTAGTAGTGTAGTGCGCCACAGAAGAGCCGAGTGAGCTAGCGTCATCGCCAAGCCAGTAGGTGTGCTGAGACTTCCACTTATCCTCTGAAATCTCGTCCGAGCTGGAAGTACTGAGGGGAACGTGAAGAGCTATCATGATGGAACGCTAACGGCCACTAGAGGCCTTGCCCTTGCGATATGCCTCATAATCCTGATTCTGCTTATCAATGAAGAAACAGTTCATCTTCTGGAGGACCCTCTTAAGGCTGAAAGTGTCGGGAGTAGGGCCAGAAGGAGCAGGAGAAGTAGTGCGGGTGCGCTTAGGGCGTTGAGCAGCAGCAAACTCAGCCTCAACCTCAGTGATAAGGACAAACTTCTTGGGAGTCACCTTGGCATAGTTGTTGATGAGACCAACTGAGATCTTGGTCTCAATAAGAAGCTGAATGTAAGAGCCATAAATGGGTACCCTCGTTTCACGAATCACAGTCTGCATCTCTTGCCACATGAAATCGAGGACATCCAATTGCTTCTTTGCCCTCATTTGAGATTCAATGTGAAAGAGAAGGTTGATCAACCACTTGCGGACCTCACCCTTCTCACCATATTTGACATTGATGGTATTGTGAAGAATAGTGTGCACAATATACCAATATTCAGAGAAGAACTTGACTTTGGGAATGTGCATAGAGCTGGTACCTTCTGGATAGCAATGACGGATACCATCTTTGGCCTTCATAATGTTCTTGGGATCACCATGAATGCGAAAGTAGAACATATGATCAAACCTGTACTCGGGAATACCAAGAATGGCACCAAACTCATCCATGGTAGCAACACACATGGTGCCACCACTCATCCAAGTCAATGTACGCATTTGCCTCGTGGAGCCACCAGCTGAGAAGTGAACAGTGGAATAAAACTCCTTGAGCAGCTCCGGGGCAAATGGATGGGCATTATTGAGACCCATGAGAGGAGTGATATTGTGGTAATCCATGAGTTCCATGACACGGGGCCAATTGGTGCGAGCAGACTCCACATCAAAGTAGTGTTGATCCACATAGCCATTCTGAAGCTTGCCAAGAATGAAGTCATACATGATCTGATGCATCTTGCAATAGAACCGAGGATCATGACTTGTACTTTGACCAAACTCATAGGGATTGAATTTCAGCCTAGCCTCCTCAAAGTCAGTGGCACTGAGACCACCCCAGTTCGTGACCACGGGTTCCTTTGGATGGACCAAAATAGACGGACCCTGTCTCCGTGAGGGAGTAGACCCAGCAACAACAGCGGCACTCTTCTTGCGAGGGTGGAGAGAGCGGGAGACATCGGACTCATGTTGGGTATTGGAATCACCTGAGAAAAAAAATGATGCATGGATATGGATAATGATAATGAGTGCACATGGTCGTTGTGTGAGAAAAAAAATTAATCCATGAATATAAGTGATAGCGCCATGGTGAAAAAACAAACACAGTATTAATGAGGACAAAACACAAATTTATCATAGCATTTGTATAAGGTTGTGTTGGTGTTCTTAGTGAAAATATACACGATAGTATACATTGGGCATGAGACTACAAGCACCATTATCATGTAAGAATGAGGGCATAGCATACACATCATGACACTATGAACATAATATGTGAGAACCACGACACTAGGACAATCATAGCACTAATGTGGAAATTTTGTGAACCATGGCCAAACATGAGAGGACAATTTGCATAGTGAGGTAAATCATAGTACCACAAGACGATAACATGAGGAGCATACGAGATAAATGTATCATGGCATAGGAATTAATCTAATGGCATATGAGCGTCATGAACCCTAGCATGAGTATAAGAAAAAAATATCCTAACCGAAGGAAACACTAGCACATGAACACTAGCACTAACACACCGATAGATAGTACTCACATACACGCGATACATGGTAAATCCCAAAGAAATTACCCGAGTTGGAAGCCATCTTAAAACAAAAATGACCAAACAATCAAGTGGACCGATCTCCCCCAATAATGTGCCAACGATAAATCCGTGTGGAGGAGAGCGTGGAGAAGGACGAGGGCTTCTGGATCCGTGAGTTTGAGCGGTAGGGATGGGCTAGGGAGGTGGGGGGAGGGGGGAGGAGAGCTCAAAGGGGGCTCTAATGGAGGAATAGGAGGAGAAAGTGTCGCACCCTGACTTCTATAGGATACTCACCGGGCGGAACTGGATAGCAGATGCTTGGATTACGGGGCCTAACTGCTCCCGCATCCTCTTACGAGTAGGCCAGCACTTATGTGCGACAACCAAACTCTGCTTATCCATCGTCGATGTAAACTATCCCATAGAGATCAAGATACTACCGCTGACGTACTTCATACCATTCACACATGGTACGTCAACGACGTTAAACAGAATGATACCACAACATATCTCTAAGACACAAAAGATGGAAATAAGTTGCAACTGGCCCTCACTAGGGCAGAGAATAGCAAATACAATCATCCAGAGGACACATGCCCCAACATAACATCATTATATCACAGCGGAAGCATTCAAAAGGTCTGAGTACAGACAAATCCAAATAGGCCTAAGAGGCCGGGAATGAAAAGAAGACGAAGCCCATCCACGTAGTCTCGGATCCTGCCCGGGTCCGCTATCTACTCGTCAACAGTCTCGTCGTACTCCACGTAGTAGCCTCCATGGGGATCCTCGGAATCGTAGTCTCCATAAACCACAGCCCCAAAAGGGGTTATTACATACAAGTACTGGCAAGCAAGACTCACAACTCACCAAAGTTTACCCGGCAACACCAGGTACAATGCTTTAGGTTCAACGGAAGAATAGGTGATATAAAAGATGCTGCAGCGGGCTGCACTAACCAACTACAGAAACATACTACAACTTCCGGCTAACAGAAAGAAGATAAGATCGCGTATCGTACCCAACTGAAAATAACTTCAAACAAACCCATCCAATGTTACCCCCTTCTAAGGAAGCAACCCAAGGATAACTCACACAGTTGGATTAATGATGATTCAGGTTATTGTGTCAATAATCCTATTACTAGTCAAGATTAGCATTAGTTAGGTGTAAGTTGTTCTGAGTACTTGTTAGCCAGTTTTTCACCAAGTTAACCATAACCGCGGAAAACACGGCTTCTCGAGAAGATTTAACCCTGCAGGGATGCACCAATTTAGCCGTACACGTAAGAATACCCCGCCAGATAGGAAATGCACTTCCACCAAGCGAGGCACTCAACACAACCCAACTCTTCTTCGCATCAAGCCCAAAGCACCACGTGCTGTGCGTGCGCGGCTAATCGAGCCCCACAAAGAAAAGGGGACCCTCATAGCACTGGAAGACCACGCCGCCCTAAATGCCGACTACAAAAGTTCCACCCTGGCGCCAAGGGTTCGCACCTGCATATGCATGCGTCAAATGGAAATCCCGAACTAAGTGCGGCGATTTGGACGAGATGCGAATCGAGTCAAATTGAGGGGGGCACCCATACATGCTTCCCACATGTGGATAGTGCGCTCATCATGGATCAGTAGACAAGACCCTTTTCCTATTAGGGTCGACACTAGCAGACCTCAAAACCACGCCGGGCCTCCTGCCGGTGCCTTATCATCAAATTATTATTACCCATAGCATTAACAGGTTGATTGTTTAACCATCGAGCCCATAGAATATAAATAAGTAAGGTAAAAGAAGTAACGGACAACAGACTCGAGCAAAAGCAACCCTAAGCATGCTAGTAGGACTAAGGCAACAAGCAAAGGTTATAGGTGGGGAGATGAGGCAATATCAGGGTTCAGGATATCATGTGATAGGTTCGGAGAACAAGCAACGATACATATGGCTAGCAGAATAGACAACGGAAAGTATCGGTAACCAAGGTTGAAAGGAACACAGTGGTTCATGTGAGTGAATACTTGCCCGCAAACCCAGTAGCCTGGTACTGAGCTAACTCCTCAAAAGGGGTGTCGTAAGTCTCGTCTGTCTCAACGTCGTCGTCTAATCGAGAAGAAGCAAACACACAATCGAAAAGAGACGAACAATCAATAACAGGATATAATGCACAATCATGGGATGATGCATGACAATTAATTGATGCATCGAAATAAACTAGTTGACAAGATAACATGTTTAAATGGACACATATGCAATTGGATTGCATATGGAGAGCCCATGAATTAAGGTTGAAATAATTGTTTTACAACTAACCAACAGGTGAAAGTGGATTAGCATGATGCATGGATGAGAAAAACAGAAAGAAAACAACAATAGGAACAATTTGATATGTGGTTTACCAAGTTTAGAATTTTATTTATTAAGTTGAGAAAATTGGCTTCTTTAAGTAGTTACACAAGCATTTGTTGTTTTCACCAATTTTATTTGTTCAAAACAGAAAACAAAGTTCATATTTGAAAAGGTGGGTTAATTTAGCATGGAAGACATATTTTATTTGTTGAAAATGGATTTAAAATGAGCAAGTTATTATTTTGGCAATTTTAAATGCATTAATTAAGAAACAGTTGTTTTCAGCAATTTAAATTATTCAAAACAGTAAAAAAAGTTGATATTTGGAAAGTACATGAAAAGTTGATTGGAAAACATATTTAGTTTGTGGAATTTGGAATTTTTATGCCCAAGTTATGAATTTTGCAAAATTAAGTGAATTAAACAAGGATTCAAATATTTCACCAATTTAAAATATTCAAAACAGTAAACAAATTTTATATTTAGGTAGAGAATTTAAAATGGAGTGGTTTACATGTTTAAAGTTTTGCAATTGGAGTTTCCAAACAAAAGTTATTAAATTACCAAGTTTAAGCATTTTTATGGTTTTTTAGAAATAATCATGGACCTAGAAAAGATACAGGGACTTGGAAAGAAAATTACAGGGACCTAGATGAAAGTAGCAGGGACCTGTGAGCAATTCGGGGTAGATCTAGATCTAGAAAAATAAGAAAGAAAAAGATTTGGTTTTTGATGCAGGGGGGATTCGAACCCCTGCCCTCCTGCTGCTGTGCAAAGGAACCAGCCAACTGCGCTGCTGCGGTGGTTGTTACAGGGAACAACTAGCTGGGAGGTTAAGGTTCAGAACCTGCACTGAAATAATTCGAAAATAAGGACAGATAAGGTGGGGGTGCGGTGACTCGATCCTGGGATCTGCTGGGCTCGCTGCGCACGCTCTACCATCTGGTCTGCTGCGGCTGTTGTGATGCATAGGGTTCGGGTTTGGTTTTGAACCTCACAAATCGGTGCTAACTGAAACTGCTGCAAGCGCACACGTACAGGCGCTCATCTCTGACGACGAAACAGAGCAACCATGGCGAATTGGCATGGAAGAAATTGATGCCTAAACAGCGAGGAATCGAGAGGGGGGTTAGGGGAATGGAAAGAGGAGAGTACCCTCGTCGCAGGGGTGGTCGCGGCACGGCCGGGGGGTGGCGGAGTCGTCGGCGGCGAGGGCCGGCGGGCGGCGGCCGTGGCAGCAGGTAACGGAGGCGCTTCTCCTCTCGATGGCGGCGGTGGTGGGGAGAGAGAGGGAAGGAGGCGGGTGCGGCTAGGGTTAGGGTTTCTGAGGGGGGAGGAGTAGATATAGGAGGGGGGAATCGGGTGGAGCATGTGGGGCAGCAGGTCGCTGTCCACCATGGACGACGTCAGCGATCGTACGGAGGAAGGGGATGAAGGGGTACCGGGCCAAGGTTTTGGTGGGCTGGGCCTAACTGGCTGCACCACCCCTCTCTCCTCTCTTCTTTTTATTCTTTTTGCTCTGTTTTTTTTTTGCAGAAATAGAAAGGAGAGAAAAGGTAGGGTTTTTAGGTTAGGAAAAATTAGTGAAAATTTTGTGTAAGCTAGTTATTACAATAGCAACAAAATGCCAATTTTGCTTTTCCAAAAAGTTCAATTTATTTTGCTGTTTTGTAATTGATTGAATTTGTATGAATTTTGATTATTAAGTGATTTATAGAAAACAAGATTTAAATAGGGTGAACATATAATTTTAATTGGAAGCAAAATGATTATAATTGTGTTGTAATTTTCATAAACCCAACATGGTTGCTGTTTGGAAAGATGTATTTGAATTTGAATAACAAATTGGATTAAGTGGATTATTAAAGAACAGATAAATAGTTGGGCTTTTTATTTTTCATGGAAACAAATGGAAGTTTAATTTGAACCTTTTATTTGGAAAGTTGTAACATAACAAGTATGAACAAGGCATTTGAAATATTGTTTGAATTTCCATTGTGAAAACAAATAAAAACAGATGCAAACAAAAGGGAAAACAAATGCAATCAAAGAATGAGTATGATGACATGATGCAAAACTTTAATTAAACAAGAATCAAACATTCTAGGGGTGTTTTCATACTTGGGATGTTACAAAACGCCCCCCTTGAAGGAATCGCGCCCCGAGATTCCTACTGAGAAAAGAAAAGGTCCGGATACTTCTTGGGAAGATACTCTTGAGCTGTGACACGTGAAACACATCGTGCACCTTGGATAGTTTTTCTAGAAGTTTAAGACGATAGGCATTCCTGGCAACTCTTCTGGAAAGACGTCAGGGAATTTGCAAACCACCGGAACATTTTTGAGTAGAGGTAGAGGTTTTAAAACGAGAGTGTATAGTTGAATAGAACTTGATTCATTTGGAGAATAGACTATCTGGCCAGAAGGGTGGAACAGAGTTATTGATTAGACGTCGGTAGAATAACTGAAGTGGGAATCAACAACAAGATTTGAACGGACGAAAAGGATGTTGAGAATGACAAGATATCAACATCGGGAAAACACGAGATCAAAACACTCCTGAGGTACTACGGAAAACCCATCCGGGCTTCTAAAGGATCAATATCTACTGCTTAAGGAATAGAGGATTTGCTTCCGGGGCTTACACGCCTCCGTTCTCAATCATGAGTAGGCAACATGATAGATCATGTCACAACCACCTCCATTCATATGGACTAGTAGATATAACCATCCTAGAGAAACCAGAATTCGTGAAATCCTAACTTGAAAGTTTAGGTGAGAAGAGAAAACAACGTTACACTTCCTTACCAGAAAAAGGGAGGGTGGGTGGGGAAAGAAGAAAAAGAACAGAATTCGTACTCTCACGTTTCATTTTTCCTATATAGCTACAAAATAGTTTCTAGACTCAACTGCGACCAGTAAAAGGGATCCTACAGGCAGACAGGCTCTAATACCATTTGTCGCACCCTGACTTCTATAGGATACTCACCGGGCCGAACTGGATAGCAGATGCTTGGATTACAGGGCCTAACTGCTCCCGCATCCTCTTACGAGTAGGCCAGCACTTATGTGCGACAACCAAACTCTGCTTATCCATCGTCGATGTAAACTATCCCATAGAGATCAAGATACTACCGCTGACGTACTTCATACCATTCACACATGGTACGTCAACGGCGTTAAACGGAATGATACCACAACATATCTCTAAGACACAAAAGATGGAAATAAGTTGCAACTGGCCCTCACTAGGGCAGAGAATAGCAAATACAATAATCCAGAGGACACATGTCCCAACATAACATCATTACATCACATCGGAAGCATTCAAAAGGTCTGAGTACACACAAATCCAAATAGGCCTAAGAGGCCGGGAATGAAAAGAAGACGAAGCCCATCCACGTAGTCTCGGATCCTTCCCGGGTCCGCTATCTACTCGTCAACAGTATCGTCGTACTCCACGTAGTAGCCTCCATGGGGATCCTCGGAATCGTAGTCTGCGTAAACCACAGCCCCAAAAGGGGTCAGTACATACAAGTACTGGCAAGCAAGACTCACAACTCACCAAAGTGTACCCGGCAACACCAGGTACAATGCTTTAGGTTCAACGGAAGAATAGGTGATATAAAAGATGCTGCAGTGGGCTGCACTAACCAACTACAGAAACATACTACAACTTCCGGCTAACAGAAAGAAGATAAGATCGCGTATCGTACCCAACTGAAAATAACTTCAAACAAACCCATCCAATGTTACCCCCTTCTAAGGAAGCAACCCAAGGATAACTCACACAGTTGGATTAATGATGATTCAGGTTATTGTGTCAATAATCCTATTACTAGTCAAGATTAGCATTAGTTAGGTGTAAGTTGTTCTGAGTACTTGTTAGCCAGTACTTTCACCAAGTCAACCATAACCGCGGAAAACACGGCTTCTCGAGAAGATTTAACCCTGCAGGGATGCACCAATTTAGCCGTACACGTAAGAATACCCCGCCAGATAGGAAATGCACTTCCACCAAGCGAGGCACTCAACACAACCCAACTCTTCTTCGCATCAAGCCCAAAGCACCACATGCTGTGCGTGCGCGGCTAATCGAGCCCCACAAAGAAAAGGGGACCCTCATAGCACTGGAAGACCACGCCGCCCTAAATGCCGACTACAAAAGTTCCACCCTGGCGCCAAGGGTTCGCACCTGCATATGCATGCGTCAAATGGAAAGCCCGAACTAAGTGAGGCGATTTGGACGAGATGCGAATCGAGTCAAATTGAGGGGGGCGCCCATACACGCTTCCCACATGTGGATAGTGCGCTCATCATGGATCAGTAGACAAGACCCTTTTCCTATTAGGGTCGACACTAGCAGGCCTCAAAACCACGCCGGGCCTCCTGCCGGTGCCTTATCATCAAATTATTATTACCCATAGCATTAACAGGTTGATTGTTTAACCATTGAGCCCATAGAACATAAATAAGTAAGGTAAAAGAAGTAACGGACAACAGACTCGAGCAAAAGCAACCCTAAGCATGCTAGTAGGACTAAGGCAACAAGCAAAGGTTATAGGTGGGGAGATGAGGCAATATCAGGGTTTAGGATATCATGTGATAGGTTCGGAGAACAAGCAACGATACATATGGCTAGCAGAATAGACAACGGAAAGTATCGGTAACCAAGGTTGAAAGGAACACAGTGGTTCATGTGAGTGAATACTTGCCTGCAAACCCAGTAGCCTGGTACTGAGCTAACTCCTCAAAAGGGGTGTCGTAAGTCTCGTCTGTCTCAACGTCGTCGTCTAATCGAGAAGAAGCAAACACACAATCGAAAAGAGACGAACAATCAATAACAGGATATAATGCACAATCATGGGATGATGCATGACAATTAATTGATGCATCGAAATAAACTAGTTGACAAGATAACATGTTTAAATGGACACATATGCAATTGGATTGCATATGGAGAGCCCATGAATTAAGGTTGAAATAATTGTTTTACAACTAACCAACAGGTGAAAGTGGATTAGCATGATGCAT
This sequence comes from Alopecurus myosuroides, assembly GCA_028641055.1. Classification (NCBI taxonomy): domain Eukaryota; kingdom Viridiplantae; phylum Streptophyta; class Magnoliopsida; order Poales; family Poaceae; genus Alopecurus; species Alopecurus myosuroides. The sequence continues at coordinate 94,165,157 of CM054061.1, forward strand.
GGATGAGAAAAACAGAAAGAAAACAACAATAGGAACAATTTGATATGTGGTTTACCAAGTTTAGAATTTTATTGATTAAGTTGAGAAAATTGGCTTCTTTAAGTAGTTACACAAGCATTTGTTGTTTTCACCAATTTTATTTGTTCAAAACAGATAACAAAGTTCATATTTTAAAAGGTGGGTTAATTTAGCATGGAAGACATATTTTATTTGTTGAAAATGGATTTAAAATGAGCAAGTTATTATTTTGGCAATTTTAAATGCATTAATTAAGAAACAGTTGTTTTCAGCAATTTAACTTATTCAAAACAGTAAAAAAAGTTGATATTTGGAAAGTACATGAAAAGTTGATTGGAAAACATATTTAGTTTGTGGAATTTGGAATTTTTATGCCCAAGTTATGAATTTTGCAAAATTAAGTGAATTAAACAAGGATTCAAATATTTCACCAATTTAAAATATTCAAAACAGTAAACAAATTTTATATTTAGGTAGAGAATTTAAAATGGAGCGGTTTACATGTTTAAAGTTTTGCAATTGGAGTTTCCAAACAAAAGTTATTAAATTACCAAGTTTAAGCATTTTTATGGTTTTTTAGAAATAATCATGGACCTAGAAAAGATACAGGGACTTGGAAAGAAAATTACAGGGACCTAGATGAAAGTAGCAGGGACCTGTGAGCAATTTGGGGTAGATCTAGATCTAGAAAAATAAGAAAGAAAAAGATTTGGTTTTTGATGCAGGGGGGATTCGAACCCCTGCCCTCCTGCTGCTGCGCAAAGGAACCAGCCAACTGCGCTGCTGCGGTGGTTGTTACAGGGAACAGCTAGCTGGGAGGTTAAGGTTCAGAACCTGCACTGAAATAATTCGAAAATAAGGACAGAAAAGGTGGGGGGTGCGGTGACTCGATCCTGGGATCTGCTGGGCTCGCTGCGCGCGCTCTACCATCTGGTCTGCTGCGGCTGTTGTGATGCATAGGGTTCGGGTTTGGTTTTGAACCTCACAAATCGGTGCTAACTGAAACTGCTGCAAGTGCACACGTACAGGCGCTCATCTCTGACGATGAAACAGAGCAACCATGGCGAATTGGCATGGAAGAAATTGATGCCTAAACAGCGAGGAATCGAGAGGGGGGTTAGGGGAATGGAAACAGGAGAGTACCCTCGTCGCAGGGGTGGTCGCGGCACGGCCGGGGGGTGGCGGAGTCGTCGGCGGCGAGGGCCGGCGGGCGGCGGCCGTGGCAGCAGGTAACGGAGGCGCTTCTCCTCTCGATGGCGGCAGTGGTGGGGAGAGAGAGGGAAGGAGGCGGGTGCGGCTAGGGTTAGGGTTTCTGAGGGGGAGGAGTAGATATAGGAGGGGGGAATCGGGTGGAGCATGTGGGGCAGCAGGTCGCTGTCCACCATGGACGACGTCAGCGATCGTACGGAGGAAGGGGATGAAGGGGTACCGGGCCAAGGTTTTGGTGGGCTGGGCCTAACTGGCTGCACCACCCCTCTCTCCTCTCTTCTTTTTATTCTTTTTGCTCTGTTTTTTTTTTTGCAGAAATAGAAAGGAGAGAAAAGGTAGGGTTTTTAGGTTAGGAAAAATTAGTGAAAATTTTGTGTAAGCTAGTTATTACAATAGCAACAAAATGCCAATTTTGCTTTTCCAAAAAGTTCAATTTATTTTGCTGTTTTGTAATTGATTGAATTTGTATGAATTTTGATTATTAAGTGATTTATAGAAAACAAGATTTAAATAAGGTGAACATATAATTTTAATTGGAAGCAAAATGATTATAATTGTGTTGTAATTTTCATAAACCCAACATGGTTGCTGTTTGGAAAGATGTATTTGAATTTGAATAACAAATTGGATTAAGTGGATTATTAAAGAACAGATAAATAGTTGGGCTTTTTATTTTTCATGGAAACAAATGGAAGTTTAATTTGAACCTTTTATTTGGAAAGTTGTAACATAACAAGTATGAAAAAGGCATTTGAAATATTGTTTGAATTTCCATTGTGAAAACAAATAAAAACAGATGCAAACAAAAGGGAAAACAAATGCAATCAAAGAATGAGTATGATGACATGATGCAAAACTTTAATTAAACAAGAATCAAACATTCTAGGGGGGTTTTCATACTTGGGATGTTACAAAACGTCCCCCCTTGAAGGAATCGCGCCCCGAGATTCCTACTGAGAAAAGAAAAGGTCCGGATACTTCTTGGGAAGATACTCTTGAGCTGTGACACGTGAAACACATCGTGCACCTTGGATAGTTTTTCTAGAAGTTTAAGACGATAGGCATTCCTGGCAACTCTTCTGGAAAGACGTCAGGGAATTTGCAAACCACCGGAACATTTTTGAGTAGAGGTAGAGGTTTTGCATCGAGAGTGTATAGTTGAATAGAACTTGATTCATTTGGAGAATAGACTATCTGGCCAGAAGGGTGGAACAGAGTTATTGATTAGACGTCGGTAGAATAACTGAAGTGGGAATCAACAACAATATTTGAACGGACGAAAACGATGTTGAGAATGACAAGATATCAACATCGGGAAAACACGAGATCAAAACACTCCTGAGGTACTACGGAAAACCCATCCGGGCTTCTAAAGGATCAATATCTACTGCTTAAGGAATAGAAGATTTGCTTCCGGGGCTTACACGCCTCCGTTCTCAATCATGAGTAGGCAACATGATAAATCATGTCACAACCACCTCCATTCATATGGACTAGTAGATATAACCATCCTAGAGAAACCAGAATTCGTGAAATCCTAACTTGAAAGTTTAGGTGAGAATAGAAAACAACGTTACACTTCCTTACCAGAAAAAGGGAGGGTGGGTGGGGAAAGAAGAAAAAGAACAGAATTCCTACTCTCACGTTTCATTTTTCCTATATAGCTACAAAATAGTTTATAGACTCAACTGCGACCAGTAAAAGGGATCCTACAGGCAGACAGGCTCTAATACCATTTGTCGCACCCTGACTTCTATAGGATACTCACGGGGCCGAACTGGATAGCAGATGCTTGGATTACAGGGCCTAACTGCTCCCGCATCCTCTTACGAGTAGGCCAGCACTTATGTGCGACAACCAAACTCTGCTTATCCATCGTCGATGTACACTATCCCATAGAGATCAAGATACTACCGCTGACGTACTTCATACCATTCACACATGGTACGTCAACGGCGTTAAACGGAATGATACCACAACATATCTCTAAGACACAAAAGATGGAAATAAGTTGCAACTGGCCCTCACTAGGGCAGAGAATAACAAATACAATCATCCAGAGGACACATGTCCCAACATAACATCATTACATCACAGCGGAAGCATTCAAAAGGTCTGAGTACAGACAAATCCAAATAGGCCTAAGAGGCCGGGAATGAAAAGAAGACGAAGCCCATCCACGTAGTCTCGGATCCTGCCCGGGTCCGCTAACTACTCGTCAACAGTCTCGTCGTACTCCACGTAGTAGCCTCCATGGGGATCCTCGGAATCGTAGTCTGCGTAAACCACAGCCCCAAAAGGGGTCAGTACATACAAGTACTGGCAAGCAAGACTCACAACTCACCAAAGTGTACCCGACAACACCAGGTACAATGCTTTAGGTTCAACGGAAGAATAGGTGATATAAAAGATGCTGCAGCGGGCTGCACTAACCAACAACAGAAACATACTACAACTTCCGGCTAACAGAAAGAAGATAAGATCGCGTATCGTACCCAACTGAAAATAACTTCAAACAAACCCATCCAATGTTACCCCCTTCTAAGGAAGCAACCCAAGGATAACTCACACAGTTGGATTAATGATGATTCAGGTTATTGTGTCAATAATCCTATTACTAGTCAAGATTAGCATTAGTTAGGTGTAAGTTGTTCTGAGTACTTGTTAGCCAGTACTTTCACCAAGTCAACCATAAGCGCGGAAAACACGGCTTCTCGAGAAGATTTAACCCTGCAGGGATGCACCAATTTAGCCGTACACGTAAGAATACCCCGCCAGATAGGAAATGCACTTCCACCAAGCAAGGCACTCAACACAACCCAACTCTTCTTTGCATCAAGCCCAAAGCACCACGTGTTGTGCGTGCGCGGCTAATCGAGCCCCACGAAGAAAGGGGACCCTCATAGCACTGGAAGACCACGCCACCCTAAATGCCAACTACAAAAGTTCCACCCTGGCGCCAAGGGTTCGCACCTGCATATGCATGCGTCAAATGGAAAGCCCGAACTAAGTGCGGCGATTTGGACGAGATGCGAATCGAGTCAAATTGAGGGGGGCGCCCATACACGCTTCCCACATGCGGATAGTGTGCTCATCATGGATCAGTAGACAAGACCCTTTTCCTATTAGGGTCGACACTAGCAGGCCTCAAAACCACGCCGGGCCTCCTGCCGGTGCCTTATCATCAAATTATTATTACCCATAGCATTAACAGGTTGATTGTTTAACCATCGAGCCCATAGAACATAAATAAGTAAGGTAAAAGAAGTAACGGACAACAGACTCGAGCAAAAGCAACCCTAAGCATGCTAGTAGGACTAAGGCAACAAGCAAAGGTTATAGGTGGGGAGATGAGGCAATATCAGGGTTCAGGATATCATGTGATAGGTTCGGAGAACAAGCAACGATACATATGGCTAGCAGAATAGACAACGGAAAGTATCGGTAACCAAGGTTGAAAGGAACACAGTGGTTCATGTGAGTGAATACTTGCCTGCAAACCCAGTAGCCTGGTACTGAGCTAACTCCTCAGAAGGGGTGTCGTAAGTCTCGTCTGTCTCAACGTCGTCGTCTAATCGAGAAGAAGCAAACACACAATCGAAAAGAGACGAACAATCAATAACAGGATATAATGCACAATCATGGGATGATGCATGACAATTAATTGATGCATCTAAATAAACTAGTTGACAAGATAACATGTTTAAATGGACACATATGCAATTGGATTGCATATGGAGAGCCCATGAATTAAGGTTGAAATAATTGTTTTACAACTAACCAACAGGTGAAAGTGGATTAGCATGATGCATGGATGAGAAAAACAGAAAGAAAACAACAATAGGAACAATTTGATATGTGGTTTACCAAGTTTAGAATTTTATTTATTAAGTTGAGAAAATTGGCTTCTTTAATTACACAAGCATTTGTTGTTTTCACCTATTTTATTTGTTCAAAACAGATAACAAAGTTCATATTTGAAAAGGTGGGTTAATTTAGCATGGAAGACATATTTTATTTGTTGAAAATGGATTTAAAATGAGCAAGTTATTATTTTGGAAATTTTAAATGCATTAATTAAGAAATAGTTGTTTTCAGCAATTTAAATTATTCAAAACAGTAAACAAAGTTGATATTTGGAAAGTACATGAAAAGTTTATTGGAAAACATATTTAGTTTGTGGAATTTGGAATTTTTATGCCCAAGTTATGAATTTTGCAAAATTAAGTGAATTAAACAAGGATTCAAATATTTCACCAAATTAAATATTCAAAACAGTAAACAAATTTTATATTTAGGTAGAGAATTTAAAATGGAGTGGTTCACATGTTTAAAGTTTTGCAATTGGAGTTTCCAAACAAAAGTTATTAAATTACCAAGTTTAAGCATTTTTATGGTTTTTTTAGAAATAATCATGGACCTAGAAAAGATACAGGGACTTGGAAATAAAATTACAGGGACCTAGATGAAAGTAGCAGGGACCTGTGAGCAATTTGGGGTAGATCTAGATCTAGAAAAATAAGAAAGAAAAATATTTGGTTTTTGATGCGGGGGGGGGGGGATTCGAACCCCTGCCCTCCTGCTGCTGCGCAAAGGAACCAGCCAACTGCGCTGCTGCGGTGGTTGTTACAGGGAACAGCTAGCTCGGAGGTTAAGGTTCAGAACCTGCACTGAAATAATTCAAAAATAAGGACAGAAAAAGTGGGGGTGCGGTGACTCGATCCTAGGATCTGCTGGGCTCGCTGCGCGCGCTCTACCATCTGGTCTGCTGCGGCTGTTGTGATGCATAGGGTTTGGGTTTGGTTTTGAACCTCACAAATCGGTGCTAACTGAAACTGCTGCAAGCGCACACGTACAGGCGCTCATCTCTGACGACGAAACAGAGCAACCATGGCGAATTGGCATGGAAGAAATTGATGCCTAAATAGCGAGGAATCGAGAGGGGGTTAGGGGAATGGAAAGAGGAGAGTACCCTCGTCGCAGGGGTGGTCGCGGCACGGCCGGGGGGTGGCAGAGTCGTCGGCGGCGAGGGCCGGCGGGCGGCGGCCGTGGCAGCAGGTAACGGAGGCGCTTCTCCTCTCGATGGCGGCGGTGGTGGGGAGAGAGAGGGAAGGAGGCGGGTGCGGCTAGGGTTAGGGTTTCTGAGGGGGGAGGAGTAGATATAGGAGGGGGGAATCGGGTGGAGCATGTGGGGCAGCAGGTCGCTGTCCACCATGGACGACGTCAGCGATTGTACGGAGGAAGGCGATGAAGGGGTACCGGGCCAAGGTTTTGGTGGGCTGGTCCTAACTGGCTGCACCACCCCTCTCTCCTCTCTTCTTTTTATTCTTTTTGCTCTGTTTTGTTTTTGCAGAAATAGAAAGGAGAGAAAAGGTAGGGTTTTTTAGGTTAGGAAAAATTAGTGAAAATTTTGTGTAAGCTAGTTATTACAATAGAAACAAAATGCCAATTTTGGTTTTCCAAAAAGTTCAATTTATTTTGTTGTTTTGTAATTGATTGAATTTGTATGAATTTTGATTATTAAGTGATTTATAGAAAACAAGATTTAAATAGGGTGAACATATAATTTTAATTGGAAGCAAAATGATTATAATTGTGTTGTAATTTTCATAAACCCAACATGGTTGCTGTTTGGAAAGATGTATTTGAATTTGAATAACAAATTGGATTAAGTGGATTATTAAAGAACAGATAAATAGTTGGGCTTTTTATTTTTCATGGAAACAAATGGAAGTTTAATTTGAACCTTTTATTTGGAAAGTTGTAACATAACAAGTATGAACAAGGCATTTGAAATATTGTTTGAATTTCCATTGTGAAAACAAATAAAAACAGATGCAAACAAAAGGGAAAACAAATGCAATCAAAGAATGAGTATGATGACATGATGCAAAACTTTAATTAAACAAGAATCAAACATTCTAGGGGTGTTTTCATACTTGGTATGTTACAAAACGCCCCCCCTTGAAGGAATCGCGCCCCGAGATTCCTACTGAGAAAAGAAAAGGTCCGGATACTTCTTGGGAAGATACTCTTAAGCTGTGACACGTGAAACACATCGTGCACCTTGGATAGTTTTTCTAGAAGTTTAAGACGATAGGCATTCCTGGCAACTCTTCCGGAAAGACGTCAGGGAATTTGCAAACCACCGGAACATTTTTGAGTAGAGGTAGTGGTTTTGCATCGAGAGTGTATAGTTGAATAGAACTTGATTCATTTGGAGAATAGACTATCTGGCCAGAAGGGTGGAACAAAGTTATTGATTAGACGTCGGTAGAATAACTGAAGTGGGAATCAACAACAATATTTGAACGGACGAAAACGATGTTGAGAATGACAAGATATCAACATCGGGAAAACACGAGATCAAAACACTCCTGAGGTACTACGGAAAACCCATCCGGGCTTCTAAAGGATCAATATCTACTTCTTAAGGAATAGAGGATTTGCTTCCGGGGCTTACACGCCTCCGTTCTCAATCATGAGTAGGCAACATGATAAATAATGTCACAACCACCTCCATTCATATGGACTAGTAGATATAACCATCCTAGAGAAACTAGAATTCGTGAAATCCTAACTTGAAAGTTTAGGTGAGAAGAGAAAACAACATTACACTTCCTTACCAGAAAAAGGGAGGGTGGGTGGGGAAAGAAGAAAAAGAACAGAATTCCTACTCTCACGTTTCATTTTTCCTATATAGCTACAAAATAGTTTCTAGACTCAACTGCGACCTGTAAAAGGGATCCTACAGGCAGACAGGCTCTAATACCATTTGTCGCACCCTGACTTCTATAGGATACTCACCGGGCCGAACTGGATAGCAGATGCTTGGATTACAGGGCCTAACTGCTCCCGCATCCTCTTACGAGTAGGCCAGCACTTATGTGCGACAACCAAACTCTGCTTATCCATCGTCGATGTAAACTATCCCATAGAGATCAAGATACTACCGCTGACGTACTTCATACCATTCACACATGGTACGTCAACGGCGTTAAACGGAATGATACCACAACATATCTCTAAGACACAAAAGATGGAAATAAGTTGCAACTGGCCCTCACTAGGGCAGAGAATAACAAATACAATCATCCAGAGCACACATGTCCCAACATAACATCATTACATCACAGCGGAAGCATTCAAAAGGTCTGAGTACAGACAAATCCAAATAGGCCTAAGAGGTCGGGAATGAAAAGAAGACGAAGCCCATCCACGTAGTCTCGGATCCTGCCCGGGTCCGCTATCTACTCGTCAACAGTCTCGTCGTACTCCACGTAGTAGCCTCCATGGGGATCCTCGGAATCGTAGTCTGCGTAAACCACAGCCCCAAAAGGGGTCAGTACATACAAGTACTGGCAAGCAAGACTCACAACTCACCAAAGTGTACCCGGCAACACCAGGTACAATGCTTTAGGTTCAACGGAAGAATAGGTGATATAAAAGATGCTGAAGCGGGCTGCACTAACCAACTACAGAAACATACTACAACTTCCGTCTAACAGAAAGAAGATAAGATCGCGTATCGTACCCAACTGAAAATAACTTCAAACAAACCCATCCAATGTTACCCCCTTCTAAGGAAGCAACCCAAGGATAACTCACACAGTTGGATTAATGATGATTCAGGTTATTGTGTCAATAATCCTATTACTAGTCAAGATTAGCATTAGTTAGGTGTAAGTTGTTCTGAGTACTTGTTAGCCAGTACTTTCACCAAGTCAACCATAACCGCGGAAAACACGGCTTCTCGAGAAGATTTAACCCTGCAGGGATGCACCAATTTAGCCGTACACGTAAGAATACCCCGCCAGATAGGAAATGAACTTCCACCAAGCGAGGCACTCAACACAACCCAAATCTTCTTTGCATCAAGCCCAAAGCACCACGTGTTGTGCGTGCGCGGCTAATCGAGCCCCACGAAGAAAGGGGACCCTCATAGCACTGGAAGACCACGCCGCCCTAAATGCCGACTACAAAAGTTCCACCCTGGCGCCAAGGGTTCGCACCTGCATATGCATGCGTCAAATGGAAAGCCCGAACTAAGTGCGGCGATTTGGACGAGATGCGAATCGAGTCAAATTGAGGGGGGCGCCCATACACGCTTCCCACATGCGGATAGTGCGCTCATCATGGATCAGTAGACAAGACCCTTTTCCTATTAGGGTCGACACTAGCAGGCCTCAAAACCACGCCGGGCCTCCTGCTGGTGCCTTATCATCAAATTATTATTACCCATAGCATTAACAGGTTGATTGTTTAACCATCGAGCCCATAGAACATAAATAAGTAAGGTAAAAGAAGTAACGGACAACAGACTCGAGCAAAAGCAACCCTAAGCATGCTAGTAGGACTAAGGCAACAAGCAAAGGTTATAGGTGGGGAGATGAGGCAATATCAGGGTTCAGGATATCATGTGATAGGTTCGGAGAACAAGCAACGATACATATGGCTAGCATAATAGACAACGGAAAGTATCGGTAACCAAGGTTGAAAGGAACACAGTGGTTCATGTGAGTGAATACTTGCCTGCAAACCCCAGTAGCCTGGTACTGAGCTAACTCCTCAGAAGGGGTGTCGTAAGTCTCGTCTGTCTCAACGTCGTCGTCTAATCGAGAAGAAGCAAACACACAATCGAAAAGAGACGAACAATCAATAACAGGATATAATGCACAATCATGGGATGATGCATGACAATTAATTGATGCATCTAAATAAACTAGTTGACAAGATAACATGTTTAAATGGACACATATGCAATTGGATTGCATATGGAGAGCCCATGAATTAAGGTTGAAATAATTGTTTTACAACTAACCAACAGGTGAAAGTGGATTAACATGATGCATGGATGAGAAAAACAGAAATAAAACAACAATAGGAACAATTTTATATGTGGTTTACCAAGTTTAGAATTTTATTTATTAAGTTGAGAAAATTGGCTTCTTTAAGTAGTTACACAAGCATTTGTTGTTTTTACCAATTTTATTTGTTCAAAACAGATAACAAAGTTCATATTTGAAAAGGTGGGTTAATTTAGCATGGAAGACATATTTTATTTGTTGAAAATGGATTTAAAATGAGCAAGTTATTATTTTGGCAATTTTAAATGCATTAATTAAGAAACAGTTGTTTTCAGCAATTTAAATTATTCAAAACAGTAAACAAAGTTGATATTTGGAAAGTACATGAAAAGTTTATTGGAAAACATATTTAGTTTGTGGAATTTGGAATTTTTATGCCCAAGTTATGAATTTTGCAAAATTAAGTGAATTAAACAAGGATTCAAATATTTCACCAAATTAAAATATTCAAAACAGTAAACAAATTTAATATTTAGGTAGAGAATTTAAAATGGAGTGGTTTACATGTTTAAAGTTTTGCAATTGGAGTTTCCAAACAAAAGTTATTAAATTACCAAGTTTAAGCATTTTTATGGTTTTTTAGAAATAATCATGGACCTAGAAAAGATACAGGGACTTGGAAAGAAAATTACAGGGACCTAGATGAAAGTAGCAGGGACCTGTGAGCAATTTGGGGTAGATCTAGATCTAGAAAAATAAGAAAGAAAAAGATTTGGTTTTTGATGCGGGGGGGGGGGGGGATTCGAACCCCTGCCCTCCTGCTGCTGCGCAAAGGAACCAGCCAACTGCGCTGCTGCGGTGGTTGTTACAGGGAACAGCTAGCTGGGAGGTTAAGGTTCAGAACCTGCACTGAAATAATTCGAAAATAAGGACAGAAAAGGTGGGGGTGCGGTGACTCGATCCTGGGATCTGCTGGGCTCGCTGCGCACGCTCTACCATCTGCTCTTCTGCGGCTGTTGTGATGCATAGGGTTCGGGTTTGGTTTTGAACCTCACAAATCGGTGCTAACTGAAACTGCTGCAAGCGCACACGTACATGCGCTCATCTCTGACGACGAAACAGAGCAACCATGGAGAATTGGCATGGAAGAAATTGATGCCTAAACAGCGAGGAATCGAGAGGGGGGTTAGGGGAATGGAAAGAGGAGAGTACCCTCGTCGCAGGGGTGGTCGCGGCACGGCCGGGGGGTGGCAGAGTCGTCGGCGGCGAGGGCCGGCGGGCGGCGGCCATGGCAGCAGGTAACGGAGGCGCTTCTCCTCTCGATGGCGGCGGTGGTGGGGAGAGAGAGGGAAGGAGGCGGGTGCGGCTAGGGTTAGGGTTTCTGAGGGGGGAGGAGTAGATATAGGAGGGGGGAATCGGGTGGAGCATGTGGGGCAGCAGGTCGCTGTCCACCATGGACGACGTCAGCGATTGTACGGAGGAAGGGGATGAAGGGGTACCGGGCCAAGGTTTTGGTGGGCTGGGCGTAACTGGCTGCACCACCCCTCTCTCCTCTCTTCTTTTTATTCTTTTTGCTCTGTTTTTTTTTTTTTTGCAGAAATAGAAAGGAGAGAAAAGGTAGGGTTTTTAGGTTAGGAAAAATTAGTGAAAATTTTGTGTAAGCTAGTTATTACAATAGCAACAAAATGCCAATTTTGGTTTTCCAAAAAGTTCAATTTATTTTGCTGTTTTGTAATTGATTGAATTTGTATGAATTTTGATTATTAAGTGATTTATAGAAAACAAGATTTAAATAGGGTGAACATATAATTTTAATTGGAAGCAAAATGATTATAATTGTGTTGTAATTTTCATAAACCCAACATGGTTGCTGTTTGGAAAGATGTATTTGAATTTGAATAACAAATTGGATTAAGTGGATTATTAAAGAACAGATAAATAGTTGGGCTTTTTATTTTTCATGGAAACAAATGGAAGTTTAATTTGAACCTTTTATTTGGAAAGTTGTAACATAACAAGTATGAACAAGGCATTTGAAATATTGTTTGAATTTCCATTGTGAAAACAAATAAAAACAGATGCAAACAAAAGGGAAAACAAATGCAAACAAAGAATGAGTATGATGACATGATGCAAAACTTTAATTAAACAAGAATCAAACATTCTAGGGGTGTTTTCATATTTGGGATGTTACAGAAAGATGGGTAAGGGAGGGTTAGGGGCGGTTTGGGGCAGGGTGGGGGTGTGTACGTGTGTGTGTGCGTGTGTAGCGCCCACCCCGGCCTGGGGCCGGGCGTGCGGCGGCGTGAGGCCGGCGTGGCGTGTGTGTGCGTGTGTGGCGTGTGTGTGGCCGACCTGGGGTGCCGGCCAGGCCGGCGTGCGTGTGTGCGAGGCCAGGCAGGGGCCCGAGCCCCCGGCCTGACCCCCAGCCTGGGGCCGGCGCGGCGGGTGGCAGGGCCGGCGGGGAGGGGTGCGTGCTGTTTTTTTTGTTGTTGTTGTTGTGTGATTGGTTGTGTTTGTGGTTGGTTGTGGTTGTTTTCCCCCTTTTTTTAAAGATTTCCCCCAACAAAAGTTGAAACGATACACACAATAACACACAAAAAAAAAGATTGAAGCTAGTATCTTAATAGCAAATTTTCGTAAGTTTGTTTCTAGCATCCCATATGTTTTATATAGCAATTTTATTTGACCATGTGCACGAATGAAATGAGTATGATGACATGAATATGATGTTTTCATTTGTATCCAATGGAGAGAAAAAGTGAAAATAAAGTGAGCAACATTGGATACCAATGAAATATGAAACAAATGAAAATGCAAATGAGTGAAAACACAAACACAAACGTCTCATTGATATAAAACAAACCAAATCTTGGGAGGTGGCATTAGCCACCATGTATGAGTATGTTCGATATGTCACCGCGAAGATATATCTTGGGTGCATTGTCGAGCCTCATCATTGAAGCACATGATGTCATTTGAAATGATCATTATGCATGATTTGTTTATTTATGCATTATAGAGGCAGTGTTGGCTCACTGATGGAGCTACACTCCCCCTATGTCTATGCGTACATCTAGAATCCCAATAAGAGTCTAGTAAGGGTGTGTGTGCAAGATTTTCAATCAACTAAAATTGCTTGCACATACGATGTTGAGCTCACTCCTCAATTGCTTGAATCTCTTCACATCTAGAGGCTTGGTAAGGATGTCGGCAAGTTGATCTTTAGTGTTGACATAAGAAAGTGAGATATTACCATTGGCCACATGATCCCGAATAAAATGATACCGAATCTCAATATGCTTGGTCTTGCCATGAAGTACCGGATTGTGACCAATCTTTATAGCACTCTCATTGTCACATAAAAGAGGCATTGTCTTAATCTTAATTCTAAAATCCTTAAGACATTGCGTCATCCATAGGAGTTGAGAGCAACAACTTGCGGCGGAAATATACTCTCCTTCCGTGGAGGAGGTGGCAATGCAATTTTGCTTCTTGGAAGACCAACACACAAGGGACCTACCAAGGAATTGGCAAGCACCCGAAGTTGATTTTCTATGCACTTTGTCACCTCCCCAATCCGCATCCTAATATCCCACAAGATCAAAAGTTGTGTTTGATGGATACCAAAGACCATGTGTGGGAGTGTCAACCAAGTACCTAAGAATCCTCTTGACGGAAATCATATGGCTTTCCTTGGGTTAGATTGAAATCTTGCACACAAACCCACACTAAACATAATGTCCGGTCTAGATACACAAAGATAGAGCAAAGATCCAATGACGGATCGATAAAGTTTGGGGTCTACCGGTATACCTTCGTGATCCATAGAAAGATTCGCGGTTGTTGGCATTGGATAAGGTAATGGTTTGGCATTGTTCATATCAAATTTCTTGAGCATGTCTTGAATATATTTGGCTTGACAAATAAAAGTCCATTCATGATATTGCTTGATCTCAAAACCTAGAAAGAACTTTAATTCTCCCATCATAGACATCTCAAATTCACTTGTCATTAGTTTGGCAAATTGATCTACAAAACTCACGTTAGAGGATCCAAATATAATATCATCAACATATACTTGACATACGAAGAAATGTCCATCTACACTTTTGGTAAAGAGAGTGTGATCAATTACCCCAAGTATGAAACCACGATCCACTAAGAACTCCTTTAAATGATCATACCAAGCATGTGGGGCTTGTTTGAGGCCATACAAAGCCTTATGGAGGAAGTAGACATGGTTAGGATACTTGGGATCCTAGAACCCCGGAGGTTGTTTAACATATACCATTTCATTTGGATGACCATTTAGAAAAGCACTTTTAACATCCATTTGATGCAAGATGAAGTTATGACTAGTGGAAAATGCAAGTAATATACGAATGGATTCAAGCCTAGCTACGGGAGGGAAAGTTTCACCGTAGTCAAGTCCTTCGACTTGAGAGTAGCCTTGAGCAACCAATCGAGCCTTGTTGCAAATCACTTGCCCATGAGAATCTTGCTTGTTTTTGAACACCCATTTAGTTCCAATGATATTATGATCCTTGGGTCTTTCCACTAATAATAGTACTTTGTTTCTCTCAAAATTATGGAGCTCTTCATGCATAGCTTGAACCCAATCTTCATATTCAAGATAATCATACACTTTGATAGGTTCAACATGAGAGACATATGAGTGAATACCACAAAACTTGAGTACTTGTCCACGAGTGGAGACACTTCTCCCCAAGCCACCAATGATATTCTTTTGGTATAGTGACTTTTGTTGCAATCTTGATGCTTGACGAGACATGATACGAACTAGTGCATCATCGAGATTTTCATTTGGGGGAATATCCTCATCATTTCCTTCATCAAGACCGTTGTCCATTCGTAATGGAGTTCTAGGTGACGAATCACCAAGACTATTTCCACCATTATCATTGAGTGGACTTTGATCACTTTCTTGATGGGTGGTATCCACATGAAGGTCTTCTTCTTGTTCTTGGTCTACCATTTGATTGGTGGTTGATGTAGAGGGATCCACTTGCGTAGAGCTAGTTCCATCCTTGTTTGCCACAAGGTGTCCCTCAATGGGTATAAGTGGACCTACACCCATTCTTCCTATGGCTATGGAGGATGGTTCATCACCTACATCATCACAATAAATTTTCTCCACTTGGGAGCCATTATCCTCATGAAATTCCACATTCATAGATTCTTCAACACACCCGGTGGATATGTTGTAGACTCTATACGTGTGGGAGTTCGTGGCATAACCAACAAAAATGCCTTCAAAACTTCTAGAATCAAACTTAGACAATCTAGTTCCCTTTATGTAGACTTGGCATTTGCAGCAAAAAACTCGAAGATATTTGAGGTTGGGTTTGTTACCGTTTAGGAGCTCATATGGAGTCATGCCAATCATCGGACGAAGGATGAGTCGGTTAGATAGATGACAAGCGGCGTTGATGGCTTCGGCCCAAAAGTTATATGGGGATTTGAACTCGGCCATCATAGTTCTTGCCATATCAATAAATGTGCGATTCTTCCTCTCCGCTACACCATTTTGTTGAGGGGTGTACGCGGCGGAATATTGATGTCTTATCCCCTCTTCACTCAAGAATTCATCCATGGTGTAGTTCTTGAACTCGGACCCATTGTCACTCCTAATGGACAAGATCTTGGTGTCATATTGGCGTTGCACTTCGGTGGCCCAAGTTATGAATCTTTCTTGAGTCTCACTCTTCTTCTTGATATAGAAAACCCAAGTGTATCTTGTGTAATCATCAACAATTACCAAACAATACTTCTTGCCCCCAAGACTATCATATGTTGGAGGCCCAAATAGATCCAAATGAATAAGCTCAAAGGGCCTTGTTGTGGAGATGATTGATTTCTTGGGGTGATTCTTCTCATGCATCTTTCCGGCAATACAAGAGCTACAAGGACGATCTTTAGAAAAATTCACACTTGTTAGTCCTACCACATGCTCACCCTTCACAAGAGTTTGTAGATTTCTCATACCGACGTGGCCTAGGAGACGATGCCAAAGCCACCCCACGTCAGATTTAGCCATTAGACATGTGGCGATATGTGTAGCTTCTTTCGAGAAATCCACTATGTACATACCGTTTTCCACAAATCCAACAAAGGATACTTTAAGAGAAATAGTGTGAAGGACAATCACATGGTGACGCCCAAATACACATGTAAAATTGCACTCACAAAGTTGCAAGACGGAAAGAAGATTATAGCCAAGGGACTCAACAAGGAGGACTTTCTCAATGGATGAATCCGGAGAAATGACCACCTTGCCATGTCCCAATACCTTAAGTTGTGAGCGATCGCCAATAGTTACATGAGCAAATTTTATAAGTTGGAGCTTCAAATCTTCTAATACTTCTTTGCTTCCGGTCATGTGTGCGGAACAACCACTATCAATCATCTATAATGTTCCACCGGAAATACAACCCTACAATGAATCAACTTCTTGCCTTAGGTACCCATTTTTTGATGGGTCCTTTTTTTTGTCACAAGGGTCTTGGGAACCCAAATAGCATGCTTGTAATCATCACCATATGAGGTGCCCACATACTTTGCATAAACATGACCATTAATAGATTTAAGAAGCACATAAGATGGGTTATACTTTCCCGCAAAGTTGTTGTGAGTAGTAGTATTCCTAGGAACAATACTTTTAGCAATAATATCAAACTCATCTTCATCATTAGCCAACTCCCCCTCCTTCACAAAAACAATAGAGTTAGTGGAGGGAGTTGACTTGTTCTTGTAAGCCACCTTGGAACCAAAACCAAGGCCTTCTTTGCCAATAACTCTCTTATGATTACTCAAAAGATCATTAATGTTCTTTTGCCCTTGGATGCATGTGGCAAGATCTTTGTTGAGTTGTGCCTTCAACCTATTGTTCTCCTCAATGAGAGTTGCCTTGACACACAAAGGGTTAGTAACACAAGAGTTTTCATTCACAACTTTTACTCCTTTTAAGGTTTTGAGCTCATTTGAGATTGTTCCATGATTAATTTTAAGCTTATCAAAATCCTTAATGAGTTCATTATAACCTTGGTTAGTTGCATCATTTAAAGCCATGAATTCCGTTACCTTAGCAAAATCATGTTGACAATCAAGTGTTTACTTTAGCTATGTCAATTGCAAAGGTTTCCTCTATGCTTTCTCTAAAGCAATGTGATTCATCTAGAGCTTTCTCAAGCTCCTCAATTTTACTAGCATCATCACGAGCAAACTTTTCAAGTAACATTATTCTCTCCTCATGTTCATCAATGAGGCCATGTGCCTCACTTAATTGATCCATGAGAGAGACAAAGATAGATTTAGTTTCTCCTTCTAGGTTTTCAACAAAGTTTACCAAAGGGTCTTCCTCTACACAATTTAGTAGTGAAGGAATAGAGGAGTTTGCAAGTGTGAGTGTAGGAGTCACCTTTGGGGATATACCCTTGGCCATGAAGCATTTGTGACTCGAAGGGACCTTGTTGTCATTTGGGTTGGAGAAGAGAGAGCTCAAGTTAGGAGGTACGACGCCCCTAGCCATGGCCGCCATACCTACTTGTTCGCCTTCACCGTCACTCTCTTCACCACCGGATGTGTACTCGACTTCTTTAGCAATCAATGCCCTAGGAGGGCCTCTCTTGATGAAGTTCTTGGACTTGGGAATGAAGGTGGATTTCTTGATGAGTCTTACTGCATTCTCAATTCTACTCTTGAAGGAACACTCGGCAACGAAGTGCTCGTAATCTCCACAATTGAAACAAGTTCTAGCTTTCTTCGTTCTTGAGACTTCCTTCCCTTTATTCTTGGTGGCATTGGATCTAAAGTCTCCTTTCTTCCACCACTTGTGTTGAGCAAGAGCTAAGCATTCTTCATGTGATGTCTTCATCTCTTTCTCGGATACCTCATGAGTGGATGCACCATGATCACTTGAGTCATTGTCTTCATGGGAAACGACCTTGGCCTTCAAGGCAAGAGAGGGTTTCTTCATTCCATTTACACGGGCCATGACATCATCGGAGGTTTGCTTCATGACCTTTAGAGTGATAAAGAGACCCAAGACATCATTGGGGGATAGGTCCAAGTAGTCGGCCCTTCCTTGTATATTCATCACCATGTTTTCATTGTATGGCATCACGGTGAGTAGAAATTTCTCCTTGACCCAATTATCCGTACAATCCGTGAATCCACAATCTCTCATATCATTTACAAGAGCCTTGAGTCTTCTAAACATGTCTTCTATGTTCTCTCCATCACTCAAGTGAAAGTGTGTTCAACTTTTCTTTGAATCATTGACTTCTTGGATCTTTGGAGGTTGACGTTGCCGTCAAACATATCAACAAGACCATCATAAGATTTCTTTGCACTTGTGAAGGACCGGATGTGCTCAAATCCTTCCTTTTCCATTGCCCTCTCCAACATGTGCAAAGCATGAGCGTTGAGTTGCTCATCTATGATGTCACTTGAGCTTAGATTTGCGGGATCCTTTGGCTCATATCCTCTTTCAAAAATTCTCCATATTTGCATTGAAGAGCTGCACATGTAAGACTTCATGGAAGCTTTCCAATTAGTAAAATGATGCCGATCCACCAAAGGAGGTGGACCAAGATGATTAACATGTGGATGTTGAACGTTAGGAGCATTGTTATAAGCAAAGCCAAAAGAATATCCACCACTACCATTTAAAGGTGAACCATTAGCATTTATAAGTGAAGATGTTGCGGTTCCTTCCTTAGTTGGCATGGTGTTTCCTTGTTTATCTAAGATAATCTTTTCACTAGATTGTCTAGATGGGGATGTCAATTCTTTTATTAGTCCCTCCATCTTTTTCTCGAAACTATCAATCATAGCTTGGATTAGCTTTTGAATCCCATCCATGGTGACGGGATCATAGGCCATCCTTACCTCCTATTTAGGCGATAAAGCCTTATATAAAGAGACGAGGCTCTGATACCAATTGAAGGATCGAGAGGTTAACAAGAGGGGGGGGTGAATAGGTTAACTACAAATTTTAACTTCTTTTTCAAGTTAACAAGGTAATGCTCAAATATAGATTATCTAGATTATGCAACTAGGTGAACAATCCTATATGTTGAGCAAGTACAACTAGCACAAGGTGATTATATGACTAAGCTAGTAGTAACTAGTAAACGTAAGTTGAGGAATAACCGAACATAATGACACGGATATTTATCCCGAAGTTCACTTCCCAATGGAAGCTAATCTCCGTTGGAGCGGTGCGGTGCCACCAAAGTGGAACACGGAGTAGGCCTCAAATGCCACACCGTATCTCCTTCGAGTCCTTCCACCGATGTGGATAGGCTCGAATCACTATGTTGCCGTTAAGGTTGACAACTAGAACCTTTACAAGGATGAGGCACACTCCACAAGATTGGAGGGTCCTCACCAAATCCCAAGAGCCACCAAGACTCCGAGAAGCAAGATCCACAAGCACAAAAGCACCGGGGATATCAACAAGGCTCCGAGTTCCGATGAACTAAGAGAAACAAGATTCCTAGCTCCAATGAACTAAGAATGATAAGATCCCTAAGGGATGAGTGGGTGGATTTCTAATCAACTTGGTGGCGTTGTAGATCGGGGGTGTCTCCTTCAAATCCCAAAGTATCACGAGCTTTGGTTGGGGATTTGAGGAGTGCTTGTTCTTGAGCTTGAGCTTGGTCAATCAATGGCGGTGAGAGAGAGAGTGAGTGGGATTGACAACTCCAAAAGGTAGGTGAAGGCCCCCCCTTTTATACCGGGACAAAATACAGACGTTGGGGGGGCATTTTTCATTTGGCGGCGGCCCCCCGGTCCTAGGGGGCCGGCCTGGAGCAGCCAGGGCCGGGTGCAAACCCACCCCGGCCTGGTGCCTGGCCTGGGGCCGGCGTGGAGAGAGGGGAGGCCGGCGTGGGGCAGCAAGGAGCCTGGCCTGGCAGGCGTGGGGGTGTTGGCGAGGCCGGCCACCCACCCGAGCCGCCCGGCCTGGGGGCCGGCCTGGGGCCGTCCTGGGGTAGCGAGGCGAGGTCGTCCACCCACCCGAGCCTCCGGTCTAGGGCCCGGCCTGGGGCCAGCATGGGGAGATGGGGAGGCCGGCTGGCAGCCAGGACCCGGCCTAGTGCCCGGCCAGGCTGGCCAGGGAGGCCGGCCCCTCCATTTTCTCCTCTTTTCTTCTTATTTCTTCAACGTTTCTTTACGTAATCTTCTCTCCATTTTTGCTGCAACTCGTATGAGGTTTACGGGGAGATATTTTCTGAGTACACTTAGGGAACACGTTAGTCCATCTATATGTTGTAATCAAACACTCAAAATAGGATTTAGGAACTATGATCTTTCAGAAGCGGGGTGCCCGGCCCAAACTTAATTGCTACAAATTTCTTCACTATTTTTCCACTCATTTAGCAGTCAAAGCATATTTGTCTAAACAAAAAATAAGAGGGATGATCTGCTGATTTCAGTTAGCGTCTTTCAATGGGAGCCGCTCTTGTAAAGTCTAGTTGGCTTGTGACGTACTGTATTGTATGTTTTCCATTCGTTGACATAAACATACACCACTCTCAAAATTGTTTTCAATACCTCTGTTTATCAATTGAAAAGCTCTCGCAATTGAGTTAATCCCATGATTCCCTCTGCGAAAGGCCTATCCTTTACCTTTATCTTGAGTCAGTAAACCTACTCCTTTCTGTCTTAAGCAAGCATTTGAGTTGTTGTGATCCATCCATATATATGTTGATTCACTCAATCATGTCCTTTATCCTTCCTTGTTTAGTACAAGTGTTTTTATCTGAATGAAGATCACTTTGAAAGTTATCAATGACTGCGAAGAGATTGTTATGATTGAGCATGTTAAATCTGCAATTAAAGCTCTAATATAAAGACTCTGATCGAAAGATAAGTACAATATGTTTATTGTTCTTTGACCAAGAAAAAAGTTTGCCTCCACCAATTATGATTTCCTTCTTGCACCTTTATTGTGATTCACTCTACTTGTTTCAAGTTAAATTATATAAGAGACAGTTGCTGTTTAGAATGACTTGTGTATTGATAGATGTCATGCTTTTTGTCCGTATTTTTTTATCGACACCTCACTCCATAAACTTGTGGTCATGTTTACTGAGTTCAATATCGCTTGGGGACAAGCGAGGTCTAAGCTCGGGGGAGTTGATACGTCCATTTTGCATCACTATTTTATATTGTAATTTTATGTTATTCATCGATATATTTCATATTATGATGCATTACTTATGTTATTTCATCTTATTTTGCATGTTTGATAATAATTGGAGAATAATCACCGGGACCAGAAATCAGCCGGAAAACACCGTCAAGATACCCGATTTCTGAAGACCAGAAGAAGAAGGGGGGCATCATAGGAGTATTAGAACATCAGAAGAGGGAGCCAGCCACGAGGGGAGCCAGAGGGGGGCCACCAGGGGCCCACACCACTGGCCACCTCCTTGTGCGTACTTATTCGAGAGGAAACCCTAAGCCACAGAGAACCGTCGAGGAAATATTCCGCCGCCTCCTCGGGGCGGAAAACAACAGAGAGAGAAATTCTCTCCGGCAGGGAGAAATCTGCCGGGTAAATTCCTCCCAGAAGAGGGGAAATCATCGCCATCGTCACCGTCATCGCTCCGGGCATCCTCAATATCATCATCGTCATCGTCCTCACCACCAGCACCGTCATCCTCAGCATCCATCTCCATCCCGCTGTAACAATTAGGGTTTCTATATCGTTGTTTTCCACTAGATATCTCTCCCAATGTGGATTACTTGTTAGTAGTTGATGCTTACGAGATTTATCGTTGTTTGCACTTTATGACCAGATTGTTTTTCATCATTATATCACCTCTGAGTATGGTCCATATGATGTCTTGTGAGTAGTTTGTTTAGTTCTTGAGGACATGGGAGAAGTCAATATGTTAGTAGTGGAATTATGTAGGAAGTTATATCTAGTGGTTTGATATTTAAGTTGTGGTGTTATTCTTCTAGTGGTGTCATGTGAACATCGACTACATGGCACTTCACCTTTATGGGCCTAGGATAATGCATTGTGTGTATGGCTACTAATTGTGGGGTTGCCGGAGTGACAGAAACCTAAACCCCCGTTAGGAAACCCAATCCGCGAGGGAGTGTAGGATCTATGAGTTTTAAGGCTGTTGTTAGATTTATCTTAATTACTTTCTTGTATTTGCGGATACTTGCGAGGGGTATAATCACAAGTATGTATTTGTCCTAGTTAGGCGGTGCATTAGCATAGGTCACCCACACAAACACTTAACGAACCAATAAATATTAATCAACTATATGAAGAGAAAGCACTTGACGAGATTCCCCATGTGTCCTCAAGAACGTTAGGTAATCATAAGTAGAAAAACCGGCTTGTCCTTTGCTCTCAAAAGGATTGGGCCACTTCCAGCAGTTATATTTACTGTTATTTATTTACTCGCACTTTATTTATCTGCTGTATCCAAAACAACCAAAAACATGTTTGCTAGTGTTTACGGTGAATTCTCTATCCAACCTGCTTGTCAACACCTTCTGCTCCTCGTTGGGTTTGACACTCTTATTTATCAAAAGTACTATGATACACCCCCTATACTTCTGGGTCATCAAGTAGCATAATAGATGAAGAGTAACATCTAATTATTAAACTAGATTACAAAGCTCGTGATCACATAAAGATCACACCATGCGAGAGAGAGATTAAACACATAGCTACTGGTAGATCCCTCGGCCCCCGGGGAGAACTACTCCCTCCTCGTCATGGGAGTCAGCAACGACGCTGAAGATGGCGATGGAGTCGATGGAGATGGTTCCCGGGGCACTTCCCCGCCCCGGCAGGGTGCCGAAACAGATATTTCTGTCCCCCGAAACTTGTCGGCGGTGGAGGAGGAGCTACAAAACTTTTCGTTAAGGGAGGCTGATTATTTTAGGTTTTATGCATCGGGGGAATAAATAGGCGAAAGGGCAATGTCGGTGGGTGGCCAGGGGTCCCACACCACATGGTGGCGCGGCCAAGGGTACCCGCACGTGCCCACCTATGGTGTGGCCCCCCTCTGGATCTCCTTTGGACTCCGTTGACCTGCCGGGAATTCTAAGACTCTGGGATTTTGTTTCGTCGAATTCCGAGAATATTTTCAGAACAACTTTTCTAAAACCATGCAGACAATAGGTTAGTCCTAGAAAATGCATAAAAATGACATAAAGTGTATAGGAAACATCTAGCATATGGCATGAACACAACATGGAACATCAGAAATTATGGATACGTTTGAGATGTATCAGTAGGCGGTGGA
This sequence comes from Alopecurus myosuroides, assembly GCA_028641055.1. Taxonomy (NCBI): domain Eukaryota; kingdom Viridiplantae; phylum Streptophyta; class Magnoliopsida; order Poales; family Poaceae; genus Alopecurus; species Alopecurus myosuroides. The sequence goes on from CM054061.1 coordinate 94,188,495, forward strand.
GAAGAGCAACATGACACCTAGCTTGGCCATCAAAGTATTCCAGAAGTAAGATGTGAACTTCACGTCTCGATCCGACACAATTATCTTGGGAACTCCACGTAGAGCATCGTCTGTTCTACTGCATGGTACGAAATGAGTCATCTTAGAAAAACAATCAACCACAACAAAGATAAGAGTCCATCTTAGGTGAAAAGCACTGTAGAAATTTGATGGGCGTATGTGTGCAAACTCTTAGAGGGGTAACACGTGATACCCTCACTCTGCTGAATCTAGAAGATGGGATACGGGGAATCACCAACAGACCCACCGCTAGGCTTAGTCGTGTGACTCTTCATCAGTCAGCACCGACACTACTTCCGCGCTTCACGTCGGTAACAAATCAGATATATCCACGCATTTACCTGCATAGTAGGTCCTGTGTGCTAAGTAGGACAGAAAATGTTAAATTCTACTACCTACAGCAATAAATCCGGCCACCAGATATTCCGGTTTTCAACCTGAATAATTCAGCCAGCTGAACCTAGACCTCTAGTTACAAAGAATTGACTTGTGTGCAAGGTAGATAGTTCTTTTAGACGAGGTAGCCTTAGGATCTAGAAATACAACACTGGATGGTACTTCACACTCAAGATTTGCAAATATCAAACAAGCAAAAAGAAGAAGATTTAGTGTATTTTCTATTAAACGTAAAAGGATAGGCAATAAAATCCAATTAGACCAAGTAAGTGCCAATTCTTCACAAAAGCGGAGATCGGTGGCCATAGACACCATGTATGAGCATGGTTGATATGAAACCGCGAAGATATATCTTGGGTTCATTGTCAAAAATCATCAACACATGTTATCATAAAATGACTATTATGCATGATTTGTCTATTTATGCATTATAGAGGTAGTGTTGGCTCATTAATTGAGCTACACCCCCCTATGTCTATGCGTACATCTGGAAGGTAAATAAAAGGCTAGTTTAGGTGTGTATGCAAGGTTTTCAATCAAGTAAATTACTTGCGCATATGATATTTAATTCATCCCTCAATTCCTTGAATCTTTTCTCATCAAGTGGCTTGGTGAATATATCGGCAAGTTGGTTTTTGGTGTTGACATAAGAAATAGATATATCTCCATTGGTCATATGATCACGGATGCAATGGAAACTTATTTCAATATACTTGGTCTTGGCATCGAGCATCGTATGTGAGCAATTCTTACAGTGCTTTCATTGTCATAAAAGAGGCAATGTCTTTATCTTAATTTCAAAATCATTTAAACATGTCTCATCCATAATAATTGAGAGAAACAACTTGTGCAAAAATTGTACCCAGCTTCCTTGGAGAAGGTGGCAATAAATTTTGTTTAGTTGAAGACCAACACACATGTTACCTAACCAAAAATTGGAAAGCACCCGAGATTGATTTTTTATCCACTTTGTCACCTCCCAATCCGCATCCGAATAACTCATAAGATAAAACTAGTACTCTAGGGGTGCCATAAGCTATGAGTGGGGTATCAACCAAGTCCATAAGAATTATTTTGACCGCTATCATATGTCTTTCCTTAGTGTTAGATTGAAATCTTGCACACAGAACCACACTAAAACATAATATCCGTTCTAGATGCACAAAGATAAAGCAAAGATCCAATTATAGACCGATAATGTTTTTGATCAACTTGTATACCTTCGTGATCTAGTTTAAGATAAACATTAGTCTTCATGGGAAAACCTAATGTCTTAGAGTTGGCCATATCGAATTTCTTGAGCATGTCTTGAATATATTTTCCTTGGCAAATGAACGTTCCTTCGTTATGTTGCTTGATTTCAAAGCCAAGAAAGAATTTCAATTCTCCCACCATATACATCTCAAATTCACTAGTCATAAGATTATAGAATTGGTATACAAAAGCAACATTAGTAGGTCCAAATTTGTTATCATCAACATATACAAAGAATTCTCCATCAGATCTCTTAGTAAAGATAATGGGATCAATTACGCCAAGTACAAAACCACGGTCTACTAGAAATTCCTTTAAGTGATCATACCAAGCAGGTGCAACTTGTATAAGACACACTATTTTGTAATGGCATTCAAAATTGACGGCTTATATATATGCTAAATCTTGAAAATTTCTTTATTTCAAATATATGTATACTAATTTATAAAAATATTAAATCATAGTTTAAATTATTCGTTGACGGCCGGAAATTAAGAGTGCGTTATATTTTGGGACGGAGGGGGTACTTAACTTAGAAATATACATAATAAACGGAAAATGAAGGCACTATAAGTCATGGTAATGCGTCATATTTTCCATTTATTATCGTACAAGTTGTGAACAAGAAAGCTTAAAATGTTGTTATATCGTCGTGCAATTACCATTAATAAATCACATCTTGAAAATAAACCGATTTCTCTTAAAATCAAAAACCGTGTGAAAAAACTAGGAAAAAGAGTTAGAAACTCGCTTTTCAAATACATTAAGGCGACAAAAAAATTAGTTACACCGATGGTGAAATATATTAAATCCACATATTCAATAGTATAATTCTAAAATAACAAATAAATGAGGTGGTGGTCATCTGGCATGCCGAGGGATAGATAACGGCGACAAGGTTGTTGGTAGGGTCCATATCGCATTAATACTGGTAATGTAAGGAGAAGATGCTTTGTTCATGCGTGGGGAATCCGCGTGGTTGGTGGGTCACATCATGTAGGGCTAGACCTGCTTGTCTGAGTCCTACGTGGCGGCCATGTCTAACGTCTCCGTCACCCTCGGCCGACCCCCAAGGTTAAGGCAGACAAGTTTAACCGGCACATTTTAGGTCGGTCCGGACCGGGGCGTTGGGTCTATTTTCATGTCCGGAACCCCATTAGACCGGCGTGGACTGATTTGGGGGAGGGGACGTTGATTCAATTCTTCATGTCCAGAACCCCATTAGGCCGATGGTGTATCGTTGGAGATGCTCGAGATATTAGGCTTTTAGGGCCGCTTGGATTGTTGGTGCCTTTTCTAGTCCATTATTTACCGGCCGGTTTTTCTGTGCCCAACAAACCGGGCGTATTATAAATAGGACTAGCCAAAGTAGCGCGCGTCGCCGCGCCGTCGATTATTCACTCTTGCATGGCTCGACTTATGCGTCGGGCACTTCAGGGGTTATGCTCTGGTCAAGCAGTCTATGCATGGTCTAGACGTCGTGGCTTGGCTAGCTGGTTTGGCCGCCAGTGCATTGGCCATGAGCGCGTTTAGTAGCCCGCATACACGCGAACCAGCCCCGCCAGCTGCGAGGTCCAATCGATTGGTTGCCTGTGCGAGGTTCTGGGTCAGGCCGGCACGCGCGTCAAAGCATCGTCGGGCCAGGTGGTGTGGAAACGGTCGTATCGATAATTATTCTAGGGCCAGGCGGAGCGGGGCGCTAGCGCTGCATACTCGCGTACATGCGGAAGACGGGTGCTTCTCTCTTCGGAAACACGCGCCATAAATCGCCTAACCGCTCACTCCCCAATCACTTCACTCGCCCTCTTCTCTCACCTCTTGCCGTCGGCGATTCCCCTACCTACGACAGTAACACAACCCGACGGCTCATAGATCTGTAGGTGATGCAAGTGGAAGGCCGGCGACCTCTTCTTCCTTGGTAGTGGTGCATCACGTCATCGTCGACTGTGCTACATCCCGTCTTTCTCGTCGGCTTCAACAATGATGGTAAGACTATCTCCAATATTTTTCACACTCCGATGATGCGTAAATGTTTGGATCAGTGTATGTTATTGGACGTATGTTGACATCCATAGCAGATCTACACGGTTGTAGGGTTAGATCTATGTTTAGAGTAAATTTCGGTGCATTCGGCTGATTTGCTCTATGTTAATCTGTCTGCCACAGCTCTTAGATATCTCAGTAATGTGTATTTTGTGTCCGTTTAGACGTATTGCTTGATCCGATATGTATGTGATGTTTGATTCGATCTAATCGTTGTTGGTATTAATAGATCATCTATTTGAGTATTGTGGTCTTCAGATTCTTATTAGCCCATGTAAGAATTAGGAGGTGATCCTCTACAATCTTGTACATTGTACAAGCTCATTTCTTATGCACAACACTTGGTCGTACGCCCATTTCTTATGCACAACCACTGGTGGAGAACAGGGCATTAGCACCGGTTTGTAAGGGCCTTTGGACCCGGATACAAATCAAGTGCTACGTATCCGGGACTAAAGGCCCCCTCTTTAGAACCGGTCTGTCACCAACCGGTGCTAAAGGCCTCCACGTGGACGCCGAAGAGCGCGCGCAGGCGGAGGACCTTTAGAACCGGTTGGTAAAACCAACCGGTCCTAAAGCTTTTTTTTTCTTTTTTTTTTCCTTTTCTTTTCAGGGTTCCGATTCCGTATTTAGGGTTTAGGGTTTAGGGCGTGTTCCGTATTTTCAGGGTTTCCGTTTACGTGTTTCCGTTTAGTCTTTCCGATTCCGTGTGTCCGTGTTTTGTTTTTTACGAACACGGAATCGGAAACACGTAATCGGAAATACGTATCCGGAAACACCGATTCCGTGTTTGCGGTTAAGTGTTTCCGATTCCGTGTTTGCGGTTAAATGTTGATGCACCAAATAAAAGTACATATATATATATATACATGTAACACGAAGTACTCGACCGAGCATTACATAATTTGAAGTTTGTTTTCAATAGCTGTATACTTGCATAGAGAAGTGAGCTAGCTATTGGTTCATAGGATGGAAAAATTCTTCGCCTTCATCTATGACTTGCGTGAGGAAAAATCCTGCCAATTCCTCTGCAACTGCCTTGCAACGTTGGATTGGTTTGAGCATCGCCCGCTTTCGTTGCATCTTTAAAAGAAGTAGATGAAAACAATTAAGTTATGAACAACTAAATATAATTGATGGCAACATAAATAAAGTTGTGAAGATCCGGTTACGTACCTCTAGATTTCTGGAAGTACGGGATTTCTCATTGATAATCCTGTGAATGAACTCGCAAACGTAGTATCCACAATAATCAGTTCCCTGTGGTTGTTGCGGGGCTTTCTATATACGAGAACATAATTCAGTCAAATTAATAATAATCAAGAGAATGGTAATGGTATTGAAACCAGGGTACGTAGTACTACTTACTTTGTTAATCTGAAAGTGGAGTTTGTCTGCCCATGTACCGGGTTCTTCCTTGATGAACATTTGCCAAACACTGGCCGACAAAAGAAAAATGAATACAAGAGTTAATTATTACTTACTTGACATCAGGAAATGAATGAAAAAGAGGCCGATGAACGAAAGAGGCCGATATATATATATATATATATATATATATATATATATATATATATATATATATATATATATATATATATATATATATACCTTTGAAGCATCTGAGGTGCGCTCTTCCATGTGTCAGCGTCCCAGGTTAACGAGTCCCAGACTTCAACTTGTCCTTGATCGATTCTAATGATGAACAATATGAAGTGGGACGTGCGCACGTGTACACACGCAGTCATGCATACTCATCAATTACATTTAACATCAGGTAAGCAAAATGGAATGTCTACAAGACAGTAACACTCACTTGAATCCGTAGGGCCAAAGTATTTCTTTTTTGGTACTTTGTCGCTTTAAAAACCTTAGCAAATCATCCGGTGTATCCTTGTTGAACTTTTCTATTGTGTCTTGATGATACGAATACGGGTCAATGAACCCAAAGTCCCAGATTCCTGCCGGCCTGCATTCACGAATCTTCATTCTGCATAGTAGCGTACAAAAAGAATGTCGCGAGTGATAATTATACGGGCAACGAACGCGAGCTTAACTAAATAATTAAATTACACAAATAAATCACTTACAAACAGTAGCACCTGAGGATAGACTTGTCGAGGGCACGTTGATTGTACATCTGGAAGAATTCATCGAACCCAAGCTCCACACTGTACTCTCTGAAGTAGTGTTGATCCTGAACTGCCGCCATGATATATTCTCTCTTTTGCCTTGCGGCCTCCAAGTACCAATCATGTAAATTCCGTAGTTGGGTTGTTAGAGCAGTAGGATTTTAGACCAAAGGATGCTCGGGCTTGTATTTATATACCACATCAGCAATAGCGTAACCCACATCGCCCATGCGTGGACCGGACACTGAAGCATGGTCAGATAACACCTTGAGCGGGGAAATTGACCGTGCTTCTTGTTGTCCGAGCTGGGGAACTTGTTTCCCGCATTTCGTCTGCTCCGCCTGCTTCATCTGCTCCGCCTGCTTCATCTGTGCGGTGTGCATCTTTTCAATGTACCGTTCATAGTCTGAAAGGGGCGGCGGTGGCGGCGGTGCAGGATAATATAAGTTGTCGATGGTCCACTCAATTTTCCACTTTGGGATGTTCTTCAGAGTTTCCTTCCAGACGTCTGGAGGGGGCTTCAAGGGAAACCGTGTGAACCATGCTTTGCTTTTGGCTTTCACGACCTCGGCTAGTTCCTCCGGAGTCATCAGGCCTGGTAACGTCGGGGGAGTCTCGACTTTCTTGGGTTTCCTTGGTCTCTTCTTGGGAGGAGTCCCGTTTCTTCTGAACTGGAGCTTCCGCTTTGCCGTACCCGTAGTGGGCGCATCCGTCGGCTCACGGGAGTGCACGGGCGATGGACCCTTGGCCTCGGGCTCCCAATCTTCGTTGTGGGGTGGACTTGGAGGTGCGTTGGGGGGTGGACTTGGAGGTCGTGCATTCTCTGTACGAAAGTGAAAAAATTATTAAAAATAGGCTTACATGTGGTGCAACATTCAGTAATTGGTGGAGGTGGTGCATTTGTACCTGGAGGAGTCGGTGGCCTTGGCGCCGCGTTAGGAAACACGATGTGTTTCTTATTCCACAAGATGATACCAAGCTCCATTTCTCCCAGTGTCTTCTCGCCTTCACCTCCAGGAATATGGAGATCAATTGAATAGCATCCCGGCGTAATTGTTGACAACCCGACACGAGCATGGGGTGCTGGAATCTGACCACCATGGTAGATTGCTCCAGGTTGATTCGGTAAAGCATAGCCTGACGCCACCCTAAAGGATATGTTCCCATTGGCATATGTATCTCACAGTTTGTCTTCTCCGTGATATCATCCACGGGGTAGTGAGGCGCCGACGGTTCGACTGCACGACCGTCTTCTAGCTGCAGCTGCGTGGAACCCACGCTGCTTCTATGCTGAGATGGGACGGCATCTGCTACAGGATCGTCTTCTATTTGCAGCTGATCAGGTGCAGGACGATGTTCTACCTCCTCTTTAGTGTCAGGTATAGGGTGTCCCCCTTTCTCCAAGAGAAACGCCACATTCTCTTCTAATGTCGATATCCGTTTCAGCGCCTTCTTCTTGCTTTTACCACGGCTTCTGTAAGTGCCAAGGTCCGCTGAAAACCCTTGGCTCCACGGGGTAGTGGCTCCAAAGCCTCGTGTTCGTCCCCACTTTTCGTGGTTCCCGAGTGCCTTCGTCAGCTCGTCGTTCTCTCTATCGGGAACAAAAGTTCCTTTTCGAACAGCTTCTATTGCCTTCTCTAGTTCTGCTACGACATTTGTTATTTTTTCCGACCATGGTCCCTCCGCAACAATCATCCCAGTCTCAGCGTCCAACGTTGCCCCATGCGCGAACAACCAGAACTTGGACCTATCGGGCCAGTCATGTGTCTGTGGAATGATACCTCTTTTCACAAGCGCATCTTCATAGCTTCGCCACCTAGGCAGGACAGTCATGTAGCCACCTGACCCCAAAATATGGTGATATTTCTTCTTCTTCGCATTGTCCTTATTTGTGGCTGATCGGGATGCAAAGACACCAGATTTCTTGTACGCCTTAAAATCATCCCAAGCGTCACTTATCTTCACTAGGTGCCCAGTAAAAACTGGATCTTCGTCCTTATATTTCTTCCACAGGTCTTTCTTCCACCTCTGGAATTGTGTGGCCATCTTCTTCAAAGCCCACTCCTCGACTTTCTTCTTCTTATCTTCCGCTACGCTGAAATTTAGCCATACCGTGTCGCAAAGAATTTTTTTCAATCTGTCATCGACATAAGTAGCTCCAACGTTGGCGCCGGTCTTCGGCTTATTCCATTCTATTAAGTTGATCGGGACCAGGTCTCTTACAACAACTCCGCACTGATTTATGAATTTGCGATAAGTTTCTGGGGGCTCCAGTGGTTTTCCATCAGCAGTAACTGTATCGACCGGGAACATTGCGGTATCTTTCAACCTTGCGGCCGGGCCTCGTTTCGACTTTGTCTCAGTACTTGCGCTAGCTGTTCCGGAGGGCGACTAAACGGGAAAATAATGATTCGTTAGTAAGTGCAATACAAATTAATTGTTGCGTCAACAGTGACTTGAGATATACATTGGCAGAGTTTGTTCTGGAGGGCACTTCTGCATCCTCGATGTTGTCGTCGTCATCATCTACTACATCTTCTATATTCTCATCTCTGTCACCGGAGTCGTTCAAAAATTGATTGCTAAACGCCTGTCCACCGTCGTGATCATGATATATGGCCGTTGCATCTTAAAAAATCATCTGGCCCATGTATCTTTCCTTCTCCGCCTCACCCATTCCCGCGAGCTGATCGGCGTGGGGATCCATAGCTCAACACCTGCTAGTAAAATTTATAAAATGAAGAACACTTAGCAAAATTATTTCATCGGACACTTAGCAAAATTATTTCATCGGACACTTAGCGAAATTATTAAATCGGACACTTAGCGAAATTATTTCATCGGACACTTAGCGAAATTATTTCATCGGACACTTAGCCAAATTATTTCATCGGACACTTAGCGAAATTATTTCATCGGACACTTAGCCAAATTATTTCATCGGACACTTAGCAAAATTATATCATCGGACACTTAGCGAAATTATTTCATCGGACACTTAGCGAAATTATTTCATCGGACACTTAGCGAAATTATTTCATCGGTTATTTATATAGAGAATGTGGCATATTTTAAATTTAAACAGAAAAAATTCTCCAAGTGTAGCTAATTATAATTACTAAAAATTCTAATTCTAGCTAATATATTTTAAATTTATATGTCCAAATATTTTTCTAATTTTAAAAATTCTACTTCTAGCTAATTCGAATTCTAATTCGAATTCTAATTCTAATTCTAAAAGTAATTGTAATAATAATTCTAACTGCAAATAATAATTCTAATTCTAATTAGAACTAAACAGAAAAAAAAAACTTACTGTTGGGGGGTGATGTCGCGTGTACGTCACTGCTTGGGTCGGCCGGAGTCGGGACGGCGCGCGGTGGGAGGCAGAGGGAGACGCGCGGTGGGGAGGCAGAGGCCGCGGCGGCGTCGGGGCCGCGTGTGGGCGGCGATGGGGCGGCGGAGGCGGACGACGACGGCGACGGAGGCGGGGCCGCGGTGGGGAGACGCGCGCGCGGTCTCGGGTCGGTGGTGGGAGGCAGAGGGAGGCGACGCGACGTCGGGGCGCGCCCGGGGCGGCGAGGCGTACGGCAACGAGCAGATGACGGCGAGGCGGACGGCGACGCGCGGCAGGAGCAGGGCTTCGCCGTAGTAGAAGCAGAGAGGACGCGCGCGAAGAATGAAGTGAAATTTTTTCGCTAAGTCCTGGATACCTGCCCCTGTACAGACCTTTAGCACCGGTTTGTGTTAACAACCGGTGCGAAAGTGTCTGTAACACCGGTTGTTAACACAAACCGGTGCTAAAGATCCTGTACAGGGGCCACACTTTATCTTTTTTTTTTCTTTTTGCTGTTTCCTTTTTCTTTTTCCTGTTTCTTCTTTTATTTTTCCTGTTTGTTTCCCTTTTCTGTTTTCTTTTACATTTATTTATAAAATCAAAGTAGACTCAAAAAATTGTAATATCAAATATTTATAAAAACAAATTTATATTTTCTCATATTTTGTGTAAAAATTGTCTAAATGTCTTTTAAAACAATAAAAAAATAAAAAATAAGGTATTTATCAAACTAATTTGAAAATATAAAGAAATTTTTTTGTGTCCTTTTTCTTTTTCCTGTTTCTTCTTTTATTTTTCTTCTTTTACTTTTCTTTTTTGTTTCCCTTTTCTATTTTCTTTTACATTTATTTATAAAATCAAAGTAGACTCAAAAAATTGTAAAATCAAATATTATAACAACATATTTATATTTTCTCATGTTTTGTGTAAAAATTGTCTAAATGTCATTTAAAATAATAAAGCATTAAGTTAAATGTGAGGATGCACGGCAGGACGTATGATGGCGAATCCGGATGTTTTGTATTTGCTCGATGAACTGAATATATGATTTATCAAACCTTAAAGGGGGGGTGTAGAACAAAACAAACGGTATCGCCATCATACAGCCCAACCGTGGCTACTGGGTGCATATATGCATACCAAATGCACGCCAGGACGTATGATGGCGAATCCGGATGTTTTGTATTTGCTCGATGAACTGAATATATGATGTATCAAACCTTAAAGGGGGGTGTAGAACAAAACAAACGGTATCGCCATCATACAGCCCAACCGTGGCTACTGGGTGCATATATGTATACCAAATGCACGGCAGGACGTATGATGGCGAATCCGGATGTTTTGTATTTGATCGATGAACTGATTATATGATGTATCAAACCTTAAAGGGGGTGTAGAACAAAAGAAACGGTATTCTCTGGATTCATCAGGACTTGGAAAAAGATCTTCTTCTCTTCCTTGGTAAGAGCGTAGCTGGCATGACCTTTGAAATTCTATGGATTTATTAGGTCGTCTCGTTCGTGCATACGTTGGTGGTGCAGCCGTGCTTTTGGTGTATCTCTCGACTTCTTCTCATGCACGCCCAATAAGTTTAGCAGGTTCACACAAATATTTATCGTCACGTGCATCACGTCGATCGCAGAGCGAACCTCTAAAAATTTCCAATAGGGTAGTTCCCAGAATATAGATTTCTTCTTCCACATGGCTACGTGGTTGTCGGCGTCATTTGGAACAAATTGTGCGCCAGGACCCTTACCAAAGATTACTTTTATATCTTTGACCATGTCATATATATTAGTACCTTTAGGGAGGGTTGGCTTCCTCCGTGTATCTGCCTCACCTTTGAAATGCTTTCCTTTCTTTGTTACGGGATGCCTGTCTGGAAGAAATCGACGATGCCCCAGGTACATATTCTTGCCTGTATGTATACTTTCAGTCTCGCCTAAACAAGTGTGTGCATGCGCTGTATCCCTTGTTTGACTGTCCTGAGATGTTACTAAGAGCGGGCCAATCATTGATGGTTACAAACAGCAACCCTCGTAGGTCAAATTCCTCTTGTTTGTACTCGTCCCACAAATTTGAGACATGTGAAGCATCGTCCGTTCTATTGCAAGGAATGAAATATTCCATCTTAGAGAAAGGATCAACAACGGCAAAGATTGAGTCCACGTTTGGTTTAGTGTGTGGTAGTCCTAACACAAAGTCCATGCCAATGTCACTGCAAGGTGTGTGTGGTGTAGGCAATGGTAAGTAAAGACCATGAGGATTGGAAGTAAACTTAGCTCGGAGACATGTAGGACATCGCTTGATGAGTCTTTAAACTTGGTGCCACATCTTAGGCCAATAGTAGTCGTTGGAGCATGGCGTAGGTCTCGTCCCTTCCAAAGTGTCCCATGAGGCCTCCTTCATGTGATTCCTTCAATAACAACAAACGAAAAGAGGACTCTGGAATACACAATTTGTTAGCTTCAAACAAGAAACATTTGTGGAGATAGTAGTTATCAAAACCTCGATTGTGTAAGCATTTCTTGAAAATGGGCCCAAAGAAAACATTGGAAGAGTATAAGTATTTGATCTCATCCAAACCAATCACATTGATTTCAAGGCGGGTAAGAAGACACTCTTTTCTAGACAAAGCATCCGATACAACATTTTGTTTACCTCTCATGTACTTAATGATGTAAGGAAAAGATTCAATGAATTATACCCATTTAGCATGACTTTTGCTCAAATTGGCTTGGCTTTTCAAATATTTCAAAGATTCATGATCTGAATGAATAAAACATTCTTTAGGAAAAAGATAGTGTTGCCAAACTTCCAAGACTCTAGCCAAAGCAAATAGTTCCTTGTCATAAGTTGGGTAATTGAGTCTAACACCATCTAAGTTCTCTCTATGGTAAGCCACACGTGATACGTAATAAATGTATCGATAATTTATGTTGTTCCATGTTGTTTTCGTGTTATTTGCTACATGTTTGCTATACACTTTATATCATTTTTATCGATTTTATGGGACTAACCCGTTGACAAGATGCCACAGAGCCAGTTCGTATTTTCTGCTGTTTTTAGTTTCAGAAAAGTTGTTCTAGAAATATTCTCGGAATTGAAAATTTCGAAGCCCAGGAGTCCTAGAATTCCCGAAGGTTCTACGGAGTCCGGAAGAGACCCGGAGGGGGGGGGGCACACCGTAGGGCGGCACACCCACAGGTCGAGCCACGAGGTGGTGTGGGCCCCTCGGGCGCCCACCGCCATCGCCCTTTCGCCTATTTATTCCCCTGGATAGTTAACCCTAAAAGGATACCACTTTACTAAGAAAAACACCTGAGGCCGCCGTTATCGTCAACCCGAGACCGGGAGTGTTCTAGAGTTCTCCCCGGCACCCTGCCGGGAGGGGAAATCATCACCGGAGGGCTCTACACCACCATGCACGCCTCCGGAGTGATGCGTGAGTAGTCCATCCTTGGACAACGGGTCCATAGCATCATCTAGATGATTGTTCTCTCCACTTTATGCTCATGTTTAGATATCGTGAGCTGCCCTACATGATCGAGATCATCTTATTGTAATGCTACATGTTGTGTTTGCTGGGATCCGACGAATGTTTAATGCTATGTCTCTTGATTATCAAGCTATAATGTTATCTTCATGTGTATGTTATTTATGATCTTGCATGCTCTCCGTTGTTAGTAGATGCTCTGGCCAAGTAGATGCTAGTGACTCCAAGAGGGAGTATTTATGCTCGATAGTGGGTTCGTGCCTCCTTTGCATATGTGCTCGAGTGACAGAAACGTGACGGATGGAGGATGTGATGTTGCCATTAGGGAGAAAACAACAATGTTTACATTGTATACATTACACATTTTGCTTAATACGATTATCTATTGCGTGCAACTTAATATCCAAGTTTTGTTCGAATGATACTCCGAGGGTGGATTATTAGTCATAGATGCAGTTGGATAATGGTCTATGAGTCTTGTTGTAATGCCCGCATGAATCACATAGCAATCATCATGTCATGAATGTTTCAATATCTATCAATTGTCCAGCTGTAATTTGTTCACCACACATGATATCTATCTTTTATAGAGAGACACCTCTAGCGAACTGTGGACGTCGGTTCATTTTCTCATACTGATAATACAACCACTGCAATTACTGTTTTCACACTGTTTCCACTGTTTTCACACTGCTACTATTGTTTTCACATTGTTCTCCTACTGTTTTCCACACCATACATTTAACCTTTTTGTTAAGCAAAACCGGTGAGATTGACAACCTCACTGCTTTGTTGGGGAAAAGTGATTTAATTGTGTTGTGTAGGTTCCATGTTGTTACTCAACCGGCAGTGCGCCCTGCCATCTCAGCTGCATCAACCTTCAGAAGTTACTTCTTTCTCCTACTGGTCGATTCAACCACTAGTAGAGAAGTGTCTTTCTGTAGATGGCTTTTTGTGGCGCACCATGTAGTTATGCGCCACAGAAATTTATTTTTGTGACGCACGGGGGAAAAGAGGAATTCTGTGGCGCACGGGACTGGGGTGCGCCACAGTAAATAGGAATTCTGGGGCGCACGGGACAGATGTGCGCCAAATATACTGGGGCCCACACCAATCATTGCCTCACTATATTCTATGGCGCATGGTGGTTAGTGCGCCACAGAAATGTTTCTCTGGCGCACCACTGTCCTGTGCGCCACAGAATTCCCATCCCTAAATTTCTGTCCACGCACGAACTCCAACCCCCCCCCCCCCCCCCCCGCCGCCGCCGGAACGACTTTCTAGTTTTTCACGGGAGAGTTGGAGGTCTAAAAAGCATCAAAAAAATAAATCCCTTATAGATGCACAGAGAGTTTAAGGTCTATTTTTTTTATCAAATTTTAAAATATAAATTTCGACTTTCTAAGAAAAAGTTCGTTAAAAAAATTAAAATGGGCATAACTTTTGCATACGATGTCGAAAAAAAAAGATCAAGATATTAAAAAAAACTAGAGAGAAAAAGCGCCCGTGCCCCACCCCGGCCTCACTGTTGCGAGCCATAGTCGAGTTTCGAGGTACTCATTTTACTCACGAGTTTCAAGTTTTAATTCCAGCCCTAGTCTTCCCCTTGTATAAATCTCAGCATTATTTCCTTGTTAAAAACTACTCCACTAATGATCGAATTACAAAAGGGACCACAAGTTGGTTATATGTTTAAACAGGGGATACATAAAATAGATAGATGGTCGAACTCTGCCCATTCAATTAGCAAGACATGATCTGCAAGACGTTTTCCCGATTAACTAAGAAACACCCACTGAACCTGAAGAACGACTCTGCAACTAGACATGGTACCACACGCAACTAGACATGGTACCACACGACAATTTTTTTTATTTTAATATGTTTTTTTCGAGGCACAGAGAAGAGAAGATCGAGCTAGATATGTCCCTCTTCTTTTCTTAGGACCAACTAGTGTACATGATTATTTATTATGACCCAGATCACAAAAGTTTGACATCTATAGAAATATGTAGAAGTATTATGGACGGATGAATGAAACAACATCACTAGAGCAGAGATTATTTAACTGATGGAAGAGGCCTAGCCTTCCATGGAGGGTTCATGGGCACTTTGGTTTGCCGTTCTTGGAGTTGACCATGTTGGCGTAGCAGGGGCACTGGCCGCGTGTGTCCTGGCCGGTGCCGGACGGGACACAATTGCACTTGCCACAGCAGATGTTGCACATCCTGTTACACATCTTGTTCTTCCAGTTCCTGCCGCAACGCGCCTCGCACGCCGACGTGCAGTCTGTCGTTCGTCGACATCGATCATGTATGTTCAGAGTTCAGCTATATGTTTGAGACGATATGGATGGAGGACACATTATGCAAATCGTATATAGGTACGCACCTATCTTTGTTTCCCCAAGCAGAGACCTCTCGCCGCCACCCATCACCTGCATATATGCATGCAGAGTTAAAAGGTTATTAGGAACATGCATGGAATGTATACACAAATGCGTCTAGCTAGCAAAGGATCATGTGTATCTTCAGAGTCGGCAAATTGTGTGGAAGAATCTGACTGTAAAAGAAGTAGGTGATTCAGAAGACCAAAAAGGAAAAAACAGAGGAAAATAAAAAAATCGATGGCGTGTGTGACGTTCGGTAGAAGTTCTGCAAATGAGCGCATGTGTGGATGATACACAAGTTGCAGATCCTGTTGATTTTCAGAAGAGCAAACAGAATAGCAGAGGAACATCTACGGATGGCATTCCCTGGACGTTTTGCGGATTATCCTTCTCCAAATTAGGAGCCCAAATACGAGTAACTTTATATGCTGGAGCTGATTAGCTTAATAACTAGTATGCAGATGGCAATAACTGTAACATACTAGTAATGTCTATGCTGGGATTTGTTCAGGCGAGAAGTATATTTTTGATTTGTTTACCGAGGAGGAATCATCGATGGCGTCGACAGATGCGAAGAAGAAGACGAGGGCAAGGAGGAGGACGGCGAGGAGAGGCTTGGAGGACGCCATGGATGATGATGAAGTATCGATGCGAGTTGGTTACAGCTTGAATTTAGCAAATGTGGAGGCGTTCTCGGGCTAAGAAAGCATTTACTATATGGAGCTATCATTGGCAAAACTTCCGTGCCCGCCGGACTAGCTAGCTAGAAACACGGCCGGACGTGTGCGCCTATTTTGGTTCTGACCACTCGCTCAACTATGCAGAGGGACCAGAGAAAAGAAAAAAAAAATAGTGGACGATGAGAGGCGAAAACAGTTTACCAGAGAATCGTCGGAACCGGGAGCCAGCAGCTGCGCGTCCACCGCCGGCGTGACGACGGCGAGGACGATGAGGAAGACGACGGTTGAGGATGCCATGGAGATGGAGTAGTGATGGAAAACGGGACCTTGCAGATCGGCTAGTGTCGGCTAACAGTCCCGCTTGAACCCAAGGGGCCATGCATATGCCTTTTCAACCTGCCCTGTACGTGTCGGTGCGCGTCATAGCGTCCAGCACGGGTGTGCAGTTAGCACGCTGTTTCCGTGGGCTCGCAGAAATAGAACGGAAACAATATCTCACTGCTACAACTTTCCTGAAATGCATGTACGTACGTGCACCCACCACTCTGACCAGCACCCAAGAACAGGTAAGATGGTAGATAGGGTGATCAAGAAAGTTAAGATTTCTCTGGTGGTCTTTGGATGTGATATTGCTGAAAGCAGAACGTAATAAGATTGAATTCAATATATATCTAGAATGGTACCATTTATTTTTGAAACCATCCCCTGCTACCACTAGTGGGACATGTACGTGGGGGTGTCCACTAAGCCCACTGAATTATCACCATCCACAAATTTAGCTACGAAAATAAAAACCGTATACAAATTGACTACTTAAATTGAACTAGGCTTTAAGTGGGCATCCCACGGGCTGCCCACTTACAATCTAACTCGCCCACCAGCCGAGCGAACAATCACTCTATCTTCCTTTTCTACTAGCCCCTGAAAAATCTCCATAAGAGAACCTTGCCATTCAGTGAATTTAGGCGCTGCTGTCCATTTATACGGAGTACATTGATTCTAACTCACCTATCGCATTTCTCTACAAAGGACAGTATACATAATTTTATTTGCTACGACATCATAAATAATATTTGATCATGAAAGATATCGACATGAAGGCACCGGTCTGAGGAACTTAAATGGCAGCGTGTACTTATTAGCAATGTGTCATGCATATAAGCAACCGAATCCTGTTGTAGCGAGATGAACACCTGAAATTGAAAAACCTAAGCACTAGTGTTCATTTTGTTTGCTCTAGGCTGTAGTAAGAAGATGTGGAAGAATATGGAGGTGATGAGGGCTTCATGTGGCATCGGTGGTTAGATTATGATATGTGGGAATGGGATACGTTGGTAATGGGAGTATTGCAATATCTATAGTTGGTCGATCATAGGGAGCATGTAGTATTTAGTCCCATAAGAGGTGATCTACACATATTGATATTGTTCATGCGTGGAACTTCCATCTGACTCTCACGGACATGTACCAGTTCAAACAGCAGATCCCCTCAACTTGTTCTCATAGATCTTGGTCTCCTTGAGAGGTTTACTATACGGGAGATTGCTACTGGGTACATGAATTTCCTTTCACCTAAGTAATGAGCTTGTAAGTAGAAAATTACTATTGTTTGTGTTTACAGTGAAGACATCAAGGTAGTTAGTGCTAGGTGATATTGTAATATTTGGCATTTTCATGCTGAGATCAGAAACAATTAATTATCTAAATATCGCTCAATATTTTTGTCAGATGATTTGTCACAATCACTAGAGGAAAACGACCCTCTAGTACCGGTTGGCACTAGTAGGAAACTGTCTATAGCCACCCCTATACTGCTGGCGAACAAGATTACAGCTTCGTCAGCGCTATTACCGCTGGCGAACATGGTTATCAGTTCGCCAGCACTATTCCTATTACAGCTGGCGAACAGGCCAGTGAGTTCGCCAGCGCTAAGGGTGGGGCCCCCTGCGCGCGCACCCGCCCCTTCCTGGAACTACTACTGGCGGACAACCTCCTCTATTTGCCAGCGCTACGAGGGTTACCGCCGGCGATCAGCTCTGCTTGTTCGCTAGCGCTAACATGTGGGCCCAGGGCGCATGTTAGCACTGACGAACAGGCAGAGCTGTTCGCCAGCGGTAATCCCCCAGATCTGCAATAAGTGACACCCCCACCCACTTTCCCCTCCCGCACTCTCTTCTCAACCTTGTCCCCTTCTCTCTCTTGCTCGAATTAATACCAATTTCCCCACCCTCCTACTCTCTTTTTGAACGGACTAAAATTATTTTAGTTGGTATATCTAGGTTTATCTCCCTCCCAACACCCTTTCTACCCAAAGGTTTCCCTTCCTAGGCATCTAGATATAGAATTACCCCCCTCTCTCCAAAGCTCCAAAATTCTCCGGATATCATCTCGTGTAGCCACCTAATCATTTTAGGTGGGATGATTGCTTATATATAATTAAATGAGTTTGTATGAATTTTATCCGGAAACACGCGATATTACATATATGTGTGAAATTTCACCGGATTCAATACGGTCGTGTGTGATGGAGACGTTAAATGTGTGTAATTTTCTATGGAATGAAATTGAGTAGCCAACTATTGCCGGAATGTTGATTCGTTTCCGTCTCGGCATAGTTTGTCACGCCCTAATAACCTCCTATTTGTACGAAGGTCATGCCGAATTTTTTCGTGAATACGACATGAAGTAAAATTTTGGATATGAAAATGAGTTGCCACTTTGATGGAATGTTGATTCATTTCCGTCTCGGCAAAGTTTTGCACTCCTCTAACCTTCAATTTGTAGGAAGGTCATGCCGATTTGGCCGCAAGGGGATACGATGTCCATGTCGAAAGTGCAAACTAGGGGGCTTGCTCAACCCCTTTACCGGAGACTTGCTCAGTCACCTCCTCAGGTATGGTTTCATGGATGGGCACAACAGTCAGTGGATAAGTGATGATGTAGATGATGAAGTCCATGGGAGGGGGGGGCGGTGATAGGAAATGATGTGCAGCAGGACAATAACAATGACCGACAAGAACTACAATAGGACCAAGATGAGACTCATGATCCCGCACATGATCATGGAGAAGATGCTGAACAAGACGTGGAAGAAGACGAGGACACAGGGACACCCCTAACGGAAGTTGTGCGTGACCCTCATCTAAAAGAACTACTTTTGAGAAAGACGACTAACTCGAGATCTGCTGCTAGAGAGCAATCTAACCTGGCGCAAGTAGAGATAGACTCGAAGACACCGTTGTATGTAGGCTGCGGTCCGAGAGAGTCCCGCCTGAGAGTGGCGCTCGATGTTCTGCAGATGAAGGCGAGATACAAGTAGAGCGACATAAGCGTCGATGCAAGTCTGCAATACTGGCACGATATCCTTCCAGAGGGCAACACGTGTCCTAAAAGTTGCAACGAGGCCAAGAAAGTCGTGTGCCCCTTTGATTTACCGCACGAGAAATACCATTTATGCATCAACGATTGCTACAATTATAAGAAAGTGGACGCAGACAAGACCATTTGTCCATTTTGCAACATCGCTCGATACAAAAAAGGGAAGAAGAAATCTCCTCGAAAAGTTGTGTGGTACTTTCCGCTTATTCTCCGTCTTTAACGGTATTTCGCGGACTGCAAGGAAGCAGAGCTCATGCGCTGGCATGCGAAAAGGAGGAAGAAAGTTTTGAAAGATCCAAAGCGGAGTGAAAAAGTAAATCTGACACATCCGTCCGATGCAAGTAAATGGAAAGCAGTCGATTGTGAATATGCAACGTTCGGGGTGGAGGCAAGGAACATCAGGTTGGGTGTGAGCACCGACGGACTCAATCCGTTTGGCAACCAGAGCAGCACCCATAGCACCTGCCCCGTGTTTGTATGGATGTACAACATCCCCCCTGGTTGTGCATGAAGAGAAAGTATATTCACATGAGTATGCTAATTCAAGGGCCGAAACAACCAGGCAACGACATCAATATATACATGAAGCTTCTTAAACATGAGCTGGACACGCTATGGGCTGAGGAAGGGGTGAACACATGGGACGCCTTCGGTGAACAATATTTCCCAATGAGAGTTGTCTTACTTTGTATGGTTCACGACCTACTCGTATACGGATATGTGGCGGGCCAGGTGTGCCACAGACATACCGGTTGCATGAGGTGCATGGATGACCCCATGTTTATGTAACTTCCGAAAGATCCTGGGTCTTTGAAAACAGTTTTCGTTGGCCATCGAAGGTGGCTACCCAACAAAGACCCATGGAGAAGACGAGGAGACCTTTTTAACGGTGAAGATGAGCTCCGAGGGACCTCCACGTAAGAGGTGCGGCGAAGAAATCTACAAGTTGCTGAATGATTGGAAGGAATGGCCAGAGCGGGGAAAGAAGCAAAAAGCGCCAAAACCGCTTCTGCATGTATGGAAGACGAGGTCGGTTTTTTGGGACTTGCCATACTGGCCCATTCTCGATACGCCTCACTGCCTTGATGTGATGCATACCACGAAAAATGTGTTTGAAAGTTTGTTTGGCATGCTGCTCAACATGCCGGAGAGGACCAAAGACGGGCTGAAAGCAAGAAACGACCTGAAATATTTTGGTATTAGGGTAGATCTTAGGGGGGACGCCTGGATGATGACGACGACGACCAATCGTGTGATGAGAAGATAGAGGGTCGCAAGGCCAAAAGGGTTAAGAGGAATGACTATTACTGCGCCCCTCTTGCTTCACTCTTAGTCCGGACGAGATCACAAAATTGATGATGTGCCTTCTCGGAGTCAAAGTCCCTAGTGGTTACTCGGGGCTAATAAGCAGATTCCTAGACGTGCAGAAACAAAAGTTCAGCGGGATGAAGTCGCAGATAATTCCGGTTGCGATCCACGGGATAATGGGCAAGCACATCCGGGAAACCCTGTTTGGCATGTGTAACTTCTTCGACGTGATATCTCAAAAGTCGATCACGGGGAAGAAGATCTCAAGGCTGCAGGAAGACATTGTCGTGATACTATGCGAGCTTGAGATGTACTTTCCACCATCATTCTTTGACATATGTGTTCATCTGTTGGTCCATATCGTGGACGATATCATCCATCTCGGGCCGTTGTTCCTCCATAACATGATGCCGTTTGAAAGGATGAATGAGGTCACCAAAGGATTTGTTCGCAACAGAGCCCATCCGGATGGAAGCATCATTTAGGGCTTTCTCACCGAAGAGTGCATCTCTTTCTGCACGAATCATATTGACGTGGAGGACCCTGTTGGTCTGCCCAGAAACAAGCACATTGGCAAGCTTGATGGAGTAGGTCACAAAAATGGACGTAGAGAAGTGCATGTGGATCGGGCTTATCGATGCACCGACTTTAACATGGCAAACTTAGTAGCTCTCCAACACATTGACATGGTCGATACTTGGGTGGAAAAACACAAGAGCTCGATTAAGAAAAAGTACACTGAACAAGGCAAGCGGAGGACCGAAGGAGAAATAATCACAGAGCATAAATCCACTTACTTGTGTTGGTTTAAAGATGAGATCGTCACTAATCCACCGCCAAGGGATTGTGCAAAAAATAATCTATTGTACGCCTTGGCACATGGCCCCACTCCCAACCTAGCGACGTTTCAAGCATATGATATCAACGGGTTCACTTTCTACACAGAGGAGAAATACAAAACTTCCGATTATCCAAACTCAGGGGTAACGATGGAATCCAACACAGGTGACAAAAAGTTAAGATACTACGGAAGGATCGAGGAGATATGGGAGCTTAACTACTCTGGAGATAAGGTGCCTATGTTTAATGTCAGATGGGCTAGGATGTCGACCGTCAGAAAAGAAGACCAATACTTTAGAACCATGGTTATTCCAGAAGCCGGAACTTCATCAAGCGCGAATGTCACAACGCAAAGTGATCCATGGGTATTGGCTAAGCATGTGTCCCAATGCTTCTTCATAACAGACCCAGCAAGGCCTAGCCGTGTTGTCGTGAGGAGAGGGAAAAGAAATATCATTGAAATGGAGGAGTCGTTGACGAGGACGAGTTCGACACGTTCGGCGACCCAAATATTGACGATGATCAAGAAGATCATGATGATAGTCATGCAACAAACACCACAAGAAGAAGCAGAACAACAACGCTACCTAGGAATGGTCTTCCATTCAAACGAAGAAGTCATGATGTGGGGCTAAATTATGCAACTGCGACCAAAAAAGGCAAAAAGATCAAACACAGAGAAACTATGTATATATTTGTCTGCCTTGTATGCGACGAAACTATGTATATGTATGGATAAACTGGTCTGATGTGCACTTATTATAAATTTAATGTACCTTGTTCTATATTTGAAATGTGTGGACTTATTATTTGAAACATAAAGGAAATAATGGAAAACAAAATAAAACAATAGAAAATATAAAGGAAACAACGGCAAACAATAGAACACATAAAGAAAAACAACAGAAAACATAAAAGAAACAAGAGAAAACAAAATAAAACATGAGAAAAAAAAGGAAATAAGAGAAAACATAAAGGAAATAATAGAAAACATAGAAAAACAATAGAAAACATAAAGAGAACAAGAGAAAACAAAAAAGGAAATAATGGAAAACAAAATAAAACAATAGAAAACATAAAGGAAACAAATAGCAAACACGAAGGAAATATTGGAAAACAAAATAAAACATGAAGGAAAACAACTAAAAACAAAAGAAAACATGAAGAAAATAAAATTTAACAATAAAAAACAAAAAGAAAACAAGAGAAACATGAAGTAAATAATGGAAAACAAAATATATCAATAATAAAAAATGAATCAATTCAACGAAATAAAGAAAAAATAAAACAGTAATGTTTTTTTTTGTCTTTTTTTGGTGTTGTGTGTGTGCTGTGATGATGGTGTGTGTGATGTGTGTGTGTTTTCTGTGGTGATGGTGTGTGTTGTGGTGATGGTGATGGAGTGTGTTGTGGTGATGGTGATGAATATGGTGGTGATGGTGATGCATATGGTGGTGATGGTGTGTGGTGATGGTGGTGTTGGTGATGGTGGTGGTGTTGGTGGTGATGGTGGTGATGTTGATTGTGTGGATGATGACGGTGACGATGGTGTGGATGGTGTGGATGGTGACAATGGTGTGTACGGATGATGAAAGTGATGGTGGTGTGGATGTGCCCACCTTTGTGTGGATGACGATGATAATATGAGGATTGGGATTTTATGTGTAGGTACCCCACACGCGAGGGCCTATTTGCCGAAATGTTGATTAATTTCCGTTCCGACAAATTTGGGTACTCCATTTGTGATATGTTTAGCAAAGGTCATGCCAAAATTTTCTGTGAATTTTGGCATGACCTTTGGTAAGAATATCCCATATTAGAGTGCCCGAGAAATTTGGAATCATATGGGGTATATATCGTTTAAATTTTAGGATTTGTTGAACTAATTTCGAGTTTTCTCTCCTTAGATATGGCTCACAACGACAACGCGGGTGGTCCTGGCGTCGGACCCGGGGACAACGATGTGTGGCTCTCTATGCTTGTAGCCGGTGGAGGACCCGTAGTTCTGCGACCGGAGCCAGAGACGCATGGCGATGCAGACGACGAGATGGATGAAACCATTCGTCAGGAGGCGCCACGCACCGATACATCGAGCGGAGAAGGTCAAACCGCTAGTGGCACCGGGGATGCCACCTCCGGCAGCGAGGCATCGCGTAAGCGCAAAGAAAGACGACACAACATGCTCGCCACCATCCGGGAAGCGGTGCTCCTATCGAGCCGGAGAATTACGCTAAGGGGTATGGAAACAAGATAGGCTGCATAGCTCGAGACTTTGGCAACGTTAATACGGGCCAACTAAGAGGTAAAGAAAACAAGGCTATTGCCACCCTGCTGCTTGAGAAGCTGCACACGAGGTACAGGTTCCCGGATCCTTACGACAACCAAGACCTGAAGAGCAATCTGGTCAACTCGTTAGCACTCGGAAAGTTCACCAAGGAATTTATGACTTGGAGATCTAGTTTGCGGGAGATGATTGCGAAGGGTAAGGGTTTCACTGAGATCCATAAAATGTGGCCCTCCATTTCCGAAAAAAGAACATTGATCCTCACAATCTTGGAAGCCGGGGTTACCTTGGGAAGCAGAAAGTTTGGGCTAAGCAGGATGCGGAGAGAGAAGGGCCGAACCCGTATGACAAGATCGCCGACCCGCATGTGAGAATTTTTGTCAGGGCCCATTATAGGGAAGATCCCCAAAAGCCCGACGATCTTATGTTTAACGATAAGGTCAAAGAGCTCGAGAAAAAATATTTCGAGGAAGAAGAAAAAGAACGACTATCTCAGTCTGACGGGGGGTCGTCGCGACGATGAACAAGGACCCGTCTGCCACCCCTTTTATTAGGGCGCTTAACGCGACGAAGGGAGTGCCCCTTGACAAGAAGCCGCATCATGGCCATGTGCATGGCCTCGGAAAGGTTCATCGGCATGTGCACTACTACCCGGACACTAAGGAGAAGAGAAATAATCGGAACAAGGTGCCACAGAAGACGGTCGACGAGCTTGTGAATGAGAGGGTCAACGCGCTCCTCCCTAGCATCTGTGTGTCCGTCGCTCACTCCTTAGCGCCGTGGATGGCAGGTGGAGGACAAGGGCTTCTCCCCGTGATCAACATAGCCCCCATCGTGGTGCCTGCTGTGCAGAACGTGGCCCCCATTGTGGCGCCTATTGCGCAGAACGAGGCGGCCGCCAACCCTGAGCCGCAAGGTCACAAAGATCCGTCGCCGCCCCGCCACGTCTCTGCAACGCCGCCGACGACCCTTAGCGGTCCATAGCCCTTGTCCGAGCTCAATGCCCTCACGGTAATTCAGTGTCCACAGCTTAATTATATATATTATGACTTGATTTGTGACGGCTTCAGTCTCTAACGACGATTGTGCGACGTTTTGCAGGCCGACAAGACGGGATGCACATTGCTCCTCCGTGTGAACGGCGAGTTAAAGGACATGGCTAAAGGAAAGATCATAACACCTCTCAACTGCGTGTCCCACGGTGATCATATGTCCGACAACGTGTTCAGGGTGACATTAAGTCGGGTGCTCCCTGGTTGCGGTGCTCTCGATCCTCCGAACCAACCCCCCCCCCCCCCGCGGCCGACAACAAGTTAAACCTGGAGCAGTGCTTGGTTTGGCCATTTACATGGCCAAAATTACTAATTCGTTTGGAAACTACTCCTGTCAACACTCCAACACCGGTCCAGGGGTTGGGGCACCCAAGCCAACACAAGGAATTCTCACCTGCAAAGTCCGTGCGACACGACGGCGACGATGCTGAAGATGAGAACCCCAATGACTACCTCGTCGACGATCCTTACGAGGGGGCCGGCCAGGATGATCTTGATGACCTTATCTTGCCATCGGAGGAAGCGGATAAATATCGATGCACAAAGCATCTTTTCTCTTCTCAACAACCAACAAGCCCCGAGCAAGTCATCAGCCAGTACGCCCTCAAAGAGGCGGTAGCAGATGTATTTCAGAATCAGCCTAAGAAGACGACATGGAAAAGAACTAAGAAGAGTTTTGTCGTTAACGTTGCATCCATGATCCAACAGGTGGAGGGGACCAAGTCTAACCCGCCGGCAGGACGTGTATTGGACAGGATACCCATACACGACTAGCATCAGATCCATGAGTTGGCCAAACTGATGCTTCCGTGAGGTTGGCCTCCTTGTTGACAGGTGACATGCGTAACATCCATGAAGATGTTCTATACATGGCGAAGACGCTTCTAAAAGAGAAAAATCCAACGCTGCCGGTTTTTGTCGCAAACGTGCCATCTACGGTGGGATTTGTCACCGAAGGCAACGCAAACAAGATCATTGTGAGATTTGATGACATTTTTCGGATGTTCCACATGAAATCCCTCCACTCATCAATGGTCCTCCTTCTTACGCTCGGTTTGGCGCATCAACAAGCCGTAGAGAATACCAGAAGCATCGCGCTAGTAGACCCCTACTACATGCACAACATGTACTTGAACAACCCCAAGGGTAGGGCAAAAGTGGCAAAGTACATCCAAAACGTGATGTCCAATAATCATATGCAGAAGAAGATCGTGCTCCTGCCTTACTTTCCCGAGTAAGTTATTTCCCATCTTTAGTTAAGTTTGTGCATATACAATTAATAGTGGTTATAATTTTTGAGGATTATATATATGGACTCTTTGAACTGTTTTGCGCAGAAACAAATACGGCACACTCGCTCTACCCAAGAGACACGCACACCGTATATCTCGAATCCGGTAGTAAACTTAAGGAGAAGAACTACATCTTCATTAAGTCTGTTCTCAATGAAGCCATGGACGGCTACATCAGTGAGGAAGGATTCTGCGGCAGATCACATAAGGTTAATGGAAAATATGCGTCCAGACACATAACAGAGTTCCCCTGCCCCAAGCAGGCGCCAGGCGGCCATATGGAGGTGTGGTACCTCGTACAACACATGATAGAGACCGTGAAAGACGAACAGAGTCTACAATTCATGTCTGCTGTGGACAAATGGTGTCGCCGCATCGTCGAATGGTCTGATGCTGAATTAAGACAGAACTTTGGTCGCATCCAGCGCATGCTCTGCACAATCATCTATCAGGATGTAGTAAGCGGTGACGGGGTCTTCCACTCGCGGCGTCCACCATCGAACGATGAGATGCGACAATATGTACTAGAGCAGGCTGACGAGAGACCATTCAACTCGTTAGAAGGTGCTCTTCCGTTGCCCCCGGTGAAGAAACATAAGATCACGACAACAAGCAAGAAATGATCGACGGTGTGTATTCGGTTCGGTACGAATTGTGCTCCTAATAAGAACTTGTGATTTTCTTTGTCGGCCTAATATTTTTATCTTGGTCTACAGAGAGGTGAATAAGTGGACGGCGCGCTAGCCTAGTGAAAGATCGCAAGCGGAGGCGGAACCTAAAGCATGTGATACTTTTGTAATCGTCGATGTGTTGTTTGCAATTGAAGTCTATATCACGCGTTGTATGCATGTCATACTTTTGTAATCATTAAACTAATTAGATGGCTATACTTTTGGTTCGAAATCTTTCGACATAAACATGTTATTAAGATCGATGTGTATTCATGAATGCATGTATATATATTAATATTTATGAAACTTATTTTCGTTATCGATATGGATCTCGGTTTGTGTATTGCATGCATATACATATATATATGCATATGTAAACATATATATCTATGAATCAAAAAGTTGGAGTAATTTTTATGTGTGAATTATAGAAATTCCATGTATTTGCACCTGTATAGTATAATTAAAAAAAACTGGGTGCCGTAGCGCTTGCGAATGGAGCTACCGCTGGCAAACATAGCGCTGGCGAACAAGACCCTGTTTGGCAGCGGTAACATCTGCTACCACTGGCGAAACGCTGTTCGCCAGCGGTAACCCGTTACCACTGGCGAGTTAGCGCTGGCGAACAAGGCTTCGCCAGCGGTAGCCATATCTTGTTCGTCACTGATAGCCTTTCTCCTACTAGTGTGGGCAACCCGATACTAATTAATCGGTACTAAAGGTACCCCAACCTTTAGTACCGGTTACTCTAGAACCGGTACTAAAGGTGCCTCCACATGGGCTTGGCAGGAGCTGCGCGGCTGGGGACCTTTGGTACCGGTTCGTAACACGAACCGGTACCAAAGGGTCGGCACCCTAAACCCTGGTATTCTCTGCCGCGGTAGAAAATTGTGCATTTCTCGGCCCGCCAGAGAATCCAAGGTTTAAGGTTTAGGGATTGTTATCAGACCGTTTCGTTGTACCAGTATCGCGTCGATGCGCCAGAATCGCGTATGGGTATACATAAAATATGTACATTAAGATCAAGTTGATGCATATCAATTTGGTGCATATATATAACACATGTATTTAATTCCATACGATCGCAAATTAAGTAGTACTCTCCGAGACATACTATGTATTACATGTAAATAGCTCACTATTACATTGAGGCATACTATGAAACATGGTGGTACTCTCCTTCGGGAGCAATAACTCCGCGAAGGAAAAATCCCGCCAATTACTTGGAAGCGGCGCTTGAGAGGGAGCTTCTCCCGCTTTCTTGCCAACTGTGAAAAAATGAGATACAAATAGATACATGAGTTATGTGTGTATATATATATCTATATATCAAATCATAATAAAATCATTATTATTGATACTCAACAGAACTGATGGTAACAAAATAAATTTGTGAATATTTATTGATTTTATTATTTATTCTCTCGTTGACAATCTTTTGAACGTTCTCACAAACATAGTAACCACATATATAGATTAGTCCCATATGCTTGTTGCGCGCATTTCTATACAAGAATATAATTCAATCAAACAATAAGCAAGTATGATAAAGGCGTGTGGACCTAGATAGTAGTCCTTGATGAATGTTTCCCATACGCTTCAGACAAAGAAAATGAATAAAACAGTTATTAATTTTTTGACATCATGAAATTAACTAAAAAACCGATAAGAATTAATTAAAATTACCTTGTGATTATATCCCAACCGTCCTTACACTCTATAGCCGGTTTGGTTAGTGAGTCAAAGACTTCAACTACTCCAGCGTGTATTTTGAGGACGAGAAGAATATAGTGGAAGCCGCGCACGTCTAAATATGAAGTGTCATAAATATAACTCATTAGTTAAAATTTTAACATCTGGTGAGAAAAATAGAATGTGTTAGAAGACAGTAACAGTCAACCGTAGTTGTAAGGCCAAAGTATTAGTCTTTTGTCACGTTGTCTCATCAAAAACCTTGCAAAGTCTTTGTTCTATGCTTGTTATACATGAGATACAGAATGGTTTTTTCATGCATTGTCTCCGCGTCAATGAACCCAATGTCCTTGATATCATACCTTTTGCATTCGATCATATTCAATCTGCACAATATAGGGCACAAAAGATTAAATTGAGGATAATTGCAGAAAATTAACGAATTCAGCTAAAGACTCCACAAATTAAATAAATAAGTCACTTACATATAATAGCAACTGAGCAACGATTTGTCGAGGACCCGGAGATTGTATAACCAAAAAAGATCGACGAAGTCAATGCTCACAGCGTATTCTTGGCAGTAGTGCTCCTCCTTAACTGCCACCATGATAGCCATGAACCCTTCCGTTAGCATTCGCAAGTACCAGCTGTTCAAAGCGTGCACCTTTAACATTCTCGACCAAATTTTTCCCAGCCTCAAATTGATGTGCTACTTGACGCAAGGGGTAATCGATATCGGTTGTCTGTTGTTGATAACTTTGAATGGTTTGCTCGTCAAACACCTTGAGAGGGGGGACCGATTGAACAGGTTGTTCTCCGAGCTGGGGAAATTGTTTACTTTTTGTCGCCTCGACAACCGGTTTCTGTTTTTCTGTCTGGGCCACCTGTTTCCTTTTTCCGCCTCGACCATCGCGTCATAGGATTTTTCAATAGAACGCCTATAGTCTTATGGAGGCGATGGTGGAGGGTCATATAGGTTCTAAACGGTACACACAACTTTTACCGGATCTAGCGTCTTCTCAAAAGGTATCTTTGGCACTTTCTTAGCAAAATGGGCAGCCACCTCGGAACGAACAATGGCGGTGTTTTCCTCGTGAGGTCTTTCCCAAGGTAACTTCTGAAGAGGAGGCTGTGTTCTCTCCATTCTAGATCTCTTCCTAGCCGGTAAACCGTTCCGCTTAATGGGGGTTTCCTCGCGCGGAGGATATCGAGATGTCGGACTCGCCACTACTAACAACTTGACTTCTTCCATGTCCTCAAGAACAACACAAACTACTCACAAGAAATCATATGGACCATGATCAAAGGTGATATAATGGTGATTAACAATCTGTACATAAACTTAATCCAATGGTTTCACTCAATAGCATCAATTACAAGTAGTAATCAACACCGGGAAAGTTTCCCCTATGAAATAGACAAGATGCAACCCTAAATGTTACAGCGGAACAGATTGGAGCTAAGGGTGGTGATGATGGATATGTTGATCATGATGATTATGATGATAGCGATGAAGACCTGAGTGATGGCGGTGACGATGGTGATGATTTCCCCTCCCCGGAGAGGAATTTCCCCGGAAGATTTCTCCCTGCCAGAGAGATCTTCTCTCTCGGGTGTTTTCCGCCCCGAGGCGGCGGCAGAATAATTCTTCGATGATGGTCTGGGGCTTAGGGCTCCCTAGGGGTCAAGTACGCGAAAGACCTCGACCATAGGTGGGCCAGGGTAGCCACACCACCTGGTGGCCCGACCAGGGGAGGGCGCGCCACCCCATGGTGTGGGCCCCCCTCTGGCTCCCCTTCTGGGTGGTGTCTTCCTCTGAACATCTAAGATACCTCCGGTGTCCCTCTTGTTCTTCTGCACTTATGAAATATGGTATCTCGATGGTGCTTTTTCAATCAGATTTCTTACTCCGGGGTTCAACTCTCCAATTATTAGAAAACATGCAAAATAGGTGAAATAACATAAGTATCAGGCTCCAATATGAAATATATCAATGAATAACAACAAATTATGATATAAATTAGTGATGCAAAATGGACGTATCAACTCTCCCCAAGATTAGACCTCGCTTGTCCCCAAGCAAAACCGAACTCTGTAAATATGACCACATGTTTATGGAGTGAAGAGTCGATAAATACAAACAAGAAGCATCGCGTTTATCTATGCAACAATCATTATAGGCAACAACTTCCTCTCATATAACTTAACTTGAAACGAGTAATGGGAGTCACAAACAAAGATGCAAAAGAGAGAATCAAAATTGGTGATGGTAAACTTCTTTCTTGGTCAGAGAACATTTAATGATATCATACTTATCTTAGGAGAAGTCTTCATAACAAGACTTATATTGTAGAGCTTAACATGTTTAATTATAACAATCCTTTTACAGCGATTCATAGCTTTAAAATTAATATTCATTTAGATAATAAAGCATGTGCTAAACAAAGAAGGATAGAAAACATGATTGAATAAATCAACATATAGATGGTGAGATCACAAAAAATCAAATTCTTGCTGGAGACAGAAAGGAATGGGTTTACTGACTCAACATAAATGTAAAAGATAGGCCCTTCGCAGAGGGAATCATGGTCACTCATGTGCTAGAGATTTTATTTTATTAAACATAGGTATAAAATGCATGAAACTCCTCCCATCCATCTTACACAAACCATGGCTAACCGAATCCTAGGGTGCCTGCCAACAATCACAAACCACGGAGGAGTGTCTAATTTTGAGAGGTGTATGCTCGTGTCAACGAATAGTAAACAAAAAATACAGTACGTCACAAGCCAACTAGACTTCACAAGAGCGGCTCCCATATGAAGGACGCAACTAGTGTAGAAGGTCATCCCTCATTCTCTTTTGTTTACACGGTTATGTATTGACTGATAAATCAAGGGAAAAAATAGTGAAGAGAATATGTGTATTAGTTTGGGGGCTGGGCACCCCACTGCCAGCTCTTCTAGCATTTGGATAAGCGGATGAAGCCTCTAGTCAGGTGTGTGAAGTCTAATCAACAAGTGAGATAAACATTCTCTATTTATGTCCTCATGAGCAAAATACAGGAACACAAAACAAGAGTGATTTTGAAAGTTTTAAAGGTAGCTCATGAGCAATTTAGTTGGAGTGGCAATGAAATACCACGTATAGGTAGGTATGGTGGACATAGATGGCAAGTTTTTGGTTCAGGGTTTGGATGCACGAGTAGAGCTCATACTGAGTACATGGTTTTTGGCTAGCAAGGCTGGGTAGAAAGCATAAGAATTGAGGGAAAACAAACAAATATACATATGATGAAACCAATCATGCAATCTTCATTGAAATCCCAAGCGATTTTAACTTGTGAATACTAAGTTTATGAGCTAATAGTAAAATTTCTCTTTCTTATACTAGCATCTTAAAATATTATTTCTACTCACCCAAGCTAAGTTTGCCAAAACCGACTAGATTAACTTGATGATCTCCAGAGTGACACCAAATACCAACAACAAGCTGAACCATATGACAGAAATTGAAAACTAAAATAAGGTGTGCAGAAAGTAAATGATGACACTTCTCATTAATATTTCAAACCGGCAACTCACACCAGCGGATACAATGATAACCAACTAAGGAGAAGTACTTCCATACTTCAAACCATCCTATATGATAACTTCTCCACTCATGATATGACTCTACTGAAAAAGTAAAAAAGATGAAAGATAGTGATATGATACCGCGGCACTCCCCCCAAGCTTGGAACAAGCCGAGTGGATGCCAAAACCAATGACGAATTGTTTCTGTGGAGCTTTTCAACTAGTTCCTTCAATTGTTCAATCAGGTAGGTGAGATTACGGATCATCTCCGTATTGTTCTCAACACAGTTTATGAGCATGTCTTCCTTAGGCTCCTTTACCTTGTCATTGTTGTCAGAGACCATGGTCCTTATAAAACTGAGAGTGCTTCCTCACAGAAAACAACTCGAAACAAAAACACGACGAGAAAATGATATACGTACCTCGGGGGGTCCAGGAGATTATATAGCAAAAAGTTTCATAGCGAAAGGAAAGTACTGGGTGAAAACGGGTCGGAGACGGACTCCGAGGCGTCCTCACCATAGCCAGGCGTGGACAAGGGTGGGCCCACGCCTGGGCATCGTGAGGAGCCTCCTGGATTCGTCTCCACCTCTTTTCCGGCTCATAATTTTTCATATTTTCCAAAAACAGTAAAATAAAAGTTGGAAGATGATTCGCGGACGTTCTCTTACCAAAACAGATACCTATTCGAAAACTGACTCTACAGTTTCTGAAATATGCTTCTTAATAAATTCCGCCGGGATCATGGCTTGAATATAATCAACATTTTCGTTATAAGGATCTCCAGAAATATAATGCTTGAGTCTTTGTCCGTTCACCGTTTGTGAAGTGTTGTCTTTGAGGGAAACAATTTTAATTGCCCCTGAACGATATACCTCTTCGATAACAAAAGGTCCTTCCCATCTCGAGAGTAATTTTCCTGCAAAATTATCTGAGATGACACCTATACAATAGAACTTTGTCACCAACATGTAATTCTCTTTTAATAATTCTCTTATCGTGCCACCTTTTAACTTTCTCTTTAAAGAGCTTAGCATTTTCATACGCTTCACTCCTCCATTCATCTAAAGAACTTAAGTCAAGCAACCTTTTCTCACCAGCAAATTTAAAATCTCTATAAGGTCTCTCACTGCCCAATAAGCTTTGTGTTCTAATTCTAAAGGAAAGTGACAAGCTTTTCCATAAACCATTTTATAAGGAGACATGCCCATGCAATTTTTATAAGCAGTTCTATAAGCCCACAGAGCATCATTTAATTTACTAGCACAATTTTTTCTAGATTTGTTAACAGTCTTTTGCAAGATAGATTTTATTTCTCTATTTGATGATTCTACTTGAACACTAGTTTGAGTGTGATAGGGTGAGGAAATTCTAGGATTAACATCATATTTAGCAAGAGTATTTCTAAAGACACCATGAATAAAATGAGAACCCCCATCAGTCATAAGATATCTAGGCACACCAAACCTAGGGAAAATAATGTCTTGAAGCATTTTTAATGAGGTATCACCATCAACACTTTCAGTAGGTATAGCTTCTACCCATTTAGTAACATAATCAACAGCAACAAGAATATGAGTGTAGCCTTTTGAAGGAGGGAAAGGACCCATAAAGTCGAAACCCCAACAATCAAACGGTTCAATAACAAGAGAGTAATTCATGGGCATTTCATTACGTCTAGAAATATTTCCAACCCTTTGACATTGACCACAAGATAAAATATACTTTCTAGCATATTTAAAGAGAGTAGGCCAATAAAAACCTGATTTTAGAACCTTATGTGCAGTTCTATCTCCAGCGTGATGTCCTCCATAAGCATTACTATGACATTTTCTCAATATCTCTCGTTGTTCATTTTCAGGAACACATGTTCGCATAATACCATCAACACCTTCTTTATATAAGTGTGGGTCATCCCAAAAATATTGCCTCAAATCATAGAAGAATTTTCTTCTTTGCTGAGCTGTAAAGGTAGGAGGGAAATACTTGGAAACAATAAAGTTAGCATAATCAGCATACCATGGACTCTCTTGAGAGCTCAATTTTATTGCACCCAACTGTTCATTAGGAAAACTATCATTAACAGGAATAGGATCATGAGAGATATTTTCTAATCTAGACAAATTATCAGCAACATGATTTTCAGCACCCTTCCTATCCACAATATGTAAATCAAACTCTTGTAAGAGAAGCACCCATCTAATAAGCCAAGGCTTAGCATCTTTCTTTTCCATAAGGTACTTAATAGCAGCATGATCAGTATGAATAGTAACTTTAGAATACACAATATACTACCTAAATTTATCACAAGCAAAAATTACAGCTAGGAACTCTTTCTCAGTGGTAGCATAATTCTTTTGAGAAGCATCAAGAGTTTTACTAGCATAATGAATAATATTTAACTTCTTATCTACCCGCTGTCCAAGAACATCACCTACAACATAATCACTAGCATCACACATAATTTCAAAAGGTAAATTCCAATCAGGGGGTTGAACAATTGATGGGGGGATAATAACCCGGTAGGCCAACTCCAAGGCGTAACCCGGCCCAAGGAACATGGTGCGCAGTTTGGTTAAGGATAATAAAGCTTTTTGAAGGCCCAAAGTTTGTAGGCCTCGTAACCCGGATTGTGGGTTACGGTAAGGAAAGTTAGGGTTTATAAGCGGTGTCCGGATAGGATTCAAGCTGCGCCTTGGAGACTAACGCCGAGGGGGTACGGGTGCTTTATAAACCGACCCCTAGATCTAGTTTAGACAGAGATCTAAGAAACCCTAGCAGTATCGCTTGATATCGAGCATCTAGTGTAATCCCAGAGTTGAGTTATTATATCAAGATCGGAGACTCGGCGACTTTGATTGCCGGCTACCAGATCGAGTTGCATCATGTTTTCCTCTGAGCTAAACCCTCTCCCAAACGCCTGTGTCGTCTTGCCCCAAGATCAGTTACCCCCGGTAACATCTGCCGTGACTATCCCACGACAGTTGGCGCCCACCGTGGGGCCTGCGTCCAAAGGTGTTTACATCACGGGAGAAGCTCGGAAGAACATGGAGAATCTTGTCGTGGGCGAGATCTATATCGACCACGAAGGAGAAAAGGTGGTGGACGATTCCAGCTGGGGGCCAGAGTCGGATCACCTCGAGTCCGGATCGACGGTGACGATCGGCCGGATCAACATCTTCATCGGTATGGTACGTACGCCTGATTTAAAGGGACAATATCATGTGCATACTACAGGAACCTCTAGCAGGAAAAAGAGACATTAAAGCAAGCAGCAAATTCGGTTTCCTCGGCTGCGCCCGGATACCTCAGATGGGCGGAACAAGAGGTAACGTGGAGTAGAAGAGATCATCCGGAAAGAGTAGAGCGTCCAGGAGTCTTGGCATTGGTGGTTGCTCCACAGGTTAACGGTTACGAGCTGAATAGGGTCCTGATGGACGGTGGAAGTAGTATAAACATCCTTTATTGGAAAACCTTCTTACGGATGAGTCTCAAAGAGTCCCAGTTACAGAAAAGTTCGACGGTCTTTCATGGGATCGTGCCGGGTTACTCGGCGACCCCCGAGGGAAAGATCACCTTGGAGGTTGTTTTCGGAGAATCGGCGGATAATTATCGAGTGGAGTGGCTCACGTTCGAGGTGGTCAAATTGCGCAGTCCTTATCACGCGCTATTTGGAAGACCGGCTTATGCTAAATTCATGGCTAGGCCGTGTTATGTGTATTTGCAGCTAAAGATCCCGGGTCCTAAACGTGCTATCACCATACATGGGAACCGGGATATAGCGGCTGAGTGTGATGAAGGAGATTCAGTAATGGCCGAGCAAGCGTGCAGAAAGGAAGAACTCGAATATTACCGGTCTCAAGTAAATCCGGATGATAGAACGGCCTTGAAAAAGCCGAATACTGAGGACGAGAGAGCAAAATTCAAGGCAGCGCAATACACCAAAAAGGTAGATTTTGTCGAAGGTGATTCCACTAAGCAATTTACCATAGGGTCCAATTTGGAAAAAGAGCAGGAGAAGGCACTTGTGGAGTTTATTCGTTCAAATGCAGACGTGTTCGCTTGGACACCTAGCGACACGCCGGGTATCCCTACAGAGCTGGCCGAGCACAGTTTGCATGTAGATCCCAAGTCCAGGCCAGTGAAGCAGGGTTTGAGGAAAATGAATGAGGAAAGAAGGAAGGCTATAGGCGAAGAGATCGCTCGGCTATTGGCAGCCGGCTTTATCATGGAAGTATTTCACCCGGATTGGTTGGCAAACCCGGTTCTAGTGATGAAAAAGACCAATGAGTGGAGGATGTGCATTGATTTTACGAGTCTCAACAAGCATTGCCCAAAGGATCCGTTCGCGCTACCAAGGATAGATCAGATTATAGACGCAGTAGCTGGAAGCGATCTATTATGCTTCCTGGACGCATATTCCGTGTATCATCAGATTAAGCTCAAGAGGGAGGATTGGGAGAAAACATCATTCATAACCCCTTTTGGGGCCTTCTGTTATAAAACTATGACGTTTGGATTGAAGAACGCCGGTGCAACTTACCAACGGTGTATTCAAAAGTGCTTCGAGGACCAAATTGGACGCAACGTTCATGCCTATGTGGATGATGTGGTCATCAAGACCAGGAAGGCGGAGACATTTATCGATGATCTAAAGGAGACGTTCAAAAACTTGAGGAGGTACCAGATGAAGCTTAACCCGACAAAGTGCGTGTTCGGAGTTCCAGCCGGGAAATTACTCGGCTTTATCATTTCCGAGAGAGGAATCGAGGCGAACCCGGATAAAATCAAGGCCATCCAGAGTCTAAAAAAACCGGAAAATTTGAAGCATGTTCAAAAGCTCACGGGCTGCGTAGCAGCCTTGAGCCGATTCATATCCAGGCTCGGAGAAAAAGCAATACCCTTGTACCGGCTCTTGAGGAAGTCAGATAAATTCGTATGGGATCAAGAGGCGGATGAGGCGTTTGAGGCACTAAAGAAGCAGTTATCTGAAGCACCAGTACTAGCGGCACCGGGTCCTAAAGAACCTATGTTGCTATACGTGGCAGCCGGCCCCCGAGCCGTCAGCGCAGTAGTTGTGGTGGAGCGCAAAGAGGATGGGAAAGGTTACCCGGTCCAGAGGCCGGTTTATTACGTCAGCGAGGTATTATCAGAAGCAAAGCAGCGCTATCCGCATTGGCAAAAGTTGGTGTTCGGGGTCTTTATGGCTAGCCGAAAGTTGAAGCCATATTTCCAAGAACACCCCATAACAGTGGTTAGTTCAATACCAATGTCTGATATCATCAGGAACTCGGACGCGACGGGAAGAATAGCCAAGTGGGCGATAGAGATGGGGGATTATCACATTAACTACGAACCCAGGTCAGCAATCAAATCTCAAGCTTTAATTGATTTCGTTAACGACTGGACACATACAGGCATGACTACGACGGTTCCAAATTCCGAATCATGGGTCATGCACTTCGATGGATCTAAGCAATACGAGGAATCAGGAGCTGGGGTAGTGCTAACGTCACCCAAAGGAGATAAATTAAGTTACGTGTTACAAATTCACTTTGACTGTTCTAACAACGTGGCCAAGTATGAGGCCCTATTGCACGGCTTAAGGGTAGCCAAGGAGATGAACGTCAAGAGGATACGGTGTTTCGGAGATTCGGACCTAGTGGTGCAGCAGGTGTCAGGAACTTGGGATAGAAAGGACG
This sequence comes from Alopecurus myosuroides, assembly GCA_028641055.1. Lineage (NCBI taxonomy): Eukaryota > Viridiplantae > Streptophyta > Magnoliopsida > Poales > Poaceae > Alopecurus > Alopecurus myosuroides. The sequence continues at coordinate 94,226,076 of CM054061.1, forward strand.
CAACTATGGCAGCATACCGCAGGGAAGTTGATAGGGTTGCAGGATGTTTTTCCGGGTATGAGGTGGAGCATATAGACAGAAGAAAGAATGAGGCGGCCGACGCACTCGCTAGACTCGGCTCGCGCAGAGAGCCGGTTCCACCTAACGTTTTCCTAGATGAATTATGGCGACCATCAGTTAAAACTGAGTCAGAGGAGGAACTGGCAAATCGAGACCCGGATTCAGGACTTGTGGCTACTGTACGTACTATTCCCGAATGGACAGAACCGTTTTTGGCCTACCTATCGCGAGGCGAGTTGCCACAGCAGGAGGTATTAGCAAGGCAAATTTTGAGGCGAGCAAAGGGATATTCTATCATCAATGGGGAATTGTATAAGAGAAGCGCAGCAGGGGTCTTTTTGCGCTGCGTAGCACCAGAAGAAGGCCGACAAATTCTCAAGGAAATCCACGAAGGCGACTGTGGGCATCATGCGTCCACAAGATCTCTCGTGGCTAAAGCTTATCGACACGGGTTTTTCTGGCTCACGGCTCTAGCAGACGCGGAACGATTGGTAGCAAGGTGTGATGGATGTCAGAGGTACGCTCGCCAAACCCATGTGCCGGCTATGGAGTTACGGACCATCCCGTTAACTTGGCCGTTCGCTGTCTGGGGTATGGACATGGTTGGCCCATTTCATATGTCACCATGCAAGAAGACACATCTTTTGGTGGCTATTGATAAGTTTACCAAATGGGTTGAGGTTATGCGAGTCACTAATTGCGAATCAGCCACAGCAGTCAAGTTCCTGAAAAGGATTATCTACCGGTTCGGGTATCCCCACAGCATAATTACCGACAATGGAACCAACATGTCCCTTGGTGAGATGGAGAGGTTCTGCGGCAACAATGGAATCCGGCTTGATGTCGCATCGGTGGCTCATCCGCAGGCCAATGGACAGGTGGAGAGGGCAAACCAAGAATTGCTTCGAGGATTAAAACCACGATTGCGAGTCCCCTGTATCAGGGCAGCTGGCGCATGGGTCGAAGAACTTCCTTCCGTGGTTTGGGGTATCAATACCACGCCTAATAGATCTACTCAAATGACACCCTTCTTCATGGTCTATGGCGCGGAGGCAGTGCTACCGAGTGATATTATTCATGATTCACCACGAGTATCAGCATACGTCGAAGTGGAGAATGAAAAAACCCGGCAAGATGCTGTGGATATGTTAGAAGAGCAAAGGGAACAAGCCCTGGAAAGATCAGCCATATATCAGCAGGATTTACGAAGGTATCATAGCCGGCACGTCAAAACCCGGGTCTTCCAGGAAGGAGACCTGGTTCTGCGCCTGGTACAGTCGAACGAAGGAAAACACAAGTTATCACCACCCTGGGAAGGACCGTTTATCATAAGCCGGAATTTGCATAATGGGTCGTATTACTTGATAGACGCAAGGGAAAAATCGACCACAGTTAATGACACCGCTCACACCACGTCATCTATGCAAGAAAGAGACAGACCATGGAACGTGGCTCAGCTACGTCCATATTATACTTAGCAAAAATTGTGTTGGCACATGGAATTGCACGATGTAACAGGCAGCAGGTTTTCAGACGCACTCTTTTCCTATCCAGGGTACCCTTGGGGACTGGACGGGTTTTTAATGAGGCGGCTTGCTGACCTAGATTTTTCATATCAAGTAAAGAGGTGATTATCAAGAAAAGAGATGGTTATTATCCGGTTCTGTACTCTCAGTATGATGCGTATATCTAGGTCTTGGGGGCTGGTCGCTTGAATAGCACAGTTACGAACTCAAAGACCCGGCCATGATGCCTATGAGTTATAAGGGCCGCTTACTCGCAAACGAGTACGGCTACAATCTTATAACCGGACAAAGAAGTCCAAACTTCTTGGCTATTCTTACTTAAGCTCGATGTGACTCGCAATAAAGTGGCATGATTCGTTCGCTTACGATTACAGTTAGCCATGAAACCCGACGGGGCTTGACTGGCCACGTTGTCGTATAGATGTAACAACATGGTATCCACGCGAAAGCCGGCTTACAGTACAAGATAGTCAAAAGGGTCATCTAAACCACAAGTTATGCAGAGTACAAGGCTAAACAGCTGGAAACTCAACGATTATTAAGCATAACTTCAAATCCTATGTGAAAAGACTCAGGGATCTTTGTGAATTTAGCAGTAGGCAATTCATTCTGCTTTCAAGATCAAGTGTCCTAGACTTGGAGATCCGGGTCCGGGTGACTTGAAATCGTGAAAAGAGAAAAAGTTGCTCACTTGTTAGAATTCCAAAAACCCAAATATCCGAGTCTTGGGGACTTAGAAGCAAATCTGCTTGTCAACGCCCATGAGACCCGGAAATCGAGTTTCACAAAAGGAACAATAAAGACAGCCGGATATCGAGAAGAGACGAGCTCAATAATAGATAAATTTCAAAAGGCCGGAAGAGGCATAGAGTATATCAAGACCTTAGCATACATTACGGAATCCCGGTGAAAAGATATTAACGATGCACAGGCGCACCACTCAAAATATAATTGTTTAAACAGCATATTGGCCGACCGGCGCATAAGAAGAGGCATTAGGTATCAGATATCACTCGGCGTTCATCTTGGCCTTGCCCTTGCCATCATTGGTGGTAGCAGCAGCACCCGGATCAGTAGTACCAGCCCGTGCAGGAGGTGGAACGACTGGTGTTGAGGTAGCGGGGGCAGAGCCGGCTTCAGCTTGCTTCTTGGCAGCCTCCGTCCTCAACGCAGCAGCTTCCTCCTTCCACCGAGCCAGCATATCATACGGCTCGGGAAGATCCGACTTAATCGCTTCACCAGCAGCGTCATATGCTGGAACAAGGATATTAACATCTAGGTCGTCAGCGATCACGCTGGCCGGGTAACGGACTTCCTTCTGGACGGCCTGAAAATCCTTAACCGAGAACTTGGACCCATCAAGCTTGAACTCTGGGAAGCCGCCCATAAGTTTCACTAGCTCAAGCTTGGGGAAATAAGCCTTGGCAAGTGCAAGCCCCTGGGTCACTCCAACCCGGCAAGACGAGCGTTTCCAGTGCTAAATCCACTCAGGAATACTGGAGAAGGCGTCCAGCATCCTCTTCAGATCAACATGTCCTTTACCCGGCCACCGTAATTCCTGAAGGATCCATTTGGTTCCGGCACATAGCTGCCGGATAACACTCTTCATAGTCTTCAGCTTGGCAATGTCATCCTCATCCGGCATGACTTCGTCCGGGCCTGAAAAAATGGAAGCATAAGTCGGGAAAACCATTGCTATCTATCAAAAGGATAAACCCGGAGGAGGAAACGTACCAAGTAAAGCACGATATGTGTCAGATATTTGGACAGAAAGGCTTGTTAGATCATCTTCTGCTTTGTGAGCCCTTTTCCTATATTTCCTCATTATCAGCCTATTCCTCCTGGCCTCAGCCTCGGCTGCTTCACGCAAAGCTACCTCCTTTTCAATGAGCTTGGTGACGTCTGCCAGTTTCTCCTCAGATTGGGTCACGAAAGACTGCATGGATGTAAGCAAGGATTAGTCGGGTAAAGGGACAAGTTATCAGTCGCTTGTATAAATAAAGTCCCAAGCAAATTATGAATCAATTCACTCGGAACTTGGGGACTGGATAAGGGCACAAGCAACATCAGTCGAATTTACCTCGTGTTTGGCTATTAAAGCTCCCAAGATGTTTTCTTCATTGGCCCTTAAAGTACGCAGGGTTTCCAGCATCTGGGCAAACGTTAGTTCCTCGGGTCGAGTACTGGAAGGGCCGGCAGCCTGGTCGCCTGGTGGGGGAGCTCTCCCCGCCCTTGGGGTCATGACCCGGACAGTTTGAGTACCCGGGTTGGGAGAACCCATCCTTGTATCTAGAACCTCGATCTCCTCGTCCACTGGTTCCGATGAGGAAGGAGATCCGGTGGTTCGGGGAAGCGGATTATTCAGAGGGTCTTGTTCCTGGTTATTCGCCGTATCACCGCCAGTCGCGGCGTCTACATTCCCAGTCGGCTTCTCTGCCCGATGGTTATCCGTCTCTACATTTTCCGGGTCACTAACGGTGACATGAGTGCTGAAAGAAAGATGAGAAAAGGCAGTTATTAGTGGTAACAGTGGCTTGAGTGGAAATTTGTCAGACATAAAAGGAAATCATGTAGCAAAAACTTACCCGGCATTCACGGTATAGTCCGGCGGGAGCTCGCCGCTGGAAGTAGATGAGGTCGTCACAGGGACCACTAACGGAACCCGGAATTGCCCGGCACGTGGATGGTTAGGAGAAGGGTGGCGTTGAGGAGAGTCGGAAGGACGGGACGGAGGAGCGCTGGCACGATGGGCCGAGGGGGTAGGGATGCCCGGGTTAAGATGATCTTCACCCGGGGAGCTCCGAGTTACTCTGCGCTTGGCTGGGAGAGAATCCTTCAAGCACGATGAATTTAATAATTGATGGTTAAGTCGTCGCATGGCGTCAAAGGAGTAAGATTCAGAGGATACCGAGGAAAAAGGAACCTTGGACACTGCACCTCTGGCCTTCCTCTTGGCTCCAACTGTTGTTTCTTGATCAGACTCGGTTGCCTCCGGGTCATCCTTGTTGGTCTCACCTTCGTCCTCCAGCCCTGCGAACCGGGTGTGTGTTCGTGGGAAAAAAGGTAAACAGGAGGAAAATGATACAAGTAAAGATGTACAAGTTCCGTGCAAATACCTTCACTATCATCGGCCTGCTCGTCCTCTTCTTCCGGGTCTCTGGAAGGGGGGGAGTGTTCAACTCTCCAGAAAGGGTCATCGGCCTAAGACAAAAGAATGAGACTAAGGGTTAGAAGCTGTATCAAGTCAAAATGTGGAAATAAGTTATGAATATCGGGTATTATCGCTGGAGCCGGGTTTTCCCGAGTAAATGGGGTAACCCGGTGATGCCCTTTATCACCTCTAGCTTCTCTGTCAAGAAGCCCTTGATGGTCTTGTAGGTATCGCCGGTCGCAAAGCTCTTGGTGGAGTATCGGAGTGCATCTGTGGTGTGCCCTGAATACTCGCACATCAATTTGGTGCGGATGGAGTTGGGTTGGATCCGAAAATCAACCCATGTTTTTACTAAATTTAGCCCGAGGAGGCCTTGGGCTGAGAGGATGGCTATCTTGGCTAATGAGGGAAGGATCGCCTCCCTGTCTGAGTCTGGGGCAAAGGCATTGAAAGACTCGGAAGGTTCGAGGAGGCTTTCCGAGTAACCCGGCAGTTTCTTTTCGCCGTCTGGGGAGGTATCGTGGCAATAAAAGAAAGACAGCTGCCAATGTTTGACGTGGGAGTTTAAGTTGAGGGTTGGCATCGGTGAATTCTTGCGGCGTTGGATGGATACCCCGCCGCAAGTAAGAAGTGCTCCGTCACCGCTTTCGCGGCACGGCTTACACTGGAATAGTTCGATGAAGAGAGTCAAACTTGGCGGCATGCACAAGTACGACTCGGATAGAACGATGAAGTGGGTAATATTCAACATAGAGTTAGGCCCTATGTCGAATACCCGGAGGCCATAATGGCTTAAGACCTCCCTGAAGAAAGGGTGACCCGGAGGACGGAATCCCCGGGTCACGTGCTCTACGAAGCAGATTACCTCGTTACTGGCGGGGGTGGGCCGGGTCTCGTTGCCCGGCGCCCTCCAGTGAATGTCCTTCTGAGAAGGGAGAACTCCTAATTCGGCTAGCTCGTCCAACTTGGCCTTTGTAGCTGTGGAACGCCCCCAGTTGGCAGATATGGTTTGGGTGGTCCTCGCCTGAGTCGGCTGTTTTCCTTGTCGTTTGGGAGCCATGGGATCAACCTGCAAAACACAAGAAAAAGAGGCATAGGAAATGAGACCCGGAAGTGTTGGATTATCTGAGTATAAGGTATCAAGAAAGTATGAAGCTAAGAATTATCCGGGTATCACGTTATGAAGTGGAGATTACGAGGTATCCGGGTGTTAAGTACAATTGTGGAAATTATTGGTCACTTACGTATGGAAAGGCATTTGGGGAAGATGGATGGTTGCCCATGTGTCTACTGCAAGCAAGATAGCTGGAAAGGGAGGATTTTCCGGATGTTAATGCAATGAGCAGAAAATTGAGGAGGAATGGATCTAGATGGGAAAGTTTGCGAGCGATTTTACGGGAGATTTGGTGATTAGTAATGGTAGGGGGATGAGTTGTAACTATCTAGCAGGTGGTTAAAGGAGTTGGCGAGCATCGAATCAATCTAATTTGATGTAATCGGAGGAACGACTCGCGGGTTGACCTAGATCCGATCCTGGATGAATTAAAAAATTGCGGGGCTAAATTGAATGGCAGCGAGAGGCTTACTGGAGAGATTGGAGTCTAGCGCGACGGCGGCGAGCGGTGTGGCTCGAATGCCCTTTCGCAATTCTTGGCGAGAGGAATGAAGGCGCGGCGGTGAAGCTTGACGGCGGCGCGAGGTGGCTCGAGGTGGGAACAGCCGGAGGAGAATCGATTGGAACGACACATCCGGCAGAAGAACCCATCGCGAAGTGGGAACAGCCGGAGGAGTCGGCATGGACCCCGCGCGACCGGGTCGAAAAAGAAGATGATACCGGGTCTATCCTGGATCTACTGGAAAACCGGTATGAGGAGGATGGCGGCGAGGAAGAACAGCATGAATTTACACCGGGTATCGTACGCCGAGTTGCAGTTCATGCGGCTCCCGCGGCCAATCTGGACCAAGAGAACGCAACCGCGGCAGCAGTCGGGGCGGCTCAGGCATTGGCCCAGCAGCAAGGCGCGGCTAACGGAGACCCGGTTCCGGCCCGGGTTGATGGAGAGTCGGCATCGGTGACCAGCCGCGCAGCAGACGAGGAGTTGCGTGCAAATACGTTCGGATTCCTGGGAAACCGGACACCAGGGGCGGGTCCTTCGAACCCGCACCACCCGGCCTTATTCAATAATAATCTGATTCTAGATCCCACGGTCCTCGCAACGGTTATCACCCCAGAAAACGCAGCGGAACGTGTCAGGGATCTGGATGTGGCTCGACGTGCGTTGGAGCAGCAAAGAAGGCAAGTAGAGGCAGAAAGGCAGGGGATGGCTACGCGGCAGCGTGAGCTGGATGCGCTGGAAACTCGGCTCCGGGAGGAAACATCTAGAGTACATCAAAGGCATCACACTAGGTTACCAGCAACAGGCGGGGTTATTAATCCGGCTAATCTATTTGTCACACCTCAAGATCAGCCGATACCAGTGGTGAACCAGGGAACCGCACCCCAACCGGCGACAGCAGGGACACATCCGGCAAATGAGCGGGCCGGGTTACCCCTCCCACAGACTAGAGTCACAACCGGCAACGATCTACCACCACCACCACCATCACGATTTCGCACTCCAGCCGGTCACTACAATAATCCCATGGACAATGTGTATGCGGCGACACTCGCGTTAAATCAAATCCCTGTGGGAGAGTCGCCCCATGCGGAGAAGACCCGGCAAGCCATTGATCTGTTGCACACGGCGGTGGCACAGCAAGCCAATTATCCGGATCATAGAAGCGGTATGCACGGGACGCCATACGTCAGTCAACAACAAGGGAATATCCAAACAAGTTCAGCACGACGGAGGGAAGAGCAGCAGCAAATGCCGCCTCCTCCCCGCGTTCAGGCAGCATTAGCAGCACAGGCTGTTGTGGGCAGTTCCAGAGCTCGGAGGGCCGCGGCCGGGTCTGCAGCGCATGGACTTCCCGCAGTACCGGGACCAGCCGCGTCCCCCGCTGCATCACACGTTTCTAGAGCAAGGCCGGTCTCGACCGTTCTTGCGGGACCTAAGTGTCTCTCGGACAATATCAGAGCTGAACCTTACCCGGAAAAATTCAAAGAGCCAGGGAAAGTAGTGAATTACGAGCCAACTATGGATCCAGAAACATGGCTAAGCAGTTACGAAATGGCAATGTCGATTCGCAACGCATCCGAGAATCTCCAAGCCAAGTTCATGTACTTGATGATGTCAGAAGGAGCAGCAAAGTTGTGGTTCACCAATTTGCCGGAAGGATCGATCAAGTCCTGGGGGGAACTGAAGGCCGCGTTTGTCAAGCACTTTCATGGGACGTGCAGGAAATTGTTCACTATTGATGATCTAGAACGATGCGTCCAGAAGAAGGGAGAATCGGCGCGCAGTTGGGTGCGCCGGGTTATGGAGATACTTCACTCGTCCACGGACATTCAGCCCAAGGATGCACTACAAGCCATGGCAAAAACATACAAGTATATACCTTTAGTGCAAAAGTTAACTCGCATGAAATCTAGTCGAAATGCGTCGGAAGTCACAATGGGAGAATTGATGGATGCGTGCAACAAACACGCCGCGACAGATACTACAGAAGAGGAAGTTGATGACAAGAAGGTAAAAGCAAACACGAGTAATAACGGAAGAGCCAGCAATGGATCAGCGCCGGGTAATAACGGAAACAGCCAGAACAAGCGACCGTTTGAAGGAGGTTCCGAGTTTGTCGCCAACACAGAAGCCGGGTCTTCGAGGCCCAGGGCAGAGGGAAATTTCAACGGAGGTAATCACAATGGAGGAAACTATCAGGGACCACCAAGGCCGGGTAACAATTGGGACATATTCAGGATGGCATGCCCAAAGCACAGCAGGAACGGCAGGCCAGCTAACCACTCCTTGGAGCAGTGCGCCGACTTACAAAGATGGAAAAATGAGGAAGTGAACAGAGCTATGCGAGGTGCAGGACGGGGAGGAGGACCGGGTCCAGGGGGAAACCCGGGCAACGGCCCACCCCCAGCTGGTAACCCGGCGGCTGGAAATCAAGGTAATAACCAAGGGGGAGCAGGAGGATTCCAGGCTAACCCAAAACAATTGGGTCAATATCATGTGCATACCACAGGAGGCTCTAACAAGGACAAAAAGATGCTGAAGCAGGCGGTCAACTCAGTTTCGTTAGCTGTCCCGAGGTACTTAAGATGGTCAGAACAGGAGGTAACATGGAGCATAAGGGATCACCCAGAAAGAGTGGAACACCCGGGAGTCTTGGCATTAGTAGTCGCACCACAGGTCAATGGGTATGAGCTGAAAAAGGTTTTGATGGATGGTGGAAGCAGCATCAATATACTGTATTGGGAAACCTTCCTACGCATGGGCCTCAAGGAGTCTCAGCTACAAAAAAGCTCAACAGTCTTTCATGGGATAGTGCCGGGTCATTCAGCGTGCCCCGAGGGAAAAATCGCATTGGAAGTAGCTTTTGGGGAGTCAAAGGATAACTATCGAGTTGAGTGGCTCACCTTTGAGGTGGTCAAATTGCGCAGCCCTTATCACGAGTTATTCGGAAGGCCGGCTTATGCCAAATTCATGGCTAGGCCATGTTACGTGTATCTACAGTTAAAAATCCCGGGTCCCAAGAAGACCATTACCATACATGGAAATCGAGACATAGCAGCTGAATGCGATGAAGGAGACGCAGCAATGGCCGAGCAGGCCTGTAGAAAAGAAGAACTCAAGCACTACCGGTCTCAAGCAGACCCGGAGGACAGAACCACATCAAAAAGGCCGAGTACTGAAGGCGAAAAAGCAAAATCCAAGGTAGCGCAAGATGCTAAAATGGTGGCTTTAATCCAGGATGACTCCTCCAAGCAGTCCGCTATAGAGGAAGAAACTGCACGGTCGCTCACAACCAGCAACGTCATGGAAACACCTCACCCGGGTTGGCTAGTAAACCCGGTACTCATCATGAAAAAGCCCAACATGTGGAAAATGTGCATCGGTCACGCCAGTCCGGGACCGGTGCCCATGAAAAACTAAGCAATGTAACGGGCAGCAGGTTTTAGACGCGCTCTTTTCCTACCCAGGGTACCTACGGGGACTGGAAGGTTTTTAATGAGGCGGCCTGCTGATCCAAGCTTTCTCGCATCAACAAAGAGATGATTATCAAGTCCTATTTCGTTACAACCTGATTACAAGTAAGTAACATCCATGTGACATCAATATTTCAGTATCATTAAGAGCGTTGAGTATATATAGGTCTCGGGGGCTGGTTGCTCAAGTAGCCCAGCCATAAACCCGAAAGACCCGGCCTTGATGCCTATAAGTTATAAGGGCCGATTACTCGCAAACGAGTACGGCTGCAATCTTATAACTGGACAAAGGAGCCAAGTTTTCTTGACTTTTCTTACTTAAGCTCGATGTGACTTGCACTAAAGTGGCATGATTTGTTCGCTTACGATTACAATCAGTCATGAAGCCCAATGGGACTTGCCTGACCCTGTTTTCGTATAGATGTAATAACATGGTATCCACGCGAAAGCCGGCTTACAGTACAAGATAGTCAAAAGGGTCATCTAAACCACAAGTTTATGCAGAGTACAAGGCTAATAGCCGGAAACTCAACGACTATTAAGCATAACTTCAGTACCTACACGGAATGGCTTAAGGTTTTCAACTCGGTAAAAAACAATTTGTTCTCTGAGAAAGGCCACACCCCCATGACTCGTACTTTGGGTCATGGGGACTGGGGACTTCGAAATAGAAACAAACTATTTGGTTATCGAAGTTCGAAAGACCCTACCATCCGAGTCTTGGGGACTTAAAGAAAAGTCCACTTATCAAAGCCCCTGGTACTCGGACAACCGAGTCTTACGAAGGGAGCCAAAAAGAGAGTCGGGTATCGAGTACAAGTTCAAAAAATAGACAAGTAGCACGATTATCAAAAGGCCAGGAAAGCCGCAAAGCGTATCACGGACTAAAAGTACGTTGCAAGTTACGACATCAGTATCAGGGGTGCACAGGCGCACCATCAAAAGCATAATAGTTTGAATACAAAGCATCGCTTGACCAAGGCATTATGATGGTACTGCCCTATTCGGCCTCCTGAGTACGGTCTTCCGGGTCTTGGTCCTGGGCTTGCTGCTTAGCTTTCCCGGCAGCATTACCTGGACTCACCGTACCAGGGCGAACAGGGGGAGGGACAGCTAGTGTAGAGGCAGACGGCCCTGATCCTAACTCGGCCTCTCGCTTCGCAGTCGCCTCCCTCTTCCTGGCCGAGTTAGCAAACCACTTCTCCAAGATATCAAAGGGCGGGGGTGCTTCCTCCGTGACAATTTTGCCATCAGCGTCGTATGCACTCATAATCGTGTTTAGATCCAAACTATCGGCCAAAGTGGTAGCCGAGGGACGCACTGCGGATTGTATGGCCTTGAAATCCTTGGGTGTAAATTTGGAACCATCCGCCTTGAATTCGGGAAACCCGGATATTACCTTTGCCGGGTCAAGCTTCGGAAAGAAAGCCTTGGCCAGGGTAAAAGCCCGGGTCATACCAATCCGGCATGACGAGCGTTTCCAGATTTCAATCCAGCCAGGCACAGTGGAGCAGGCTTGAATGAGATTTTCTTCACCCGGGTATACTTCCGTAGGCCATTTCACGGCGTCCAGTATAAATTTTGTGCCGGCAAAGAAAGTCCGGAGCACAGTCTTTAAGGTTCTAGCCTTGACAAGGGCATCCTCCTCTGGGGTCGCAAGGTTGGCGCCTACAATTGAAACAATAGAAAGAACGTATCAATAATCCCGGGTATCACATAATAAAGCAATGACATGAAGTTAATCGGTAGCAAAAACTTACTAAGCAAGATCTGATAAGTATCGGAGACCTGGTCCGATAGTTTCTTCAATGCGTTCTGGGAGGTATTGAACTTCTTCTTGTATTTAGAAACATCCTTCTTCAAAGTTCTCATATCATCCTCAAGGGTTTCCCCCCTCTTTACCTCGGCAAGAAGAAGTTGTTCGGTCTTGAGTAAAATTTCATCAGACCGGGTTATCTGTGCCTGTAAATAGCAAGGAATACAAGTTTCAGTTGGATATTACGGTAAGCTGAATACCGCGTAAAGTACCAAGCATAACTTTAGCAAGTCATGCTCGGAACTTGGGGACTAGGTATGCACTACGAGATATCAAGTGTCATTACCTGGTGCTCTGCGGCCATACGCTCCAAGATCTTGCTCTCCGAAGTCTTCATATTGAGGAGAGTGTTCATCAATTGATCAAAAGTGTCTTTATCCGTATCAGAAGACCCGGGGCCTTGGAAATTCCGAGAAGGAGTTTTCTACTTAGTGGGAGGCGGCACCCGGGTCATTTGTATGTCGGAATCCGATGCCCCTTCTTCTGCACCCAAAGTCGTGGCTCTGTTCTTCTTGCTTGCATGGGAAGCAATCGGATACTCGGTTTCTTGTGTGTCCGGGTTTTTCGGCGACGCTTGTTCGCCGCCGCTAGACGCGACTGTAGTTTTATCAGCCGGGCTCCCCTTACCCGGGCCCTCGGTCTCCATATCCTCTTGGTCGCTGATAGCGACCGTGGCCCTATATATGTTATGAGTGAGCAGCTAAATATACAGTCAGGAAAGGGTGATGAAATATGGTGGAGCATCAGGAAGGGGGTTTTACCCGGTATTCACCGCAAAGTCCGAAGGAAATCCGTCGCTGGACCCGGGAGAGGCTGGAAATTATCAAGTCAGGTTTCATATGAGAATGGTTCAAGGAGGATGTTTCGACCAAGAAAAGATAGGGTAAGTACCAGCCCGCCGAGTCGGAGTCGATGAAATACCCGGGTTAAGGGCATCATCACCCGGGTGATTTCGAGTTGACCTGCGCTTGGTCATGGGCTACTCCTTCAAGCATGGCCAGTGGAACAGCGTCAAGGTAGCTCATGTATATCATTAAAGGAATACGAATTGAATGCGAGGAGGTGATATGAAACCTTGGGGGTGGTCTCTCGAGTTTTTCTTTTTGATCCGACTTTGATTGTCGGCTCCAGTTCCTCCTCGTCGTTGGCGGATTCTACGTTGCCGTCGGAGTTTTCTTCTTCGTCTTCTTCTTGTTCTAGATATCATCAAAGTTATAGTTGGAAATGAAGGGGTTATGATGAGCTTAAAGGAATCAAATAAAATCCGGAGAGTACCTTCGTCCGAGTTAACGACTTCTTCTCACTCCTCTGGACTTTCGGAGCTAGGAGAGGTGTTGATTTTCCAGAAATCGTCATCAGCCTGAAAAGTGTCAGTACAAGGGTCATCAACTGTATCGAGTGGAAAGAGTGAAGGTAAAGGCATCAAAGTCGGGTTTTCACCTTGGGGGCTGGGTTCTCGAGTGTGAAGGGCTCCAACCCGGATATGTTCCGGATAACCTCAAGCTTTTCTGTCAGAAAACCCTTGATGGTTTTATGAGTATCACCGGCCGCAAAGGTGTTGTCGGAGTATCGGAGCGGGTCTGTAGATTGCCCCGAATACTCACACATCAACTTTGTGCGGACGGAATTGGGTTGAATCCGGAAGTCGACCCAAGTCTTCACCAGGTTGAGCCCGATGAGGCCTTGGGCCGTGAGAGTGGTGATTTTGGCTAGTAGAGGTTGAATTGCCTCCCTGTCCGAGTCAGGGGCGAAGGCACTAAATTTCTCGGAGATGTCCAGAAGACCCTCTGAGTAACCCGGCAGTTTCTTTTGGCCGGGTGGGGAGGTGTCTTGGCAGTAGAAGTATGAGAGTTGCCAGTGCTTGACATGGGAGTTAAGGGTGAGGGGTGGCATCAGAGAATTCTTGCGGCGCTGGATGGAAACCCCGCCGCAAGCGAGGAACGCCCCGTCACCGCTTTCGCGGCACGGTTTGCATTGAAAAAGCTCAACGAAAAGAGCTAGACTTGGCGAAGTGCACAAGTATGACTCGGAAAGGACGATGAAGTGGGAAATGTTTAGTACAGAATTAGGCCCGATGTCAAAAACGCGAAGGCCGTAATGGCTTAGAACGTCACGGAAAAAAGGGTGGCTCGGCGGGCGGAAGCCCCGGGTCACATGTTCCACGAAACAGATTACCTCGTCTTTCGTCGGTGTGGGCCGGGTCTCCTTACCCGGCACCCTCCACTGGATATCCTCTTGAGGAGGAAGAACTCCCAGCTCAACCAGCTCCTCCAACTTGGCCTTGGTGACCGTAGACCGCGCCCAGTTGGCGGATATGGAGTTGGTGGCTTTGGCTTTAGTCGGAGTTTTCCCCTGCTTTTTGGGAGCCATATGGTTGACCTGCAAAGTACAAAGTAAAAGGATGAAAGGAATAAGACACGGAAGCTGTGAGCCGGCCAAGTATCGGCAGGGCAATGTAGAGACACGAAAATTGCGTATTGTCCGGATGTCTATTTGCAGAGTGAGGTTCGAATTATCCGGGTGTCAAGTGTTATAGCAAAAATTACGGGGATCTAAGTGCTGAAGGAGTTTTTGAGGACGATGGGTGGCTGCACGGGCACTTAGTGCGAATAAAAGAAGCTGGAAAGGGGAGGATTAACCGGGTGATTGAGGCAAAAGCGGAAATTTTGAGTGGTTCAAGCCTAGATTGGAAATTCCATCTAAAGATTTGTGGCGAAATTAACGGTTGCAGGCAGTAGGAGAGTGTATTGGAGGGTGTATCTTATCTATTGGGCGAGCTAAAAGGAATGCTAGCAGCCTAATTCGGTATGGCTGAGAAATCATTGGCGGGTTGGTTTGGATCTAATCCGAGGAAAAATCAAGAAATTGCAGGGGCAAATTAATGGTGCGAGAGGCTTACTGGAGGAGATCTGAGTGAAGCCTTGCGGAGACACATGGCGCAAGCCTGGTGTCCTTTCGCGGTTACTGACGGGCCGGATGGAGATTTGCCGGCGGATCCTGGCGGTGGCGCGGGGTGAGTTGTGGCGGAGCGCAGCCTCCGGCCAATGGGCTCCGGTGATGCGCGCGGGATTTCCGTGGTGGCGCTCAGTGAGGATGAGCACAGAGGGAGAAAGGAAGTAGAGTGGGGGGAAATGACCCGCTAGGGTTCGGGTTACCCCCAATGGGCTTATTTATAGCATGAGTGGATAAGCTCGGTTCGGCGAGTGGGAGCCGGGAATTGCGGAGTAAACGGCTATCTATTTGATTTTTTGCGAGGTGCGCTTTAAGTGTTGAGCGAGGTGTTTGAACGAAAAGGAGAAAGAGATCCATCCCGTGATACCGGGAACAATTATCAAGTATAGAATCTTGACATTTTGGGGTTCAGACCTGGAGAGCTAAGCCAAGTACTTGGAGAAAGGCCGGGTTACTATATGGCCACCATGGAGCTAGGCCTAGCTATTTATCAAAGCACTTTAATCCGGCCTCCATACACTTGTACGTTTGATATTTTTGCAGGGAATAGCAGGCGCTTCAAGGATGGATCCGTGAAGCCCAAGCTATTCTGGGGACTACTGATGGGGGGATAATAACCCGGTAGGCCAACTCCAAGGCGTAACCCGGCCCAAGGAACATGGTGCGCAGTTTGGTTAAGGATAATAAAGCTTTTTGAAGGCCCAAAGTTTGTAGGCCTCGTAACCCGGATTGTGGGTTACGGTAAGGAAAGTTAGGGTTTATAAGCGGTGTCCGGATAGGATTCAAGCTGCGCCTTGGAGACTAACGCCGAGGGGGTACGGGTGCTTTATAAACCGACCCCTAGATCTAGTTTAGACAGAGATCTAAGAAACCCTAGCAGTATCGCTTGATATCGAGCATCTAGTGTAATCCCAGAGTTGAGTTATTATATCAAGATCGGAGACTCGGCGACTTTGATTGCCGGCTACCAGATCGAGTTGCATCATGTTTTCCTTTGAGCTAAACCCTCTCCCAAACGCCTGTGTCGTCTTGCCCCAAGATCAGTTACCCCCGGTAACATCTGCCGTGACTATCCCACGACAACAATAGTGGCAGATATTAAAGCCTTCTCTAAAATTTCAAAAGATTCTTTACAATCTTCATAAAAAACAAAAGGTACATCTTTTTGATGAAGAGAGTAAGAGGCTTTGATATTTTAGAGAAATCTTTAATAAAACTTCTATAAAAACCTGCATGACCAAGAATACTATGAATACCTTTGACATCCCTGGGACAGGCCATTTTCTCAATGGCTTCAACTTTAGCTCTATCAACTTCAATACCTCTTTTAGAAATTTTATGTCCAAGAACAATTCCTGCATTAACCATAAAGTGGCATTTCTCCCAATTAAGAAAGATTAGTCTCCTCACATCTCTGACAAACATTATCAAGATTCTGCAAACAATTATCAAAAGAAGTTCCATAGACGGAGAAATAATCCATGAAGACTTCCACAATTTCTTCACAAAAACCATGAAAGATAGCAGACATGCATCTATGAAAAGTAGCAGGAGCATTACATAAACCAAAAGGCATACGTCTATAAGCATAGGTTCCATAAGGAGAAGTGAAAGTTGTTTTCTCTTGATCAGGCTTTCTAACAGCAATTTGAGAGAACCTAGAATAACCATCAAGAAAGCAGAAATGAGTTTTCTTAGTAAACCTCTCTAAAATTTTATCAATAAAAGGAAAAGGATAATTATCTTTCTTATTAACCTTATTAACTTTCCTAAAATCAATACACATCCTATAACCAACCACTTTTATTTGAGGAATAAGTTCATTATTTCATTTGGCACAAAAGTCATCCCTCTTTTCTTAGGGTCACAATGCACAAGACTAACCCATCTAAGCAATAGGATAAATAATACCAGCATCAATGAGTTTTAATACATGATTTCTTACCATATCCTTCATCTTAGGATTTAAACGGTGTTGATGTTCAACAACTGGCTTTGCATTAGGTCAATATTAATAGCATGCTGACATATAGTAGGAGAAATCCCCTTCAAATCATCAAGAGTATAACCAATAGCACCTGTGTGTTTCCTCAATATTCCGAATAATCTCTCCTCTTCTTCAACAGAAAGTTTAGAACTAATAATAACATGATATAATTTCTTATCATCAATATGAGCATATTTAAGATTGTCAGGCAAAGGTTTTTAATGAAAAGCATTGTCCTCCTTGGGTGGTAATGTGGTACCCAAGTCTTCCACTGGTAAATTATGTTTTAGCATCACTGGCTCATGTAGGAATATCTCGTCAATTTCATTTATTTCTTCCATAAAGACATCAATTTCATGGTCTTCCATGTATTGCTGCAAAGGATTGTTAGGAGAAAGAGAAGTAGAAGCCAATTGTTCAACTCTATAATTCTCATTAGGTAATTCAGCTTCATAAGGTGCTTTAGCAAATTTGGAGAAATTAAGTTCATAAGATTCTCCATCAAACTTTGTAAGTATTCTCTCCTTTTTACAATCTATAACAGCACCGCAAGTGTTTAATAAAGGTCTACCAAATATAATAGGACAAGTATCACTAGCAGATGTGCCTAGTACTAGAAAATCAGCAGGATATTTAGTTTTACCACATAAGACCTCCACATCTCTAACAATACCAATCGGAGAAATAGTTTCCCTATTAGCAAGTTTAATAATCACATCAATATCTCCAAGTTCACAAGAACCAATTTCATGCATGATTTCTTTATAAATCTCATAAGGAATTGCACTAGAACTAGCACCAATATCACACAAACCATAATAGAAATGATCACCTATCCTACTAGATAGCACATGAACACTAGGTTTCCTAGATTTACTAGGATGAGAGACAATATTAGAAGCATCTTCACAAAATATAATCTGTCCCTCTTCTACATTTTTAGAAACAAGTTCCTTTACTATTGCTACTGTAGGTTCTACAGTTATTTGATCCTCGGGTTCTACAGGTTTCCTTGCACTTTTATTAACCACACTAGCTGACATAGAATGTTCTTTTACCTTAGCAGGGAAAGACATTTTTTCAATATAAGGTTCAGGCACAATAGAATCAACGGTATGAACTTCTATATCTCTAGCAGGAACACAATTAACAATATCTTTATAAGGTGCATTGTACTTATTCCATTCCTGTTTAGGAATATCAATATAAGAAGCAAAAGACTTATATAATTTTTCAACAACTTGAGAATCAACACCATAAACAATACTAACATTACAAAAATCATCGGATGACACAAAATTTTTAATGCATTCATAATCATAATTTATACGTGACTTTCTACATTTGTCATTCTCCCACCCTTCAGTATTTTCTTGAATACGGTCAAGAAGATCCCATTTAGCTTCATCCTTCATACGTGTAAATGATCCATAACAAGAAGCATCCAATAAATCCTTATCATGAACAAAAAGCCTCAAATAGAAATTATTAATAACAATATTACTGGGGAGCTCATGATGGGGCATTTGAGCATTAGTAACTTCAAACTCCCCCATGCTTGGGCAATACTCTCTCCGTCATGAGGAAAAAAATTATACATATAATTTGATCTCTATGAATTTCACTTGGAGGATAGAATTTCGAATAAAAGAGAGGTACAATTTCCTCCCATCCAATAGTCTGGCTATTTTTCAGCAGATTGAACCATTCAGCGGCTCGGCATGTCAATGATATAAAGAATAATTTACTCTTCACTTGGCCCATTGTAATATCTGCACACTTGAACAACTTGCATAATTCATGTAAAAAGAGCAAATGGTCACCAGGATGGACAGTTCCATCACCTGGATAACAACTATTCATAACATGTTTAATAATCTTTATAGTTATTTTATAAGAATCCAAATCATCAGGCGGTGGCACTAACCAGTGACAGCAGTGCGCGCAAATAAGGACTCAAAAGGAGATCCAAACATAGTGTAATAAAGCAGTAGACAGTAATAAAAACAGCACTTACAACAGAAGCTTCCTTTATCAATTCCACTTCCCAATAGCGCTTCACTCCCTGGCAAGGGCGCCAGAAAACAGTCTTGACGACGCACAAGTATAGGGGGTGTATTGTAGTACTTTCGATAAATAATAGTGTCGAACCCAACGACGAGCATAAGGTGTTGACAAGCCGTTTCGATAAAGGAATAACTGTAAATACTAAAAGATAAATTTGTAGGGGTTTTTAATATTGCAAATAAATAAAGTGCGAGTAAATAAAATGCAGTAATAATTCTTGCAGCAAGTGGCCCAATCCTTTCTTCAACAAAGGACAAGCGATACGTCTCCAACGTACCTATAATTTCTGATGTTCCATGATGATATTATGTCAATTGCTACATGTTTTCTCCCTTCTTTATGTCATTTTTATAAATTTTCCGGACTAACCTATTGACAAGATGCCACAGACCCAGTTCCCTGTTTTTTGCGGTCTTTAGTTTCAGAAAAGTTGTTCTGGAAATATTTTCGGAATTTGAAAATTCAAAGCCCAAAAGTCTTAGAATTCCCGAAGGTTCCACGGAGTCCCGAAGAGACCCGGAGTGGGGCCTCAGGGGGCCCACACCATATGGCGGCGCCCACCTTGGCCGCGCCGAGTGGTGGTGTGGGGCCCCCAGGGCTCCACCGCCTTTGCCCTTTCGCCTATTTATTCCCCTATGAAGGAAAACCCTAAGCACCTGATCTAATACCCCAGCCGGCGTCGTCGTCAACCCTAGATCAGGGGGTTCTAAAGCTCTCTCCCGGCACCCTGCCGGAGAGGAGATCATCACCAGAGGCATCTTCATCACCATGCCTGCCTCCGGAGTGATGTGTGAGTAGTTCATCCTTGCACTATGGGTCCATAGCAGTAGCTAGATGGTTGTCCTCTCCTCCTATGCCTCAATGTTTAGATCTCGTGACCTGCCTAACATGATCGAGATTGTTCTTATGTAATTCTATGTGCTGTGTTTGCTGGAATCCGATGAATATTGAACTTGCCAAGTTAAGTATAGTATTTATTGCATATGTTATTTGTGTTCTTGCATGCTTTCCGTTGCTAGTGGTTGCTCTGGTCAAGTAGTTGCTAGTGTCTCCAAGAGGGAGTATTTATGCTCGATAGTGGGCTCATGCCTCCTTTTCGCCTATGCTGGAGTGACAGAAACGTGACGGGGGAGGATGTGTTGTTGCCACTACGGAGAAAACAGCGGTGTGAGTTCCCGCGTGTACAATCATTTCTTACATTACACGCGTTTCTTAATGCGATTATCTGTTGCTTGCAACTTAATACCTAAGGGGGTTTGGACGATAACCTAAGGGTGGATTATTAGTCATAGATGTAGTTGGATTAAAATCTATGTATATTGTTGTAATGCCCGCGCTAAATATATAGTAGTCATCATGTCATGAATTTACACTACGGTGCAACCTCTGTTTGTCAATTGTCCAGCTGTAATTTGTTCACCCAACATGCTATATTTTATGGAGAGACACCAGTAGTGAACCTATGAACCCCGGTCCATTTTCCTACACTGTTAAACAAACCTCTACAATTTCCTGTTTTCTTTACTTACTGCAAGCATACACCATTTTCCACACTATACGTCTAATCTTTGTTTTCAGCAAGACCGGTGAGATTGACAACCTCACTGTACCATTGAGACAATGTATTTTGGTTGTGTTGTGTGCATGTTCCACATTGTTGCTGGCACCGGTGAGGCGCCATCACCACCATCAGTGGCATCGACCTTCCGAATATCCTTTTTCTCCTACTGGATTGATTACCTTGGTTCTTAACTGAGGGAAATTCTTACAGCTGCACTGATCACACCCTTCTATTTGGGTTCCCAACACGCCATCCATAGCCACAAGAATTCCTGGCACCATCGAGGCGTAGCAACAAGCCGGTGGGTTTACTTACGATTAACAAACGTTCTTGACGACACATGGGAGGTTTTTGTCAAGTGCTTTGTTTCATGCCGTTGAATAATCTTTAGTGTTTTGATAAGTGTTGTGTGGGTGAACCTATGCTAATGTACCATCCCACCTAAGACTAATACATACTTGTGATATTATACGCCTTGCAAGCATACGCAACTACAAGAAAGTAATTAAGAAATAAATTTAACCACAGCTTTAAACTCCAGGAAACTACGCTCCCTCGTGTAATGGTTTCCTAATGGGGTTTAGGTTTCTGTCACTCCGGCAACCCCACAATTAGTAGTCAAATACACGATGCATCCCCCTAGGCCCATAAATGGTGAAGTATCATGTAGTCGACGTTCACATGACGCCACCAGAAGAATAACACCACAACTTAAATATCAAACCATTAAATATTACTCAACATTACTTCACTACTAACAACTTGACTTCTCCCATGTCCTCAAGAACAACACGAACTACTCACAAGACATCATATGGATCATGATCAGAGGTGATATAATGGTGATTAACAACCTGGACAAAAACCTAATCCAATGGTTTCACTCAGTAGCATCAACTAAAAGTAGTAATCAACACCGGAAAAGTTTCCCCTATGAAATAGACAAGATGCAACCGTGGATGTTACATCGGAACATAGTGGAGCTGACGGGGATGATGGTGGAGATGATGATGATGATGATGATGATGATCCCGATGAAGCCCGGAGTGATGACGGTGACGATGGTGATGATTTCCCCTCTCCGAAGAAGAATTTTCCCTGCAGATTTCTCCCTGCCAGAGAGCTTTTCTCTCTCGGGTGTTTTCCACCCCGAGGGGGCGACGGAATAACTCTTCGATGATGGTCTGGGGCTTAGGGTTCCCTAAGGTCAAGTACGCGAAAGACCTCGACCAGAGGTGGGCCAGGGTGGCCACACCACCTGATGGCGCGGCCAGGGGGAGGGCGCGCCACCCCATGGTGTGTGCCCCTGGTGGCCCTCCTCTGGCTCCTCTTCTGGCTGGTGTCTTCCTCTGAACTTCTAAGATTCCTCCGGTGTCCCTCTTGTTCTTCTGAACTTCTGAAATATGGTATCTCGACGGTGCTTTTTCCATAAGATTTCTGATTCAGGATTTCAATTCTCCAATTATTAGAAAACATGCAAAATAGGTGGAATAACATAAGTATCATGCTCCAATATGAAATATATCAATGAATAACAGCAAATTATAATATAAAATAGTGATGCAAAATTTACGTATCACCGGCCAACCTATGATTACACCTGCTAGCCAATGATTAATTTGCATTCAGGTGTGCAGTTTTTGGATAACAATATATAACTACGAATAGATAAATTAGTTAACATATGATCACCAGTGGGGTCCCTGCATTTTGAATTAGATCTCCATAAACTAAAAACTAACATCCCTGGTAGTTTATCCTTGATTTACATTATGTGAAACCTGCAATTCAGTGGGTCCTCCGTGTTTTTAGTTGTGTTCCGGGCAATTTAAAAATGGTAGCACCCAAGAACTTATGCCCTGGGTAATCTACCCCGGACTTAAATTCAATGTAACTTCCAATTCAGTGGGATCCCCTAACAAATAAAGCACTAAGTTACGCCGCGCTAATTAAATTAACATCCCGGTATAACGTCAATACCGTCATATAAATTTATATTTTTAGGGGTTCGAAAATAAACTGTTAAGTTAGATCATGATAATTAAACTAGAATCCCACTGCCCCTACCGTTGTTTAAAAGCTAGTGGCAGGAAGGTAAATAATGTACAATTGGTGGTGGAGACTCAGTAAATTACTAAATTAAATGAAGCTTCCAAGTCCTTCTGTTTCTCACAAAAATGAACACTGGGTTTACGTCGTGTCAGGAAAAGTAAATATAGAAAAACGCTAGTCTAGTGTCAAGCTTACACTCAATAAACATACATTCTGTGAGTTCTCCCCAAGAAAAAACAGTAGGTTCTGTATGGGATGATTCAAGTATTGAATGGGAGGCAAAATTCCCACTAGTCACAGTGCATGCAAATACTCGTTCAGGGTCTTATCATACCCCACTTATAACCGATTCGGGTGAACAAACGCACCATGGTAATAAGAGGCATTTCTCATTTGAGCTATCCTGGTTGCGCCAAGATGGTTTCTATGAGATGATCAAGAAAGAGTGGTCAAATGTGTGTAGTGGTAATAGTCCTATTGAAACTAGGCAAAACAGAATTAGACACTTGCAACAATACCTACGAGGCTGGGCTAAGAATATGAGTGGAGAATATAAAAAGAAAAAAGAAAAATTAGTATTACTCATTAATGAGCTTGATCTAAAAGCTGAGCCCTCTCCTTTGTCGGTAGCTGGGCGGGCTGCCAAAAAAGAGGCCAATGTTTTCCTTGCGAAACTGATGCGTGACGAGGAGTCAAAGTGGGCTCAACGAGAAAAAGTTAATCACATTAGGGAAGGAGGTGCAAATACAAAATATTTTCACCTCATTCCTAATGGAAAACATAGGAAAAAATAATGTTTCAACCTGAACAAGATGAGGGTACCATTGTATGGGAGAGAAATTTATGAACGTTTATTTCATAGTACTACAAAAAATTATTTGGTGCACCGTCACCAAATTATTTTACTATGATTGAGGATTTCAATACGGATTTACCTCACATATCCACTATTTAAAATGAATTCTAAACCTCTGATTTTAGGAAAACTGAGGTTAAGGAGGAAATTTTTCAGATGGAACATAACTAAGCCCCGGGTCCGGATGGATTCCCCGCTGATTTCTATCAAAGATTCTGGGAAGTGATTAAGGGTGACCTTTGGTTATGTTTGCGCAGCTACAGTCATGTGTGTTGCCTCTTTATAAATTTAACTTCGGGGTAGTCATGTCACGTCCCAAGAAAGAATATGCGAGCAGGATTGATCAATATAGACCTATATGTCTCCTTAATGTCAGTTTTAAGATATTCACAAAGGTGGGTACAAACCGTGTTAGTGACATCTTCCAAAAGGTTACTAGACCGACTCAGTCGGCTTTTATGCCAGGACGGAATATCCTATAAGGGGTAGTAAGCCTGCATGAACTGATTCACGAGCTCAAAAGAAAGAAAATGGATGGTTAGCTTTTCAAAATTGACTTTGAGAAGGCTCATGACAAGGTCAATTGGGCCTTCTACAACAAACATTGCGCATGAAAGGTTTCTCACCTAGTGGTGTGAATGGTTGCTAGGTTTGTGCAAGGTGGAAGTGTGGGGATTAAAGTGAATGATGACTTAGATCATTATTTTCAAACGCATAAGGGTCTACGACAGGGTGATCCTCTTTCCCCTATATTGTTTAACATTGTTGGGAACAGGTTAGATGTACTAATTTCTAGGGCCAAAGATGATGGCCAAGTAAGAGGCTTGATACCACATTTAGTCGATGGAGGAATTTCTATTCTGCAATGTGCAGATGATACCATTTTATTTCTTGAACACGACCTAGCAAAGGCTGTGAACGTGAAATTAATTTTAGCTTTTTGAGCAACTTTCTGGGCTTAAGATTAATTTCCACAAGAGTGAGATTTTCTGCTTTGGACAAGCTAAAGAGGTTGAAAATGCATACCAGAACAATTTTGGTTGCGAAATTGGTTCACTTCTATTTAAGTGTCTGGGAATTCCTATTCAGTATAGTGAATTATTAAACAAGGAGTGAAAACCTATCAAAGATCGCTTCGAGAAGAAACTGAGATATTGGGCAGGAAAGCTGCTCACATACGGTGATCGGCTTGTACTAATAAATTCAGTTTTATCTGGCCTACCCATGTTTTTTTTGTTTCTTTGAAGTACCTAAAGTGGTGCAAAAAAGATTAGATTTCTATAGATCACGATTTTTTTTGTGAAAGTGATCAGCTAAAAAAAGAAATATAGACTCACTAGGTGGAACATTGTTTGTCACCCTAAAGATCAGGGTGCTTAGAGTATTGAAGTTCTGAATATTAAGAACCAATGTTTGCTTAGCAAGTGATTGTACAAATTGCTATCCGAAGATGGGGTTTGTCATGAATTGTTATGCAACAAATATCTCAATGGTAAAACATTAGCTCAAGTGCAGCCTAAGCCTACTTATTCACCTTTTTGGAAAGGTATTATAGGGGTAAGGCAAGCTTTCTTGGCTAATGGGTTCTTTATTATTGGAAATGGTACAAATACGAGGTTTTGGAAAGATGTTTGGCTGGGAGATAGCACGTTGGCCTCCCAGTTCCCCTCTCTCTATAATATACTTCGTCACAAGAATGTTCTAGTGGCAGATGTCATAGGTGAACAAACTCTAAACATTCAGTTTACACGATCGTTGACTGGTCAGAGGAGAGATGCGTGGCTCAGTCTGGTCCAGAAAGTGTATAACATATAACTTTCGGATGAATCGATTACTTTTTAGGTGGAAGCTTAATTCGTCTGGTGTATTCACGGTTAAATCTTTGTATGCTAATCTTTTGAATGATCACACGATAGTTTTACGTAAATATTTGTGGAAACTACCAATTCCGTTAAAGATAAAGATCTTCTTATGGTTTCTTAATAGAAAAGTGTTTTTAACCAAGGATAATTTAGTGAAGAGACGATGGATAGGTTGTACAAAATGTATGTTTTGCGATAGTAATGAGACTATATAACACCTTTTTATTTCTTGTCCATTTGTCATGAATATTTGGAGACTTATTCACTTCAGATATAACATCTCACCACCAACTTCGATTGCGAATATGTTTGGGAGTTGGCTTAATTGGATTGCCAATAAGGTTAAGAAACGTATACGTATAGGCGTGTCGGCGTTTTTATGAGCAATATGGAATTGCCTTAATGATCTTGTCTTTAACAAAGTTCAAATCCCTCATTTTTTGCTGGTGGTAAATCAAGCGATGTACTGGATACAAATGTGGTCTCTCCTACTAGCTGTAGATCTAGGGGGGCATATGGATTCCGGATGTACTCGAATGATGGCGATCGTTCAGACTATCTTCAGACAGTATGGGTGGCATGCTCTTAAGCGACTTAATGGATAGGTCTTGCATCTTTTTGTGGCTGGTTTTCACCTTCACTTTGTGTGATCCGTGATTGTAATAATCTACTCTTTCGTGATACTTTGTTCGGATACTTTTATGCTTATATAAAATAAAGCCGTGTGCATCGTCCTGGTGCAGGAGGCTGAGGCTTTGCTCCCATTTCTAAAAAAAATAGTTTTTTTCCTCGCCGACGCCTAGTCCGTGCGCAACAAAATTAGGAAAGCAGGACAAAACGAGACGCGAGCACCATCGACGATCGGCATAGCCCAAGCGATCTCCCAAGTCACTCGCAGTTACTTGTTCTCTATTTGCGTAAATAGAATTAATCAAACATCCTGTCATCACCTCACGTTGTGCTTTGTGCAATTGTCCAAGCTAGAAATCGTGTTGGAAACACACAATTCGAAGGGAAAATGCCCTAGTTTCACTTAACAAAACATAGAGAGAATAAATGGGCGTGTTAGAAAGAAGCATAGACCACAAAAGGCCATAAACCACCGGTCTTTAGTTCAAGGAAAGGTTCTTCGCCGAGGATGGGGAAGTTGGCTCGCGTCGAACACACCCGAAGTTGGCTACTGTGGTGAATCAGAAGATTATACTCGTTTGAGCAAATCACCGCAACAGCAATCCCTTTTTCAGGGTTATTACAGGCTACCGTTAGCCAGCTAGAGCATCACCGCACTACTAGAGCAATGCCGCAATACACATGACAGCTTGGCCACGGAGTCCTGATGAATTTATGATGGAGCGATGTAGCCGTATACAGGGCTGCTGCACAATAATCCCCAATGAGAGCATTGAATGGGCAGCATCTCGCGCTGTGATACAATATATGACAGTTACACTGTTTCCTAATGTCTCCGATTCCTATTAAGATCGTTTTGTGGAGTTGAATGGTCGGTCGCACACGGCACACTCGCTAATTTGTTACCGCACACTTTGAGTTCCCCCCAACTCTTGCAGAAGTCGACATGTTATTTATAGGCATGTATACGTGAGTGAATATGGCTACTAAATATCTATTCAGTCATTTTAGGACAATAATGCTTTCAACAAATCACTACATAGTCACATAAACCATCATCATTGACAGTACAACCAATTAAGACGAGACATAAGATTTTCACTTCGAAGTTGTGGCCCTCACTTAACATGGTGGCGCCGTAGAATTGCCTGGCATTTATAGACTGCACCAAGACACCAATGCTAAAAGATCCCCCTCACACAAAAGAGAGGATATCACACCTGCCATGCATAACATGACAATGAGAAAACCAAATTGACATGTTCTACATAAGATACACTCGACGCGTCTAAACTAGTCTAGTTATACTGGCATCTCAAACCAGCGTGTCAATACAATAATTTCTAGGAAATTGTCGCCATTCTAATAATCGGTCCATGCCCGACGGAAACATAAAAGAGAGCTCTATAGGTATAAATATTTCGGTGACACCACAAATGAAACCGCCGAAGCACACATCAGAATACCACTTCAAAATTGGATCCAAATCGTCTAAGGTGGGATTTGATATTCTTAGGGCCTGTCTAAAAAGTATAAACGGCCCCTTCATACAAGAAATAATATAATAATTAATAAATATGTATATCTATATATATTATTGTGCTGTATAAATCTATATAATGTTACCTATAAACAGTTAAAAGTACATCGAAAATCAATGTTAAGGACAAAAACTTTATGCATATATATTATGTGAACATGTTATTATTCTAAAATTTTCTGAAGAAAAGTCTACTAATTATGGTATGTCAATATGAATCTTACAAATTATCAAGTCTACTCTATGGGGAATTGTATCGTCTCACTGTGTCTGCAGTACGGTCTACTTCAGCCTCTCAACTCTCGACATTGCCGCGTTAGGACAACAATCGGTCGTCTGAATCTCATGTCCAAGGAAAGTTCCTCGATGCCGCACACTACAGAAAATAGATACAGACTTTGATTCATCTCAAGACTTGGTCTTTTTGCTCTTATTCTTTCTCCAAGCTGCCATTGGAACTAAAATTCTAGGTTTTCATGACGTACGCTGTACCCTCAACCATTTTCGTTTGCGCACCACATTGGCCCTCTCAGAGGTGGTTGTTTCTCTTTTGGTACCAATCACATCAAAAGCATGTGCTACATTTCCGAACAACTATGATGGAACAGCAGATCAATGCATTGTGTGACGAGTTCTTAGATTGATATTTGTTCCAGATCTAGCACACCGAACGATCCCACTTATTCCTTCTATTGATTATAATGTAGACTAGACCCAAGCAAATTAGAGGAAAAGAGTCCAACGACTAGCCCATTAGGAACATGAGAGATGTAACACTTAGTTCTTCCATTTATCAAGACGTGCTTGTTAGAAATTGTAACCGTATAGGCTAAGGACTCCGAACCAAACCTGGGTAGCGATCCTAATCTGGATACCGACATCTTGTAAGCCTCGGAGTGGGTCTGTTCCCTCCGCTATATATTCATGCATCCGGCCCCTCTAGGAGGCAAGCCGATTCCCACGTAATATCTTCTATATGGTATCAGAGCGGGCCTCATCCTCGACCTAAGATGTCGCTCCAAGACTTTCGACGACAGAAGCCCCTTACGATCTCGTCTGATCGGAAGCCAGAAAACAGAAGCCCCTTACGATCTCCTCTCTGATCGGAAGACATAAAAGAAGCCCCTTACGATCTCCTCTCTGATCGGAAGCCCGAAAAGAAGTCCCTCACGACCATGACGATCGCTAGCTGATCGGAAACTCGGAAAAACAAAGTCACGATCTCTGATCGGAAAGGAGTCCCACACCGGCCATCATGTCTTCTTCCGCCGCCTCAACAACCCTCGCCGGTCTCCTGGGATCTCCACCCTCGCAGAAGCTCACAAGGTCCAATTTCCGTGGAGCTCATGTACTTGATCTCCTCAATGGACTCGAGGTTGCCCGGTGAAGTTTCTTGCGGAAGAAAGTGCAGACAAAAAAACCCTCAACCCGGCCTATTCACCTTGGCTCGGTAGGGATCAAACGGTGTTAGGCTGGCTCGTAAACTCGCTTTCACCGGAAATCTGAACTCATGTCGTCGGCATTGAATCATCTGCTGCTGTATGGACTGTTATCAACAACATGTTCACTGTCCCTTCAAGATCCAAGATCAATCAGCTACGTGGCGCTCTCAATGGAACGAAAAAGAATGACATGACAGCTGCTCAGTTCTTTGCCAAGATGAAATCTTTTTCCTCTGAACTTGCAGCGGCAGGGAAACCTGTTGAAGAGGATGAGATGATAGGTTATGTGCTCAATGGTCTCGATGCTTCATAGTTCTCTCGTATCTGCTGTCAATGGAAATTCGGGTGTCACACTCGATGATCTCTATGCCTAGATTTGTGCCCATGATACACGTCAAGAGATGTTACTCGAATCGGGACATGACCGTGTCTTCTCCTCAACAGCTAATGTCGCTCAACGTGGTCGTGACAATTGTGACAGAGATTGGCGTCCACGCGGTGACCGTGGTCGCTCTGTTGATCAAGATGATCGAGGGCGCCGAGATCGCTATGACTCCGAGAAGCGACGTGATGATCAAATGGGCCGCCGTGATGGTTGGCGCAAGGAGGAAGATTGGCGCCGTGATGATCGGTCCCCATATGATGATAGACGTTCTTATGATGATCGCCGAAGGGATGACAATGATCAGAGGCGTGAGGATCATCGATATGATGATCGTCGCAATGATAGACGTGATGATGGAAAACAGCGCCGCCGTGGGCATGGTCGTGCCCCTACTCCTTATGTGGATGTCACTTGTCAAATATTCAAAATCCATGGACACTCAGCTGCAGATTGTTGGTGGCGTCGTAAGGATGATTCTGATGATGATGGACGTCATGACCGCAATGAGAGGAAGGCAAACATTGCCTCTTATGGATTTGATACAAATTGGTATCCGGACTCCCGAGCCACAGACCATATCACAAGTGAGCTGAATAAACTTACCACTCATGACAAATACAGAGGACGTGATCATGTCCACACAGCTGATGGCAACGGTATGTCTGTAAGCCATATTGGTCATTCAATGTTGCATATTCCCCATAGTACTTTTCATCTAAATGATGTTCTCCATGTCCCTAATGCATCTAAAAACCTACTTTCCATTCATAAACACACACGTGATAATGATGTCTTCATTGAATTTCATCCTTATTTCTTTCTTATCAAGGACCAAGCAACGGAAAGGATTCTGTTTGAAGGACCATGTCATGGTGGCCTCTATCCGCTAGTATCTCAATCTACTGGGTCTTCCAAGCAAGCTTTCGTTTCAATAAAGCCAACATCTTCTATGTGGCATCGCCGTTTAGGACATCCTTCTTCATTCGGAGTGAATAAAATTCTTAGGAAACATCAACTCATGTACACCCCCGAGACAAATCCCTATGTTTGTGATTCCTGACAATTAGCTAAGAGTCATCAATTGCCATATCATGTGTCAACTAGTGTATCTAGTGTTCCTCTTGAACACAAAATTTCTGATGTCTGGGGTCCAGCACCTGCTTCTGCTGGTAAACATCTTTATTATGTGAGCTTTATTGATGATTTCAGCAAATTCACTTGGATCTACTTGCTT
Source organism: Alopecurus myosuroides (assembly GCA_028641055.1). NCBI lineage: Eukaryota > Viridiplantae > Streptophyta > Magnoliopsida > Poales > Poaceae > Alopecurus > Alopecurus myosuroides. The sequence continues at coordinate 94,256,289 of CM054061.1, forward strand.
AAGAATCGTTCTGATGTATATCAAGTGTTTCTAAATTTCCAAGCCTTTGTTGAAAGGAAATTTGGGAGGAAAATAGTTACCATGCAAACCGACTGGGGTGGTGAGTATGAAAAACTTCATGGTTTCTTTCAAATGATAGGTATCACACATCATGTTTCATGTCCTCATGCTCACCAACAGAATGGTTCTGCTGAACGCAAACATCGTCACATAGTTGAAGTTGGTCTAGCGCTTCTAGCTCATGCATCCATGCCTTTGAAATTTTGGGATGATGTTTTTCTTACGGCTACGTTTCTTATTAATTTACTTCCCAGTAAAGTAATTAATTTTGAAACACCTATTGAGCGTCTCCTTCACACTAAAGCCAATTATGAGTCTCTCCAAATTTTTGGTTGTGCTTGTTGGCCAAATGTTCGTCCTTACAACAAACGAAAGCTTGCATATCGCTCCACTCGTTGTGTTTTCCTTGGTTATAGCCCTCTCCACAAGGGGGTCAAATGCCTTGATGTGTCTACCGGCAGAGTGTATATATCTCGAGACGTTGTGTTTGATGAACAAGTCTTTCCGTTTGCTACCTTGCACCCTAATGCGGGTAGACGCCTTCGTAACAATATTCTTCTTTTGCCTAATGACACACCTACACATACTAATGGGGATATACAACTTGATGATCATATGCCTTTACCTGTCGTACCAATTGTTACTAACCATGGCCAGGACATCTTGGAGGAAATTACAAGTGAAACTGAGCACAACAGTGAAAATTCGAGTCAAAATGAACAAGCATACATGGAGAAGAACAATTTTCTGCACAAGATGACGAAATTGGGGATGATTCTGATGCAGATTCTGTTCCCAGATTCGAGGAGGATCACGCAGCAACCTCGGATCATGCGCGCACTGACACCGAGGAAGATTTCCTCTCGTCTGCCGTGACGCCTGCCGCGTCGACTGCGTCACCTGCCGCGTCGATTGCGTCGCATGTCTCTTCTGGGGCCACGCATGTGAATGCGGAAGCAGAAACCGCGTTCGCGCCTGCGGACAGCGATGCTGGTGCCCACTCCCCGAGCGCCACGACGCCTCGGTCCCCTTCTAGCCATACAGCCTCCGCCGGATCTTCTGCGGAGCCTGATGCTGGGGCTGGATCTGCATCCAAAGAAGACAACGCCACGGGATCTTCTACATCCACCGCACCTGCTGCTACTTCTGTGGCTGGTATTCGCACGAGACTTCAAAAGGGAATTATTAAACCCCGAAAACATGATGATGGTACGGTACCGTTTGGAAGACAAGAAAAAATTTATAACAACAATATTGTTCGCTATGGTATGGTTGCTTCTACAGATGAACCAAGATCACTTGATGGAGCTCTTGGAGATCCTCAGTGGCGTCAAGCAATGGAGGAGGAGTATAGTGCATTGCTCAAAAATAACACATGGCATTTGGTTCCACCCAATCCCAGCAAAAATCTCATTGACTGCAAGTGGGTATACAGAATCAAGAAACATGCTGATGGTTCTATTGACAGGTATAAAGCTCGATTAGTTGCAAAGGGGTTCAAACAACGATATGGAATTGACTATGAAGACACTTTCAGTCCAGTAGTCAAAGCAGCTATAATCAGGATTGTTTTATCTATCTCTGTCTCTCGTGGATGGATTTTGCGGCAGCTAGACATCAAAAACGTGTTTTTACATGGTGTTCTGGATGAGGAGGTCTATATGAGACAACCACCAGGTTTTGAAGATCCTAATGCTCCCCATTATGTGTGCAAATTGGACAAGGATCTTTATGGTCTTAAACGGGCTCCAAGAGCATGGTATTCGAGGCTTAGTTCAAAGTTATGTGATATTGGCTTTATACCCTCTAAGGCAGACAAATCATTGTTTCTCTATCAAAAATCAGGTATCACCATGTTCATGTTAATATATGTTGATGATATTATAGTATCTAGCTCTTCAGATAGTGCCATTGATGCACTTCTTCATGAACTCAACAAATGCTTTGCTATCAAAGACCTTGGTGATTTGCATTTCTTCTTGGGTATTGAAGTTAAAAGAACACATAAAGGATTGTTATTGACTCAGGAGAAGTATGCATCCGACTTACTGGAAAAAGTTGGTATGGTTCAGTGTAAACCTGCACCTACACCTTTGTCTTCTTCAGATCAGCTCTCACTTGATGCAGGAGATCCACTTGATACTAAGGATAGTACAAGGTATCGTAGTATTGTTGGAGCATTGCAATATCTTACTCTGACATGGCCTGACTTATCCTTCTCAGTTAATAAGGTTTGCCAATACCTTCATGCTCCAACAACTACACACTGGACATCGGTAAAAAAAATATTGAGATATATCAAAGATACAATAAAACTCGGTATTACGTTTCAGCCTTCTACATCTACTCTTCTGAGTGCCTTTTTAGATGCCGAATTGGCTGGTTGTCTTGATGACAGACGCTCCACCGGAGGATTTTCTATATTCATAGGACCAAATTTGATTTCATGGAGTGCTAGAAAACAAGCAACTGTTTCAAGGTCAAGTACTGAGGCTGAGTATAAATCTTTGGCTATTGCTACAACAGAGATGATATGGGTAGAAGCTGTTCTTGGTGAGCTTGGAGTTCAGATAAAGGAAAGGCCTTGTTTATGGTGTGATAATCTTGGTGCAACATATTTGTCTGCCAATCCTATCTTTCATGCACGCACCAAACATATAGAGATTGATTACCACTTTGTTCCAGAACGAGTGGCTGACAAGAAGCTAGACATTAGATTTGTGTAAAGCAAAGATCAGATAGCTGATCGGTTTACCAAAGCTCTTCCAGTTAAAAGTTTGTATGAGTTTAGGCGTAATCTAAATCTTTGTCCAAGTTTAGATTAAGGGGGGGTGTTAGAAATTGTAACTGTATAGGCTAAGGACTCCGACCCAAACCTGGGTACCGATCCTAATCTGGATACTGACATCTTGTAAGCCTCGGAGTGGGGTTGTTCCCTCCGCTATATATTCATGCATCCGGCCCCTCTAGGAGGCAAGCCGATTCCCGCGTAATATCTTCTATACTGCTTTCATGGTAGTTGTAGATTAGCTCCTCCACATATGGATACGCTATGTCAAAATATGGATATGATAAAGCCCCTTTGGTTTCCAGGACAGAAGGCGACAGCCCCCCTCACGCCCCCTCCTGAGGGTCTGGCCTCAAATTGTCGTGCCACTAGGAGCGAAGCATCATGTTTTTTTTTTTGAAATGGGTAACCCGGCCTCTACGTCAAAATGATGCACACATCTATTTTTCATTAAAATAACAAGTATCACGTATCAAGATTAGACCACTTATTACAAATCATGGACCAGAGAGAGTCGATACATGAATAAGACAACGAAAAACTCAAAACAACGATCGACTATGCATTCTCCAGTTTTCTAGTGAGTAACCAGCCACCCTGTTTGAAGATAGCACGTACGCTAGCCATCAACTGAGCATAACCTGAGTCCAAACGAACTCGCTAATCCTCTGGTGGTAGCAGGAAGGACCACATATGGATCCAATATGTGGCGCGATGAACAACCAGAAAAATGTTACCCGCTCTCTCATTGTTAAAAACCACATCATTTCTAGAATTCTAAATTTCCCATAGGAAAGCACAAACACCTATGCGTATGAATGATTTAGAAATGTTATCAATTTCTGTAAGTCAATTACCAAACATATTATTCACACTGGATGGGTCCATAATTCTAAAAGTGAAATGAATCAATTGTCAAACTTTCCTTAAAAAATCGCAGGCCGCAAAGAGATGCTCACCACTCTCCTATGCCCCCACAGAAAACACACTTAATACAACCACTTCACTTTCATTTGGCTAAATTATCCTTAGTAAGTAGTTATTTCCTAGAAAGAAACCACATAACTTTTAAAATTTTAAGAGGCACTTTAAGTTTCCAAATATATTTTCTACGATATCGAACATTGTCATTCATTTGTTCAACATAAAGATACTTGACCGAAAACACAACGGATGAGCAAAGTTTCCAGGAAACAGAATCCGGCTCAATAGACAGACTTACTACCATTAGTCTTTTTGTCAAATCAAGCCATGTGTCCCAATTGTCACCCACTAATGAGCGTCTAAACGATAAATTAAGATGATCATGTCCAATGACTTGAGAGACCAGCATATTTTTTGGTCGCACTATAGCAAACAATGATTGGTATGGTACCGCCAATGAAGTAGATCCCATCCACACATCCTCCAAAAACCTAATACCCAGCCCATTACCGAGTGTGAACAAAATCTGTTTAAAAAACTCATCTTTCCCTCCCATAACACCTTTCCAAAAGGGAGAGTCTGTAAGCTTAGCTTCAGCCTAAACTAACAACTTATCTCAAGTATATTTATTATGTAAAAGATCATGCCAAACCCCATCCCGGGTTAAAAGCTTGAAAATCCAATTACTGAGAAGACATTTGGTTTTTATTTCTAACAATTCAATCCCCCAACCCTCCTTGATCCTTCTGACGACAAATAATGTTCCAATTTGTTAATCGATATTTCTTTTTAAGATTATCACTTTGCAAAAAAAAACAAGAATGATAAAATCTATTCTTTACATACCTCAACGGGAATCTAAAAGAAAGACAACAATAACAAAGGAAGACTGGATAGGACGGTATTAATCAAAACAAGACGATCTCCATAAGAGAGAAGTTTCCTTACCCAAGAACTTAGTTTTTGTTCAAAGAGGTCCTCAACAAGTTTCCACTTTAAGGAGTTTTCGATAATGAATCAAAATCCCTATGTACTTGAACGGTAAAGAAGCAACCTCACACCCAAAGATGTGTCTATATTTATCCTTGTCTTGTTTTGCATTACCAAAACAGAAAATCTCGCTGTTATGAAAATTAAATTTCAATCCCGACAACCCTTGGTGTGTTTGTTACGTTGTCTTGTAATCCTACCTACAGCTAGTCTAATTTGATGGTACCGCACACAGGTACAACTTCGTGAACATTGTGGATCCGGACAATTCATCCAATAAGTCATCCATGAACGCCAGAGGATGCTTGTTTTTTATCGTAAGGTTGTTGATCACTCGATAATCCACACAAAATTGCTACTGTCCATCTTTCTTGTGTACCAACCAAACCGGGGAAGCAAATGTACATTTACTTTTCTAAATGATTCCACTGCACAACATGTCATAGACTTGACGATCGATCTCATATTTTAGTTGAGGAGTATAGAGGTATGGTCTAGAAATAACTGGTGGGGCACCTGACATGAGTGGAAGCCGATGATCCTGCTCGTGACGCGCAGGTATTCCTTGTGGCTCTCCAATAAACTAATGAAATTCAGTTAGCAACTCTGCTATGAGAGGAGGAATATCTTCCGGAATAGACTCTGTGTCCTTGTCGGCATCTAGATGTAAGCATATAGCCCCTCACATGTGTTATTTATGGCATGCACAATGTGTGTGATTGCTCCTCGGTGCAACATGCCACGCAATTTGGAAGGTGTTACTGCTTTACACTTAGGAGTAGCTGACTGGACCCCTTGTAAGGTTATGCGTTGGCCTTTGTATGTGAATCTCATCACCTGTCGTTTCCATCGCACCCACATGGGACTATGTGTGTCTAGCTAGTCTTTCCAAGAATCATATCATAGCAACCCAGAGGTAACACATTTACATGTAAAATCTGGCACACAAGAAGTACGACGTATTGGCGCCCCATTTGCCACCGCAAATTTCAGTGCGGGTATCTCAGTTGTATCACACTGGAGCTCATCCACCATTTTTTGGCAGATGAAAGAAGAGACACCGCTAGACTCCACAAGAATTAAGAGATGCCTCTTTCCCACCATGCGTGGTAGCATAATTGTGTATTTAGATTGGTTACCTTCGACCTAATGTTCCTCCTATGGATTAACTTCTGGTATCAAACTAAAATCTTCAGGTTCAGACTCAGATGCAGTGCTAGATTTACCAAAAACAGAATTTGCGGGCAAGACCTCCATTAATTCTTCAATAATGTGTAAGGGCACTTTATCAGGGCATTCGTGAGTTATATTCCACTTTTCCCACAAGTGAAACATAAGCCTTGAGTGTCCAGTTTCTCCTCCCATTTGCTAGTGTCTTGTTTTTTTTCCTCGTCTCCTTTACTGTTTACTTTTTGTCAAAATGATGAGATGCTTTATAAGATTTCTCATAATGTTGTCTAAGTGCTGATTCGAGCTCTTCTTCGTGTAACAAAGCCAATAGACTAGCAGTATCCAGATTTTCAGGGGGATGTAAACGAACAGCAGAACGTAATTTAGATTTTAATCCTTCTATGAAGAAACTCTCATCTAAAGCAGGATTTTAAAGAAGCAACTGACTGCGAAGCTTTAAAAAATGCTCAACATACTCTGCCACAGAGCCTATTTTCTTCAACTGACGTAAATGCCTACGGTAATGTATATTCTGTTTTTCCCAAAAACTAGCACAGTGGCCCTCGCAAATGCGAGGGCATTATCTTTAGTGTGTTCGAAAATGTAACCTGTCGATCCTTTTTTAATATTATGTCCTATTGTTTACTTCCTTTTACATTTCTAAAGGTATGTTTCTGACATTTATTACCCTGTCACTACAGGAAATCCGTTGTTTGCCAAGTGATGGCTCCTTTGCTGAGTACATCCTATTGGGCACTCAGCAATGCGGTTCTATGTCGAGAGAAATAAAAAAAAAATACACTCGTTGAAGTTCATACTTGTAAAAAACACATGTCCCATGCCACCATATTTGCTTTAAGTTTTTGGGCCTATGTTTTTTGTCGGTGTGATTTTCTACAATGTTTTGGTTGTTCCTCTTTAACTATGTTATAGACTTTTGCCTAATATAAATACATTCTTTTTTCTCCCACCCATTGTCGATTTTCTCTCTTCCTCTTTCTTTCCCGCCAGGACTCTTTTCCGCACTCTCTGGAAGAAAATGTAGAAGGTAGATGGCGCAGGGAACACAAACCATGCCTTCATAGGTTGTTTCTCGTCAAATAATGTAACGCGAATGCAATTATTTGTTTTAGTCCGCTTATAGAATATTTTGCCTCGGCGCCTTGCATTATGGACATGATATGATGTACTCCATTTGTTTTTGTTAGATTGTGCATGTGTAAGAGAAGCTAAATGTTTTTTTTTAGATTCCCTGGTATTCGACGAAATTAATGAGAGATATTTAAAAAGAACCCTTCATTAAAAAAAAATCTTTAACCATGTAGGGACATTTTAACAACATCAGAGATTTGATCGTAAGAATTTGCAGTTTTTACGACACGATGATGTATCTGATTTTGTTCGATTATTTTGTCTTCAACAAATTTATATCTAAGTATATAACCCAATATTTTTAGATTTATTTCAACCGCATATGTACTTAGCGCGGAGAATCACATCACTAAGCCCTCGCTTGGATTCCTGTTTTGTAGTTAGGTTCGTTGGTCTTCAACGAAATCAGTTTGAGACATTTAAAGAACCCTTTGTTGAGATTTATTTTCCTTGACCATGTACAGAGAGATTAACAACGTCAGAAGGGTTTGATTGTATCAATGGGCAGTTTTTACGACACGCTGATGTATTTGAATTTCTTAGATTATTTTTTCTTCAATGAATTTATGGATAATCAAATCTATGTCTATGACGCAAGATTCATAGATTTATTTCAACCGTATCTATGTTTAGCGTGAAGAATGAGAACACTAAGCCCTCGCTTGGATTCCTGTTTTTAAATTAAAACAGAGGAAAATTTTAACAGGCCTCCCACGGAAAATATATAGTGGAAAAGGGGTGGGGAAATACAGAGCTGAGTTAATTTCCATCAATCCAAGCGGGGCCGAATACAAATTTACTCTACAAAACGTGTGACATATATGTAGGCTTGGTTAAAAACGGAGAACTCTTTCTTCCATATCTGATCAGACATACATTCTTTGTTTTGTTTGTGCCTTGGCTGAGCGATCCCGTGGTTGCATATATGCAATACGGACTCCAGGTACAAACACGCTTCCTATGTCACAAGTGCACAAACCGGCACCAGATTAATTTTGCTGATGTATATGAACTTGGCGTCAATTGGCTGGACTGTTTGTGGATCGGAACCTTTGTTTTCTATTTTGACATGTAGCTGAACAGAAACACATGTGTGTTGTTTATTTAAGAAAAAAAATTCTACGTGGCACATATGGCTGTACGTCTTGTACGTGTCATGTGCTAAAAATTGCACCCATATTATTCTGTACGTAACTTTTAGATCTATTAATCTCAGCCGTTATAAGTTAAATCAACGGATAATATATAATCAGCCTATGTGGATTCACCTCGTGCCTCAAAAAACTCGCGTATATTGCTTTTAGTATATAATAGATTTCATGCAATAGCCTACACAACTCTTTCCATTGCTCTACCTTCCCTTTTGTTTCTACATTACTGTAGTGCCTTTGAAATTCAGTAAAGCATAGCGTGTGCCAAGAGCAGGCATGAGGTGATACATCTCAAAAAAAAAGTTTGAGACTCCTGTTGCCAGAGTTCGGGATTTTCTCCGTCGAATTTGGGAAAATCCATCTTAGGCATGGCGTGTGAGAGAGTACGTGTGTGATAATCCCGCTCGTCATGTGGTCCTCCACAGACCTCATGAACTGGAATGATGGCATTGTTGGTTTGATTAGTACCTGCTCCTGGGGTATGATGCAGGTTCCTAAGGATACCCTAAGCATCACCACGTCGTAAATGTGCATCGCCGTGGTCGACTGAGCGTGCCAGTGCGGCCTCCTGTGACGATGACGGCCCGCGTGGCATCCCCAATGGCCAGGTGTAGGTGCTTGACTGCGTGAACACCGCCGCGTCTGTGTCCGGTCGTTTGCCCGCCGCAGTGAGCGTCACGGTCGCCTCTGCCAAGCACGCCTCTACCGCGTCCTCCCATGATGTGCTCGTCGCGATCTGCGTCTGCATCCCGTCATCCGATCCAGGACTTGCTTCAGCAACGACCCAATTCCTTCGTTATGTGCCGCCAAATTGAACATCATATCCACAATCGCCAGCTTGAGCTAATCGTCGATCGAGCGAAAATCGACCAACCGCGGGTGTCACGGAGGGAGCTTTGCGTTATTCAACTAGTGAATCACACCCAACGACCAGGAGTTAAAATTTCTCGCAAATTCGCACTCAGATCTCGATCTACTCATAGAATTGATAGGCTCCTGATACCAAATGTAACACCACTAGGTCATTCCATTATATTTTTGTACAGATATTTGGTTACAGCAGGGAGATTAGAGCATGTCTAACAGACCCCTTATGTTTTCGCCCCCTAAAACGCGTGTAGAGGGCCCTGTATGCACTTTTCGCCGGCCGAAAACTAGTGCGAGCTAGCAGACCCCGTACCCCCACCCCGTAAAACAGAATATTCTGTTTTACGGGGTGGGGGTACGGGGTCTGCTAGCTCGCACTAGTTTTCGGCCCCTCAAAAACAGGGTTTTGCACAACTAGACAAGCATATCAAACATGGCAGATTCAAGATATGTGATGCATAATCCACAGTTTTACATCACAAATAGATCAACAAGTTCATAGGTCATGTTCTAGGCATGGAGGTTCCCAAAAGTACTGCCACCACCAACGCGATACACATCAATCTCGGAGCCCACCGTCGGCACCACCTCTCACCGGAGTTGAAGCACCAAGGTTGGTTGCCTCGCGAGTTTGACGCGCCTGCAACTTCCTCGCCATGATCTCGGCCTTGCTCTCTTTCCACCACAGCAGCTGATCATCGTCCATGTCCTTGGTGTTCATCATCATGATCTCCTTCTCCTCGGCCAAGAGCTCCTTCATGGCTTTGGTTTGTTTGAGAGCCAACATCTGAGCATCCAACTCGGCCTTGCGCATTGCCTCCTCCCTTTTTGCTGCCACCTTGGCAAGCTTGACCTCCTTTTTCTTCTCGGTGATGAGGACCTTGGTCTCCAATGTCTTGAATGCTATTTCCTCCTTTGCCCTAATGTGATGATCCATCTTGTCCTTGAAGCTACCTGCCTCGGCTTCTAGCCTCTGCCTCTCCTTCGCCTTCTTGGTGCCCTCGGGCTTGCCTACGTTTCGACCACTCATGTCTTGCTCTTCATCATCCATGTTGATCATTGCCTCCTTCTTGCACTTTGGTACTTCGTCCCTCAACTTCCACTTGGGAAGGTGTTGGAGCAAGTTGAATCAATGTTCAAACTGAAATTCCTTATTCTTGGAGGCGGCCATGTCTTTGTACCGCAATTGAGCATACTTGGGCTGCACATCAACAATGTAGTGTGATGTTTACACAAGAACACATAGTTTGCATAAGAAATATGTTACAAAACTTACGTAGTCCGATGCCACACATCCACTTGGTGGATTATCCGCCACTTGGTCCATGGCAGCGCTCCATCGAGAACAAGCTGGCTTGATCGTGTTCCACCGGCCTTCAAGGGAGCGGTAGTATCGATCCGCCAAACTCTTCGTGCGAGGCTTGAGCTTGTGGTAAAGATCCTCAATGCGTTGCCAATAGCGCTTGCCGGTTTGATCAGTGCCGGTGGCAGCATCCATAGACACTTTGCCCCACGCACGGACCAATGTCACATCTTCAATCTCGGTGTAGTTGGACTGCTTCCCCAGTTTGCTCCGCCGCGCAGCAGCCGCGTCGACCTCAACCACGTCGTCGTCCAGCTCTTCGTCGGGCTCTTCATCCTCGGCATAGTCAGCATAGTCGTCGTCGAACGCACCAATGCCCGCCTCCAAATCCACCGCTGAATCATTGAGCATGGCCATGTAGGTTGTTGCAACGGGCGGCGCGGGCACTTCGTCGAGCACCTCGCGGGCGTCAGCAGAGGAAGGCGTGGGGGCAGGCGGAACTGGAGGCGCCGGAACTTCGTCGAGCACCTGCGGCGGAGATCCGGCGGCGGTTGGGAGGTTCGCGCGCAGTTGGGGAAAAGATGAGGGGTTGGCCCTCTACATCTCCTCCCGACCCGCACATGTAGGGGTCGACGGGCCGTCCCCTACCGAAACTTGTAAAAATTCGTCCGGGGTGGTCCATTTAGGGGGTCTGCTAGATGGCCGGGTAGAGCCCAAACCCGTATATCAGCGGTTATTATACGGGTTTGGGCCATTTAGGGGGTCTGTTAGACATGCTCTTAGGTAGAGGAATTTGGGGTTCGTGAAGGAATAGACGAATGAGAGGCTCTGGAAGAGACAAATTCTCCTTTCAGATACAAGTTCGATGCCCCGCAAGGCACGTCAATACTCCTTTTATCCCTACCGCTACGGCTGCATTCAAGCTAGACTTGGCCCCACAGTGATGCCGTGGTTCTTGATGACCTGGCACCCTCCCAGCCAATCCTCTATAGCCACTTGTTAGTCAGGGGTCCTGAGAGTTAGTTTATTTTATCAAAACGATCAGCCTATATATGTGCTTTATATGTATGTATGTATAATCAGCGGTGGCAAGGTGGACAGGCGGGGAAGGAAACAGGGGAGCGACGGGGGAGCGGCGAGAGTTTCGCCTCGGCGCTTAGGGCGAGCTGGTTATCTATCTTGCAAACTTTATGCATCTTTTCTATGACACCCCCTTTCATTTATTTAGGTATCTTAAAGTTTATAATCTCTTATAACTCGTATTGTGCGCATTCAACTTTTAAAATTTGAATTCACCCACTATACTAGTGCACCTCACCATAAATAGCCTGCCCCGTCCATGTAAAAGCTTGTGAGTGTCTTTCCGTTGCAAAAAGGAGTATGTGGGAGGAGGGAGCTCCAATGGTTCTTGTGATTAAGAGTGGGATGTATTAGGAACTAGAGATTGACAGCCTTCCAAACAAGCAGTGTGGTAGTAGCGAGCGTTAGCAATGAACAGAGCTGATAAATTTGTGTGTGCACTTTGACAACAAGGACTAGTGACCAATGGTTCGCTGCTGTGGGAGGAAATGCCCGTATGCTTCCATTTCTTGTATAGATTGATAGGCGTGGACTACATTCATGGAAGGCATGCATCCATAGTTAATTTGTCAGATTAACCTGTCGCTCCTATGAATGATTGGACTATTTTACGGCCGAGACCCTTCGCACACCATAGTTAGCGTGGAGTACCATTGACAGTCCTTCAGATAGTTCAGAGTTTTATACTAAAAAGACTTGTTGTGCAGTTAGTTTTTTCAGATTATCAGGATATATTGATGGGTTGTTGCATGCTAATTGATTCAAAAGTACAACCAAAACCATGATTGTGAAACAGTGTTTCTATAGAAAAACACACAAGAATTAGGGGTGCAGGTGATGCTCTCAATCCTTTTTGAACTTCTTTTTTTAACTATGGACTTACAGTTTATTCATAGGCATGCGCCGTCATTCCAACACCCAGTACTAAGAGTCGCATATAATTTCCAAACGAAGCCGTCGAAGAGAGTTGTGAAACAAATCCCCATGCCACCAAGAAGTGTGCTTACTTCAATCGACCGTGAGATATACAACGAGAAGTACTTCCATTATTGCCTTCCATAATGTTTCTTTCCGGAAGGAGCAAAAATGATAGATATGAGCACGCGTGGCCACACTGTCACCCAGAGATAGCTACTATACATGCGGATCAAGAATAGATCAAACTAACTCTCCCGTCCCGTAACCATAGCCGCCGCCCACCGATTCTCCCCCGTCCCCGCCAGACAATACCTGTGCGGGGGTGATGATGTCGTTGCACGGTGTCCCTCCGCCGCGGCTCGGATGGGTGGCTGCAATGTTGGATCTCCAGCGGGTGACTCGGAACGACATGTGTGTGGCCATGGTGTCGGTCACGCAGTGATGTGACATCCTCTACTTGTGGCTGTCTTCCTCGTCGGTTCAAACGGATCTCCCGGCGACTTCCCGATGGCACATCGCTTGGCCTGTGGATGTGGCGGTCCATGGTGAGGAGGAGAAGGTGGTCCAGCTGTTCAAGCGGGCCAGGATGCCACTATCGATGGAGGCGCCCGTGGGCGTCTTATTTCTCGTTGGAGGCGATGGTGGGGGCGTCTCTCCGTCCTTTGTTTCCACGGGAAACCTTAGATGTGGGGTAGGTCACCATTGATGGTAGCCCTCGTTGGAGGAGTTATGGGGACCTCCCGGATTGGATGATGGCAACAACTACGACGTCTACCCCTTGGGGCACCATCTTTGGAGACATTCATCAGTTGTACATACGTGTGAACAGCTTGGTGGTTGGTCATCAGTCTCCGCGTGTTTCTCGTGTGGGGACCAAGGTGCAGCAGCGTGATGGTCGATCGCAGGATGTGGGACGGTCGGCGGCATGGTGCAGTAGGGTCTTGGTGACGGCCGCGGGATGTGGTACACGCACAGGGAGGTGGCGCTGCCAAGACCCGGCCTTTTGCGTGATCTTAATATTTCCTATGTTTGAACTTTTCATTGCTGTTTTTCCGATCTTTCGCTACTTTTCCTATTGTGAGACTCGGTTTCCGGGTCTCGGGGGTTTTGACGAGTGGACTTTTTCGAAGTCCCCAAGTCCCCAAGACTCGGATTTTTTGGTTTTTGAGCTGGATAGCTAGATAATTTGTTTCTTTTTTCAAATTCCCAAGTCCCCAAGGCCCGAATTTCCGAGTCTAGGGTTTTGGATTTTTCAAAAGAACAAATTGTTTCTGCTAAGGCCCAAAACCTAGAGCTTCTCACGTAGGTTTGAAGTTGTGCTTAATATATTTTGAGTTTCCGGCTGTTAACCTTGTACTCTGCATAACTTGTGGTTTGGATGACCCTTTTGACCTTCTTTTACTATAAGCCGGCTTTCGCATGGATAATCAATGCTGCTATAACTGTATAAAGACAGGGTCAGGCAAGTCCCATTGGGCATCATGACTGATTGTAATTACACGCTAGCAAAGCATGCCACTTTTGTGCGAGTCACATCGAGCTTAAGCAAGAAAAGTCAAGAAAATTTGGCTCTATTGTCCGGTTATAAGATTGCAGCCGTACTTATTACAAGTAATCGGCCCTTATAACTTAATGGCGTCATGGCCGGGTATTTTGAGTTTGCAACTGTGCTATTCAAGCAATCAGCCCCCAAGACCTAGATATATGCAATTTACTAGAAAAACCAATATACTAAGAACAACAAATAACACTTACCTGAAAGAGAAATAGAAAACAACAGGAATATAAAAACTTGACAAAGGATACACAAAAAGGAAATGATATTATTGTTTAACCATCTCTTTATTGATATGAGAAAAGTTAGGTCAGCAAGCCGCCTCATTAAAAACCCTCCAGTCCCCTTAGGTACCCTGGATAGGAAAAGAGTGCATCTGAAACCTGACGCCTATTACATCGTGTAATTCCACTTGTGAATCTAGCCTATTCTAGGTATAGTAGGGACGCAGCTGAGCCAAGTTCCATGGTCTTTCTCTTTCTTGCATAGATGAAGTTGTATGAGCGGTGTCATTGACAGTAGCCGACTCTTCCCTTGCATCTACCAGTAATACGATCCATTGTGCAGATTCCGGCTTATGATGAATGGTCCTTCCCATGGTGGAGATAACTTGTGTTTTCCTTCCTTTGATTGTACCAGGCGCAGAACCAGGTCTCCTTCCTGGAAGACCCGGGTTTTGACCCGCCGGCTATGATATCTCCTCGGATCCTGCTGGTATATGGCTGATCTCTCCAAAGCTTGTTCCCTGTGTTCTTCTAGCATATCCACGGCGTCCTGCCGGGTCTTCTCGTTCTCCACCTCGACGTAAGCCGACACTCGAGGCGAATCATGAATAATATCACTCGGCAATACTGCCTCTACACCATAAACCATGAAAAACGGTGTCATCTGAGTAGATCTGTTAGGTGTGGTGTTAATTCCCCAAACCACTGATGGTAGCTCCTCAACCCATGCGTCAGCAGCTCTGATGCACGGGACTCGCAGCCGTGGTTTTAATCCACGGAGTAACTCCTGATTTGCCCTCTCCACTTGTCCATTAGGCTGTGGATGGGCCACTGAGGCTATGTCCAGGCGGATGCCATTGTTTCCACAAAACTTTTCCATCTCACCCAAGGACATATTGGTTCCATTGTCCGTTATTATGCTGTGAGGATACCCAAACCGATAGATAATCCTTTTCAGGAACTTGACTGCCGTAACTGCTTCACAATTGGTAACTGGCATAACTTCAACCCACTTGGTAAACTTATCGATAGCCACAAAGAGATGTGTCTTTTTGCAAGGTGACATGTGAAAGGGGCCAACCATATCCATACCCCAAACAGCAAACGGCCAGGTTAACGGGATGGTCCGCAATTCCATAGCCGGCACATGGGTTTGGCGAGCGTACCTTTGACATCTGTCGCACCTTGCCACCAAGCGCTCTGCATCTGCTAGGGCCATGAGCCAGAAGAAACCGTGTCGATAAGCTTTGGCCACAAGGGATCTTGTGGATGCATGATGCCCACAATCACCTTCGTGGATTTCCTTCAAAATCTGCCAGCCTTCTTCTGGTGCTACACATCGTAAAAAGACTCTTGTTGCGCTTCTTTTATACAGCTCCCCACTGATGATAGAATAGACCTTTGCTCGCCTAAGAATTTTCCTTGCTAATACTTCCTGCTGTGGTAACTCGCCCCGTGATAGGTACGCCAGAAACGGCTCTGTCCACTCGGGAACAACACATATTGTGGCCACGAGCTCCAAATCCGAGTCTTGGTTAGCCACCTCTTCCTCAGACTCGGTTTTAACGGATGGCCGCCATAGCTCGTCCAGGAAAACATTGGGTGGAACCGGCTCTCTGCGCGAGCCGAGTCTGGCGAGTGCATCTGCTGCCTCGTTCTTTCGTCTGTCTATATGCTCCACCTCATACCCGGAGTAACACCCGGCAACCCTGTCCACCTCTCTGCGATATGCTGCCATAGTTGCATCTTTTCTATCCCAAGTTCCTGAGACCTGCTGTACCACAAGATCCGAATCTCCATAGCACCGTATCCGCTTGATGTTCATCTCCTTGGCTACTTTCAATCCATGCAATAATGCCTCGTACTCGGCCACGTTGTTGGAACAATCGAAGTGAATTTGCAACACGTAGCTCAACTTGTCTCCTTTGGGTGATGTGAGTACCACCCCAGCTCCTGATCCCTCGTATTGCTTAGAACCATCGAAGTGCATTACCCAAGACTCGGAACTTGGTGTCATTGTGGGCATGCTAGTGTGAGTCCAATCATTGATGAAATCAACTAAAGCTTGGGATTTGATTGCTGACCTGGGCTCGTAGTTGATGTGATAATCTCCCATCTCGATGGCCCACTTGGCTATTCTACCCGTTGCATCCGAGTTTCTGATAATATCCGACATTGGTATAGAGCTAACCACTATTATGGGGTGTTCCTGAAAATAGGGTTTCAATTTCCGGCTGGCCATGAAGACCCCGAAAACCAACTTCTGCCAATGTGGGTAGCGCTGCTTTGCCTCTGATAGTACCTCGCTGACGTAATAAACCGGCCGTTGAACCGGGTGATCTTTTCCATCCTCTTTGCGCTCGACAACAACCACTGCGCTAACCGCCCGGGGCCCGGCCGCAACGTACAGTAGAATGGGCTCTTTAGGGCCCGGGGCTGCTAAGACTGGTGCCTCAGATAACTGCTTTTTTAATGCCTCGAACGCCTCATCCGCCTCTTTATCCCTAACGAATTTATCGGATTTCCTCAAGAGCCGGTACAAGGGTATTGCCTTCTCTCCGAGTCTGGATATAAACCGGCTCAACGCTGCTACGCACCCTGTAAGCTTCTGAACATGCTTCAGGTTTTCCGGCTTTTTCAGACTCTGAATAGCTTTGATTTTGTCCGGGTTTGCCTCAATCCCTCTTTTCGAGACGATTAAACCGAGTAACTTTCCTGCTGGAACTCCAAATACACACTTTGTGGGGTTAAGCTTCATCTGATATCTTCTCAGATTCTTGAATGTTTCCTTTAGATCATCAATGAATGTTTCCGTTTTCCTGGTCTTGATCACCACATCATCCACATAAGCATGAACGTTGCGTCCAATCTGGTCCTCAAAGCACTTCTGAATGCACCGCTGGTAAGTTGCGCCAGCGTTCTTCAGTCCAAAAGTCATGGTTTTGTAACAGAAAGCCCCAAAAGGGGTTATGAACGATGTTTTATCCCAATGTTCCTTCTTGAGCTTGATCTGATGATACCCGGAATACGCATCCAGGAAGCATAATAAGTCACTTCCAGCCACTGCATCTATAATATGATCTATCCTTGGAAGGGCAAACGGATCCTTTGGGCAATGCTTGTTGAGACTCGTGTAATCTATGCACATCCTCCACTCATTACTCTTCTTCAACACGAGAACCGGATTTGCCAACCAATCCGGGTGAAATACCTCCATGATAAAGCCGGCTGTCAATAGCCGAGCAATTTCTTCTCCTATAGCCTTTCTTCTTTCCTCATTTATTTTTCTCAGGCCCTGCTTCACGGGACTAGACTTGGGATCAACATGCAAGCTATGTTCTGCTAAATCTGTAGGGATACCCGGCATATCGCTAGGCGTCCAAGCAAAAACATCTTGATTTGAACGAATAAACTCCACGAGTGCTTTTTCCTGCTCATTGTCCAGGTTAGATCCTATGGAAAATTGCTTAGAGGGATCACCTTCGACAAAGGCCACCATCTTGGTATCTTGTGCTGCTTTGAACTTTGCTCTCTCATTCTCAGTGTTCGGCCTCTTCAATGTTGTTCTATCATCCGGGTCTACTTGAGACCTGTAATATTTGAGTTCTTCCTTCCTGCAAGCCTGTTCAGCCATTGCCGCGTCTCCTTCGTCACACTCAGCTGTTATAATCCGGTTCCCATGTATGGTAATGGTTTGCTTGGGACCCGGGATCTTTAGCTGCAGGTATACGTAACACGTCCTGGCCATGAACTTAGCGTAAGCCGGCCTTCCGAATAGCGCGTGATAAGGGCTGCGCAATTTTACCATCTCGAACGTGAGCCACTCCACCCGGAAATTGTCCTTTGATTCTCCAAAAGCAACCTCCAAGGTAATCTTTCCCTCAGGGCACGCCGAGTGACACGGCACAATCCCGTGAAAAAATGTTGAATTTTTCTGTAGCTGAGACTCCTTGAGACCCATGCGTAAGAAAGTTTCCCAATATAAGATGTTGATGCTACTTCCACCGTCCATTAAGACCTTTTTCAGCTCATAACCATTAACCTGTGGCGCAACCACCAATGCTAGCACACCCGGATGCTCTATTGTTTCCGGGTGATCTCTTCTGCTCCACGTCACCTCTTGATCCGACCATCGCAGGTATCTCGGAACAGCTGAATTGACCGCGTTCACTGCTCGTTTAAGTATCTTTCTATCTTTGTTGGAAGTTCCTGTAGTATGTACGTGATATTGTCCCAACTGCTTGGGGTTAGCTTGGAAACCTCCAGCTCCTCCCTGGTTATTACCCGGATTGCCACCTTCTGGGTTGCCTGCTGGGGGTGGGCCGTTGCCCGGGTTTCCGCCCGGACCCGGTCCTGCTCCCCGGCCTGCACCTCGCATAGCCTTGTTCATTTCCTCGTTCTTCCATCTCTGTAAATCCACACACTTCTCTAATGAATGGTTAGCCGGCCTACCGTTCCTGCTGTGTTTCGGGCACGGCATCTTGAAGACATCCCAGTGGTTACCCGGCCTTGGTGGCCCCTGGTAATTTCCTCCATTAAAGTTTCCTCCATTGAAATTTCCTTCTGCTTTGGGTCTTGAAGACCCGGCCTCTGTGTTGGTGACAAACTCGGAACTTCCCTCAAACGGGCGTTTATTCTGGTTGTTTCCATTATTCCATCCATTGTTACCTGGCGCAGATCCATTGCCGGGTCTTCCACTATTGCTCGTGTTTGCTTTTGCTTTCTTGTCATCAGCATCCTCTTCTGTTGTATCCGTAGCAGCGTGCTTGTTGCATGCGTCCATTAACTCTCCCATCGTAACCTCTGAAGCATTCCGACCAGATTTCATGCGCGTTAGCTTTTGCACTAAAGGTATATATTTGCATGTCTTTGCCATAGCTTGTAATGCATCCTTTGGCTGAATATCCGTAGACGAGTGAAGTATCTCCATAACCAGGCGCACCCAGCTGTGCGCCGATTCTCCCTTCTTTTGGACACACCGTTCTAGATCATCAATAGTAAATAACTTCTTGCATGTTCCATGAAAGTGCTTGACAAACGCGGTTTTCAACTCACTCCATGACTTGATAGATCCTTCGGGTAAATTGTTGAACCACAACTTTGCTGCTCCCTCTGACATCATTAAGTACATGAACTTGGCTTGAAGATTTTCAGATGTGTTGCGAATCGACATAGCCATCTCATAGCTGCTCAACCAGGTTTCTGGGTCCATAGTCGGCTCATAGTTCACCACTTTACCCGGTTCCTTGAATTTATCCGGGTAAGGGTCAGCCCTGATGTTATCCGACATATACTTAGGCCCAGCAAGATTAGTCAGTACTTGCCTCACTCGGGAAACATGCGATCCTGCGGGGGGTACGGCTAGGCGTGGCGCTGCCGCTGGCCCGTGTACCGCAGACCCGGCCGCGGCTCGCCTGGCTCTGGAACTGTCCACAATAGCTTGTGCTGCTGATGCTGCTGGTGCAGCCTGAATGCGGGGAGGAGGCGGCATTTGCTGCTGCTCTGCCCTCCGTCGCGCTGAACTTGTTTGAATATTGCCGGTATTGCCATGTTGCCGGATGATATACGGTGTTCCATGCATTCCACTCCTATTATCCGGGTAATTGACTTGCTGAGCCACTGCCGTGCGCAATAAATCTATCGCCCGCCGGGTCTCCTCCGCATTGGGTGATTTTCTTACGGGGATGCGATCCAACGCCAATGTTGCTGTGTATACATTATCCATGGGGTTGTTGAAGTGACCTGGTGGCGTACGAAATCGTGATGGTGGTGGTGGTGGTGCTGTGTTGCCAACGGCAACCCCTGTCTGCAACGTGGGTAACCCGGCTTGTACATTTGCCGGCTGTCCTCCTCCGGTCGCAGACTGATGTACAGTTTCCTGATTCACAGCTGGAATTGGTTGATCCTGGGGTGTGATGAATAGCGTGGCCGGGTTTAGAATTCCACCCGTGGCCGGTAATCTCGTCTGGTTTCTCTGATGCATCCTGGTCGTCTCAACCCGGAGCCGGTTCTCCAATGCCTCCAGCTCACGTTGGCGCGTGGCTACCCCTTGCTTTTCTGCTTCCACATCTCTCCTTTGCTGCTCCAATGCACGGCGGGCCACATCCAGATCCCTAGCACGTGCCGCTGCGTTCTCCGGAGTTATCACTGTAGCTAGCACCGTGGGATCCAGGATCAGGTTGTTACTGAACAGAGCCGGGTGTTGTGGGTTTGAAGGACCCGCCCCTGGCGTCCTGTTCGCCATAAACCCGAACATATTCCTCTGCATCTCGCTATCTGCCGCGTGGCTGGTGACCGAAGCCGACTCACCGTCAACCCGGGTCAGAACTGGATTTCCGTCAGTCGGGTTTTGCTGCTGGGCCAGCGCTCGCGCCGCTCCGACCGCGGCCGTAGTCACGTCCCCCTGGTTGAGGTTGGTCGCAGGGGCCGTGTAGACCGCGACCTGGCGCGCGATTCCTGGTGAAGACTCGTATTCCTCCTCATCACAACTATCCTCCTCGTACCGGTCCTCCAGCAGGTGCAGGATAGACTCGGTGTCATCTTCTCTCGTGACCCGGCCGCGCGGGGTCCATGCCAGCTCCTCCGGATGTTCCCTCTTCGTGGTGGGCTCTTCTATCGGATCTACCGTCCCGACCGATTCTTCCCTATCCGACTGAACGCAGGTCGCTTCTCCTGATACAGAATCATATCCAAAATCATCAGGGATTGAACCGGACGTACGTACCATGCCGATGAAGACGTTGACCCGGCCGATTGTAACGACAGATCCGGATTCGAGCAGATCCGACTCTGGCCCCCAGAAAAAATCGTCCACTATCTTCTCTCCTTCGGGGTTGGTGTAGATCTCGCCAATGACGAGGTTCTTCATGTTCTCCCGAGCTTCTCCCGTGATGTAAACACCTTTGGACGTAGGCCTCCACGGTGGGCGCCAACTGTCGTGGGATAATCACGGCAGACGTTACCAGGGGTAACTTATCTTGGGGCAATTCGACTCTGGTATTTGGGAGAGGGTTTTGCTCAAAGGAAATCATGCTGATGATCGATCTGGTAGCTCTGGCAATAAAGTCGTTGAGTCTCTGATCTATGTTTACAATCTCAACTCTCGTATTAGGGGATACTCGAATAGCTAGTAAAACTCGCCCTAGTCTAACCCTAGGAGCCGGCTTATATAATATCCGGCCCCCTGGCTTCCTATCCAAGGCATACTCGTAGTCCTACCCGGGCACCGCATACAAACCCTAAGTTTCCTTATCGAAACCCATAATCCGGGTTACGAGGCCTGCACTCTTGGGCCTCCTAGAAACTCCTTTTCCTTAAGCCAGGTCTTGCGCAGCTCCCTTTGGGCCGAGTTACAACTTGACGTTAGCCTACCGGGTTATCATCCCTCCATCAGGTGTAATGGCCAAATCCATGGCATAGCTTGTTTAAATTTGCCCATATTCCACACAAACATGCATATTTGAAGCACGGACAATGTTCACGAAGAAAGTTTTCCTTTTCATTGAATAAAAAAACCATTTTCCATTTTATGAGTGTGAAAAAATGCTTTTTTTGTGAAGCACCAACCACAAATATGTTGCAAAACTTGGGAGCTTAATTTTTTGAAAATACTAGACCATGTTATATGCATAATTAACCAAATAGTTGCCGCTGAAAAGGTTTCCATCCTACTCTTTTGCAAAACACAAGTTTCTGCCTATTTAGTTGGAAACGAGTCAAATTTGAACTACATGTGCCTCGTAGTTTTCTCATGAATTTTTCAAAAAAATCATTTTTAGGTACAGGAGTACCTATTTCATCAGACATACACCAAGAGTTTCTCAATATTCAAGCCCTAGCTACGAACGGTCATGCCCGTCGTCTTGACTTTTTCATGAAACCGGCTTAGAAAATTTCAGAAAATTTAAAAAAACCTAAAATGATGCAAGACCTTCGCGTGGTGTCATTATATATGTCCTAGTATCCACCAAAAATAATAAACTTGGAATACGACAGTTATGTTGAAAATATGTTCACATAAATGAACTGTCTCCTACGAACATTTTAGGGTTTCGGGCCAAATGACGGGTGTTATGGCCAAATTCATGGCATAGTTTGTTTAAATGTTCCCATATTCCACACAAAAATGCATATTGGAAGCACGGACAATGTTCACAAAGAAATTTTTCCTTTCCATTGAATAAAAAAACCATTTTCCATTTTCCGAGTGTGAAAATGGCTTTTTTGTGAAGCACCAACCATAAATATGTTGCAAAACTTGGGAGCTGAATTTTTACAAAATACTAGACCATGTTATATGTGCAAATAACCAAATTGTTTCCTCCGAAAAGGTTTCCATCCACCTCTTTTGAAAAACATAAGTTTCTGCCGATTCAGCTGGAAACGGGTCAAATTTAAACTACAAGTGTCTCCAAGTTTGCTCATGATTTTTTCAAAAAATATTTTTTAGGTACACAACTACCTATTTCATCAGAGATACACCAAGATTTTATCAATATTCAAGCCCTAGCTACGAACGGTCATGCCCGTCGTCTTGACTTTTTCATGAAACCGGCTTAGAAAATTCCAGAAAATTTGAAAAAACCTAAAATGATGCAAGGCATTCGCGTGGTGTCATTATATATGTCCTAGTATCCACCAAAAATAATAAACTTGGAATACGACAGTTGTTTTGAAAATATGTTCACATAAATGAGCTATCTCCTACGAACATTTTAGGGTTTCGGGCCGAATGACAGGTGTTATGGCCAAATTTATGGCATAGTTTGTTTAAATGTGCCCATATTCCATACAAACATGCATATTGGAAGCACAGACAATGTTCACGGAGAAAGTTTTCCTTTTCATTGAATAAAAAAACCATTTTCCATTTTCCGAGTGTGAAAAATGTCTTTTTTTGTGAAGCACCAACCACAAATATGTTGCAAAACTTGAGAGATGCATTTTTTGAAAATAATAGACCATGTCATATGCACAAATAACCAATTTTTTCCTCTGAAAAGGTTTTCATCCAACTCTTTTGCAAAACATAAGTTTCTGCCGATTCAGCTGGAAACATGTCAAATTTGAACTATAAGTGTCTCCTAGTTTGCTCATGATTTTTTCAAAAACTAATTTTTAGGTACACAACTACCTATTTCTCATGAGTTTTAGGTCCACCTAGATTTTGGTTGGATTCAGACGCCCCACAACCCTCTCAGACGAAACTGTTAACTCATGGCTTTGACGTCGTCATCGCTCAATTTTTTTTTCGCAATTCGGGATTCCCTCTTAGAGTCTATGCCGACGGCTTTGCCGTCGGCATAGCTCAAAAAAAAAGGCCGACGGCATAGATAAATATTTTTTTTCGCAATTTGGCATTTCCTCATTTGGTCTATACCGACGGCCCCGACACATTGCCGTCGGCATAGAATTTGGCCGTCGGCACCTCGCCATTCCTGTAGTGAGGAAAACACACAAGAATTAGAGGTGCATGCAAGTGATGCTCTCAATCCTTTTTGAATTTTTTTTTAACTATGGACTTACAGTTTATTCATAGGCATGTGCCGCCATTTCAACTCCCAGTACTAAGAGTCGCATATAATTTGCAAACGAAGCCGTCGAAGAGAGTTGTGATCAAATCCCCATACCACCAAGAAGTGTGCTTACTTCAATCGACCGAGAGATATACAACGAGACGTACTTCCATTATTGCCTTCCATAATGTTTCTTTCCGGGAGGAGCAAAAATTATAGATATGAGCACGCGCGGCCACACTGTCACCCAGAGATAGCTACTATACATGTCGATCAAGAATAGATCAAACTAACCCTCCCGTCCCTTAACCATAGGCGCTGCCCACCGATTCTCCCCCGTCCCCGTCCGACAAAACCTGTGCGGGGGCGATGATGTTGTGGCGCGGTGTCCCTCCGCCGCGGCTCGGATGGGTGGCTGTAGTGTTGGATCTCAAGCAGGTGACTCGGAACGACATGTGTGTGGCCATGGTGTCGGTCACGCAGTGATGTGACCTCCTCTGCTTTTGGTTGTCTTCCTCATCGGTGCAAAGGGATCTCTCGGCGGCTTCCCGACGGCACATCGCTTGGCCTGTGGATGTGCCGGTCCACGGTGAGGAGGAGAAGGTGGTCTAGCTGTTGAAGCGGGCCAGGATGCCACTATCGATGGAGGCGCCCGTGGGCGTATTATTTCTCGTTGGAGGCGATGAAGGTGGTCCAGCTGTTGAAGCGGGCCAGGATGCCACTATCGATGGAGGCGCCCGTGGGCGTATTATTTCTCGTTGGAGGCGATGGTGGGGGCGTCTCTCCGTCCTTTGTTTCCAGGGGAATCCTTAGATGTGGGGTAGGTCACCATTGATGGTGTCGCCCGTGGGCGACGTAGCCCTCGTTGGAGGATTGGATGATGGCAACAACTACGACGTCTACCCGTTGGGGCACCATCGTTGGAGACATTCATCGGCTGTACATACGTGTGAACAGCTTGGTGGTTGGTCATCGGTCTCCGCGTGTTTCTCGCGTGGGGACCAAGGTGCAGCCGCGTGATGGTCGATCGCAGGATGTAGGACGGTAGGCGGCATGGTGCAGTAGTGTCTTGGTGACGGTCGCGGGATGTGGTACGCACACAGGGAGGTGGCGCTGCCTAGCGCCATGGTGGCGTCGACAACAGGTCTAACATAGTGAATGCCATGATCCCTATTCTAAAGATGGGTTAGCGGAAGATGGAGGGGGCGACTTCTTGAGCGTGTATGCCGGTGCGTGCTTGGATCTGCTGGACTGGTTGTGCGGTGATTATTCGTACATCTTATATGAGTAGTTATTACGTTATGTATATGTGAGTAATGATATATATATGATTATATGTTGTCTAAATTTAATATTTTCCAATATTTTAGCAAAACCGCTATATGGTTATAGCCCGGCTATAACCTTTCGTAACTTCTGAAATCGCCCGGGCTAAATGCAATAGCCCGCTATTTAAACTTTGGTTATGCCCTTGCTCGCCGTTGGACGGCTCAGTGAACCTTCGGTTTTGAGATGAAACATGTTAGTGTGTTGTGAGGGCAGAAGGTCCTGTTCTTGGCCATGCTCTTCATCCATATTGTAGGTGTAGCGTGATGCCGCTAGGTTGGTGGTTCGAGGTTGATTTTAATGATGTATTTGCTTGTAAGTCATGGTGCTTCTTGTTTTATCGATAAATGAAAGCTGGATGCGCGCATCATTTTAATGCATAGCTGAGGGTAAAACCCATATTTCGAAAGAACATTGGCACCGCTGCATAACAAATATACCATTAAAAAGTTAAAGTAAAATGTATGGATGGCAAGTGGATGTACGGGGAGAACTTGTTTTTATATCAATTAAATGTTGGTGGTTACCTATTAGCAATAGAACATGCATATAAGGAGCAGACTTACTCTCTAGTAACATGACAAGCCGATATTGCAATAGTTTACCGGCTGCGCCTATTTATTTCGTTAGAATAGGAGAGATGTGAAGAAATAAGGAGGACATGGAGGAAGCCAAGTGGCATATATGCATGGCTAGACAGGTGAGAATAGGATGTATCGGTAATTTACGGTGAACATTGTTATCGGTAAATGTTGGAACTTCGGTAGTTAATAGCTAGGAGAGAGAACCAACCGGTGTTGGATCATGTGCTATAGCGACAAGCAGTTGGAGAGCATCTCCGACGGTACGACCTGTTTGATCCATTTTATCCAGCTATCTCCGACGGTACACCCAAAAGAGCGACCCATATTAATTTCTTACTCCCTCCGTCCAGAAATAAGCGTTATTTTACCTTTTCGGCAAAGTCAAACTTTTATAGTACTGACCAACTATCTAGGAAAAAGTGATAGCATTTATGACATAGAATTAGTACCACTAGAACTGTATCGAAATGTAGTTCCATAATATACTAATTTCATATCATATATGTTACTATTTTTCTTTTGTAAAAGTTGACTGGCGAAACGGGCTTTACGCCCCGCTTTATAAATAAAGTCCAACGGCCGAACCGATACATAGTGATGAGGGAAACCTCGTACACGCAGATCAAAGATAAACAAGAAAAAAAACTAAGAAGCATCGAGCTTGCCACCAAAGACGCCGTCGAGAGGGAAACCAAAACTCCATGGCCACGCCTCCAAGGAGGTAACGACACACTCGAGCGCCGCCGTCGTCGAGACCACAAGGTCTATGGTTTTCACCCGGAGCCCTACCGTGGCAAGGGTAGCCACAACGACGCCCTCAAGAGGGGAACGACACCCGCGGGCGTCGCCATCGTTGGGGCAAAAGCGCTACGCTTTCGCCCGGAAAACCCTCCCGACACTTGGTACCTCACACCGACAAACTCCGAGCCGAGCTTCTCACACGCGGTCTGGGCGTTGAGCAAGCTGTCGCCGCCAATAACAGGAGACCCCAAAGACCACTCCTCGCCACCCACATGGTCCAAAGAGATGGGCCATCACCACCGCAATGCCGCCCTGCCGTCAAGACGCTCGTGTAGTTCACCTTCCGAGGCCGGCCCCGGCCTTCACAGACTCGCGCGCGTGTAGCAAGGCACACCATATGGCCTGCAAGACGGACAAGGCAGGGATGGACCTGACCGAATAACGGCAGCAACAGGGCCATCCAAAGGAGACCATCCTTCACCACCGTAGGAAGTCTTGGACCGTACACGGCAGCAGGGGCTCACCAGGCCCTCTTGCCCGGCCGCGCCCTAGATCAGGCCCGTGAAGTCCCCGCCATTGTGATGCAGCAAGACAGCCACCGCCGCTGCTACTCTCGATCTCCCCGCCCCACCTTACCATCTCGCTGTGGCCAGCACCGCCCCCCACTGCTCCAAGGGTTGCCTCCCCGTCACGGCTCGTTCCTAGCCGCCACAGACCCGCCTGGCCCGCAGCAGGCCCAGATCGAGCCCGGCATGGTGCGCCGCCGGCAGGAGAGCTGCCGCACCGCCTCCAGGAAGATCCCAGGCCCGCCGGAGATCCCTGCCAAGCCGCTCCACGCCACCGGAGGGCAGCGTCGCCGCTCCGCTCGCCGAGAGCGTCACCTGTCCCGGCTGCTAGTCCCCGTGCCCTAGATATCGCGGGAGGGGAGGGAGAAGATCCCTCCGCCGCCGGCCCCGCGCGGGCCAAGCCTGGCAGCACACGCCGGCGATGGCAGGGAGGAGGGGCGGAAGGAGTGGGCTTGCGCGCGGCGGAGGAGGAGGAGTCCCCGTCGCCCGTGCGGGGCCGACGCGAGATGCCTTTTTTTTGTAAAAGTTGGTCCAAAATTTAAAAGTTTGACTTAGACCAAAAGTTAGAACTACACTTATTCGCGGACAGATGAAGTATTTATTTTGTATCATGCTTGACCTATTTTTGCCCTAAATTTGGACCAGGTTTAGGTGCAGAAAGACACATCACTGTGCCAAAAGTTAAAAGTACACTTATTCGCGGATAGAGGAAGTATCTGTTTTGTATCAAGCTCAGCCTATTTATGCCCTAAATTTGGACCAGGTTTAGGTGGAGATAGAGTGATAGACACGTCCCTATGCCAAAAGTTAAAAGTACACTTCTTAGTGAACAGAGGAAGTATCCGTTTTGTATCAAGCTCGGCCTATTTGTGCCCTAAATTTGGACCAGGTTTAGGCGGAGACATACACGTCCCCGTGCCGGTCATGTGTGTTGTGTCCTTCTCTGCACATTACATATTCCACTTGTCACTGACCCTCCAACCTCTCCCGTCTCTCTCAACCCTGCCAATCCCGGCCAGCTTGGTCACTGGAGATGCCATATTGCCATGCCGGCCGTGTCTGCGAGAGTCGCCTCCGAGCTCGTACTCTACGCGCGCATGGTCGTGTCGCTACCGTGCCGCCCCATCCAGTCTGGATATGTGCTAGTGCACCTGCTAGCTATTTGGCCGATGCGTGCTGGTTGCTACTCCTTCCGTTCCATAATAAATGACTTCAGTTTGTTCAAACATGCATGTATGTGGACTAAAACATGTCTACATACATGCATGTTTGGACAGACGGAAGTCATCTATTTTGAAACGGAGTGAATAATACGCGTTTCTGGGGCGGTAGGGCCGGCAGAGACGGCTACAGGGGCATGCCGGTGGTCGTCAAGATGGAGAACCTGAACAGGTCCATCTAGCGGGGGTGTGCTGCTACTTTGTTGCCGCTGCTTTCTTTCCGACGCGGAAATCTGCAACACCAGGAACCGCATGACGGTCGCACGGCCAGACTACTACTGCTCCCGCTCTCGTCTCTTCCCGTGAGTCTTCAGATTTGCCAAAAAAAAAGTGAGCTCAAATTTGGGTCTTCCCGGTCTGAGTCGTGCAGCGTCAGGAGAAAGAGGAATCTATTAATTCTCAAATGGGTAGCACCCTTGGGGTCATCGACTGGAGAGCCCGACACTCCATCGTCTATTTTATGCCCGGATGATGATCCAAACAGATAAAAACGGATCCCAAATGAGTCAAAGCATTGGATCACATGCTCTTGGGAACTGTGAATTGACATTCAGTGAGAGACATGAGCAAGCGACGAACATGCAAGCTCAACATAGGCAAATAAGAATTGTTGCAACGAGATTTTTTGTGTACTCCCTCCGTCTATTTTTACAAGGCACACTTTTTATTATTGAAATGTTAAGAAATATGCGTTATAAAATTGGACGTAGGGAGTAAATAAAAATTAATGACTCACTCCTATAGTACAACTCAGCAAGATGGTTGATGAGCCAGTCTAGAAATTTTGGCAATTTCTAATTTAGACTAGATAATATAGTTTATACAAAACCATTGTTCAATACTTTGCTCACATCAAAAGTGATAGAAAGCAATGTGCACTTTTTTAATCATAACTTCAAAACATTATTATATTTTTGTCAAGGTTTACCGCTAGACTTATTGACTATTCATAAGCATATGTATTAATGCACACTCTGATGTACAACAACCGCGCTCACAAGGAGACGGTAGTGTCTCCAACGGTAGAGGTTGCCGCCTCTGCCACTTCTTTTTAGATAAATTGATTCAAAATATCCATATTTAAATTAATAAAGCATGCTGTGTTCGCAGGACATTGCATCACAACGCCAAAGTGTTATGCCTAACACTTCGGCAAATAAAAATGGAAAGGCCAACTTAGTAGGACCGTTGGAGTCGGGATGCATGTGGTTATATAGAGAGCTCTGAAACAAGTGCATCGATGCTGGTGTGAACTTTAAGCTTAGTCAGAGGCCTCTACAGCTGCAAAAGTAAACCATCTTTGAAGAAACATTAACAGATTGACGAACGAAGGAAGATTGAATAGAAAATTTGTTTCGGATATTCCAAGGAGCCTAACATATTGACCCCAAAAAAATGCCACGCAAACTTGCTTGTTTTGCCATATAAGAAAAATAACGATGGCCAAATATTGGTAAGAATTTTGAGGGTTCCGTTGTACCCCAAAACTTTGGTGAAGTCCACTCCACATAAAAATCTTCAGCAAGATCACAAAGAACAAACAAACTATCAGAAGGACTATGCCAAATAAGAATTTGATCTCGAACGGGAAGACGACCCCTTGCAAATTGCAAACTTAAAACTCTAATGTTAGGAGGAACATCACCAGAAGAAAAGACTTAGGAACAAGTTCCTCATGGAAACTTGAAGGATTTTGTGATAGAACTATGCAAGAGAGAACAGCTGTGTGCATCCATCGATGCAGATGCTGGGCGATGCTCCCATTTAAAAAAAAACATGATCAGGCTCGTGAGATGATCTGAAACCTCGAATCTCTTGACTAGAGCCCACCAGCTAGTCTCATCATCAAGAAAGGTACGCTTGAAGCGCGGGTGCAAGAAAACACCAACATGAGCTTTTGAAACCAGAGTTTCCGAGTTGGAGGCGATTTCGTACATCAGAGGGAATCTAACACATAGGGGGCTATCTACCCCAAACTCACCACAAACTTGACCCCGGGTTTAAAGAAGATTTTTATTTTGTGGATGCTAGCCAAAACTATGAACCCTAGAGAGATTGAAATCAAAGATGTTGCGGGCTTCTTGATATTTTGATGTGCTAACCCATATAATTGGGAATGGGATTCGTCCTAAAAAAGCTAACTATAAATTCATTTGACGAGAGGTAAAATATTCAACACTTTTGTGTTTGTAACCCGATGACAACCCTGGTCCTTGGGGCTACGCACCTCTAGCCAGAATGATATCTTCATTTGGTACCGGCGCCTTCCCTAGAAAATTCTAGCCATGTGCTTTTCAAACCAGCATGGCTACCATCAGCAAGCAGGAAAAGGCTCATGACATACGTAGTATGGTTTTCATGGGAGGTATTCGTCAACGTCTGACACGGTTCCGATGACATGAACCTACCTAAGCAAGGGTCCGTATAGCGCACCAAATGGATCCCAATAGAAAATGGTTAGCCTTTGGTCAATGATTGGAAAACTCAAATAGATGAAAGGAAATGAGCTTGTTTTGCAATTCAATAACCCAGACGCATTAGAGCCCACCACTAGAATCTCACTTTTGAGGAAGTTGATTTTGAGGACATGGAGAACTTTGAAACAATAAAGTAAAAAATTTCAGTTTGATCAAATATTCTACAATGTTTAGAGTGAAAAACATCGTGTCATAGCCTTATTGCAAGTGAGAAACAACCCCATCAATCAGGTGAGACAACGGATGGGACCAGCAGCACTCGCTGCATCCAACATGGCTGCCACGCGTCAGGCGTGAAATTAAAAACATGGCCAAAGCTCAAATCACCTTGCCTCAGTCACCGCTTATTCTTGCAGAAAAGGCACATCTATGTGTTGACAAAGATTGCAGTCGTACTTCCTGGCACGAACTTCCTAAGGCCTTCCGTAATGGGGGTATCTTAGCGCGGTATCATAGCCAATTTGCTTATGTGGCAACATATTTAACGAGGCAAGAGATTGTAGGTGTATCTTATATAAGATACAACTCTTGCACGGAATCATAAGCAAAAAAGATGGCTAGCCCAACCAAAAGCAAGTATTATGCCAAATAATTAAATACAACTTAGCTAATATACAACCTATAAGAGAGTGCATTAGATCGGTGCCCATACAAGTTTCTTAGCATTGTATCCTAGGCAAATTGCTGATGTGGCATAGGAATTAATGATGAGAGAGAATATGGTTGTATCTAACATACAACCATTGCACGTGGCCATAGGCAAAAAATGGCTCTAGCCCAATCATATACATGCATGAGACACAAATCATTAAATGTAGATACAATCTCTAAGAAACAATGCATTGACACGACTGTCTTTTAAATTATGAATGCTCCTATGATATATAATGTGCTGAGAGACGATGCATTGGCACATGCCTTAGGATGTTTGTTTCTTACACTATACTCATACCTAGGATAATTCGCTAACATACAATGCGTTACGGAAGGCCTAAGGCGATGGATAAATCCTAAGTAAAAAAACCTTTTTGGTAAGAACTTCCATAAGGGAATGTGCCAATGTCCGTGATATGCATGGGCACCCATGTCCCCATATAGCTCCGCCTATGTGTTCTTCGGACACCCTCAAGAAATCAAGGGTCACTAGCCGCCCAGACCACTATCCTCGCTAGTCACTATCATTCTATCAATTGCGGTCTACAACCACCTCCGTAATGCATTGACTTTCTTCACCACCGTCAATGCCATCGAAATCTATTTAGACATGTCCTATGACAACGAAAAGACAACAAAAAATTGCACCTCGCCCTCATGAAGTCTCTCTGGCCGTAGATAAGGACACACACGACCGGATCAATTCC
The DNA here is from genome assembly GCA_028641055.1 of Alopecurus myosuroides. Classification (NCBI taxonomy): domain Eukaryota; kingdom Viridiplantae; phylum Streptophyta; class Magnoliopsida; order Poales; family Poaceae; genus Alopecurus; species Alopecurus myosuroides. Next base: position 94,288,261 of record CM054061.1, read on the forward strand.
GATCTAGATATCTAGGGGCACCATGCGCCAAACAGCAGTGATCTCAGATGGGAAGACGAGAAATCGTCGACAGCCAGATCATGGAAATCTACATGAAGAAAATCGACGATTTGACACTTGAATAACAGCAGGGTCATCGACCTTTATTCAATCCAAGCTAGTAGCCCCCATGCCACCAGCTGGCTGGAGAGGAGAAAACAAACCAGATCGTTGTCGACCCCGTTGAATACAGTGCAGAACACGTCCACGTCGTCTCCTTCCGGGGACAACGGCCTGTTTTGCCGCTCGTAGTGGCTGCCGCAACCCTTAAGTCCAGATCGGACCTAGGGCTGTCGCCGCCTCTCGCCATGGCATGAGCGCCTTGAATATCGTTGTTGTGGACCATCGCCACACCGGGTCCGCCCTTCCCTAGCGCCGCCACCACCGCATCTTCTCCTCCAACATCTACCAAACGCACATGTCCGCCACTATGCATCTCCGCCCCGATGCAATGTGTGCCGCTGTGTGCCTCCTAAGCCGTCTGCCTTGGCCGAGACGGGTGCCACCACCACCGCCGGCGTCGGCGGCGGCAGCGGCCAGGGGTTCCACACGGAAAGTAGTGTTGGCTCGGGTTCGGGGGCCCTCCTATGCCGCCTGAGCGGGGACGCCGCGGGAGGGGACTAGTCTTCGAGACGAATGTTGAGAGGATGCCGCTCACACACCATTGTTAGTTACCAAAATTAGAATACATAGAACTTCAAAGAGTTCAAACTTTTAGACAAAAACAGTTATTGCACATCTTTTTTTAAAACTTTATCAGTATATATTGATGGAATGTAGCATGCTAATGGTTTGAGAAATACAACCAAACCATGAGTAAACATACTAGGTCGACTAACGCTACATGTGATGCTCTAAATCCTTTTTGACATTTGTTTTTATCTGATGACTTACATTTGATTTTCTGCACAAAGTTTGAAGTGCACGTTGCAAACAACGCAGTGAAAGATCATGGTGAAATCCTAAATACCCATGCCGCCAAGCAGTCTATGGCAATCTCTCGAAAAAATCAAGGACCCGGGAGCTTAGGAGTCTATGGTTCCCGGTCCTCTAGAGCACCAACCCCACTGGTCACCATCACAGTCCGTAGGCTGCGCTTGGGCAACACTGCTGGCTGGGCGGAGTCAAATCATCCGTGGGGTATAGAACCTTGGTGGTACATATTGTACTTCCTTCATCCAATATATGTTGTCGCTAATTTGGTACAATAGGCACGTCGACTCGATTACTTTGGTGCCGGTGAAGTTGGGGTATATTGAGGCGGCTATGCTCGAAAGGCCAGAAAAATACATCAATGGCACATGTCGAGTTCAAGACTGGCCTATGATGGTAGAAGCGTGGATGACGACAACAACAGATAGTGTGCTTTGCACATGCATGGTTTTTTAGTCTTATGCATGGCGATGTCCAGGTCCGAACCATGGGCGTGAGGCAACTGTCTGTGGTAAAATAATGGACATTGATAAAGATTATACTTCACATATCAGCGTGTGAATACGGTCTCACTTGCGTGGCATTCACGTCAAAACCGTGTCCACGACGATAGTGAGCCAAACGATCGGCCTTTGCATCAGTGGACTTGCCAAGTTTTGGTTCTTATTGATGCGAGTTGTAGATCTCTTTGGCGGATGCCATGTTTTTTATTTTTTGTTTTCTAGCTGTGTGCATCCTTAATGTCTCGACTAGTTCTTGATATTTTGTTGTTGCAGAGGCCGGGTGTAATTGATATCTATTTGCTATTAATATATTCCCATTGTAAAAAAAAAGTTGTCGCTACTAGATACCTCTATTTCAGCGACAACTACATGGGATGGGGGAGTAATACATTTGGATGGATAACGGAGATATGGAGACAACTGGTTTAAATCACTTAAATGTTGGTGGTCCATATTGGTAATACACCATGCATATAAGTACCGACTCATGTATAAGAGGGCTATAAGAATGTGGAGGAACATGGAGGAGGCAAAGTGGATTGATCTTTAGACTATGGTATTAGTGAGAATGAGATGTGTCGGTAATTTAAGGTGAATATTACTATAAAAAAATGTTGCCACTTCAGTAGCGGGTGGCGAGGAGAATGAAAAAATCAGTACTGTAAATTGTAACATGTGCTATATCAGCTAGGGAACGGGAATTGCAAACTGACTGTGAGTTGCGATGGACCTTTGATGATATGCCAGTGTATTGCCACATAGGCCCCCTTGATGCTCCATGTCACCCATGTACGCTACCTAAGGCCTTGTTTATTTCTATTGTATTAGGAGTGTATTTTAGAGGATTGGAGGGAATTACCCTCATTCTGGAAAAATTCCCAATAGTCCGTTTACTACTCCGGTGGGATAATCCCTAGATATTTCCCACCAAATATCTCACTTTTTTTTGTTAGATAAAAAACTCTAACTCATGCTAGTGTATTGGAAGGGAAGAATATTTGTGTGTATTAGATGAAAGTAAAACATTTCACCAAATGCCCACCCACCACCGGTACTCATCTATTAGATGAAAGTAAAACATTTCACCAAATGCCCACCCACCATCTTTAGCGGAACTTTTAAAAATAGAACCCGTAAAGTAAAAGTGGAACTATAAAACGGTTTTAGGAGTTGAAAACCGTCCAGATATACGAAAATGCAAACTATACAATCAAATATTTCCCTTTTTTATTTTTCCTTTTCCCATCTTCCTCCTCTGGCTTTCCTTTTTCTTTTTTGGTCGGCGAGATTGATGGTCAGCACGGAGGACGAAAATGACTTGTTGTTGGCCTGCCAGTGGGGGCGAAGCCCCCATGGCCGGAACTGGACAAAGGCTCATCGTTGCACACGCCTAACCTCATGCGGCCAGGAAAGGATGGGACAAAGGCCCACGCCGCCGGCGTGCTTGGTCCTAGGCACGAAGTGCCCGTGGAAGCCCCGCATGTTGCGGTACCGTGCGGCCTGGCGGATGGGACGATGCCCCCTATGAAGGACCCTGCGCAATGGAGTCGTAAGAAATCCCACCCCCCCTCCCCCAGCCCTCCCCGTCGCTGACGCAAGCAGTCAATTTCTGGGGATTTCCGGCAAATCTGGCGGAAGACGGAAGGATTTTGGCAACTTCGGCGGGGGAAGTTCGTCGGCGCGTCCTGAACATTTCGTCTCGCATGAGATACATCGCACCGTCGGGTCGATATCCGAACCTGGGATTCTGAAGTTGGAGGAATGAATACATGTCTTCCTTTTTTTGTAGTTTAGCATTGTTTGTGGGTTCTGTTCGGACGTTTTTCCGATGCAAAAACTGTACTTCGCAATTATTTTAAATTCTGTGTGTTTTACAGGTTCTGCTCGAGATGGTCTCCTAAAGAATCCTAAGAGTAAGAGAGTAGCTCGAAATGAAGGATGCTCGAGATGGTCTCCTACAGACCGAACCATCTCACAATCCCCTCCTCACGCATGTTCCTTTTATTTGAGCGCACACCGGCGATCCCAATATATTTCTAATGATGCAGTGCTTCACCATTAGGTTACCCTCTAACCTTTTTAGTTCAAAAAAACTAAACTACTTTTATGACGACATCATTATTTTAGAAAATTTAATTCATTTTTTTTAAACTATAGAGAATATAGGGTACCCTAACCAAAGTGTCATCATTATATATTTCTTTCAAACGAGGCAAATATTTTTTTCGATAACGAGAACTTTATTACTTAAAAGGTTTAAGCATGTATCCGTCATCTGTATAACTAAGATGCACACAGCCACAAGTCCACAACGAGACAAAACAACGAAAAAAAGGCGAATTACATATCATCATGAGAAATTGTAAAGACGCCTACACTGCTGGAGGACCAATCCGAAGATTATATTGTCATCCATGAAGGGTAAATATAGCTCTCGCCGAATCCTCCGTACATGCCTCCATAAACAGGGAACGATGCTCCGCACGTTACAAATACGCCCAAGAACGGATCAAAGCCGTACACCGATAGATGACCGGCATAAGAGAAATATTTTTATCATTAAAAATCTTGTCATTTCTACATAAGAGAAACAATTACTTTTTATATTGATAAACAGGGTGTATGTGTCAGATACATCTGCCGGTCATGTGAATGATTGACCTATTTGACAGTTGGGACCACGCACACCATAGTTAGCAAAGAGTGTATATCATATATGGATTGTACTCGCTACGTGCCAAAGTATAAGCCGCACTTTAATCTTGCGGGTCAAGTACGTCCAACTTTGACCATGATTTGTCATTACAATATGTCCATAAAATTTGTATAAAGATATAAGAAATGAAATATTTTTACAAGATAACTCCAGAGGTACCATATGTACATTCTCAATCCATTTAATTTATAATATATTGGTGGTAAAAGTCGAGCATCAAATACCAACAACAAAAATTGGCGCGACATGTATTTTGGAACGGAGGAAGTACTTCGGACAGTTAAGAGTTTTTTTACTATAAACATTTGTTGTACATATAGTTTTTTTAGTTTCTCAGTATATGCTGATGAAATATAGCATGCTAATTGATGCAGATGCACAACCAAACCATGCGTACCTAACCAGTCTTTCTCTAATTAAACTATATAAACCAAACACACACACGGACTAAGGCCGGAGGTGATGCTCTCAATCCTTGAACCTCTTTTTTAACAATTGACATACAGTCAATATATACGAATGAGTCACTGGAAACGTATACTTGTCAACCACATCGGAGCATGACGAAATCCCAAATCCCCATGCCCCAAAATAGTGTGAGGCACCCATCGTGCAGATCAAGGGGAACCGAGAGCGGAGAAGGCCAGTGTCCCGGTCGTATCCTGCGGCTGGGCAACACCGCAGGCCGCACCGCGCTGAATCGAATCAACCTTGAGGTATAGAAAGAAAGGCCCTTCCGCTATTGCCTTACATAATGCGCCTTTCCAGGAGCGCTGAGGGGAGAGGAAATGATGGATACGAGGACACACCAAAGGCAGCGGGCACATCGTCAGTTAGTGCATAACAATCTCATGGAAAATGTTTGTTCTTGTGAACACAAGCCATGAAAAAGTAACTTAAAAGATATGGGATGGCAAACAGAGATACGGAGACAGCTGGTGGTTAAAGCAATTAAATTTTGGTCGGTACCTATTACGAATACAACATGCATGTATATAAGCAATATGGACTTAGCAAGATGAAAAGCCTAAATTGCAAAAATTTACAAGCTCCGTCCATTTAGTTCGTTAGAATTAGAGGGCTTGGAAGAAATGTGCAGGACATGGAGGAAGCCAAGTGGCATCCAGAGTTAGACTATGTTATAAGTGAGAATGGGATGTGTCCGTAATTTAGGGTGAACATTATCATCGGAAAATGTTTGTACTTCCATCGATAGTAGCAAACAGAAGTTAACTAGTGGTATTGTAACATTTTCTATAGGGCCTATGCAATGGGAGCTTCGATCTAATCTTCAGAGCGAATCATGCACAAGAGAAACAGCTCGATTCTCCAAACTTATTATCAAAATTCTTGTTTCTGATAATTTCACCAGAGTAGTGCTTCATTCTACCTAATGCCAATGTATAGCTGGTATATCATGGATCAGGGTGCAAGTGGGACCGTACGCGGGAGCCCGCTTATGCGCCGCATCAGCCCACGAAAGATATGTGGGACGGCCGCGGCAGCCCGCGAAAATTACTAGCGTTTATGCGGCGCCCGCATGTGCCCGCATTTTCAATCATCTCACACGGAAACATAGTCTAATCAGCTAGCAAATACTAACCGAGCTCTCTCACCACAGCCACACTAAGACTAAATTGAGCTCTTCATCTATTGGCACGCTGATGGCCCTCATCTCCTGATGGAGAGCTCTTTGGACGGCACACATGGTGGACGGTTTGGAGGTGAGGTGAGGCACTAGTGCCGGCCGGTGTGGTGAGGCACTGGTCAAGGCGGGACGCCATCTTCCGGCAGCGGCGCCGTTCCTTCCGGTACCCCTCGCACTACCTCTACGGCCTAAGGGTGGACCACGAGCTCCAGGTTCTGTTCTGCGTCCACGGTGGCGAGGGTGTCAGCGCCATGCTCACTATGGCCGAGCTCTCAAAGTGCAGCGGCGCCCCTCCGTGTACATGCTTCACCTTGTGGAGCTCATGTCGGCAACGCGATCATGCCAAGCTCACGGCTTAGGCTAGCTTTGTACTAAAGCCAAATTGATCGGAGCAGCTAATAGATCAACGATTTATGTGGGATAAGTGGGTACGGCGGGCTGCCCGCGAAATCCCGCTTAACTATTCCTCCAGCCCGCGGGCGTCCGCTTACAACATTACGTGGGGCGGGTCATGCGGCGCCGCGGACGTCCCGCGTCCACTTGCACCCTGAATCATGGACGCCTGGCCGTTTGGACTTCTCTCGCATCAAGATTAGATCGATCAAGTTGATTCTTATGGGCGCTATAGTTATAGGACGTCAGTCGCCGGTCCCAAGTTGCTAACATTGGACATGATTGTCGTCTTGTAGAGGCAGCGGCGTATGTGGAGGTTGCCCCATATCGTTCTTGGTCTTGGTGGCATATCATACTAGACTCACCTCCAGATAATTAGGCAAGGTACATACGCATTTTTCTAGGTACTACTATTTGAAAAACAAAGATAATTTTTCAGGCCAATTGCCTCAATCTCGATTCCCTGCTAGTACAAAAAATTTGGAGCAAGGAATTGGTGAATGTGATAGTAGAGCTATAAATTTATTTTTAAAAATAGCAAAATATATGTGTTTTCTTATCAATTGAAAAACTTATTTGGAAATTATAAATTTTACAGTTGAGATAATCTTTTATTGACTTAATTCCAAACATATGTTCATAAGCTATTTCAGTTGATATATCATACTATAGTTGTCATCGCCGACACTCAGCTCCCTCCACCCTCCTATGTCTGAATCATGGCTCCATCTGCCTGAGGTGGCTAGCAGTGGGAAATCCATTTTCCTAGAGTCTCCTTGGAGGATGACGCTGAATTCAAACAAATGGTATTGCCCTAATATGAGATATAGAGAACTTTTTTTACACAATGGATGGAGGTGTATCATCGATGGATAGTCCCAAAATTTATAACTGGCAAGCGAGTGAAGCCGACTCAAAAGGACGTCATGGTTGTATAAGGACATGCTGGTAAAATGATGGGGCGTGAATCCAATACCATCTGACATAGTGTGCTCTTGGACCAACTCGCATCCATAATACAACATCGAGAACGAGCTTCCTCTGTGCTGGGTCACGAGGAAAATGATCAAGGCTGGTCTTTTGTTCGACAATGCATCTTCTATACAATATTATTTGTAGATGGGGCATGTGCGAGACAATGATGGCCACAAGAATGTGATTGGAACAATGTTAGAGAAAATAATCGGAAGTCTTTTTCTATTGGGCTGTGTTGACTTACGAGAGCCAATTTCTTGGAATATAGTTTATGATGACTACAACGGTTGCTCCTCCTAGCCGCCTCCAGTCCCTCTCCCCACGCCTCCTACCTGTCGCCGCCGCCGCCCTATGCGCCACAGGGAAAGTCCCGCGTGGCGTGGCGGCGGCGGCTCTTCTCTCCCAGCGTCTCCGGGGATGGTGGGGGCGGTCGTCTTCTTCGTCGGAGATGGCTTGCGTTCGGTGGACCTCCGGTTGTATCTCCGGGGGAAACCTCAGATCCCATCGGGATCGAGCGATGGCGGCATCCCGGCGTCGTATTCCCTCTTGCGGGCATCGCTTTGGAGTCTTGATCGGATGGAGGGACCAGCGGCGGCGGTGCCGAGGTCGTGGTAGCCTCAACTTTCCAGGTCATCGGACCTATGGATCAGGATCTGCAACGGCTTGCGGCGGGGAGGAGGTCGCTGTCGGCAGCCGATGCTGTGTGGCAGCGTGGTTGCTTGCAGCTGGTCTAGCGGCGGCGCGCTGGCCGCAATTTGCTCGCTGCGGTGTCGTCGACACCGCAGGAGTTTGGAGATGGGGCGGCGGCCCGGCTTCTTTGACGGTGGTGGTCTTCGTGGTCATGTGGATGATGCGATGGCTGATCTTCGAGATGGTGATGGTCTCTGGCTTCGTAAGTCACAGTCGATGACGGTATGGGACGTTCTCTTCTGTTGTTGCAGAGTTCCGAGGCTGACGGCGGTATGGGACGCCCCCTCCATTTCGAGACAGGGTTCTATTCGACGCAGCAGGTGCTACGCATGACGACTTAAGAGGAGCTGTCAAGTCATGCCTGGCCGGTGGTGGCGATATGCCTTATCCTGGCAGGTGCTACGCACGACGTTTCTCCGCGGTGTCAAGTCATGCCTGCTGTTGTTCGATAGAAGGTGGTGTGACAACGGCTATAGGCGGGGCGGTATGGGACGTCATCGGCCTCAAGTTTCTCCTCCAGTGGTATCTGGCTATTCGTTGGCCGGAGAGGTGGTGATGGTAGAAGATTTGGTGTCGAGTCTACACACTTCGGTGGAAAAATCTCGGGTGAAGTTGACACGCGCTTGCGTCGTTACCTTGCTGAAGGTGATGGTTCGAAGGTTGACTTTGGGGATGAAAATCCCGAGCTCGGTCTTTGATCGCACTCCTCATCATCGGCGCACGTGTGGCTTTTCCTTCTTGAAGGCTTCGTCTCGAAGTTGTGTATGTATCTTTGCTTTTATCTTTTGCCATTAGTTTAGAGGTAGTCTGGTGGAGGTGCTGTTGCTAGGCATGCGGCCTCGGATTTGTTTACTTTGTACCTTTGATTCTTATATTAATGAAAAACCGGTTGTGTGCATCAATTTGATGCAGAGGCTGGGGCAGGGTTCCCGTTTCAAAAAAAAAAAAACTGTTTTTCCATTGGGCTGTGTTGACATCCATCGTCGGAGCCGCCTCGCCCATGCCCTAATGGCGCCACACACCAACTCGGTGCCGCACCTCCGCGCTCTCCAGCCTCCACGGTGCTAAGCCCCAGCTACAACTACGCATCGGCAACTCCGTCACGGTGAAGGCCCAAGAGAAGGAGGAGGACGACAAGGACCAGCACGCCTTCAAGGCCGGCGTCGAGAAATCCCTCCTCTTCGAGGAGACCCAGTGGGAGGGCAGCAGCACGCGAAAGCACGACTGCGTCGTCATGGCCCAGCAGGCCGCGTAGGAGGAGCGCCTCTGGTACGAGTTCATGCCGGCGGAGTGCCTCCCCGCCCAGCTCTACGGGGAGCACTGGGTCTGGGGCGGCCTAGAGGAGGCCCCAGCGCCGCCGCCGGAGCAGGAGGTGGACCAGGCGGCGCGTGTCCCACCGGCGCACCTCTGGAAGGCGTCGGAGTTCAAAGACCTTGACTAGACTCGAGAGCCAAGCTCTAGGCCTAGGCCACTGCCGGCACCTCTAGTAGTTTTATTCTACGTTTCCTTTTATTTTTATTATGTAAAATGCTATTCGTAGCCCGTCCCACTATATATGTAAGCAATAGGGCCGGCTAGACCTAATATTAAAATAATAATCTAAAAAAAAGCATTGGATCATACGCGTTGGATCCACTCATCTTTGGCGCGAACAGGGCTGGATTTAAGATGCTCTAAGGACAATTTATATGATACAAGTGAGAGGGACCCATACTTTGCGGCATTTTTTTTTTTTTTTTTGAAATGGTAAACCTAACCTCTGCTTGGGAATGATGCACAAGGCTCTACTGAATCGCAAGATTATTGCTCCTAGCTACCTTCATGGTGCTACAGTATTCCTACTGGTCTATCTCCGCGCATCTGGCCAACGACGTGGGGGAGCCAAAGCCTGCCCATGACCATGAGTACTGTTTTTCATGGCATGGTCCATTCTAGATTTTCACTCTAATGATTTCATATAGCAATCCGATTAATTAATTTATACTCACTTCGTCCTCACGTAAGTTTTTTTTTTTGATAAAGGGAAGTATATTAATATCGTGGAGATACAAATTACACCCGGCCTCTGCAACAACGCAATGGATGCACACAGCCGAAAGACAATAAAAAGAAGAAATAAAAAGAAAAGTCCCGCTACAGAGTTACAGTCCTCGCGGTATCCGCACAACCACCACCTAAATAACAGCTGATGTCCATCTCTTCGAAAACAACGTCTCCAAGAAGAACGGTGCCAGGCACAACCAATTAAGGCCAGACCTTGGGTTTTCACCCTGAAGATAATCCTCGCTTTCAAAACAACGGCTCCAAGAAGACCAGTGCCAGGCACAACCAATTAAGGCCAGACCTTGGGTTTTCACCCTGAGAGGTAGGACTTTGGACTTCACGCATGTTGTCGCCCCCTCTTACATACGGCTGCCACGGATCTTGTAACTCGAAGCCAGTTCCCCATCAATGCAAAGACTCCGAACACCGTTGATAGTACTCCAATCTCGCCTTCGATGACTGAGCATTGTGACCGAATTCCACCGATCCAGCAATCTCCAGGCGTCGCCCATGGGAGTTGCCGGCGGAGCCTTTCGGGTCGACACCCCGGCTTGATCAAAGAGAATCTATATCAGCATCTTCATCTTCGCGCGATGGGAAACCCAAGGACCACCTCCTTTATTCTGATGTCTCGCAGCCCCGACGCCGCGAAACGACTCCCAGCAGGGAATTTGCGGGAGTTCCGCATCTGCCGCCACCGGGAGCCCTGCCGCCGACGGTCCCTAGCACCACCGCCTCCCGCCGCCAAAGACAGAGGAGGCCGCGCCGCCCGGGAGCCAAGCCGATGGCGGCGCCGCTGCCACGCGGCCGCCGCACCATGGTCGAGCCACCCCAGATCCCATCGGCGGCGCCACCACCCGGCCACCGCCGGCTGCCCACGCAGACCCAGCCACTAGCCGCCGCCAGAAGAACCAGGGCCGCCGCCCCGGCGTCCGTGCTCCGCCGTCCGCGCAAGCCGTCCAGGGCCGACCAACGCATCTGGCCGGAGGCCTCCCGCCGCGTTTGTGCTGAGGAGGCGAGGACCCGCCGGCCGCCGTCCACCACGCGGAGGTTATGCCCCCGGTGGCTTCCTCCGGCGGCGGCGGGTGGATGGGGAGGAGGGGGTGTGGGGGCGGCGGCGGCTAGGGTTTCGCCCGTGCCGCCCCTGGGAGCGACACGAGCGAGATCCGTCCTCACGTAAGTATAAGTTCACCATTTATGGAAGTAAAATATTTGACTAACTTTATAGGTAAATTTAACAATATTTATGACACTAAATTGTTATCACTAGATTCGTTTTGAGATTTAGTTCCGTAATACATGGATTTTCTATCATATATGTTGATGTTATTTGCTATAAAGTTGATCAAAATTTGAAAAGTTTGACCAAAACCAATACTAATTGTACATTTATTTGAGAAGGAAGTATACGAACTGCTATATCATCCCACTATTTGCTATGCATCCGATTTTTGTCCCAGGTTGAAATCAAACTGTGTGTTTTCAGTAGTTTGAACTTTGAATATCTCATCAGTTCTCACGATATAGATCAACAATCGTACACCGATCCGACAAGAAACATTGTATGCCGATTAATTCTTTCACACTGGTAAAACCATCGTACACCGTTTACAGAAGTTTCACCTCGGGAAAACGAATAAGACGATGCATTCATGTTATTTCTTCATCGATCTGAGTTCTGACGCACGATTGAGGAACACCCAAACTCATCGATCTGCTAATGATGTGGTAGCAGCATGTCGGACAGAAGCTCGCTCAACAGGTCAATCGGCCCGGGCAAGCACCAGTGCAGGCAGTCCACGGCGAAGCTGCCCTCCACGGTCCCGCCGGGCGGGTGACCGTACCGGCTAGGGTGCCCGTCCGGCCGCAGCTCCATTGCCCCCGTCACATCCATCAGCAGAAGCTTCACGCCGTTCCTCGTCGCAGCCGCCTCCGTCTCCCTCATCGCCTCGATCTGCGTTGCGCGCGTGACATCCATCAGCAATCTGCACGATATCTGCGTTGCGCATGTAGGGAGTACAAGTCTACAACCTACCTGCGCGCTGCGGTACTCGGCGGCTCTGACGGCGCCGTCGCCGCGGCGGTAGGGGCGCGTACGGGTGCAGTCGCCGCCGGTGTTCCACTCGCCGTTCTCATAGTGAGAGGGCGTCAGCGTCCGGACCACCGCCTTGCCGCGGAAACCCTCGCTCGTAGCGACGCCGCCGAGCGCCGTCCGGAACGCCGCGCGGATGGCGCGGGGCAAGGCCAGCTCGGTCGTCACGTTGCCGGCGCCGCAGCTGGTGCCGCTGTTGCATGCGACGGCGCGCCCGTCCTCGTAGTACACCGAGTGGCGGAAGAACCAGTTGGTTCCCGACAGGACGACGTGGTCAAACTCGGCGAGGTGCGCCGCCCACCGGACGTCCACCGTGTCGAGGTGCACGTCCCATACGCGGAGCGTGGGGTTCGACATGTTGGCCTTGACCAAGAACGGCGACCAGAAGAGGGAGACGGTGAATTGGTGGCTGCCGTAGTAGTAGTCCCGCCGGACGGCTCTCCCGGTCACGTCGATTTCTGGCGCTGCTCCCACCTCCACTGGCTGCGCCACCTGCAAGTAACGCACGTCGCCGATGAACAAGAGCAAGAAGAGGAACCCACAATCGAGTGCGAAATAGTACTAGTTACCTTGGACAAGAGGCAGAGCAAAGACTTCAAGTGGTTCCTGGCGAGGGAATCCCCGATGAAAGCCATGGACTTGCCTCTCATGGCCTCCAAGAAACGCGCGGTGTCGAATCGGGGGAGCTCGCAGCCGTCCGGCCTCCACCTCCAGTGCACGAACTCGAGGCTCGGCTTGCCGAACTTCATGCAGTTCTGGTGGTCCTCGATGAAGGGGCACGTTAGGTTCGTGTAGTACGGCGCTTCCGCATCGTCCGGCACCCACTCCCCCCGCGTAAGGTCGCAGGCCGGAACGATGTCGATACCGGCGATGATGCCGAGGGAGAGGCGCCATATATGCGTAGGTGACGGCTGTCAGGGGAATTCAAGTCGTAGAGCAAGACGAGGCTAGGCCACTAGGAAGGCGACCGGCGCGGCAATGGCTGCCGTGCGCTTCAGAGAAGACATGGCGCTCTTGCAGAATGCTCACCAAAGTTAACCCGGGCAGTCCTGGACATTGCCACAGAATTTGCACAGTGTGCAGTACCATTCGACATTGTTTACCACTGTTTGACACTCTTCAATAGTTGTTGGTCCGGGCCGTTGTTCCAAGCTGGGTCGGCTTCGATCGCGGTTACACGGTTGGCGCTGCGGTTTAAAATCCTGGACGGAGTGGATGTTAGATTTCCTAGAGGAACTTGTAGAAAATTCCTATAGAAAAAGTTTCTATAGGATCCAACCCTCACAAATCAAATGATCAAGTTAGGAAAATTTCCTATAGGATTGAATCCTCTAAAAATCCTACATGTTTCCTTTGAATCAAAGGAGACCTCAACCTTTACAAAGTGAAATCAGTCTTATTAGATAATTATTGAATATATTTTTATAATATATTTGTATGGTATTATAATTGTTGATAAGTTTTTATATAAATGTGGTTAAACTTCAAATGGTTTGACTTTTGTTAAAACTAGCACGTTGGCCCTCGCAAATGCGAGGGCATCTCTACTATATAGTTTTGGTTAAGGACCGTTTGTATGCGTGCGGGTACGTCCTAGGTAGCAATTTGTCTTAGCAAGCTGTCGTAAGTCAGATCGACCGATCAGGCATCCGCTTGATGGATTATGTATCTTGTATGGGCTTGAGCAAGCTGTCGTCTCCTGGGCTGGTATACGTATCGTCGGCTGAGCTGTGACCGGTACGGGAAATCAATTACCGATCGAAAAAACACCGCATATGGAGAACTCCTAACGAGCAATCAATTCACGTAACGTGCACTCGCTTTCCTCCAAAGAAAAATAAAAACGTACCCGCGCCAGCAAAAGAATCAGCAACCCGCGTGCATGTTCAATATCCGGTATATAAAATGCATGTACACACGACTCTACCATTACCCTGAATTAGAAATGAAGGTTTTTGTCCTCCAATTTTCTCATTCTTCCTGTGTTTTGGTTACGTTTGTGTTAGCACAGACGACGCCCGCGACGGTTAACTTGGTCAGAACAAAAAATAGATAAGTTGAATCGCTTTTTAAATATAAAATTATACTATTTTATCGTTTAGTCGTCCAAAGAATAAAATCATATTGTTCCAAGTGTGCTCGACATGACCGCCGTTAATAATCCAAGTATTGGATGTTTAACTTCAACTTTTTTTTGTTTCAGTTGCTGAAAATGGTACATCAATGCCAATCGATTAAAAATATTTGAGAACCAAAAAAAAAATCAAACAATGCATGAACGTGATTAAGCTCAACGAAATAGTTCAGCGTTGAGTTAATGGAGGAAATTAATGCTTCTCGTAGAGCTGCCATAACTTCTCTATGGGTATCTCATGCTTGGTTTCCGGCAGGAAAGGAAGATCATCCATAATTTTCTCGCAGACCTTTCGGAGGTTGCCATGATAGATGATGCTCTTAGGTGTGAGGGTGGTCACTCGGTGGCGGTGGGGTGATAGAAGAACTAGGCTCTCTGTTGATGTACGTCGCGATTTCGTTTTTCGTTCGTATAGGTTGTGCATCAATCCGTGGCAGGTACGCCTGGTTGCCACGCCTGGTTGAGTACTTAGTATTTGAAACGGGAACAAAATCCGTCAGGAAATCAACCTCAATTGTTTCAATAAAATCCACGCATACGAGCCACCTCCTTTGCTCGATTCCTCGTCGTTGGCGCCGAATTCCCGTATAGGAGTTCGTTTCAACCAGAGCTTCCCCATGGATCCTGGAGTTCGCGGAGCCCTGTAGACGGGCGACGGCCACCGCTACCCTTTCCTTCACGGTCGTCACCCCAGAATCGTCGACCTAGGGGCCCTGACCATGGAGACATCGCTAGGAATCAGCAAAGCTGCAGCTCTGCATGTCAGGAGAACACCATGGGGCGGCGGATCTGATACAGGTGGAGCTGCTCCCCCGTGGCTGCCGCTCGTGGACTTGCCGCCATGGTCGAGATGTCGCCCCTAACTACCGGAGAAAGCTGCACGCCGACTACCGGAGAAAGCTGCGGTGCGCTGGACGAGTAGTTTCATGGCGTCCAATGTGAGCGGCCACATGGACCTTTGAATCAGACTATGTTTCCTCACGCCCACATCACTCGACATTAATTAGAATCAATACACGCGCGCAGAACTGGTCGGCCACAATCTCTGTCCCTCCAGATGCTTTTCGTGATTCCGTTTCCAGCTATCGAAAAAAATAACATAGTGCGGTGCTATAGCTAGCTTCGTATATCATCAATGAAGGGCAAACAATGTGTGTAGGCAGCCGGCGGCGGCTGCGTGCACGCAGCGCGCATTCTGCAGTGAACTCGGCCTGACAACCTTCCAGTCGAGGTTTTCTTTGCAGATTTGACAATTCTCAAATTGCCGATCAATCAGGTGAGCTTCTAGCTTAGTTTCATATATGTATTTATTTTATTGAATAATATAATAAGCTCGCTTTTCTTTGTACACAGCTTTTTTTAATCACGTGATTTGCTAGATTTGCACGCACGGCGCTTTGTTCAGAGCTCATGTCTCTTTCTTTTCTCTAATTGTGTTAATTTGTCAAAATACTAAAATTATCATGTCATCTCATTGACGATATATCGATACATAAACTGATTCAATGTAATGTAGAACTAATAGATTTGTTCGTATTTTTTTAGCCGCATAAATAGACAAACATGGCAATTGAAAAGTCATTGAGGATGCCGTTGGCGAGGCGAAGAGTGTCTATGTCGTGTACCAGCTCTCGTCATTACGCATAGTTTTTAGCTCTACTTGTCGGCGATGGTCATGGTGGTGAAATCATGGGCATAAAACTAGGTATATAGGACACACCAAATAAAATCTCGGTATATAGGAATTTTTTCCTCCCGTTGCAACGCACGGGCATGTTTGCTAGTCAACTTTAGTGTATTTAAATAAGTATGTTTTCATCTAATGTCTATATTTTCTTTTATGTTTGTCTCTATTATTTTGAATATAGAAGAAATTTAATACATGGATAGATTTCTACATATCTAAGTTTGACATATGGTGTACATGAAGTTTTGATTATGTTGCTAAGAAATAACAAAAGATTATGCAACATTTGTTACCAAAAAAATTTGTGATGTGAATTCATTTTTTCTGCTTAACCATTTTAAGAAGTAAAATGTGGAGTTCTAAGAGCACCAACTAAACTAACCACAAGGAATATGTCCTCTAGATTCATTGTTGTATGCCATCTAGCATAGTTCTGCAACTCTGCACCGCTCGATAATTTTGTGTGTTATTACACGGAATCATCCGGTGATCCTTCTAATACTACATAAAAAGGGTAAGCTTCTTCTAAAATTATTGGAAGCGTATATAATTGTATTCATCTTTTCTATAGATGTTTTCAACAAAATAATGACCAATACAACCTGCAAACTTTGGGTATATTAGTCAAAAAAAATATTCTTATTCCTGCATTGAGTCTGTGTTGGCCTAATTGCTCATTGGCCCCCCTTTAATAGTTTTGCAATTCTACACCTCTGGATATGTTTTTGTATTATTATAGGGAATCATCTAGTGATCGTTCGTATACTACCTAAAAAAGATAAGCTCTTTGTAAAATTATTGGTAGAATACACAATTGAATTCATCCTTTTATAGACGATTTAAGAAAAGAACGACAAATAAAACCTAGAAACTTCCGTTATATTAAACAATATTTTTTCCGTATTCCTCCATCAAGTCTTTGTTGGGCTAATCGTTAATTGGCTTATGTTTGTAAGATATCTATCATGCATATATACATATCATTTCCAATTGATTCACAACGACTTCAATGTATCAAAAGAAGTACTTCTCCTCATACATGGATATTTTTATTTTTATTATCTATTTTGTTTTCTCACTTGTGTATTGTAACACCTCGGGTGTTACCTGTTTGTTTTTGCTTGCATCATATGCATCACATTGCATTGCACCATGTTTGCATCACAACTGAAAATTTCAAAACAATTTAAACTTCCACCCTTGCTCAAAATTTCCAATTTCAAACTTGCAAACTAAACCACTCATTTGTTTTTCAATAGTTTGAAATTGTTTTACTCAAATTGCCTGTCAAATGCATCAAACAGAACCACTTTTGAATTTATAAACTTTAACAAGCCAATCAACTGAATTTTATCAACTTAACCATAGGGTCCACCCTATGGAAATGATTGTTTTCATAATGTTTAATGAATATTAAAAATTCCTTCAAATTTGGTTTAAATCCTAAACAGCAATAATTTTGAAAAACTATTAGAAAACAAAATTTGGTTTCTAGTTGCTATTTAAAAAACTAAACTAACCATAATTTTTTACCAAATTTTTTTGCTAACCAAAAAGCTTTCTTTTCTTCCATTTTGTTTCAGCAAAAAAAATAAATAAATAATGAAACAGAAAAAGAAAGCGAGCAGCAGCTAACCTAACTACTGCGCAGCCCACCTAAGCAACCCACCGCACGCCTGGCCCAATACCCTTTCGTCGAGCCGCCCCCGTCGTCTTCCTTCGTACGGAGCAGCATCCACTGCTGCCACGGCAGCAGCAGCATCGCAGCGACGGCCAGGAGAACTCCCCTCGCCCTATAAAACCCTAACGTACTCCCTAGCCCTGCTCGCCCTATCCCCTACCCCTCTGCCGTTACCCTCCGCCGCCACCTCTCACTTTCCTTCCCCACCCGAACCACCTATTCACCGAGAGCATCCACCGGCCACCCAGCTCGCCGCCATAGACAGCCGCCCCCTCCAGCTCCACTTTCATGTCCGAGAGGGTCTCCTAGGTCCCCTCTTACGGTTCCTAGGCTGCACGCCTCCTCTCGTTTCTTCAGGAGCTCGGCGACAGGCCGCCTCCCCGACGCTCTTCTTTCGGCCAGAACGGCGGCGCCGTCGTTTCGAGTTTCTCCGATCGTCGAGACCTTGTCCAGGAGTTAAGCCTCGTCCTCCGCATGCTCAAGACCCATGAGCCTGGCACGGACATCGACTACAGCGACGAAGCCGCAGACGTCCTCGCGGTGGCCATCTACGTCCACTTCCTCGACGCGGACAAGCGCACGGCCGTGTCACCATCGCTGTCAACGACGCCACGCTTGAACAACTCGTCGCGCGTTCCGAGGTGAGCCCACTCCTCCTTCTGTGCCATCCCCATTCTTGTCGCTCGCCGTACCTCTCCCCCTTGGCCGCTCCGGCGTGTTCCAGCCATGGCTGCGCGTCACCGCAGTTGTGCTCGTTTCCGAATCATCAGCAGATGCTCCCACCACCAGTAGCCGTCGCCGTGTAACACATCCATAACCACCTGCACGATCCACCACACCTCAGCACCCTTGCTGCACCTCGAGATCGCACCGATCGCTACCGATTCCAGCAGCCGCATCAGTTCCTTCCCTGAACCTGTACGTCTGTTCTGTGCTGTTAAAATTCAGTTAAGATTCGATGTATGCCTTTTCTTCAGACTGTGGCCTGTATCAACAAGCGAACAGCGACAGCGCACTGGTAGCGTCTGTGCGCGCAGCGAGGCGTCCTGGGTTCGAACCCCAGGGGCGCACCACCCCCCTTTTTCCTTTTATTCGCGCAGCGCGCGCGTGACCCCACCTGTCAGCCCCCTTGCAGCCAGCGCATCACACCCACGCCAGCGCGGCGCCACCGTGGCAGCTGACCCCACCGTCAGCCCGCGTGGGTAGCTGTTTCCACGGTGGGCAAAGTTACTGCAATGTTTCCTCTTTTTTTCCAAAATGTCTATTAACCTTAATAACATCTAAAATTCATATCTCTTGCACATTAACTCAAAACAGAAAACTTAACATATGAAATCCCTTCAATTTTAAATGCTCCACCCAAATATGGATTTTATCTACTGTTTTGAATTTTCCAAATACATTTAAAATTCAAATTTGAGTAATTCAAATGTAATTTGCAATAATTCATAAATAATTCATACTAATTCCAAATAAGGCAAATAAAATATGTTTTTCATACCATTTTGAATATCCTATTGAAATATAAAATTTGTTTCCTTGTTTGAATAATTTAAATTACCTAAATGATTTAATACTTGTTTAATTCAATTAAATTTGATAAAATTATAATTTGCTCAAAATATAATATTTTTGGACATGCAAAATGTGTTTTCAAACCATCAAAGTGTGAACTTTTCAAATGTGAATTTGAATTTATGATTTGAACAAATAAAATTCAAATAATATTCAAACTTGTTTTAAATTCAATTAAAACTTGTTTAATATTGTTTAATTCATAATTAATTCATCCTAACTCCTATTTCAATATTTGAAACATGTAATCCAACTAAAATTTGGTGTTCTTTTCAAATACAAATTTTGTTAATTGTTTTGAACACTTTAACTTGATGAAAACAACAATTGTTTGTGTGACATGTTTAAGTAACCAAACTTTCCAAACTTAACCAATAATTTCCAAACTTGTTAAACCTTATTTCCAATTGATTCTATTGTTGTTATTTTGTTGTTCTCCTCATCCATGCATCATGCTAATCCACCTACACCTGTTGACTAGTTGGAAAACAATTGTTTCAACCATAATTCATGGGCTTTTCATATGCAACTCAAATTGCATATGGGTCCATTTAAATCTGTTTATCTTGTCAACTAGTTTACCTTGATGCATCTTTAACTTGTCATGCATCCATATCTTGATCATGCTGGATCTTTTGCCGTAGTAGTAATTGTTGCATCCGGTGTTTGTTCGAGGTTCATTGCTTCTTCCCGGATAGGACGTTGAGATGATGTGAGCAACGACAAGTTCTGCTACCTTGCGGGATCTCAGGCAAGTATACTCATTTGCTGCCAAATGGCTGCCTTTCATCACTTGTTACCGATACTTTCCGTTGTTCTTTTCTGCTAGCCTTAGTAGTAGTTGTTTATGTTACGAACCCATCACATGAATCCCTTAACCTTGATATTGCCTCACCTCCATACCTATAACCATTGCTTGTTGCCCGTGTCTAACTAGCATGCTTAGGTTGTTTTGCTCGAGTCTGTTACCCGTTACTTTCTGTTATTACTTCATTATGTTCTGGGGGCTCGATGTTTAATCAATCAATCATGTTAATGTTATTGTTAATAATAAATTTGATGATAAGGCACCGGCAGGAGGCCCAGGGTGGTTTTGAGGCCTGCTAGTGTCGACCCTAATAGGAAAAGGGTCTTGTCTACTGATCCATGATGAGCGCACTACCCGCATGTGGGAAGCGAGTATGGGCGCCCCCCTCAACTTGACTCGATTCGCATCTCGTCCAAATCGCCACATTTAGTTCGGGTGTTCCATTTGCTGCATGCATGATCTTGCGAGCCCTTGGTACCCGGGTGGAACTTTCGTAGTCGGCATTTAGGGCGGCGTGGTCTTCCAGTGCTATGAGGGTCCCCTTTTCTTCGGGGGCTCGATTAGCCGCGCACGCACAGCACGTGGTGCTTTCGGCTTGATGCGAAGAAGGGTTGGGTTGTGTTGAGTGCCCCTCTTGGTGGAACGGCCGTTCCATCTGGCGGGTTATTCATACGTGTACGGCTAAATTGGTGCAACCCTGCAGGGATAATCTTCTCGAGAAGCCGTGTTTTCCGCGGTTATGGATTACTTGGTGAAAGTACTGGCTAACAAGTACTCAGGACAACTTAAACCTAATGATTAACAATCTTTCACCCAATGATTAACAACTTGACTAGTAATAGGCTTATTGACACAATAATCTGAACCATCATTAATTCAACTGTGTGAGTTATCCTCGGATTGCTTCTTTGGATAAAGGGGCGAGATCCAGGATGGGTTTGTTTGGAGTTATTTTCAGTTGGTTACAATACTCGATCTTATCTTCTTTCTGTTAGCCGGAAGTGGTAGTATCTCTCTGTAGTTGGTTAGTGCAGCCTACTGTCGCTTATTTGCCATAACCCTTCCTTTCCGTTGATCCTAAAGTATTTGTATCTTGTGATGACTGGCTACGTCGGTAACTTGTGAGTATGGGTTTTATCCCCCTTGCCAGTACTTAACCGTACTGACCCACGAATCTCTTTCGTGGCTGCAAATTCCAAATTGCAGTCAACAGGTTTGAAGTCTGACGACGTTAGCTTGGGAATCCCTCCGGCTTGGCCTGGGCAGGGATTGGACGCTCTCGGTTATCTTCAGGACTCTTAGTCCAATTTGTATCTTGTCCGTAGCCGGACGTTTGCTTCTTCCGCTGTTATTTGGATCTTTGTTATGTATCAGTTGTATCCCTGGCTCGTTTGAGTCATCTTGTATCTATCTGATTCTGTTGTAATTGTGGAATATTCGTGAACTGTTGTAATGTTATCATAAGTGGCAATCTGGAATCGGTTATTATGTGGATTTTGGCGGGAATGCTGGAATCTGCATAGTGCCCGATCCTGGGGCGTCACAAATGGTATCAGAGCCTTGGTTCCGATTCCCGATATTGTTTCGATACGAATGGTTATCGAAGCAACGGGTCCGCAAAGCCTGTAGGATAACCTCGCTAACGGTCGTTGTTTCTAGAGTGTCAAAAAACTATGTCTGCTAAACTATTTTGGAAAAAAAACATCTCAATAGGATTCTTGTTTTCTCCTTATCCCTATTCTATTTCCCCTCCCATCTTATTTGTTTTGGAGTTTTCTCCCCCTTGTCTATCTTTCAAAGTGTTAGGATCCTACGTGGGTGGACGTTTTCTGAGCCCTTAACCTAATAGGTTCGATCATCGGAAGATTCCTGGTGGAAGAACATCGTCGTCAGCCCGAGCAAGAATCCCTTGTTAGTGGTGTCGAGAAACCCTTGTTAGTGGTGTCGAGGAGATCAAACGGAAGCACGAAGAATCGATAGCCGAACTTCTTCCCCCTCCCGGGTTAGCAGGTGGATTGCGAGGGCGCAATCCCTTGTTAGTGGTGTCGTCTGTAACACCTGGGGTGTTACCTGTTTGTTTTTGCTTGCATCATATGCATCACATTGCATTGCACCATGTTTGCATCACAACTGAAAATTTCAAAACAATTTAAACTTTCACCCTTGCTCAAAATTTCCAATTTCAAACTTGCAAACTAAACCACTCATTTGTTTTTCAATAGTTTGAAATTGTTTTACTCAAATTGCCTGTTAATAAAATTTCCCCTTTTTGTTAAAAACCCTAATGGCTAATTCAAAAATTTCAAATCAAATCACTCATTAAATTGTTGGGTTTAATCAAACAATTATTTTCAATCAATTAATTAAATCACCTTCATTTTCAAATCAAATGCATCAAACAGAACCACTTTTGAATTTATAAACTTTAACAAGCCAATCAACTGAATTTTATCAACTTAACCATAGGGTCCACCCTATGGAAATGATTGTTTTCATAATGTTTAATGAATATTAAAAATTCCTTCAAATTTGGTTTAAATCCTAAACAGCAATAATTTTGAAAAACTTTTAGAAAACAAAATTTGGTTTTTAGTTGCTATTTAAAAAACTAAACTAACCATAATTTTTTACCAAATTTTTTTGCTAACCAAAAAGCTTTCTTTTCTTCCATTTTGTTTCAGCAAAATAAATAAATAAATAATGAAACAGAAAAAGAAAGCGAGCAGCAACTAACCTAACTACCGCGCATCCCACCTAAGCAACCTACCGCACGCTTGGCCCAATACCCTTTTGTCGAGCCGCCCCCGTCGTCTTCCTTCGTACGGAGCAGCATCCACTGCTGCCACGGCAGCAGCAGCATCGCAGCGACGGCCAGGAGAACTCCCCTCGCCCTATAAAACCCTAACCTACTCCCTAGCCCTGCTCGCCCTATCCCCTACCCCTCTGCCGTTACCCTCCGCCGCCACCTCTCACTTTCCTTCCCCACCCGAACCACCTATTCACCGAGAGCATCCACCGGCCACCCAGCTCGCCGCCATAGACAGCCGCCCCCTCCAGCTCCACTTTCATGTCCGAGAGGGTCTCCTAGGTCCCCTCTTACGGTTCCTAGGCTGCACGCCTCCTCTCGTTTCTTCAGGAGCTCGGCGACAGGCCGCCTCCCCGACGCTCTGCTTTCGGCCAGAACGGCGGCGCCGTCGTTTCGAGTTTCTCCGATCGTCGAGACCTTGTCCAGGAGTTAAGCCTCGTCCTCCGCATGCTCAAGACCCATGAGCCTGGCACGGACATCGACTACAGCGACGAGGCCGCAGACGTCCTTGCGGTGGCCATCTACGTCCACTTCCTCGACGCGGACAAGCGCACGGCCGTGTCACCATCGCTGTCAACGACGCCACGCTTGAACAACTCGTCGCGCGTTCCGAGGTGAGCCCACTCCTCCTTCTGTCCCATCCCCATTCTTGTCGCTCGCCGTACCTCTCCCCCTTGGCCGCTCCGGCGTGTTCCAGCCATGGCTGCGCGTCACCGCAGTTGTGCTCGTTTCCGAATCATCAGCAGATGCTCCCACCACCAGTAGCCGTCGCCGTGTAACACATCCACAACCACCTGCACGATCCACCACACCTCAGCACCCTTGCTGCACCTCGAGATCGCACCGATCGCTACCGATTCCAGCAGCCGCATCAGTTCCTTCCCTGAACCTGTACCTCTGTTCTGTGCTGTTAAAATTCAGTTAAGATTCGATGTATGCCTTTTCTTCAGACTGTGGCCTGTATCAACAAGCGAACAGCGACAGCGCACTGGTAGCGAGTCTGTGCGCGCAGCGAGGCGTCCTGGGTTCGAACCCCAGGGGCGCACCACCCCCCTTTTTCCTTTTATTCGCGCAGCGCGCGCGTGACCCCACCTGTCAGCCCCCTTGCAGCCAGCGCATCACACCCACGCCAGCGCGGCGCCACCGTGGCAGCTGACCCCACCGTCAGCCCGCGTGGGTAGCTGTTTCCACGGTAGGAAAAGTTGCTGCAATGTTTCCACTTTTTTTCCAAAATGTCTATTAACCTTAATAACATCTAAAATTCATATCTCTTGCACATTAACTCAAAACAGAAAACTTAACATATGAAATCCCTTCAATTTTAATTGCTCCACCCAAATATGGATTTTATCTACTGTTTTGAATTTTCCAAATACATTTAAAATTCAAATTTGAGTAATTCAAATGTAATTTGCAATAATTCATAAATAATTCATACTAATTCCAAATAAGGAAAATAAAATATGTTTTTCATACCATTTTGAATATCCTATTCAAATATAAAATTTGTTTCCTTGTTTGAATAATTTAAATTACCTAAATGATTTAATACTTGTTTAATTCAATTAAATTTGATAAAATTATAATTTGCTCAAAATAAAATATTTTTGGACATGCAAAATGTGTTTTCAAACCATCAAAATGTGAACTTTTCAAATGTGAATTTGAATTTATGATTTGAACAAATAAAATTCAAATAATATTCAAACTTGTTTTAAATTCAATTAAAACTTGTTTAATATTGTTTAATTCATAATTAATTCATCCTAACTCCTATTTCAATATTTGAAACATGTAATCCAACTAAAATTTGGTGTTCTTTTCAAATACAAATTTTGTTAATTGTTTTGAACACTTTAACTTGATGAAAACAACAATTGTTTGTGTGACATGTTTAAGTAACCAAACTTTCCAAACTTAACCAATAATTTCCAAACTTGTTAAAGCTTATTTCCAATTGATTCTATTGTTGTTATTTTGTTGTTCTCCTCATCCATGCATCATGCTAATCCACCTACACCTGTTGACTAGTTGGAAAACAATTGTTTCAACCATAATTCATGGGCTTTTCATATGCAACTCAAATTGCATATGGGTCCATTTAAATCTGTTTATCTTGTCAACTAGTTTACCTTGATGCATCTTTAACTTGTCATGCATCCATATCTTGATCATGCTGGATCTTTTGCCGTAGTAGTAATTGTTGCATCCGGTGTTTGTTCGAGGTTCATTGCTTCTTCCCGGATAGGACGTTGAGATGATGTGAGCAACGACAAGTTCTGCTACCTTTCGGGATCTCAGGCAAGTATACTCACTTGCTGCCAAATGGCTGCCTTTCATCACTTGTTACCGATACTTTCCGTTGTTCTTTTCTGCTAGCCTTAGTAGTAGTTGTTTCTGTTACGAACCCATCACATGAATCCCTTAACCTTGATATTGCCTCACCTCCATACCTATAACCATTGCTTGTTGCCCGTGTCTAACTAGCATGCTTAGGTTGTTTTGCTCGAGTCTGTTACCCGTTACTTTCTGTTATTACTTCATTATGTTCTGGGGGCTCGATGTTTAATCAATCAATCCTGTTAATGTTATTGTTAATAATAAATTTGATGATAAGGCACCGGCAGGAGGCCCAGGGTGGTTTTGAGGCCTGCTAGTGTCGACCCTAATAGGAAAAGGGTCTTGTCTACTGATCCATGATGAGCGCACCACCCGCATGTGGGAAGCGAGTATGGGCGCCCCCCTCAACTTGACTCGATTCGCATCTCGTCCAAATCGCCACATTTAGTTCGGGTGTTCCATTTGCTGCATGCATGATCTTGCGAGCCCTTGGTACCCGGGTGGAACTTTCGTAGTCGGCATTTAGGGCGGCGTGGTCTTCCAGTGCTATGAGGGTCCCCTTTTCTTCGGGGGCTCGATTAGCCGCGCACGCACAGCACGTGGTGCTTTGGGCTTGATGCGAAGAAGGGTTGGGTTGTGTTGAGTGCCCCGCTTGGTGGAACGGCCGTTCCATCTGGCGGGTTATTCATACGTGTACGGCTAAATTGGTGCAACCCTGCAGGGATAATCTTCTCGAGAAGCCGTGTTTTCCGCGGTTATGGATTACTTGGTGAAAGTACTGGCTAACAAGTACTCAGGACAACTTAAACCTAATGATTAACAATCTTTCACCCAATGATTAACAACTTGACTAGTAATAGGCTTATTGACACAATAATCTGAACCATCATTAATTCAACTGTGTGAGTTATCCTCGGATTGCTTCTTTGGATAAAGGGGCGAGATCCAGGATGGGTTTGTTTGGAGTTATTTTCAGTTGGTTACAATACTCGATCTTATCTTATTTCTGTTAGCCGGAAGTGGTAGTATCTCTCTGTAGTTGGTTAGTGCAGCCTGCTGTCGCTTATTTGCCATAACCCTTCCTTTCCGTTGATCCTAAAGTATTTGTATCTTGTGATGACTGGCTACGTCGGTAACTTGTGAGTATGGGTTTTATCCCCCTTGCCAGTACTTAACCGTACTGACCCACGAATCTCTTTCGTGGCTGCAAATTCCAAATTGCAGTCAACAGGTTTGAAGTCTGACGACGTTAGATTGGGAATCCCTCCGGTTTGGCCTGGGCAGGGATTGGACGCTCTCGGTTATCTTCAGGACTCTTAGTCCAATTTGTATCTTGTCCGTAGCCGGACGTTTGCTTCTTCCGCTGTTATTTGGATCTTTGTTATGTATCAGTTGTATCCCTGGCTCGTTTGAGTCATCTTGTATCTATCTGATTCTGTTGTAATTGTGGAATATTCGTGAACTGTTGTAATGTTATCATAAGTGGCAATCTGGAATCGGTTATTATGTGGATTTTGGCGGGAATGCTGGAATCTGCATAGTGCCCAATCCTGGGGCGTCACATGTATTTATTTGTAATTATAATTAAATATCATTGAATAATATAACATAAAACAAATTGCATTAATTAACCGAGAAGTAAAACGGAATTGATCACACGGATAGCCATCTTTATCACTACACACCTTCATCAGGTCCGAGCCAATATCAGACATGCACTCCATGCATGGACAGTTCAAATTCCAATTGCACTTCTTCCACGAGCAATCGAGCTGAAATTAGTTCTGCATGCATGGAGGATTCAAAATCCAAATCCTCTTCTTTGCACTATAGTTAAAATTCTTTGGATTTGGATTTGACATCTACTTATACTCGACAAATGAAAAAAAAACTTGGAGCTCGCAAGATTCACGACCGTCGTCACGTTTCGGTACCATTCAACATTCTGGAGTACCTTGAAACTCTGCACGGGACGGGTACGTCTGGAGGATGGATTCTTGGTGGCGAAGAAGATAAGCAGAATCGAGGATATTGATGACTCCGCCAGCGCTATCGCTAGGAAAATACTTTACGGTAGGGATCAACATGGCTTCCTTTTCCGTCTGTAGATTTGTTCCTCAACGGTATATGTTCTCTACCACTCACAAAAGGGTTTCCTTCAAGTAAGAGCATATGTCCTTAACTTAACTTAACTTTCCATCCCATTTAGATTTCTTGCAAATAATATTTCTGTTTATGTCGTAGTACAAAAATTTAGTAATTGTTCAAAGAAAAAAACAATGTTCAGGATATCTCTTATCGTTAACTTATCGGTCGGCCCATGATAAGAGATATATCGGCTTATCGGCCGATAAATCGATTTTATCGGTTGACTATTTATCGGCCATTTTTCTTGTAAATCTTAAATTGTAGCACGAAAACATCTAAAATATGCTATACAAATATATCATATCGGCACTAAAATCTATAAATTATGATATACAGATATATTGTATTCAATAATACTAAAAATTCTATTATGGATGTCATTAATCAAATGTTCCAGTGATGGAAAATCGATATATCGGCCAATTTATTGGGCATATCGACCGACAAATCGCTTGTAGACCCATAAAATGGCCCGAATGATAAACTCCACTGATATTCATTTATCGTATCGTTCACCACCCGATAAGCGATAAATCGGCCGATAAATCGGCATATCGAATGATATTTTGAAAAGTGAAAAAAAATATGACTTAACACGACATGAAATTACATATTTTGCTTTTGTATCCATAATCTTTTATCAACCATAAAGATGCATGGGGCGCAGTTGTAACGGCTCCCTTCGTCCATGCAGCGCATGAAGGGCCACAACACGTATCCGCGTGTATGCGTAGTTGTCGAACCATCATACATACATATATAAAGATCTAGTGCTGATGGATCCTTCCAAAAATACGGGCTTTCTGCACTTCTAGCTGCATGGAGATATGTGATATGCCCTAAAAGTAGGCGTAATGTTCTACACGCTCCGTTCCTAACTATAAGATGTCCGGGAGTGTAAATTGAACTCCCCCGACGCCTTATTTTTAGGAACCGAGGGAGTAGTTGCTGTGGGTTCAAGTAAGGTTGACATGCTCTAGAAACTGCTTGTCATGTATGCAGCTTGTGCTGCCTAGTCCAATTGATGCTAAAAAGGACATGAAAAATATAATTGGTGGCTAATTGCGTATACCTATCTCTGCAAGACTTATTTCTCCTTTTTTTTTTGCTAGGAAGACTTCTTCCTCCTGTCCTATGGGAACATCCAGTATTTTTTTTTACAACACATGGGCATGCAGGTTGTTTGCAGCCTGGTTCCATCGATGCTAGGAAAAAGTAAAAAAATAATAAGAGAATTACGGTTTTGTTCCACGCATGTAAACGGATTCTCTCCGATCTTCCGTAGTAGGACTGTCTTACAGCGTGCCATTTATTTTTTCTGTTTTGGAGAGGGTGCATAAACTACTTTATCGTGTCAATGCCTAGTCCAGATCGGTTTTATGTCTGTCCTACTTTTAATCTTTTTGAAACATGTCCTACTTTTAATCTGTGTCGTTCATATGTAGTATCACGGGACATGAATTGTCATTTTTTAGGGAACCGTACCTGATACAATTTGGTTGTACGTGTTGATTCCAACTTGTTTGTGACCAACTAATATTGTACGTAACTTTCCCTCCTTTTAATCTCAACCGTCGCAGCCAAAATCAATGGACTGAATATTTCTAGCCTATGTGGATTAACGTGGCGTCTCCGTTAGAGTTTCGTATATTGCTTTTAGTATATAATAGATTTAAACGTTGTATTTTACCAGGACGCTTTCCCTGCTACAGTGGCACGTCAGGTCCACTTCTCTGCAGTATTAGTTGGCTGCATCCCTGCTGGAAGTCGCGTGCATGCTATTGTTGGTCATCTGGGTGGAGCCAACCATGTGCTCTGCTTCTTCTCTCTTATCACCAAAACGCAAGCTACTTAATTCAATCGTAGTAAACTGTGTTTGTTGAGTGATACTTTTCTTAAATTGAAAAAAATTCATATCGTAGAGGTATTGTTGAAAGTTGTGAGGGGGAAACAGAAGTTTATACAACAAGGAAACTCAAGTTTTCAACTAGAAAAAGAAGATCGAGCATGAGCCTCTCTGTGGTGGGGTCAGGAGGCGAAATAAACACGATCGAATGGTCTAGTCGTGCATCTTAACTTCCATATTATCCTTAAGGTGATCGAGATGGGGCTTGCGAGCGATAGAGATGGTCACCTGAATGCGATTGGAACAGAGATAGATAATACTCTCTCCATCTTAAAATAACTGTCATAAAGTTTGACAAAATCACCTGAATGCGATTCGAGTATGTGGAAAAGAATTTCAAAGGGTGCGATAAGAGCACGCAAAGTCAGGGAAGGCGCCGGGGGGACTGGTTACTGGATGTTCCACCCAATCTGACAGAGGTTGAGTTGCGGGAACTTCTCAGGCTGACCGTCTACCGGCAGTTGCCCTTCGAGAGGGTGTGGATGACGAGCTCCATTGGATGTGGGAGTCTGGCAAACAATTCTCAGCCCGTTTTTGCATACCGTGCCATGTTCGCGGGGTCTGTAAGTCTGGCAGGATCAGAGCAGATTTGGCGTTCCTGTGCGCCCAACAAATGCAAGTTCTTTCTGTGGCTAGCACTGAGGGAAGGTGTTGGACAGCCGACAGACTTAGCCGTAGGGGGCTCCCCCACCCTGCAGCTTTCCCCTTGTGCGACCAGCAAGAAGAGGACATTGACCACCTGCTTCTTGGTTGTGTTTTAGCCAGGCAGGTTTGGGCGTCGCTTCTGGACAGATGGGGCCTTGACCTTTGGATCCCTAGCCATCAGGAAGTGTTAGCCCAATGGTTGCCTGCCAGAATTCCGGGCAGGGCTGAGCGTAAAGACTTATGGACGGCTATCACGTTGGTCTGTTGGTGTTTGTGGAGACATGGGAACAACGTTGTCTTTGAAGGTCACAGGCCTTCAGTGGAGAGAGTGGTTAGCATGATAGAAGAAGAGGCGGCTTTGTGGCGTGCCGCATGGTTGTTTAGGAGTAGCCTAAGTTCAGTGGAAAGCTGGACATGTCGCAAGTAATTCATTTTGTTTTCAGGTAGCATCTGGACGTCTGTGTCCAACGCGTTGTATTGGCCTCTTGGCCCCCCTCATCTATGAATCCGATGCGTCTTTCCAAGACGTATCCTTAAAAAAAGGTTGAAAAAATTGGATGTATCTAGACATAATATAGTGTTAGATATATTCTTTTTCGTCAAACTTTGTGACAATTAATTTGAGCCGGAGAGAGTATAATCGAAAGTAGAATTACATGAAAATCGAGAAGGCGGTGACGTGGCCTACTCGGTTCGAGTGACGTCGTGGAGCTGTCTTGGAGCTACGCCGGCAGCAGGTACGTTCGTCGAACCAGCTCGTCCAGGATACTATGCCGACATCATGGACTCGGATATGGTGCTACATCTGTGGTTTGCGGCCAGTCGCCCTGATAGCGGGGAGTACAAGATGGTTAGGTGGTGCGACGTTGTGGTTCGTATGCGGCTTTGGTGCCAAATGGTGTAAGTCGGGACGGTCGTGCGTTATGTTATGGTGTTAGTGTTGCGTTATGTGGGCGGCAAAGCTGAATCGCTTGTGGGTTTTTTTTGTCCCATTTCCTTTATAAACAGCCGCCGTATGGCTTTTGGATCCGATTTTCCTTATAAACTAGGTCAAGTCTATTCTATATATACGAATTGTAAGAGCGCTATGAACTCTTTGAGAGGTTGCTTGAAAAAATTGACATGATCAAGAGGAGCTTCCTTTGGAAAAGCCAGGAGTCACGCTAGCTAGAGCTTGGTGTGCCGACCAAAGATGTTGGGTGGGCTAGGTATCTTCGACATGAAGAAATTCGGAAGTGTGTGTGGTTAAGACGGCCATGGAATGGCTGGGATAGATGTTGTCATGCGACACGGCGGAAATGGAGCACATCACTATCGGAGCTAGCGCTAAAAGCCTCTTCTCGCATGACCGCTGGCTGCTCGGAGGCGTTCTTCAACTGCAATACCTGGAGTTCTTTGCCCCCCCAACTAGAAAAGTAAGATAGGTGCAAAAGGAGCAGAATTGCGGGATTGGATACGGTCGTTGTTTCTCCTCTCCTTCCTTTGTCAGCTCTTTGAATTCATCAACGTGTAATCCATGATTCGGGGAGGGGGGGGGGGTCATGCTGCAGTAAAGAATGGATGCATTGTCCTGGAGATAGAAGACATGGGGGGGTATTCTTCTACGGCCTCTGTTTACCATTATCAATTTTTTGGGGTTGTTCCAGCATTCGGGGGAACCAAAATTTTGAAAGCACACGTTGAATCGAAGTTTGGCGAATAGAGTGCTTATTATGTTTGTGGTGTTTTTCCTTTTTAATCGGTCCAAAAATAGTTCACCTCTTTCACCTCCTACTTAAGTGACAATCATAGGACACTCGGTTGAGGGCCGATGCTTAAACCTGGCATGGGCCGCATTCTTCCATGGCCTATCCACAACAACATGATTTTTTTTATTTTGTTATTTATGAATCTCGAAATTTATATTTTTTACAACAATATTTATTTTTCACAATTCATATCAAAAAATATTCTTAATTAGAAAACTATGTTCATAGAAGTCAAACAATTAATGCACTAACACCTACATAGCCACCATTACTTTGTTGCCTATTAACAAAAGTCTTAATTTATGTACCTCACTACATTGCTGAGGACCTCGTCCCCTATTTCCATGGGATGGCTAGTAGAGGAGGTGGGATCGCACAATTTCTTACAGTGTTGGACGAGGCGGATGTGGGCTAAGGTTTTATCTTGGCGTCATATATTTATTTCTTCATTTTGGTATTTCACCACCAATTCAGAGGGTTGGAGAAACCGAACCTTGTCGCGGGCACAAACCAAAAAGAGACCGACCATTTTGCATTAAAAATTGGCGAATGTATTGTTTTGAACGACACACCAACTACCAAGATCTAACATAAACTAACAAATATGGCTGCAGCTACCCTCACCGCGGACTTCGCCAACACCAGACTAAACATAGACGGCGTAGGGAGAGGACGAAGAGACCTTAATGCAATGCCCTATTGTCACCCCGACCTCAACTATGCCGATAGGTACACCAAAACCTAACAAAAACAAGGATCTACGAGAACCTCTACAAAAGGACGGAGCCCCACCAATCTTACTGCTGCAAGATCGCCATATGCGAAACGTTAGGGTAGGAGGACCAAGGTGGCGGCGCTAGAGAAACCAATGATCGGTGCACGAGGTGTGGAGGTTGCACGGGGTTGGTGTTTTCTATGGCACATTACTCGTGCTGCAGGTTCTGCAGTGACTCCTACACACATTCCCGATGCTTCCTACTCCCACCAGATCGTGATGTGGAACCGAAGGGCTGATGGCACTCGAATCAGTCATTTGTTGGTCCAGTCTACAACCTTTAACCCTAAATGCACTTCAAGTATAGTGTTCTTATTATACGTTTACGCAGACTTGAAGAGGCTCATATGTTTTTCTATATGGAGGTATAAGTGAGTGCATAACTTAGCTACTAAACGCTCCTTTAGTGATTTTAACTACCAATGTGTACCCTCTTTTATATCTCGTGAGTGAATATATGACCTAGAAGTTTATCAAAACAATGATAAGGACGAAAACATGATGCTATGTACCAGCATGTCAAATATAGCTGCACGTTGATGGCATTGCGTTGGATGAGAGGAGTGCGTACCAGCAAGTCCATATAGCTGCACGAGTTCTTACACAGTGTTTTTGTTATTGTTTGAAACATGTGTGGGAGCTGCATGTGATCCATTCGACAGAAAGAAAGCGAAAAGAAAACAGATATTTACATGTCCTCAAACATTGGTGCATGTTTACAGATATTTAAAGAGAAGAGAAACAAAAAAGAAAACATATGGAGCTGCATGTTTCCGAGTTTTACTGGGGGACACACACAAAATTATTCATCGGGGCACTGTGCACTTGTTTGAGAGCTATGTGTAGACTTTGGGCCCATCAACCGGAAAACGCGGTGCAAGAGATACTCCCTCCGATCTGAATAAATTTCCGCACCTTGTATGTAGGAAATATATGTACGTAGCTGTTTCCTTCGGACACTTTTATCGGACTGGAGGGAGTACTAAAGTTTAGGGCCTACTTTCCCTCTTGCTGGTCTAAAGGTTCCTCGACGAGCGGACGGGGAAGAATGTTTAGAAAAGCAATTTTGCTAATTCTCACCTTGCTGAGAAATAAGAGAATTAGCTTATTTGTATGTCATCTCGTTAGCCATTAGATTTGTACCGTAAGATTTATGTATGTGTTGTCCTTTTCTCGTCTAAATGCAATCGGGATTTGCCGCCTCTTTGAAGATGCCTGCAACCAGATCTCACTTTATTGGCATGGTGAAGTCTGAGATCGCTGAAACCACGGAAGATGAAAATCCCGTGGAAAAAGCAGAAAATCATGATCCCACAGAAAAAAATGGAAGATCCGACATCCGTCGATCACAGGACAAATTCGCAAGCCGAGTTTGTTTTAGCTGTCATAGAAGCAAAGCTGGATTCGGAACCAGGATCTGTAGACATAGATTCCGAAGATGAAGATGACGACGCTTTCGAAAGAAATGTCAAATCTATGCAAGGGAGCTTCCATGAAGTACTCATGGAAAAACTGTAGCGTTCCCACATTTAAATAATGCTAGAACATCTGTGTTATTGTGCTAGTCCCTGTATCAATTGCTATCACCACAATACAAGATGAAATATCATGGAAATGCATCAAATTCTATTCCATCGCATGATCCAGTCTTACAAAGTAATATTACAGCTTACATAGTCTTAGAAGACTAGCAGAAAACAAAGGAATACAGCGGAAAACATAGTACAACATTGAGCCCATCTTCTTCATGTGCCACAGGCAAAACATGTTGGCGATAGACTCGAGATCCTAACGAAATCCTCACTCGTCTTCAGAATCATCTGCAAGATGGAATGTGCGCAGCCACAAGGGAGTCAATACAAATTAATGTATTGGCAAATAATACTATGGTGGATATAAATGGCAAGACTAATACTACATGCTTATTTGGCTGAGTGGAGTCTTTGCTAAGTTTGCATAAAGCCAGTTTTCTCCTATCAGCTTTGTAAAACAAACTTTTCCTTTCAAAGAGTGACATCATTGGACTAAAACCCAAACACCACAACTGCTGTTCACTTGGTCAAAAATTTAATTATTGAAAATTGTGATGTGATTGTTCCGTCCATCCTCGTCCAGCTGCTCATAGTTGTCCATAACCGGGGACACGACTAAGATCCTATTTTTTTGACTCTTCAGAGTTTGTGCACTTTCACCTTCAGACTCAAATCAGCCCAAACATCCTATACACTCTGAGTGCAATAAGGAAAGGAGAAGATTGCGACGAGATCTTTCAGAAGCACGAATTCAACCTAATGTCAAGACCGGTTCCACCTATAATTATGTTACATCTGCTTGTCAAGTCCAGGCTGAACTATCGCAACTTAGTTAATCAAGACAGAGCCCATATGACTGAAGGCTGCACTGGAAGCAATCTAAACTTTGGGAACATCATAATCACTTTGTTTCTGGGTGGCATTCCTTCAAGTGAACTCCCCTCGGGGAGACACTCAACTATCAAAAGCCCCGCATTACCAATCCACCCCGATGGTTCATTGAAGTTGTTACTTAGATTTTTTTTCCACAACATCAAGTAAAACAATTTTTTGTAGCAAGGCTAAGCATCCACTAAGTACCAAGTCTTCAAAAGTAACAAGGTAATAAGTATGGCTACACGCTACTGGGATATAACATAGCATAATATAAGTTAGTAAAACTTCCTATCATGCATACTACTCAAAATCAACTAATGCATATAGAAAATAATGGGTAGTTGAATGATGTGTTACTTGCCTTGTTGAAGTTGGTGAAGAATTCACACTCTCTTCACAAAAGATCGTTGCTCTCCGTACAATTTATTCATTGAAAACACAATTACAAAATAAACCAGCATTCTAGCAATCAAACACATAAGTGAAGAAAACAAACAGAGCAAATAACATAACAAAGGGATTGAACCAAGTTGGCTAGGAGAAGGTCAAGATTTGATTTTGAAAAGATTCATTCTCTAATGGTTCAATACATTGTAAGGGGTTTCCAAGGGTTTACTTTGGTTGGACTAGGTTGTGCTTGTAGTGATCAAACTTTACTGAAAACATATTTATCTAAGAAGTTCCAAGAGTTCACCAAGGTGATCCTACAATTTCTACTAAAGTAACACATAACCATATGTAACACTTAGTCATTTCCATCAAGACATTTGAGTGATCTAGTTTAGTTTTTCCATTTTGGGTTACGGTGGGTCTTGGTTCAACTAACTTCATAACAATGGAGGCAACACGGAAAGTAATTTGGATGAAGGAGTTCATATCCGAGCTAGGTGTGGTTCCGAGTGTGTTGGATCCAATGGTTATCTATTGTGACAAAAAATGGTGCCATAGCCAATGCTAAGGAGCCAAGGTCTCACAAGAATTCCGAGCATATCAAGTGCCGTTTTCACTCCATCCGTGAACATGTCACAGATGGGGATGTGAAGATTTGCAAAGTACATACGGATATGAATGTGGCAGATCTGCTGACTAAACCTCTCTCAAAGGCAAAACATGATCAACACCAGAACTCAATGGGTGTTAGATTCATCACTATGTAATATATATTATTGCCCCTAGTGCAAGTGGGAGACTGAAGCGAATATGCCCGAGAGGCAATAATAAAGTGTTTATTATGTTATTCCTTGTTTATAGTAAATGTTTATTTCTCATTCTAGAATTGTACTAACCGGAAACATTATTACATGTGTGATTAATAAACAAACAAACGTTCCTAGTAAAGGCTCTCTTTTAACTAGCTCGTTGATTAACACATGATACAGGTTTCCTGATCATAGACATTGGATGTTGTTAATAATGGGGTCATGTCATTAGGAGAATGGCGTGATGAAATTAGATCCTAACTAAGTATAACAATACGATCAGGTCATTTAGTTTTGTTGTTATATCTTACATTCGGAGTAACATTATTCCTTAGACCATGAGATCTTGTTAATCACTAATACCGAAAGAGTACTTTGATGACATCAAACATCACATCGTAACAGGGTGACTATAAAGGTGGTGTTAGGTATTCGAAAAGTGTTAGTTGACGCTCATGGATCAAGAGTGGGATTTTTCCATCCAAAATGACAAAGAGATATACTCAGGGCCCTCTCGGTGATATCACATCGACACCGCTTGCAAGCACGTGACTAGGTCACAAGGATGTCATATCACTGGAACGAGAAAAGAGTACTTGTCGGGCAACAAGATTGAACAAGGTATGGTTGATACCGATGATCGGATGTGGACAAGTAAAATATCACGAGACAAAGGGAAATAGTTACGACGTTGAAGGTTCACACGATCACAAGAGTCATCATTGAATATATAGGAGTCATCACGGCTCTCCAGATCCCGTTGTTGATTATTGATCAGAGAGGAGTCTCGATCATGTTTGTATTATTCGTGAACCGTAGGGTGAAACACTTAAGGTTCGATGAAGCATTTCAGAGGATACGGAGTATCGAAGAATGTTTTGGGCAGCACCAAAATTGTTTTGGGAAAAATTGAAATAGTTCAAGGGGTTTTTCGTCGAATGGATGTTAATTGAATTAACAAATGATTCGAGGTGCTACATGCAAATATTTGTTAATGGAATTAACAAATGTAAATAAAGAAATAAAAATGTTTTATTTATTTATTAAAGAAAAACCTTTAGATTTTCTAAGTGGGAAATTAAGGAAGCATGAATGGTTGTGAGTGGAGCTTCCACTCACATGAAGAGGGAAGAGATGGGGGCACACCATGTCTGGCCGCACCCCCCCTTTGGGCTGCCTCCCCCTCCCCTATAAAAAGAGGGTGAGAGCTCCTCTTTGAAAGTGCAAACGCGCCTAAATCACCTTGTTTTGGTGTTTGTTAACAACACATGTACTCTAATAAGTGTTGATGTATTTCAGGGGTTTACTTCAACTTATTTATCGATGGTGGTGCTGTGGTACAAAAAGGAGCTAGATATCCAAGTCGGTTCACTGGAGTTTTCTTCAGGCCAGAGTCTCCGGTCCACCAGACCGGAGTCTCCGGTGTGGAGATTTCTCCCTGGTTTGTTCTGCTATGGACTTGTGGTGTCGCGTACTGTACCCACACCGGAGAGTGTCCGGAGACTGTCCGGAGTCTCCGGTGTGGGATTTTGCTCCAAGAATTTCGCTAAGGACTTGGTGGTGTCGCGCACTGTACCCACACCGGAGACTTACCGGATACTTACCGGAGTCTCCGGTGTGAGTACATTTTTCCTCAACCGCAAGACCACAGACTCCCTCTGTGCCCACGCGAAGCGCCAAGACCGGAGTCTCCGGTCCGCCAGACCGGAGTCTCCGGAGTGGATTTTCTCTGAAGAATTGGGCACCGGAAGCTGTCCGGAGTCTCCGGCCCAGACCGGAGTCTCCGGCCTTTACACCGGAGTCTCCGGTGTGGTTTCGACAGAAATGCTCCAACGGCTCTTTGCATTGATGAGGGGTATAAATACCCCCTCCCCTCCACCTACCTCCAGCTAGCTTGACCAGACTTAAAGACACCATTGTTGGAGCTCAACCACCTTGCTAGATCTCCCAATCCAACCACCCAAAAGCCTAGATCTTTGGAGGATTGAAGGAGAAGGCCCCGATCTACATCTTCACCAACCGGATTTCATTTCCCCTCTCCTTTGCTTGAGGAATCTTGGCCTAGGGTTTCCTCATGTGGAGAACCTAGGCTTCTTGCTACTCTTGGTGATTTGTGAGTGTTGGGAGCCCCCAATTAAGTTGTGGGTGTGTGCCCCAAACTTGTTTGTAAAGGATTCGATCCCCGCCTCAAAGGGGTTCTATAGTGGAAGGTGAACTAGGCCTTTGTGGCGGAGTTCATCGGAGAATAGGGTGAGGCCTTCGTGGCGTTGAGTAGGCCTTCGTGGCGAGCTCACACCCCTCCAACGAGACGTACTCCCTTAATAAGGAGGAACTCGGGAATACATCGTGTCTCCGTGTGCTTCCATCGGTTATCTCGTTCCTCCCTATTTACTTACTAGTACTTGTTACATTTATTGTTGTACTAGTTGTATTAAGTGTTGTTCTAGTTGCCTTAATTGCTTGCCTTGTCATATAGGTAAATTCACCCCTAGTTGCATAATCTAGAGAATTTACCTTCTTGTCAAGCCTAAATCTTAAGAAAAAATTAAAATTGGTCGTAGCACCTATTCACCCCCCCTCTAGGTGCCTATACTTTACTTTCAATTGGTATCAGAGCCTCGGCTCTTCTATCGGGCTTAACCGCCTAAGAGTTTACGTATGGGTGATGAGGTTGATGACGCTCCGTCCGAAGGAAATGTGTCCATGAATGATCTCAATGCTTTGAGAGAATCATTGACCTCATCCATAGACACTAAATTTGAGGAGTTGCGTCTACTCATGACAACTCTCCTCAAAGCCAAGGAACCGGAGGTGGTCGACTCATCCCCTCCGGAAACGGAGGGTTCCAAGAAAGGGGTTGATGGTGAACCACTTAAAACTGCTTCCGCCGAACAATCCGCTAAGAAGGGTGCGAGTGGAAAGGAAGGATATCATGCCGTTGAAGGCCAATATTCTCCCGATCCTCCCATCCCTTTTCCTCATATAATTCCTAGGGGAGATCCACCTAAAATTGATGCATATTCTTTTCGTGAATGGCAATACTACATGGAGACTCACTTGAACTCTTCTTGTATAGATCTTTGG
Organism: Alopecurus myosuroides; assembly: GCA_028641055.1. NCBI lineage: Eukaryota > Viridiplantae > Streptophyta > Magnoliopsida > Poales > Poaceae > Alopecurus > Alopecurus myosuroides. The sequence continues at coordinate 94,327,237 of CM054061.1, forward strand.
AGAATCACTCGTGATGGATACAAGCCATATGATCCCAAGAATCACACAAGAAGAGAGGTTGTAGATTGCCAACTCAATTACACCGCTTTATCCATCCTTCATCAAGCCGTGGGCCCCAATCACATGCCGCATCTTCAACACTTCTCCACCGCCAAAGAGACATGGGATTCACTTGTCCTCATGTTTGTTGGAAATGAAAGCATGCAAAGAAATCGCTATGACACCTTGACCAATGAGGCCGAAGGATTTTTCATGCGTGATGGAGAAGATCACGTTGACATGTATCGGAGGCTCAAATCTCTTGCCACCGCTTTCTCTAATGCGGGTGCAACACATATTGATGATGCTTGGATCAAGAGGAAGTTCATAATTGCCGTGATGCCTTTTGAGGGCACGGATATGAAGAGCATTCAAGGGAGACATGATTTCTCCACCATGACCTCTACCCAAGTCATGCAAGAATTGAGCTCCTACAAAGTGCAAACCAAGAATGCTCTTGACAACCATGCTAGGGCCATTGGGATGCATCAAGGAGCTTCCGTTGCTTTGAAGGCCAAGGTGTTGGCAAGAGAAGTTGAGAATGATGAAGATGGTGAAGAAGCATTGCCTCCATTGAAGGAACAAGAATATGATCCCGTTCTAAAGGATCTAATAGCTCTCACCGTGCAAAAGTTTTGGAACAATCCCCCAAAAGGAAAGAAATTTGTTGAGGAGAAAACCAAGTCTCGCTATGGTAATGATGGGGCTCAAAAAGTGAGATCTTGCTTCAATTTCGAAGACAAGTACCATTTCATTGCGGAGTGCCCCTATGAGAATAGAGAGAACCATAGCGGCAAGCTCATCCACAAGGACAAGTCCAAGGTTGAATACAAGAAACCTCACTTCAAGAAGAAACCTTTCAACAAGAAGACCCCCACCAAGTTTGTGCTTTTGACTCAAGAGGAGTATGATTCCGGGAGTGATGAAGAAGAAGAAACCACAAGTGAAGTGGCCGCTCTAGCTATTGCTTCCACTCCATCTTCGTCATCTCTCTTTGAATCCCCCAATGAAAATCTTCCTCAACGCGATGCCAAGTGCTTCATGGCTAAGGCCACGGAGGTATCATCTTCTCCTAACTCTAAGACCCCTAGTGAACTAGAACATATTGCTAGTCTTAGAGAAGAAGAGGAAAGGGCCTCTTTGGATCGATTTATGTCTAACATGCAAGGGGAGACCAAGAAGTACTTTGAGCATCTCATGAGGCAATTGGGAGAGGCCCAAGAGGCCCTTGAGAATAAAGGTGAGATTGAGAGAAGGGATGCGGATGAAATTGCATCCCTCTCAATGACTCTTGAAGAAGAGCATGATGGTAGAGTTTCTCTAGAGGATGAACTTGAAACTATTGAAACTACTCATAATGAACTTGTCTCTAAAATCATTAAGGAACGTGATCTTGCTATTGCTAAATATAAAAAGGCTAAAAAGGATAAAGTCGAGTTTGGGGTTGGTCATGGTAAACTAACCGAGGAGTTTGAAAAGCTAACCAATGCTCACAAAGCTTTGGAAAGCCAACACTCATCCCTCAAAGAGTTGCATGAACAACTCCAAACTCAACTCACTCAATCTAACCATCCTAGCACCTCTACTTCTTCTTGTGATCATGCAAATATTATTGAGGAAAATGTTAGGTTGAAGGATGAGCTAGCAAGGCTTAAGGGCAAAAGCACTCAAGTCGAAAAGGTGGTGCTCGCCACCCCACAAATGGTTGCCCCTATCTCTAATGCGGTCATTTCTAGACCACAATTGAGTGCTCCAAGGCAACAAGTGGGCAAGCAAGGTCTTGGCTATGTAGCCAAGAAAAGGAACAAGAAGAAGAAGAACAAGAAGAAGAACAAACATGGTGCTTCGGTGGTATTGTCATTAGGGACAATCCTACTCGTAGCACACCCGCACAAGCAAGCAATGGTGCCTCAAGTAGTAATGTCATGAGGGACAACACTACTCGTAGCACCTCCGCTGGAACTAACAACCCACACCATTTCTTATATGTTGATTATTATGGTGTTGTGCAAGCTAAATATGTTGGTCCAATTGAGGGGTTTATTGACTACACTATATGGGTTCCAAAGACCCTTGTTACTAACATAAAGGGACCCAACTTGGGTCCTAACTCTAGTCAATGATCTCTTGTAGGACTATGCTTCCGGTGGGACTAAATGGATTCTTGATAGTGGATGCACTAATCATATGACCGGAAGCAAAGAACTTGTGACGGAGTTGCAACCAAATGACATCCAAGCAACCGTCACCTATGGGGACTCGTCCAAGTCTAAGGTATCCGGATTTGGCAAGGTTGTGGTGGCTCCCGATATCACTATCGTGAACGTCATCCTTGTCGAATCCCTTGGTTACAATTTACTTTCCGTCCGCTCTCTTAGTAAGATGGGTCTCTCCGTCTTCTTTGATGGTGATATTGTGGTCCTTTTGAGAAGCAAGACTCTTGACGTCGTTCACGTGGGACATGTTGAAAATGAGTTGTATGTGGTGGACTTTTCGAAGTCAACCAACACTCACGCAATGTGTCTTTTCGGGAAGGCGGACTTGGGATGGTTATGGCATCGCCGCCTATCCCATGTCAACATGAGAACTTTGCAAAGTCTTCACAAAAGTGGCCTTATTGTTGGACTAAAAGAAAATGTTTCCTTTGCAAAGGATCGTGTTTGTAGGTCGTGTGTTGAAGGGAAGATGCATGACATTGTGCACAAGGCCAAGACTATTATTTCATCTAAGAGGATCTTGGAGCTTCTCCATGTTGATCTTTTTGGTGCCGTGCCCGAGGCAAGTCTTGGCGGCAAGAAGTATTGCTTGGTGATTGTCGATGATTATTCAAGATACACTTGGGTTTATTTCTTCAAGTGCAAGAGTGAGACCCAACAAACCATCATCGACTTCTCCAACGAAGTGCAACGTCAACACAATGTGCAAATCATGGCTATTAGGAGTGATAATGGATCGGAGTTCAAGAACTATACATTGAATGAATTTCTTAGTGAAGAAGGCATTCGCCACCAATACTCCGCCACTTACACTCCTCAACAAAATGGTGTTGCCGAAAGGAAGAATCGCACTCTCTTGGATATGGCAAGGACCATGTTGGCGGAGTACTCTTCTCCCCAATATTTATGGGCCGAGGCCATATCCACCGCATGCCACTCCTCCAACCGCCTCTACATCCGCAAAGGCTTGAGCAAGACCCCATATGAGATCCTCACCGGCAACAAGCCCAACGTATCCTACTTCCGTGTATTCGGTTGTAAGTGCTTTTATTTGATCAAGGGTTTTAGGTTGTCGAAATTTCAATCCAAAACTATTGAGGGTATTTTTGTTGGTTACGGTGCCGAATCCCACACTTATAGAGTCTATGACAAAGCCTCACGGATTGTCATAGAATCTTGTAGTGTGGTTTTCGAGGAAAATGACGGCTCCCAAGTGGCGCAATTTCATGTTTCAAATGTAGATGTTGAAATGCCTCAAGAAGCCATAGGAAGGATGGGTGTGGGATTCTTCCGCCCCATCGAGGGACACCTTATGGCGACTCGAGAAGGACTATGCTATACCCAAGTGGAGCCCTCCTCTACATTTGAAGATCAAGCTAAGGAGCCAACTACTTCACCTAACCGAGAACATATTCAAGACCCTCCTCTCATTGATCAAGTGACTCCGCAAGTCGTACCCACTCCTCTCACTAATGCGAGTCAAGATCAAGGCCAAGATCAATCATCCTCTTCTTCCTCTTCTCAAGTTGAAGCTAGTATTGAAGATATTGTTGATGACGATGTTGATGATCAAGGCCATGTTGGTCAAGATGGGGACCCGAATGATCAAGATGATCAAGTGATTCCTCCTCGCAATAATGAGGAGATCGAAGCCCGTCGCATCAAAAGGATAAGAAGAGCTTTGAAGCAAATTGATGCCCAAGATGACAAGGTCTTGGAGGATGTTCAAACTAGAAGGTCCACTAGAAGGCAATTGGCTCATTTTTGTGAGCATCAAGCTCATATCTCTATGGTAGAGCCTAAGAAAGTGTATGAAGCTCTTGAGGACTCCGATTGGGTTGAAGCTATGCATGATGAGCTCAATAACTTTGAGCGCAACAAAGTTTGGAGATTGGTTGAGAAACCCAAGGATTGCCACAATGTCATTGGCACCAAGTGGATTTTCAAGAACAAGCAAGATGAGAATGGCATTGTCATTAGGAACAAGGCAAGATTGGTCGCTCAAGGTTACACCCAAGTTGAAGGCATTGACTTTGATGAAACCTACGCGCCCGTGGCTCGCCTTGAGTCCATCCGTATCCTCCTTGCTTATGCATCCTCACATAATTTCAAATTGCAACAAATGGATGTGAAAAGTGCTTTCTTGAATGGTCCACTAAAAGAGGAGGTATATGTCAAGCAACCTCCGGGGTTTGAGAATCTCAACTTTCCCAACCACGTTTACAAACTTGACAAGGCTCTCTATGGTCTCAAACAAGCACCTCGTGCTTGGTATGAGCACCTTAGGGAGTTGTTAGATGATCGTGGTTTCGAAGTTGGGAAGATTGACCCCACTCTCTTCACCAAGAGAGTAAAGGGAGAGCTTTCATATGCCAACTCTATGTGGACGATATCATCTTTGGCTCAACTAACCAAGCTTTCAATAATGAGTTCTCTAAGCTTATGACTGACAGGTTCGAGATGTCTATGATGGGTGAGCTTAAATTCTTCCTTGGCTTTGAGATCAAGCAATTGGCTCGTGGGACTTTCATTTCTCAAGCCAAGTATACCCAAGATATGATCAAGAGGTTTAACTTCCAAGATGCTAAGATCAAGACATCTCCCATGCAAGTCAAGTGTCATCTCTCTCGTAATCCAAAAGGGAGTAAGGATGTGGACCAAAAGCTTTATCGTTCTATGATTGGTTCTTTGCTCTATCTTTGTGCATCTAGGCCCGATATCGTTTTGAGTGTAGGTGTGTGTGCAAGGTATCAAGCGGCTCCTAAGGATTGCCATCTAATGGCGGTTCATAGGATCTTTCGTTATTTGGTTCATACCTCAAGATTTGGTTTGTGGTACCCAAAGGGGGCACAATTTTCTCTCAATGGATATACGGATTCCGATTGGGCGGGTGATCAAGATGATAGGAAGTCAACTTCCGGGGCTTGCCAATTTCTTGGTAGGTCCCTTGTAAGTTGGTCCTCGAAGAAACAAAATTGCATTTCACTCTCCACCGCCGAAGCCGAATATGTTGCCGCCGCAAGTGCATGCACTCAATTGCTATGGATGAGGCAAACTCTCAAGGAATATGGAGTTCATTTGGACAAAGTGCCTCTTCTATGTGACAATGAAAGTTCTATCAAGATTGCATACAATCCGGTGCAACACACAAGGACGAAGCACATTGAGATTCGCCACCACTTCATCCGTGATCACGTAGCGAGAGGAGACATTGCACTAAGTTATGTGCCCACCAAGGACAATCTTGCGGATATTTTCACGAAGCCACTTGATGATGCAAGATTCTTGTTCTTGAGGAATGAGCTAAATGTGATTGATTCAAGGAGCTTGACTTGATTATCTTGCACACACCCCTATAGATGAAACGTTTTCGAGTCTAGGTGTAGGCATGGACATAGGGGGAGTGTTATCCTAACACATTGGGTTCTCCCTCCCCCCATTATGCCCAAAGCAAAAATTCATTGTGATCTCTCTTTTTCTAATGTTGAATTGTGAGCTTCAATGTTGAGTAATGGCAAATGCCCCCAAGATATATCTTCGCGGTTGCATACCATGAACTCTTACATGGTGGCCTAGGCCACCAACCTCTTCCGTGAAGAATTGGTTCTTATTTGCGAGCTTTTGGCATTATTTTTGTTAAGGGATGTACTCACCATTTGATGTTCTTCGTTTCTTTCTCGTTGTTTTTGAGTACATTTTTTCCCTCCTTGTGTTGCTTCTGTTTTTCCTGCCAAAATCTCATGTTTGTTGTTTTTTGAGCATTACATGTTCTTTTGGGTAGTGTTTCTGGCGAAAGACCGGAGACTCCGGTGTACCATACCGGAGACTCCGGTGTGCTGCGGGTGCTATTTAAGCTGGGGGCTGAGGGAAGTTAGGGTTTCATTCCCCACTTCCCCCACGCCCCCCCCCCCAAAGCACTGCTGCGCCGCCGCCACCGCCAGGAGCCGTCCCGGGCGATTTCCTCCGCCCAAAAGTCGTCCCCCAACCTCCCCCTTGCCTCTCCCATCCGTGGGAGGGACAATGGCAGGCCAAGGAAGCAAGGGTACAACATCTCCCCACGTTTTTTTTCTGTTTTGCATCTAGATCTGAAAAACTAGGTGATTTCTTTGGGGATGTTGCACTTACTGTTGGTAGAACTTCCTCTGGCCAGTTTTTTTTTGTGTAAAGAACATGCTTAGATTCACCAGTAGTACCCCCTGTTAAGAACCCTGCACTTTGCTGTTTATCAGACCGGAGACTCCGGTGTCTCAGACCGGAGACTCCGGTGTCTCGGACCGGAGACTCCGGTGTGGTTCTTTCAGCTGCGTCTTCTGGTGCATCTGTAGTGTTTCTGCACCTCGTTGGACATGTATTCTCATTCTTTTTGTTTTTCTCTGTTGTTGTTTTGTTTGTGTTGGCTTTTAGGAACAAAGCAGAAGGCCGTGGTCAAGCGTAGTTCTCGTCCTCACTCCCGCAATTATATGGTTACTGATGAAGCCACCGGTCTTTATGGTCAGAGGGGTGCCTTTGAGAGTGAGAGGCGTCAGAAAAACAAGCACGAGCACAGAGTGAATGCTGAAATAGCAAAGAAGGCAAGATATGATTCTTTATCCTCAGTGGTATCCTTGAGCAAGAAGGAGTACAGGCTTATGAGGGGTCGTCCTTTCTTCGAGATGCCCCGCACTGCTCATACAGCCCACTATTGGAGGAGGGAGTCCGAGTTGATCATGGATGAGATCTATACTCGGTTCAGGCAGCCCGTGTGTCCACAGAAAGTCCTTTACTTAGAGGCACTTTGCAGCTCTGAGTACTTTGAGGAGGCAGTCTGGATCACTAGGAAGCTGGGTCTCGAGCATCTTGTGGGCATTCAGCAGAACTACAACCCTCCTATTATTCAGCAGTTCTTTGCCACTGTCACTCTTGCTGAAGATGAGAAGGTCACTATGAAGTGGATGTCTGGGACAGTGGAGTGCGAGTCGTCCATGGAACGATTTGCTGAGCTTCTTGGTTACCCATGGGGAGAAGGGAATGGTGAGCGTATGCACGTTCATGGAGTTGCTTATGATAAGAAGCGCATGGCTCCTATGTATGACAAGCTCTCCAGTTACGGCACTGCCAAGAATCTGAAGAGGGTATACAACATTTGTCTTCGTCTCTTTCGCTGCAACATTGCTCCCAAGGTTGGGAATGTAGATGCTATTCGTGGTGGCCTAGTGAACCTCCTTTATCAGGCCTTCCAGTGTCACCTTGCTGGCCCTGATGGAGAGGGTTTTGAGATTGATGTGATGCACTTTATTAAGGAGGAGATTTACTGTGCTATGATCGAGATCAAGAAGGTGCCTGTCTATGCTCCATATGTGATGAGGCTCATTCTTGACCAGCTGTCTGGCTTAGCTCACGATACTGTGCACCCTGTTGGCTCTCTCCAGATTCTGACCGGCCGCTCTCGTGATGATGACACTCCCATGGGGGATGTTGAGGCACCTTCTCGCTCTAGGAGGAAGAATGCCGATCCTCCCTCTCGCCGCTCTAGCAGGGAGGAGACTCAGGATGAGATGAAGAAGCTCACGTGGTTCCAGCGTAACATTCTATGCATGACGGTGGCTGTGCACAAGGAGAACCATGTTGCTTATAAGGAGAGACGCGAGCTGAAGAAGATGATCACCAAGCTGCATGACCATGCGGGCCTTGGTGCTACACCTCCTATGGGTACTCCTCCCACTACTCCACCCACCCCTCCCACCGCATCTGTGACTATGTCCTATGAGGGGTGGAACATTGATCAGTTTCCGTGGGGTGACTTTGAGGATGTCACCATGCTAGGACCCCGGAGATTGAGGAAGACTTTGTTGATGATCAGCCTGAGGATGATCCAGAGGATGAGGACCTTGGTGACTTCGCCTCCGGTGATGATGATGATGGGAGTGGAGCTGATGATGATGATGGTGACACGGAACCAGGGGAGGATGATGATGAGGACTACGAGGATGAGGACTGAGCCTTTTGTCCGCGTTGTTCTCTTCGCCCCTTTTTGGTGTCTCGATGCCAAAGGGGGAGAAGTAGCTTTGTGTCTTCTCCACTGTGCTTTATTTGCTTCGGAACACAAGTCGTTGAACTTGATTTGCCTCTTATGACTTGTGTTCCCACTATCTTAGTTGATGTCGTTTTGCGTATTTAGTGAACATTGGTTGTTATTTGTGAGAGACCTTGTGGTGAAGCTATCTTTTATTTATCATTAGTCATTATGCCTTATCCGTGTCTCTCTATTTGTTATTGTTCAAATGCTTGCTCTAGTAGGGCTTGGTTTGTGAAAAATAGGGGGAGCTCACTTTGTGAGTGCTCTATCTTTTACAAACTTAGCCTAGCTATGCTCTAAATTGCTAAAATATGTGTGTTGTCATCAAACACCAAAAAGGGGGAGATTGAAAGTGCAAACGCGCCTAAATCACCTTGTTTTGGTGTTTGTTAACAACACATGTACTCTAATAAGTGTTGATGTATTTCAGGGGTTTACTTCAACTTATTTATCGATGGTGGTGCTGTGGTACAAAAAGGAGTTAGATATCCAAGTCGGTTCACTGGAGTTTTCTTCAGGCCGGAGTCTCCGGTCCACCAGACCGGAGTCTCCGGTGTGGAGATTTCTCCCTTGTTTGTTCTGCTATGGACTTGTGGTGTCGCGTACTGTACCCACACCGGAGAGTGTCCGGAGACTGTCCGGAGTCTCCGGTGTGGGATTTTGCTCCAAGAATTTCGCTAAGGACTTGGTGGTGTCGCGCACTGTACCCACACCGGAGACTTACCGGATACTTACCGGAGTCTCTGGTGTGAGTACATTTTTCCTCAACCGCAAGACCACAGACTCCCTCTGTGCCCACGCGAAGCGCCAAGACCGGAGTCTCCGGTCCGCCAGACCGGAGTCTCCGGAGTGGATTTTCTCTGAAGAATTGGGCACCGGAAACTGTCCGGAGTCTCCGGCCCAGACCGGAGTCTCCGGCCTTTACACAGGAGTCTCCGGTGTGGTTTCGACAGAAATGCTCCAACGGCTCTTTGCATTGATGAGGGGTATAAATACCCCCTCCCCTCCACCTACCTCCAGCTAGCTTGACCAGACTTAAAGACACCATTGTTGGAGCTCAACCACCTTGCTAGATCTCCCAATCCAACCACCCAAAAGCCTAGATCTTTGGAGGATTGAAGGAGAAGGCCCCGATCTACGTCTTCACCAACCGGATTTCATTTCCCCTCTCCTTTGCTTGAGGAATCTTGGCTTAGGGTTTCCTCATGTGGAGAACCTAGGCTTCTTGCTACTCTTGGTGATTTGTGAGTGTTGGGAGCCCCCAATTAAGTTGTGGGTGTGTGCCCCAAACTTGTTTGTAAATGATTCGATCCCCGCCTCAAAGGGGTTCTATAGTGGAAGGTGAACTAGGCCTTTGTGGCGGAGTTCATCGGAGAATAGGGTGAGGCCTTCGTGGCGTTGAGTAGGCCTTCGTGGCGAGCTCACACCCCTCCAACGAGACGTACTCCCTTAACAAGGAGGAACTCGGGAATACATCGTGTCTCCGTGTGCTTCCATCGGTTATCTCGTTCCTCCCTATTTACTTACTAGTACTTGTTACATTTATTGTTGTACTAGTTGTATTAAGTGTTGTTCTAGTTGCCTTAATTGCTTGCCTTGTCATATAGGTAAATTCACCCCTAGTTGCATAATCTAGAGAATTTACCTTCTTGTCAAGCCTAAATCTTAAGAAAAAATTAAAATTGGTCGTAGCACCTATTCACCCCCCCTCTAGGTGCCTATACTTTACTTTCACTCTTCCTCACACGCTTGTCCGACCTCCCTTCCACTCCACCTGCTGCTCCATTCCATGGTCTCTCCCTTGGCGAAGCCCTGGCCGTGGGATTCTTCACCGCCACCACGCCGTCGTGCTGCTGGAGTTCCGGAGGATCCTCTACTTCCGCTCCCCGCTGGATCAAGGGAACGAAGGTCTTCATCGAGCTGAACGTGTGGCCGATTACGGAGGCACTGTCGGATTGCGGTGCACCTCTTCTCGCTCTCGGATCGGCGTGAGTACGACTATGCCAACAACGATATTTTGTCTCGTACCACTTAGATTCTTCGAGGGTATGTTATCCTAAGACTTTCTCCCTGTAATCGTTCATCTCCTAGATTAGATCTTGGCCCTTCGGATTTATCGCGCGTAGGATTTTTTTTGTTTTCTATGCAACTTACCCTTCAGAAACTGTGTAGTGTACTCTGCCACCGAGCTCGTACGACGGAGGAAGATGAGATCGCCGAAAGGATTGGCACGTGTGGGAGGGCCAAAGTGCTGGCTGTCCCGTGCAGCAAACTCAGACAAAGTTGGCCGACGGATCTTCTCCTCTAGATGACCATACCAAAGGGAAGCCCCATATGTTAGATGGTATGAGGCCATCCAGATCTTGTCCGTGTCGGGCGTGCGCCGGCCGAGGAAGAACAAATTGCATCTATTGAACCATGGTCGAGGGTCGCTTTCACCGTTGTAGGTAGGGAAGTCGTGCTTGTAAAGGCGGGGTGCACGCTCGTCGGTGGAACCAAGTGGAGCCTGCAGTCTGGGTTGACCACCGGTGCGGGCAACATCTAAGTTAGTGTCGGCATGGGCAAGGGAAGGCTCACCACGGCTGGCACGCTCCAACCTCGTGATGGCCACGTTTTGTGCGCGCTGCTGATGTGATAGATCGCTGAATTTTGTTCTGAACATCGTTAGGGCATCAGTGACGTCCTTTAGGGCCTTGGTCATTTCGTTGCGGAGGAGTTCTACGCCCTTAGCCAGACTACCAAGATTTTGCTGGATGTCCTCGAAATTTCCGTGTTCCTTGGCCGCGAGGTCTTTGAGGGTTTGAGGAAGATCATGCTTCTTGGGAGAGGACGACATGTTTGCAGGCGCAATGGAGATCGATGAATCTGATACCAAATTGTCAGATGCTTGGGATATAGGAGGGTTGGGAATTGATCGTAGGGTGTAGCAGTGCTCTACGGGAGGACGAGGCTTATAGCCTCGTCGCCCTGTGGCAGGAAGGAAGAGGGCGCAGGGTAATCAAATTGTGTTTTCTTCCTTGAGGTGTACCTCCACGGGGGGCAATGGAAATATTCACGTTACAGGAAGACACCTACTAGAAATAGAAACAAACTTCTACTTGGTTTGGAAACAACAGAGGAACTCTTATTTGGGTCAGTTGGCCTCTCTCTACTTGTACGTCTCCTATACGTACGCCCCCAGATGACAGAGAGCTTATGGTGGATGGATGCAAGCGGCTTCTTACGGTGGCACATAATTTTTTCTCCCGTCATACTTGGCAGCATATTAATTGACTTTTGTAGCTTTGTTTCTATGCTTTCAGCTCTGAGGGAGACTTGTCTCTTTGTCAGGTTTTTTAGTCTTGTAAACTTTTAAAGCACTCTGAAACATAATAAGTAATAAAAGGTGTGTGCATCACTCGATGCAGAGGCTGGGGCTTTCCCCCATTTCGGGAAAAAAAAGGTGACACGACAAAACATGATATACCAATCTAAAAGCACTCTCTAAAGGTAAAAAAAAAAGTGAGTATATTTCCCACACATTTACGGTGATTGTAGAATTCCTCCCGCATAATCTGAATATTCATACAACTATAATTTTATTACACGAACAATTTCAGCACACTAAAACTAATGCACACATTCATTATGCTAGTTATGTAACAAGACCGTTTGTGTCTCATTCCCGTATATATATCTATGAAAATGGCCTTTTAAGGCCTGCTATTGTATACGAACTAGCATAGTGGCCCTCGCAAATGCGAGGCCCTCATCTATATTTTGGTTGAAAGTGTTCGAAAAATAAGAATTCAAAAGTCGTATATAGGTACTCATATGACATGAATACAAATAAGAAAGTTTTGTATCCACCTCATATTAAGATCGGTACACAATCACTTTTCACGTCATTATATTTAATCATCTGTGTTTCACTAATCATCCTAGAAATTAACTTCTCTCCACCCTGCTGCATTTAACATGTATGAAGATCTATATAATGTGATCAGTTTATCGATAATTATGAATATGGTTTTGTTTGCGATACATCTATATATAATGTAAACATGTATCGACTATCAGAGGTCAATATGTTTTATATAGCATATACTAACAAAAACTAAGATCTATCAGACTTCTTCCACTAATTGAATTGGGTCACTGGTTAACCAAAAAATGGTTTGCTTTATAGAAGAACTTAATCTAAAAAGAAGAGATGGCACTGATGTATTTTCCACTTCGACCCAAAGCTTTATCCAAGAAAAAACAACACCAATTTATTTTCCTCACAAACATTGAAATTTCTGAAGATTTGTTTTTCCTGAATTAGAACAGAATTTTGAATGTTACATCTCATCAAATAAGACCGTGAAGACTTGAGGGTGATATATTGATAAATAGCTATTTAAAACTTTTATATATGTTTAATCACTTATTTATTACAATATTGAAAATACTATGGTTACTAACATGGGGGTATCTAGGGGCTGGGCCGGGTAGGCCATGGCCCAACCAGAATTTTAGAATTTTCTTTACTACCCACTGTTTATATTAGAAAAAGAATAATACCCATAGTCATTTTTTACTATCTTGCTACTTCTAGTCGCCGCTCACGTGTGAAATGGAGACTCGTTCCTCTCTCAATCCCTTTCTTGGACACATAGAACATCATACTGATTTACAATTTTGTGAGTCGATAGCCCATTTATACTATTTATTTGGTAAAAAAAATCGGCGGTGCAACATTTTTGTTATAGTGTGCGCACCATCTGGTTTATTCCTGGATACATCACTGATTACTAACCACACGGCCTCATTTTCAGCACGTTTTTGATAGGTCCCACCTATATTTGATTTAAATGGTTTTCTAAGAAAATGGAAAATTAGTTTTGTTGTAGCCATTTTTTTTTTACTTATTTATAGTTTTCCATGACTCCACCCAACTCACAACCACATCTTCGTTATTTGTGTGAATTCATGATTTTTTTCGTACGTATCGTGCGTTTAGTGCCAGTATCAATGCTTGTCTCGTGTATTCGGAGTAGGTACACTGCTTAGCTTTTGCATTTGGAGAAGATACAATAGAAAGAAACAAAGTAATATTATCTTTTGAAGTAATATGTTTGCATACGTGGGGTCCATAGATCGAAAAAAAAGAAAAAAAACATTTCCTCAATTGTCGTTTCCTTGTCCGACGACCCATCCATGAGGGAAATAAATCTTATACGACCACGGGCGTACGACCCAGAGCGTGGACCAACCTGGGAGATGGACATCTGGCAAGGAAAGCCCATGCAGAGTTAGTTACGACAAGCCATCTCCGGTGAAAAAAATCAAGGAAAATAGCGAACTTGTTTATTTGCCAGATGTCAATAAGACGGGTTGGTCCACGCCCAGGGTCGCTCGCCCTGGGTTGTATAGGATTAATTTCCATCAAGGAGATTGCCGACTGATTCTACCTTTAGCTGGACATTCGGTTAATATGGTTAAGTCGGTTCGGTTTATACGGTTTTTCGGTTTGTACAGTTTCAATACTTCGGTAAATACGGTTTTGTATGATAATACGGTTCGGTTTCTGTAATAACCATTTAATTTTGTTTCAGTTTCGGTAATAACCAAATTAACCAAACTTGACGCGAATTTTAAAATGACAATTTCTTTTGGTGCCTATATATTACAAAATAATGAAATAGACTATAAAATGAATACGCATATGGTCCAAAGTAACCAAAAAAATAACCCATAAAAGTTAACGAAAATATATACAAGTAGCAAATCACATGCTACAAGTAACCTATAAATTTAAGTATATACAAGTAGCAAATCACATGCTACAAGTAACCTATAATAAAGTTAATAAAAGTAGCAAATAAGTATATGTTAACGACATTTAGTTTTTTAATGGTTAACCTTCGGTTTTCGGTTATTAACCGTATTAACCACGTGCATTTGGTCAGCTATTTTACTAACCGTAACCGTAATCGGAAACCAAAATAACCATAATTTCGGTTCGGTTTCGGTTTTTCGGTTCGGTTTCTCGGTTTTCAGTTAACCAGAATTTCTACCCTCGTGGATGCCACAGAAACAGCTACATATGCACGGATCGGAAACTGTCCTTGGAAAGCTACCTTCATGGTGCTATACAGTATTCCTACTGGTCTTTCTCGTGCGCATCTGGCCAGCGATCGTGGCCTGGTCCATTCTAGGAGTTTTAATTTTCAAGTTAATGAAGATTTCATAAAGCAATCCGATTTATTGACATACGAGAACTGCTATATCATCGCACGGTTTGCTATCCATCCGATTCTTGTCTCACGTTGAAATCAAACAGTGGTGTTCTTTCCGGACGTTTGAACATCTCATCAATTCTCACGATATAGATCAACCATCTTACACCTATCGGACAAGAAACATTTGTGTGCACATTCTTTCACCTCGGGAAAACCATCGTATACACCGTTTACGGATTCTTTGACCTCGAAAAAATGAATGATATATACTACGTACAATGCATTGCTCTGCTAATGATGTGGCAGCAGCATATCGGACAGAAGCTCGCTCAACAGGTCAATCCGCCCGGGCAAGCAACAGTGCACGCAGTCCACGGCGAAGCTGCCCTCCACGGTCCCGCCGGGCCGGTGACCGTACCGGCTAGGGTGCCCGTCCGGCCGCAGCTCCATTGCCCCCGTCACATCCATCAGCAGAAGCTTCCGTCTCCCTCATCGCCTCGACCTGCGTTGCGCGCGTGACATCCATCAGCAATCTGCACGATATCTGCGTTGCGCATGTAGGGAGTACAAGTCTACAACCTACCTGCGCGCTGCGGTACTCTGCGGCTCTGACGGCGCCGTCGCCGCGGCGGTAGGGGCGCGTACGGGTGCAGTCGCCGCCGGTGTTCCACTCGCCGTTCTCATAGTGAGAGGGCGTCAGCGTCCGGACCACCGCCTTGCCGCGGAAACCCTCGCTCGTAGCGACGCCGCCGAGCGCCGTCCGGAACGCCGCGCGGATGGCGCGGGGCAAGGCCCGCTCGGTCGTCACCTTGCCGGCGCCGCAGCTGGTGCCGCTGTTGCATGCGACGGCGCGCCCGTCCTCGTAGTACACCGAGTGGCGGAAGAACCAGTTGGTCCCCGACAGGACGACGTGGTCAAACTCGGCGAGGTGCGCCGTCCACCGGACGTCCACCGTGTCGAGGTGCACGTCCCATACGCGGAGCGTGGGGTTCGACAGGTTGGCCTTGACCAAGAACGGCGACCAGAAGAGGGAGACCGTGAATTGGTGGCTACGGTAGTAGTAGTCCCGCCGGACGGCTCTCCCGGTCACGTCGATTTCTGGCGCTGCTCCCACCTCAACTGGCTGCGCCACCTGCAAGTAACGCACGTCGCCGATGAACAAGAGCAAGAAGAGGAACCCACAATCGAGTGCGAAATAGTACTAGTTACCTTGGACAAGAGGCAGAGCAAAGACTTCAAGTGGTTCCTGGCGAGGGAATCCCCGATGAAAGCCATGGACTTGCCTCTCATGGCCTCCAAGAAACGCGCGGTGTCGAAGCGGGGGAGCTCGCAGCCGTCCGGCCTCCACCTCCAGTGCACGAACTCGAGGCTCGGCTTGCCGAACTTCATGCAGTTCTGGTAGTCCTCGATGAAGGGGCACGTTAGGTTCGTGTAGTACGGCGCTTCCGCATCGTCCGGCACCCACTCCCCCCGCGTAAGGTCGCAGGCCGGAGACGATGTCGATACCGGCGATGATGCCGAGGGAGAGGCGCCATATATGCGTAGGTGACGGCTGTCAGGGGAATTCAAGTCGTAGAGCAAGACGAGGCTTTTTTTTTTTGAAACGGAAACACCCAGCCTCTGCATCCAGTGGATGCACACGGCTTATTTATTAAAAGATCATCCAAAGTGCGATGTAAAAGTTATTACAATTCAACCAAACTCCAAAATGGCTGCCAAGATCAGCCACCTAAATATCTGGAAACTACACATATTGTAATCTCCTAGTGTGCTGCCACCCACCCTGGCTGAAGATAGCCCGCACGACCGCCATTAATCGTGCACATCCTGTATCCAAGCCTCCACGTTGCTCTTCCTGGGAGAGGAGCGACCATTGGTGAATCCAGTTGGTGGCTCTGTTTACAACCTGCAAAAAATGCCCAGCTTCCATTCTGTTAAAAATAACATCATTTCTGCAATTCCAAATTGCCCATAAAAATGCACATATACCAATACGGATATTAGTTTTCGTTTTTCTATCAATCCCATCTAACCAATCCCCAAACAGATTGTTAACCGACACCGGTGCTGGAATACTAAAAGTAAAGTGAATCAAACGCCAAATACGTTTTGCAAATTCACAAGAAATGAATAGATGGTCTATAGTTTCTTGATTACCACAGAATACACATTTTGAGCATCCCACCCAACTCCGCTTTGCCAGATTATCTTTTGTTAACAATTCCTTACGATAAAGGAACCACATAAAAATTCTTATTTTCAAAGGTACTTTTATTCTCCATATGTATCGTTTTAAACATTTCGTCCCCTCATTCATTAAGTCCTCATAATAAGACTTAACAGTAAAAATGCCAGACGTATTTAACCTCCACCTAAAATAATCCGGACAACTAGAGTTAGGTATGTTCATTAGGCGTTCAACCAAATGCAACCATGCGTCCCATTTATCCCCTGTGAGCGCTCGTCTGAACACAATATTTGGGTGATCATTCCATACGACATCTGAGACATAAACATTTTTATGCCGAGCCACATTATAGAGGGAAGGATACTGTGCAGCCAAAGTATTATCCCCTAACCAGATGTCCTCCCAGAAACGTATGGTTTGACCATTACCCACTGTATGTTTTACTCGTGCAAAAAAATCTGATTTGACTCTCATCAACCCTTTCCAGAAGGGTGAATCAGTATGTTTCACTTCCACTTGTTGCAACGGTGTATCTTTAATGTATTTGCTATGTAGTATCTCACTCCACACTCCTTCTTCAGTAAGGAGTTTATAAAGCCATTTGCTTAGGAGACACTTATTCTTAATCTCTAAAACCTCAATACCCAAACCCCCCTGATCTTTGGGCCGACAAATAATATTCCAACGTGTTAATCTATATTTTTTCTTCTTTTGATCACTCTGCCAGAAGAATCGTGATCTAAAAAAGTCCAATTTTTTCCGTACCCCAATGGGTATCTCAAAAAAGGATAAGAAAAACATAGGTAAACTTGATAGAACCGAATTAATAAGCACTAATCTATCTCCATACGAGAGTAGTTTTCCAATCCAGGTGCTCAATTTGTTTTCAAAACGATCCTCAATTGGACCCCATTCTTTGTTCAATAATCTTCTATAATGAATTGGGATACCCAGGTACTTAAAGGGTAACTTACCCACATCACATCCAAAGATGTGTCGGTATTCATCCACAGATTGGATAGCTTCCCCAAAACAAAAAATTTCACTCTTATGAAAATTAATTTTAAGCCCTGATAATTGTTCAAATAAAGCAAGTATCAATTTCATATTAACAGCCTTATCGAGATCATGTTCCATGAACAAAATTGTATCATCAGCATATTGTAGAATTGAGACCCCCCCATCCACCAAATGAGGTACAAGACTCCCAACACTACCATCCTCCTTTGCCCTGGCAATTAGGACTGCTAACATATCAGCTACGAGGTTAAATAAAATAGGAGACAAAGGATCTCCCTGTCTTAATCCTTTTAGAGTTTGGAAATAATGACCAATATCGTCATTCACCCTTATTCCCACACTCCCTCCTTGCACAAATCTCTCAACCCAATCACACCACAGAGGAGAAAAACCTTTCATCCTGAGTGTTTGTTGCAGAAAAGACCAACTAACCTTATCATAAGCTTTCTCAAAATCAATTTTGAACAGAACTCCACTAAGTTTCTTTGTGTGCAACTCATGAATGGTTTCATGTAAAACCACTACTCCTTCTAAAATATTTCTACCAGGTAGAAATGCAGACTGAGTTGGTTTAATAATACGCTGCGCAATCGCAGTGACTCTATTAGTACCAACTTTAGTAAAAATTTTGAAGCTCACATTTAGTAGACAAATAGGTCTATATTGCTCGATTCTAGAGGCATCTTCCTTTTTAGGTAACAAAATAATCACCCCAAAATTCAATTTAAACAATTGCAGCTCAGCAGCATGTAATTGAGCAAACATAGGAATCATATCTGTTTTGATCACATCCCAAAATCTCTTATAAAACTCTGCCGGAAATCCATCAGGTCCCGGTGCTTTATTAAGTTCCATTTGATCTATGGCCTCGAAAATTTCCTCTTCAGTGAAAGGAGAAGTTAAGATCATATTCTCATCTATAGATACTTGGGGAAGATCATTAATCCTTCCCTCATCAAGCGAAATAGTTGTTTGATCTGGAGGCCCAAATAATTTTTTATAATATTCAGATATAAAAACTTGCAGATTCTGTTGACCAACAATGGTCCCTTCATCCTGCTCAAGTTGAAATATCTTTTTCTTCCTATGTTTCCCATTAGCCATCAAATG
Source organism: Alopecurus myosuroides (assembly GCA_028641055.1). Lineage (NCBI taxonomy): Eukaryota > Viridiplantae > Streptophyta > Magnoliopsida > Poales > Poaceae > Alopecurus > Alopecurus myosuroides. The sequence goes on from CM054061.1 coordinate 94,346,071, forward strand.
GAAATATTTGGTATTATCTCCCCCTTCTTTAATATGTCTCATTTTAGCTCTTTGAGCCCACTTAGATTCCTCATCCCTTCTGATCTTAGCCAGATAAGAATCAGCTTCCCTTTTAGACTTTCTCTCCTCATCAGAAAGAGGCATAGTCTCAGCTTTTGTATCTAGTTCATTAATTAAGAGAATCAGTTTATCTCTCAAAATCTTATACTCCCCACTCCTATTCTTAGCCCATCCCCTGAGAAAACTTCTCAGATGTCTAATTTTGTGTTGCCAAACCTCAATAGGTGAGCCACATATCTGTTGTGACACCCACTCTCTCTTTACCATATCACAAAACCCATCTTGTCTAAGCCAGGATAACTCAAAAGAGAAAGCAGATTTATTTCCCTTATGCACCGAATTCCCTGAGTCCAATAACAAAGGGACATGATCAGAGCCAGTTCTGGCTAAAGCCTGAACCGAAACAAGTGGAAATTTCTGCTCCCATTCCACACTTGCTAGTACACGATCTAACTTCTCATAAGTAGTTACCTCTCGTCTACTCACCCAAGTGTATTGTCTTCCAGACATCTCTAACTCTTTAAGGTCTAAACTCTCAATAATAGCATTAAAGATGGACGGCCATCTTGTATTAAAATTGTCATTACTCTTATCATTTGGTCTCCTCATTATGTTAAAATCTCCCCCTACCACTATAGGACGAGATTCACTCTCACAAATCCTGACCAATTCAGATAAGAAAACTGGTTTTTTGTCATCTTGGGCAGCCCCATAAACAACAACCAATGCCCAAAGGAAACCATCTTCCTTGGTTCTTAGATGAAATTTAACCGAAAATTCACCCGCAACCACTTTCTGAACAGTCAGAGTGGCATTATTAAAACCAACCAGTATCCCTCCTGATCTCCCCTGTGGTGGTAGGCAATACCATCCAAAATCACGCCCCCCTGCTAAATGAGATAACAGACGTTGTTCGAAACTAGACCTACCAGTTTCCAATATAGCAACAAAGTCCAGTTGCAACTCTCTAACCATCTCATTGACAGTTAAGTGTTTAGCAGTATCTCCAAAACCATCAGTATTCCAAAAAACCCCTTTCATTGGTTAAATATTATGATTATTAATTTTCAAACGAGTACTTCTTCTTTTTGGTTTAGAGGGTGCACTACTCTTTTTTTTACGAGAACGTGTGGTCTTCACATAGTGAGACAACGTTTCCAACTCACCTAGTCCCTCCTCTTCTGCTGTATGGGCCTCTTCATCCAGTGATGAAGGCACTGGCTCCACAATCTCAACCGAATCCTTATTAATATTAGTTTCAAGAAAAACCAATTTCCTAGCTGTTTCTAATTTCTTAATAGAATTAACAGATTGAATGATCTCAATGCTACTAGTACCCAACGACACCCCTACTTTAGATGCAAAATCAACAATATGACTATTGGGCATATCTGTAAACGAACGCGGTAAAATACCTGAGGGGTTGTTGTCGCGCTTCTCCGCAATCCGTGCAGCTCTCTCCGAGACGGGGGTGTCTGCGTCGGGTTGTGCACGCAGCCGTGCGCTCGAACAAAGACTCACCGGCTCCGGGATGCCACCGAACGCCACCACCTCCTCCCTAGTCACCTTGTGAATTCCCCTCGGTGTACCCACTTCGTTGCACCGCACAGAATCAACGGGATCAATGTTATTATCAATTGGAACAGCTTCGCTCATATCATCTCCACTCTCCACTGAATCTGCTGCAGCCAGCATCACACTTGTATTACTGATGTCGCAACTAGGAATGTCCGTAGGGATCAGCACCGATAGGGTAGGTGCCTTCATGATCACCGTCTCCTGGCCCCTCAAATTCCTTGCAACTTGTCCATGGCACATGGCAGAGCGTGCCCGCAAGTGATCAAGCTGATCATATGCTTGTGCTGCAGACGGCAGCGACGGCAGAGAATTGGGCAAAAAAGTGCCCCCGGCAGCAGTTTTTCTTGCCGTGCTGCTTCGCTGCGACCCAGCCGGCAGCGGCGGCAGAGAATTGGTCGAAAACGAGGCCCCGGCAGAATGTTTATGGCCTGCCGCAGCATCCCACGGCAGAGATAATCTTCGCGCGTTATCAGGCGCTGACGGCAGCGCATTCTTCACCCCCACCTTGACATCATCGTGGTGTGTGATAGGTACAGGTGTATCTTCGACAGCAGATTGACCCGGGGTCGCAACCAATGTTGTATCCCTGTCAGGTGTCTTGATCATCTCCGATTGAAGCACTGTATCAGTAGCAGGCTCCTCTGTCGATAGGTAAAGAGCTCTAAGCTCGTCACGAGCTCTCTGGATAGAAAGCATAACTGACGAAGAAAACGCAACCCCAGTTCTACTCGCAGAATTACCACTCGTACCATTAGACGTATTATTTTGAGAATCCATCATGAGCTCATCAGCCTTGCTGTCAGTAGCCGGTGCTGAATTAAGTGAAGTGTTTGCCAACGCATCAGTGAAATCATCCAATATGCCATCGTCATCATCCTTGTCAACACTCGGATCAGCCATGTCCACATCCTCCGCTTCTGTAATGTCCTCTCCCTCAACCTCAAAAGTGAGTGCATAAATGCCATCGTGGATGAACATAGGGTAGTCATGTGGAATTTTTGTAAAGTCTAGACACCCCACCCTAATACGAAGGACCCCGTGTCTTCTCGTGTACTCCATATCAACTTTAGAGGTTTTACCAATCATAAAACCCACAGCCCAAAGTGCCAAAAAATCTTCCAATCGATCTTCTGGTATCCCGGAGACACGAACCCAATATTCTGGCAGCGTATCAATAGGTTCAATCTTCTGAGTCCATGCATCAAAAACCATTTCACAGTTGCTTCTTGGTACCCGAAAAGCCCCAAAAACCTTTAGACGATCAAGCTCTGATTTGGATGGAAATTGGACTTTAAACACATTATGTCCCTCCTGCGAAACTCTCCAGATAAAGTTCTCCGTAGGAACAAGCCTCTGTAACTGGGTTGTGATTTGTGGAATAGTCATCTCACCTTTGGACACAACTATAGATGCCATCTTCACATTGACTACCTTTGGTCTATAATGATCAGACAGAGGTAATCCAAAGAAGGTCAGTTCATCGTGTGCGTATCCGTACATTATTGGATGTGGCTTTGGTGCCAAAAGAAGAGGACAATTGCTGGTTACATGCTCCACAGACTTGCAAATCTCACAGATAGGTGCTGGGCAGTCGTTTAGCAAGTGTCCAGCGACACCACAACGAAAGCATTTCATCCTCTCAACCCTGGTCTTCTTAGGTGCAGCTGCAGCCACCGCAACTGCAACTTGTTGCGCTGTCACCCTCTGTTGCTGCTGCACACCAGAACCACCCGTAGCAGACGTACCAGCCGAGTTGGCTACCTGCTGTTGCACTCCGAGCTGGGGAGCTGCTGCAGCCTGCGTGGCCACCACGGGCACATAACGCGGCTGCGGCCTCGGGTATTGTCTCTGCACCTGGAAACCACCGCGTGCACGGCCAAAAGGACCTCGTCCCTGCATCTCATAGCGTTGGCGTCCTCTGTATCCACCTTGGTGATGATTCCCACGGTAGGGATTGTTTCCCCTTCCCGCATTGAAAGCGAAGATATCCTGCCTCTGTCCAACAGCGCCCACAGCAAGACCTTGTCCTCCGTTCGGCACAGCGACGGGAGGCTGCACCGGCAAACCAGCAGCACCACTCGCCTCGCCTACCTCCATCCTATTCTGTGCTCCACCGCGACCAGCAGCAGCAGGATCCAATCCAGCCCGGCCGCCGCCTCTGTTCGCCATCGTTAGAAGCGATCGATTCGATCTCCTCCACGAAAAACCTAGGAGTCTCCGCAGCCGGTTCTCGTTAGGTATCTTAGCACGTACGCAGACCCTCCCAACTGGTGCATGGCCCATGCAGCCAAGCCTTTGCACGATTGGGCTTTGCCTCACACTAGGCCCACGTGGGTCCCGTTCGTATCCGCTTCTGACAGAAGGATTTTTCAAAAAATCGCTCGCAGCCGAGCCTCGCCGCCGGCGAACTTCAATCCATGGAAACGGGCTTTCCACCAGCGGGAAAGAAGAGGGTGGAAACGGGGGAAGTTTCAGAACCTTACTTGGTGACGATCTAGTTGGAGTCGATGCCGCCGGTGAGGTCCTCATGCATTCAACCGCACACATCCGTTGAATTCGTCTTTTCTCCAATCGTTTATTCAGCCTACTTGATTCTGCAAGCACAGATGCCACTCGATCCGGCGTTAAGCAATCCACAAAGTAATCTGAACATACCTTAATTTCATGTCCTGGTTCTTCATCTGGATCCGCATCTGAACCTTCCGGATCCAAGTCCGCGAGAGCCCAGAAACGTCCCCCATGGCGAGAGCCCTCCCCCGATCCCTGGGAGGTAGAGATCTCTCCCTCCTCTAGATCCTCATGTCCACAGCAAACGGTGGTCTGGATCGCCGGTGAGGGCTCCGGCGCAATCGCCTGTGCGATCGCCTCCGTGACCGCCCCAACGGTCATACTTCTCACTCGCAAGACGAGGCTAGGCCACTAGGAAGGCGACCGGCGCGGCAATGGCTGCCGTGCGCTTCAGAGAAGACATGGCGCTCTTGCAGAATGCTCACCAAAGTTAACCCGGGCAGTCCTGGACATTGCCACAGAATTTGCACAGTGTGCAGTACCATTCGACATTGTTTACCACTGTTTGACACTCTTCAATAGTTGTTGGTCCGGGGCGTTGTTCCAAGCTGGGTCGGCTTCGATCGCGGTTACACGGTTGGCGCTGCGGTTTAAAATCCTGGACGGAGTGGATGTTAGATTTCCTAGAGGAACTTGTAGAAAATTCCTATAGAAAAAGTTTCTATAGGATCCAACCCTCACAAATCAAATGATCAAGTTAGGAAAATTTCCTATAGGATTGAATCCTCTAAAAATCCTACATGTTTCCTTTGAATCAAAGGAGCCCTCAACCTTTACAAAGTGAAATCAGTCTTATTAGATAATTATTGAATATATTTTTATAATATATTTGTATGGTATTATAATTGTTGATAAGTTTTTCTATACTACTATTAAAAGAGCAAACATATTCTTCGCTAAGCGCACACAGAAACACGTACACAGGAGAACCAACACCAAATACCACCGCAGGATTAGACCCACCGAACTAGATCTAACCGTCAAACATAAAACTTAACCTTCGCTGGGTACATCTAGCGATTTACATGAGCGGACGAAACTCTGCCATCCATCGATCGAAAAGTGTCACTCCAATAGCAATCAAGTTACGGAAAAATAGCCACAATTAACGGCAATTAACACGTTCCCTAGGCACGCAATCAATTCCCCTCACGCAGTTGACTCCCCTGCTGTCACCGTTAACTCCTCTGCTAGCCTCAATCCCTCACCTCTGAGATCTCTCTCCCCTGCCCCCCGTGTCCTCCATACCGCCGGCGGAAAGCGCCGGCCGGCCTTTGGTGGTGTCGGCCGGCGAGCGCTCCGAGGAGTGGCCGGCACCCTGCGTCCTAAAACTTTATTCCATACCGCCGGCGGAAAGCGACGGCCGGCCTTGGGTGGTGTCGGCCGGCGAGCGCTCCGAGGAGGTGGCCGGCACCCTGCGTCCTGAAACTTTATTCCATACCGCCGGCGGAAAACGAACAATGCTTCTCGCGTGCTGCAGGTGGACTCTATGTTGTTGGAGGCACGGTAAGGGCTTCTCCGATCTGGGGCGCTGAATTCAAGAGGTGATCTGGGTGTCTTGCCTCTATTGCCTTTGTTCATTTTTGTGTTTGGTCGCATGATGCTTTAATGTGCGAATCTGTTCTCTATATAGGATCTTCAAAACTTAGGTGTCTGGTTTTCTTGTGTTCATGCCATTTAGGCACTGTTGTAATATTCAGGTTCCGTTAGTGTGTACAATACGTGGACTTCATGAGGTCTAGGAAATTCAATTTATTTTATATGTCAATGTTAGTGATGCATGTTTCATTAGTTTTCCATTGCTTATCCCTAGCAGCTGACTTCAATCTGCCAATTGGGAGACTCGCCTAGATTCGCTGCTCCTCCTTTCTCGGCAACAAATTCAGGCACCACGTGAAAGAGCTAAATTCCGAAGCTTTATCCCTTGATAATTTTTCAATTTAATTCTATCAAATTGTGTTAATTAACAAGACCATGATTAATCGATTTATATGTTCACAGAGTACGTTGTATTAATCTACCTAATTTTTTTGATCAACATCAGAAGAAAAACATTCTTGATTGATATGTGAACATTACCATCGTTGTTGTTGATTAAATTATTATCGTGAGAACATTTATGGAATTGCGTGGCTGCATACTTAGATTTTTATTTTCTTCTATCAAGTTAACTATTAGCTTTAGACCATTTCGTGACAATTGGGACCAACCCTCCATCCTTGGGAAATTCATGATTGTCTCTTCTTCATGCTTGCTGACATGACTGTAAGAGGTTTCTATGCCAAAACTGAATGATAGTTGTTCAATGATTGCCAAACCGCTGAATTCCGCTTCTTCCTTGACATGGGGTAGGTTTCTCCCTCTATTCATATTTTTAATATGTTACATTTTAGAAAATAGTCATTGTTATGCAATACATAAATCGCTGATGATCCATCTTCTTTGCGGATCTCTAGAATTTATGTTGTGGAGCTTCGGATGCCATTACTAGCGAGGAGGATGGCAGGAAATGAAAGATGCATTTCACTGAATACATGTTTGCTAAAATCCTCATAATTTCAAATATATTACACTTGATATTGTTTGTTCAAACAAATTGTTCTCGGTTTTTACCATTTTATGTTTCGCGTGTAGAGCAATGCACAGCTAGGTTCTTGAGATGTGTACTGATCTTGCATACTGATCTTGCAGAAGGTGCTGCTGGGCCTCTTAATGTCATTGTTACTCTCCAACCAATATTGCCCTGCTTGGTATCCATTGTAATTTTCACATATATGTGCAGAGTAGACTAGGTCTGTTAGGTTTCGAAATCTCTACATTATTACTGGTTATCTCCTTGCAGCCTTACCACTTCATATTTTATCTTTTCCCAATGCTTCCAAGATCCAGAACGTTCTGAAATTCGGATATGGTTTCTTTACTGCAGTTTTTCAGTTCATACTGCATCATTGATATACAACTATTGGGCAGATTTTTTTTTGGAACAGCGGGCACACTTTTGGGCATCGTGGCAGCCAGGAATGAGGAGAGGGAGGTGAGAGACAAAACGGAAATGGAGATAAAGGATGTCACGAGTGGAGAAGGCGATGTATCTCAATGATGCAAGGAGACGAAGGCGCGGCGTCGAGGATTATGTATGTTATATGTCCACCTTACTTTCAGTAACGTACAAACATTTCCCAAAGTTAATTTACTTTCTGTTTTACTATATTGTATTTGTTTCACTACATACATGTTCCGTTTATTTTCTTTCATTGTGGCTTTTCTTCCTTGGTTCATGTAATATATTTGGCTCACTTGAATGCGTGCAGAAAGAAAACAACCAAACGGCAATGCCATTCATATTAGATATATGTACTTTCTCTATCCTTTCTTTTAGAATACATTTTGGAAAACTCAATTGGCTTGCCAAAACAAGCATTAACTGCTATCTTGTGTCTGTATTGAGATTACACAATATCACCAATTCACTTTTATCTGCATTAGCTTTTACACTTAAACTGGATTTTCTAAATATCTTCTTTCGTTTTTCCTATTTTAACCAGAAGCGCATCACAGTGCATACTGTGAAGATCAATAGGAAAAGGACTTTGGCAAAAGTCTATGGTGAATTGCTAATGCAGCTATGCAGAAGTAGGGAGCCTCAACTCTTTGTTCTTAATTGGAAGTACTACACTATAGTATATTATGTTGTTTATAACCTGTGCTAGAATATGTAGAGTGAAGTATGTCTTTTGTTTCTTACTTTTTTTTTTGGCATAGTTTGTTTATTTAGATTGTCACTTGTCAGTAGTGTTATACTAAAATCTTGTGGTTGTTGCTCCAAATAAAATGTTTTTGTATGATCTACATTTTTTCGATGTGTCAACAAGCATGCCAAGAGAAACTGAGAAATGGTGTGGTTTGTCAAAAGTACATTTTCTATACAAAGTAATTAGTTCAGAACAGTCTAATGATTCTGTTATTTAAAGTTGCATCTTAAGTTCTTGAGACATTAGCGTGTACTGCTGCTTGATGATTGTTGGCATGTTGTGGCCGAGCGGCCCATGAGTTTAGAACCCTTAGTCTTTAGTCTTGGCACATGCATCATGGATGTCATTCTCAAAAAAAATGCATCATGGATGTTTGAGACTAGAAGGTGACGAGGAAGTAGAAAAATGGACTCATATAACAAATTTCTCGACGCTCTCTTGATGTTATGTAAAGAGAAAAAAATTACATGTCCTTACTACCATATTTGGAGGCGATATCGACATTACCGCAACACTTGCATGGGTGGGAGGACCAGCGTGAGGGATTGTATAATTCATCATATGGCTAAACAAATACGACGAGCAAAAGCACGACAACTGGGAGATAAACATGAGATCAGATTAGATGTTATTTAGAGGCGTGCATTGCACGTGCACGTATACTAGTATATAAATGTGGTTAAACTTCAAATGGTTTGACTTTTGTTAAAATTTAAACGTTGTATTTTACCAGGACGCTTTCCCTGCTACAGTGGCACGTCAGGTCCACTTCTCTGCAGTATTAGTTGGCTGCGTCCCTGCTGGAAGTCGCGTGCATGCTATTGTTGGTCATCTGGGTGGAGCCAACCATGTGCTCTGCTTCTTCTCTCTTATCACCAAAACGCAAGCTTCTTAATTCAATCGTAGTAAACTGTGTTTGTTGAGTGATACTTTTCTTAAATTGAAAAAATTTCATATCGTAGAGGTATTGTTGAAAGTTGTGAGGGGGAAACAGAAGTTTATACAACAAGGAAACTCAAGTTTTCAACTAGAAAAAGAAGATCGAGCATGAGCCTCTCTGTGGTGGGGTCGGGAGGCGAAATAAACACGATCGAATGGTCTAGTCGTGCATCTTAACTTCCATATTATCCTTAAGGTGATCGAGATGGGGCTTGCGAGCGATAGAGATGGTCACCTGAATGCGATTGGAACAGAGATAGATAATACTCTCTCCGTCTTAAAATAACTATCATAAAGTTTGACAAAATCACCTGAATGCGATTCGAGTATGTGGAAAAGAATTCCAAAGGGTGCGATAAGAGCACGCAAAGTCAGGGAAGGCGCCGGGGGGACTGGTTACTGGATGTTCCACCCAATCTGACAGAGGTTGAGTTGCGGGAACTTCTCAGGCTGACCGTCTACCGGCAGTTGCCCTTCGAGAGGGTGTGGATGACGAGCTCCATTGGATGTGGGAGTCTGGCAAACAATTCTCAGCCCGTTTTTGCATACCGTGCCATGTTCGCGGGGTCTGTAAGTCTGGCAGGATCAGAGCAGATTTGGCGTTCCTGTGCGCCCAACAAATGCAAGTTCTTTCTGTGGCTAGCACTGAGGGAAGGTGTTGGACAGCCGACAGACTTAGCCGTAGGGGGCTCCCCCACCCTGCAGCTTTCCCCTTGTGCGACCAACAAGAAGAGGACATTGACCACCTGCTTCTTGGTTGTGTTTTAGCCGGGCAGGTTTGGGCGTCGCTTCTGGACAGATGGGGCCTTGACCTTTGGATCCCTAGCCATCAGGAAGTGTTGGCCCAATGGTTGCCTGCCAGAATTCCGGGCAGGGCTGAGCGTAAAGACTTATGGACGGCTATCACGTTGGTCTGCTGGTGTTTGTGGAGACATGGGAACAACGTTGTCTTTGAAGGTCACAGGCCTTCAGTGGAGAGAGTGGTTAGCATGATAGAAGAAGAGGCGGCTTTGTGGCGTGCCGCAGGGTTGTTTAGGAGTAGCCTAAGTTCAGTGGAAAGCTGGACATGTCGCAAGTAATTCATTTTGTTTTCAGGTAGCGTCTGGACGTCTGTGTCCAACGCGTTGTATTGGCCTCTTGGCCCCCCTCTTCTATGAATCCGATGCGTCTTTCCAAGACGTATCCTTAAAAAAAGGTTGAAAAAATTGGATGTATCTAGACATAATATAGTGTTAGATATATTCTTTTTCGTCAAACTTTGTGACAATTAATTTGAGCCGGAGAGAGTATAATCGAAAGTAGAATTACATGAAAATCGAGAAGGCGGTGACGTGGCCTACTCGGTTCGAGTGACGTCGTGGAGCTGTCTTGGAGCTACGCCGGCAGCAGGTACGTTCGTCGAACCAGCTCGTCCAGGATGCTATGCCGACATCGTGGACTCGGATATGGTGCTACATCTGTGGTCTGCGGCCAGTCGCCCTGATAGCGGGGAGTACAAGATGGTTAGGTGGTGCGACGTTGTGGTTCGTATGCGGCTTTGGTGCCAAATGGTGTAAGTCGGGACGGTCGTGCGTTATGTTATGGTGTTAGTGTTGCGTTATGTGGGCGGCAAAGCTGAATCGCTTGTGGGTTTTTTTTGTCCCATTTCCTTTATAAACAGCCGCCGTATGGCTTTTGGATCCGATTTTCCTTATAAACTAGGTCAAGTCTATTCTATATATACGAATTGTAAGAGCGCTATGAACTCTTTGAGAGGTTGCTTGAAAAAATTGACATGATCAAGAGGAGCTTCCTTTGGAAAAGCCAGGAGTCACGCTAGCTAGAGCTTGGTGTGCCGACCAAAGATGTTGGGTGGGCTAGGTATCTTCGACATGAAGAAATTCGGAAGTGTGTGTGGTTAAGACGGCCATGGAATGGCTGGGATAGATGTTGTCATGCGACACGGCGGAAATGGAGCACATCACTATCGGAGCTAGCGCTAAAAGCCTCTTCTCGCATGACCGCTGGCTGCTCGGAGGCGTTCTTAAACTGAAATACCTGGAGTTCTTTGCCCCCCCAACTAGAAAACTAAGATAGGTGCAAAAGAAGCAGAATTGCGGGATTGGATACGGTCGTTGTTTCTCCTCTCCTTCCTTTGTCAGCTCTTTGAATTCATCAACGTGTAATCCATGATTCGGGGAGGCGGGGGGGTCATGCTGCAGTAAAGAATGGATGCATTGTCGTGGAGATAGAAGACATGGGGGGGTATTCTTCTACGGCCTCTGTTTACCATTATCAATTTTTTGGGGTTGTTCCAGCATTCGGGGGAACCAAAATTTTGAAAGCACACGTTGAATCGAAGTTTGGCGAATAGAGTGCTTATTATGTTTGTGGTGTTTTTCCTTTTTAATCGGTCCAAAAATAGTTCACCTCTTTCACCTCCTACTTAAGTGACAATCATAGGACACTCGGTTGAGGGCCGATGCTTAAACCTGGCATGGGCCGCATTCTTCCATGGCCTATCCACAACAACATGATTTTTTTATTTTGTTATTTATGAATCTCGAAATTTATATTTTTTACAACAATATTTATTTTTCACAATTCATATCAAAAAATATTCTTAATTAGAAAACTAGTTCGTAGAAGTCAAACAATTCATGCACTAACACCTACATAGCCACCATTACTTTGTTGCCTATTAACAAAAGTCTTAATTTATGTACCTCACTACACTGCTGAGGACCTCGTCCCCTATTTCCATGGGATGGCTAGTAGAGGAGGTGGGATCGCACAATTTCTTACAGTGTTGGACGAGGCGGATGTGGGCTAAGGTTTTATCTTGGCGTCATATATTTATTTCTTCATTTTGGTATTTCACCACCAATTCAGAGGGTTGGAGAAACCGAACCTTGTCGCGGGCACAAACCAAAAAGAGACCGACCATTTTGCATTAAAAATTGGCGAATGTATACTTTTGAACGACACACCAACTACCAAGATCTAACATAAACTAACAAATATGGCTGCAGCTACCCTCACCGCGGACTTCGCCAACACCAGACTAAACATAGACGGCGTAGGGAGAGGACGAAGAGACCTTAATGCAATGCCCTATTGTCACCCCGACCTCAACTATGCCGATAGGTACACCAAAACCTAACAAAAACAAGGATCTACGAGAACCTCTACAAAAGGACGGAGCCCCACCAATCTTACTGCTGCAAGATCGCCATATGCGAAACGTTAGGGTAGGAGGACCAAGGTGGCGGCGCTAGCGAAACCAATGATCGGTGCACGAGGTGTGGAGGTTGCACGGGGTTGGTGTTTTCTATGGCACATTACTCGTGTTGCAGGTTCTGCAGTGACTCCTACACACATTCCCGATGCTTCCTACTCCCACCAGATCGTGATGTGGAACCGAAGGGCTGATGGCACTCGAATCAGTCATTTGTTGGTCCAGTCTACAACCTTTAACCCTAAATGCACTTCAAGTATAGTGTTCTTATTATACGTTTACGCAGACTTGAAGAGGCTCATATGTTTTTCTATATGGAGGTATAAGTGAGTGCATAACTTAGCTACTAAATGCTCCTTTAGTGATTTTAACTACCAATGTGTACCCTCTTTTATATCTCGTGAGTGAATATATGACCTAGAAGTTTATCAAAACAATGATAAGGACGAAAACATGATGCTATGTACCAGCATGTCAAATATAGCTGCACGTTGATGGCATTGCGTTGGATGAGAGGAGTGCGTACCAGCAAGTCCATATAGCTGCACGAGTTCTTACACAGTGTTTTTGTTATTGTTTGAAACATGTGTGGGAGCTGCATGTGATCCATTCGACAGAAAGAAAGCGAAAAGAAAACAGATATTTACATGTCCTCAAACATTGGTGCATGTTTACAGATATTTAAAGAGAAGAGAAACAAAAAAGAAAACATATGGAGCTGCATGTTTCCGAGTTTTACTGGGGGACACACACAAAATTACTCATCGGGGCACTGTGCACTTGTTTGAGAGCTAGGTGTAGACTTTGGGCCCATCAACCGGAAAACACGGTGCAAGAGATACTCCCTCCGATCTGAATAAATTTCCGCACCTTGTATGTAGGAAATATATGTACGTAGCTGTTTCCTTCGGACACTTTTATCGGACTGGAGGGAGTACTAAAGTTTAGGGCCTACTTTCCCTCTTGCTGGTCTAAAGGTTCCTCGACGAGCGGACGGGGAAGAATGTTTAGAAAAGCAATTTTGCTAATTCTCACCTTGCTGAGAAATAAGAGAATTAGCTTATTTGTATGTCATCTCGGTAGCCATTAGATTTGTACCGTAAGATTTATGTATGTGTTGTCCTTTTCTCGTCTAAATGCAATCGGGATTTGCCGCCTCTTTGAAGATGCCTGCAACCAGATCTCACTTTATTGGCATGGTGAAGTCTGAGATCGCTGAAACCACGGAAGATGAAAATCCCGTGGAAAAAACAGAAAATCATGATCCCACAGAAAAAAAATGGAAGATCCGACATCCGTCGATCACACAACGAATTCGCAAGCCGAGTTTGTTTTAGCTGTCATAGAAGCAAAGCTGGAGTCGGAACCAGGATCTGTAGACACAGATTTCGAAGATGAAGATGACGACGCTTTCGAAAGAAAGGTCAAATCTATGCAAGGGAGCTTCCATGAAGTACTCATGGAAAAACTGTAGCGTTCCCACATTTAAATAATGCTAGAACATCTGTGTTATTGTGCTAGTCCCTGTATCAATTGCTATCACCACAATACAAGATGAAATATCATGCAAATGCATCAAATTCTATTACATCGCATGATCCAGTCTTACAAAATAATATTACAGCTTACATAGTCTTAGAAGACTAGCAGAAAACAAAGGAATACAGCGGAAAACATAGTACAACATTGAGCCCATCTTCTTCATGTGCCACAGGCAAAACATGTTGGCGATAGACTCGAGATCCTAACGAAATCCTCACTCGTCTTCAGAATCATCTGCAAGATGGAATGTGCAGCCACAAGGGAGTCAATACAAATTAATGTATTGGCAAATAATACTATGGTGGATATAAATGGCAAGACTAATACTACATGCTTATTTGGCTGAGTGGAGTTTTTGCTAAGTTTGCATAAAGCCAGTTTTCTCCTATCAGCTTTGTAAAACAAACTTTTCCTTTCAAAGGGTGGCATCATTGGACTAAAACCCAAGCACCACAACTGCTGTTCACTTGGTCAAAAATTTAATTATTGAAAATTGTGATGTGATTGTTCCGTCCATCCTCGTCCAGCTGCTCATAGTTGTCCATAACCGGGGACACGACTAAGATCCTAGTTTGTTGACTCTTCAGAGTTTGTGCACTTTCACCTTCAGACTCAAATCAGCCCAAACATCCTATACACTCTGAGTGCAATAAGGAAAGGAGAAGATTGCGACGAGATCTTTCAGAAGCACGAATTCAACCTAATGTCAAGACCGGTTCCACCTATAATTATGTTACATCTGCTTGTCAAGCCCAGGCTGAACCATCGCAACTTAGTTAATCAAGACAGAGCCCATATGACTGAAGGCTGCACTGGAAGCAATCTAAACTTTGGGAACATCATAATCACTTTGTTTCTGGGTGGCATTCCTTCAAGTGAACTCCCCTCAGGGAGACACTCAACTATCAAAAGCCCCGCATTACCAATCCACCCAGATGGTTCATTGAAGTTGTTACTTAGATTTTTTTTCCACAACATCAAGTAAAACAATTTTTTGTAGCAAGGCTAAGCATCCACTAAGTACCAAGTCTTCAAAAGTAACAAGGTAATAAGTATGGCTACACGCTACTGGGATATAACATAGCATAATATAAGTTAGTAAAACTTCCTATCATGCATACTACTCAAAATCAACTAATGCATATAGAAAATAATGGGTAGTTGAATGATGTGTTACTTGCCTTGTTGAAGTTGGTGAAGAATTCACACTCTCTTCACAAAAGATCGTTGCTCTCCGTACAATTTGTTCATTGAAAACACAATTACAAAATAAACCAGCATTCTAGCAATCAAACACATAAGTGAAGAAAACAAACAGAGCAAATAACATAACAAAGGGATTGAACCAAGTTGTCTAGGAGAAGGTCAAGATTTGATTTTGAAAAGATTCATTCTCTAATGGTTCAATACATTGTAAGGGGTTTCCAAGGGTTTACTTTGGTTGGACTAGGTTGTGCTTGTAGTGATCAAACTTTACTGAAAACATATTTATCTAAGAAGTTCCAAGAGTTCACCAAGGTGATCCTACTATTTCAACTAAAGTAACACATAACCATATGTAACACTTAGTCATTTCCATCAAGACATTTGAGTGATCTAGTTTAGTTTTTCCATTTTGGGTTAAGGTGGGTCTTGGTTCAACTAACTTCATAGCAATGGAGGCAACACGGAAAGTAGTTTGGATGAAGGAGTTCATATCCGAACTAGGTGTGGTTTCGAGTGTGTTGGATCCAATGGTTATCTATTGTGACAAAAAATGGTGCCATAGCCAATGCTAAGGAGCCAAGGTCTCACAAGAATTCCAAGCATATCAAGTGCCGTTTTCACTCCATCCGTGAACATGTCACAGATGGGGATGTGAAGATTTGCAAAGTACATACGGATCTGAATGTGGCGGATCCGCTGACTAAACCTCTCTCAAAGGCAAAACATGATCAACACCAGAACTCAATGGGTGTTAGATTCATCACTATGTAATATATATTATTGCCCCTAGTGCAAGTGGGAGACTGAAGCGAATATGCCGGAGAGGCAATAATAAAGTGTTTATTATGTTATTCCTTGTTTATAGTAAATGTTTATTTCTCATTCTAGAATTGTACTAACCGGAAACATTATTACATGTGTGATTAATAAACAAACAAACGTCCTAGTAAAGGCTCTCTTTTAACTAGCTCGTTGATTAACACATGATCAAGGTTTCCTGATCATAGACATTGGATGTTGTTAATAATGGGGTCATGTCATTAGGAGAATGGCGTGATGAAATTAGATCCTAACTAAGTATAACAATACGATCAGGTCATTTAGTTTTGTTGTTATATCTTACATTCGGAGTAACATTATTCCTTAGACCATGAGATCTTGTTAATCACTAATACCGAAAGAGTACTTTGATGACATCAAACATCACATCGTAACAGGGTGACTATAAATGTGGTGTTAGGTATTCGAAAAGTGTTAGTTGACGCTCATGGATCAAGAGTGGGATTTTTCCATCCAAAATGACAAAGAGATATACTCAGGGCCCTCTCGGTGATATCACATCGACACCGCTTGCAAGCACGTGACTAGGTCACAAGGATGTCATATCACTGGAACGAGAAAAGAGTACTTGTCGGGCAACAAGATTGAACAAGGTATGGTTGATACCGATGATCGGATCTGGACAAGTAAAATATCGCGAGACAAAGGGAAATAGTTAAGACGTTGAAGGTTCACACGATCACAAGAGTCATCATTGAATATATAGGAGTCATCACGGCTCTCCAGATCCCGCTGTTGATTATTGATCAGAGAGGAGTCTCGATCATGTTTGTATTATTCGCGAACCGTAGGGTGAAACACTTAAGGTTCGATGAAGCATTTCAGAGGATACGGAGTATCGAAGAATGTTTTGGGCAGCACCGAAATTGTTTCGGGAAAAATTGAAATAGTTCAAGGGGTTTTTCGTCGAATGGATGTTAATAGAATTAACAAATGATTCGAGGTGCTACATGCAAATATTTGTTAATGGAATTAACAAATGTAAATAAAGAAATAAAAATGTTTTATTTATTTATTAAAGAAAAACCTTTAGATTTTCTAAGTGGGAAATTAAGGAAGCATGAATGGTTGTGAGTGGAGCTTCCACTCACATGAAGAGGGAAGAGATGGGGGCACACCATGGCTGGCCGCACCCCCCCTTTGGGCTGCCTCCCCCTCCCCTATAAAAGGAGGGTGAGAGCTCCTCTTCCTCACACGCTTGTCCGACCTCCCTTCCACTCCACCTACTGCTCCATTCCATGGTCTCTCCCTTGGCGAAGCCCTGGCCGTGGGATTCTTCACCACCACCACGCCGTCGTGCTGCTGGAGTTCCGGAGGATCCTCTACTTCCGCTTCCCCGCTGGATCGAGGGAACGAAGGTCTTCATCGAGCTGAACGTGTGGCCGATTACGGAGTCACTGTCGGATTGCGGTGCACCTCTTCTCGCTCTCGGATCGGCGTGAGTACGACTATGCCAACAACGATATTTTGTCTCGTACCACTTAGATTCTTCGAGGGTATGTTATCCTAAGACTCTTTCTCCCCGTAACCGTTCATCTCCTAGATAATATCTTGGCCCTTCGGATTTATCGCGCGTAGGATTTTTTTTGTTTTCTGTGCAACTTACCCTTCAGAAACTGTGTAGTGTACTCTGCCACCGAGCTCATACGACGGAGGAAGATGAGATCGCCGAAAGTATTGGCACGTGTGGGAGGGCCAAAGTGCTGGCTGTCCCGTGCAGCAAACTCAGACAAAGTTGGCCGACGGATCTTCTCCTCTAGATGACCATACCAAAGGGCAGCCCCATATGTTAGATGGTATGAGGCCATCCAGATCTTGTCCGTGTCGGGCGTGCGCCGGCCGAGGAAGAACAAATTGCATCTATTGAACCATGGTCGAGGGTCGCCTTCACCGTTGTAGGTAGGGAAGTCGTGCTTGTAAAGGCGGGGTGGACGCTCGTCGGTGGAACCAAGTGGAGCCTGCAGTCTGGGTTGACCACCGGTGCGGGCAACATCTAAGTTAGTGTCGGCATGGGCAAGGGAAGGCTCACCACGGCTGGCACGCTCCAACCTCGTGATGGCCACGTTTTGTGCGCGCTGCTGATGTGATAGATCGCTGAATTTTGTTCTGAACATCGTTAGGACGTCAGTGACGTCCTTTAGGGCCTTGGTCATTTCGCTGCGGAGGAGTTCTACGCCCTTAGCCAGACTACCAAGATTTTGCTGGATGTCCTCGAAATTGCCGTGTTCCTTGGCAGCGAGGTCTTTGAGGGTTTGAGGAAGATCATGCTTCTTGGGAGAGGACGACATGTTTGCAGGCGCAATGGAGATCGATGAATCTGATACCAAATTGTCAGATGTTTGGGATATAGGAGGGTTGGGAATTGATCGTGGAGTGTAGCAGTGCTCTACGGGAGGACGAGGCTTATAGCCTCGTCGCCCCGTGGCAGGAAGGAAGAGGGCGCGGAGGGCGCAGGGTAATCAAATTGTGTTTTCTTCCTTGAGGTGTACCTCCACGGGGGGCAATGGAAATATTCCTATTACAGGAAGACACCTACTAGAAATAGAAACAAACTTCTACTTGGTTTGGAAACAACAGAGGAACTCTTATTTGGGTCAGTTGGCCTCTCTCTACTTGTACGTCTCCTATACGTACGCCCCCAGATGACAGAGAGCTTATGGTGGATGGATGCAAGCGGCTTCTTACGGTGGCACATAATTTTTTCTCCCGTCATACTTGGCAGCATATTAATAGACTTTTGTAGCTTTGTTTCTATGCTTTCAGCTCTGAGGGAAACTTGTCTCTTTGTCAGGTTTTTTAGTCTTGTAAACTTTTAAAGCACTCTGAAACATAATAAGTAATAAAAGGTGTGTGCATCACTCGATGCAGAGGTTGGGGCTTTCCCCCATTTCGGGAAAAAAGAGGTGACACGACAAAACATGATATACCAATCTAAAAGCACTCTCTAAAGGTAAAAAAAAGTGAGTATATTTCCCACACATTTACGGTGATTGTAGAATTCCTCCCGCATAATCTGAATATTCATACAACTATAATTTTATTACACGAACAATTTCAGCACACTAAAACTAATGCACACATTCATTATGCTAGTTATGTAAAAAGACCGTTTGTGTCTCATTCCCGTATATATATCTATGAAAATGGCCTTTTAAGGCCTGCTATTGTATACGAACTAGCATAGTGGCCCTCGCAAATGCGAGGCCCTCATCTATATTTTGGTTGAAAGTGTTCGAAAAATAAGAATTCAAAAGTCGTATATAGGTACTCATATGACATGAATACAAATAAGAAAGTTTTGTATCCACCTCATATTAAGATCGGTACACAATCACTTTTCACGTCATTATATTTAATCATCTGTGTTTCACTAATCATCCTAGAAATTAACTTCTCTCCACCCTGCTGCATTTAACATGTATGAAGATCTATATAATGTGATCAGTTTATCGATAATTATGAATATGGTTTTGTTTGCGATACATCTATATATAATGTAAACATCTATCGACTATCAGAGGTCAATATGTTTTATATAGCATATACTAACAAAAATTAAGATCTATCAGACTTCTTCCACTAATTCAATTGGGTCACTGGTTAACCAAAAAATGGTTTGCTTTATAGAAGAACTTAATCTAAAAAGAAGAGATGGCACTGATGTATTTTCCACTTCGACCCAAAGCTTTATCCAAGAAAAAACAACACCAATTTATTTTCCTCACAAACATTGAAATTTCTGAAGATTTGTTTTTCCTGAATTAGAACAGAATTTTGAATGTTACATCTCATCAAATAAGACCGTGAAGACTTGAGGGTGATATATTTATAAATAGCTATTTAAAACTTTTATATATGTTTAATCACTTATTTATTACAATATTGAAAATACTATGGTTACTAACATGGGGGTATCTAGGGGCTGGGCCGGGTAGGCCATGGCCCAACCAGAATTTTAGAATTTTCTTTACTATCCACTGTTTATATTAGAAAAAGAATAATACCCATAGTTATTTTTTACTATCTTGCTACTTCTAGTCGCCGCTCACGTCTGAAATGGAGACTCGTTCCTCTCTCAATCCCTTTCTTGGACACGTAGAACATCATACTGATTTACAATTTTGTGAGTCGATAGCCCATTTATACTATTTATTTGGTAAAAAAAATCGGCGGTGCAACATTTTTGTTATAGTGTGCGCACCATCTGGTTTATTCCTGGATACATCACTGATTACTAACCACACGGCCTCATTTTCAGCACGTTTTTCATAGGTCCCACCTATATTTGATTTAAATGGTTTTCTAAGAAAATGGAAAATTAGTTTTGTTGTAGCCATTTTTTTTTACTTATTTATAGTTTTCCATGACTCCACCCAACTCACAACCACATCTTCGTTATTTGTGTGAATTCATGATTTTTTTCCTACGTATCGTGCGTTTAGTGCCAGTATCAATGCTTCTCTCGTGTATTCGGAGTAGGTACACTGCTTAGCTTTTGCATTTGGAGAAGATACAATAGAAAGAAACAAAGTAATATTATCTTTTGAAGTAATATGTTTGCATACGTGGGGTTCATAGATCGAAAAAAAAAGAAAAAAAACATTTCCTCAATTGTCGTTTCCTTGTCCGACGACCCATCCAGGAGGGAAATAAATCTTATACGACCACGGGCGTACGACCCAGAGCGTGGACCAACCTAGGAGATGGACATCTGGCAAGGAAAACCCATGCAGAGTTAGTTACGGCAAGCCATCTCCGGTGAAAAAAATCAAGGAAAATAGCGAACTTGTTTATTTGCCAGATGTCAATAAGACGGGTTGGTCCACGCCCAGGGTCGCTCGCCCTGGGTCGTATAGGATTAATTTCCATCATGGAGATTGTCGACTGATTCTACCTTTAGCTGGACATTCGGTTAATATGGTTAAGTCGGTTCGGTTTATACGGTTTTTCGGTTTGTACAGTTTCAATACTTCGGTAAATACGGTTTTGTATGATAATACGGTTCGGTTTCTGTAATAACCATTTAATTTTGTTTCAGTTTCGGTAATAACCAAATTAACCAAACTTGACGCGAATTTTAAAATGACAATTTCTTTTGGTGCCTATATATTACAAAATAATGAAATAGACTATAAAATGAATATGCATATGGTCCAAAGTAACCAAAAAAATAACCCATAAAAGTTAATGAAAATATATACAAGTAGCAAATCACATGCTACAAGTAACCTATAAATTTAAGTATATACAAGTAGCAAATCACATGCTACAAGTAACCTATAATAAAGTTAATAAAAGTAGCAAATAAGTATATGTTAATGACATTTAGTTTTTTTATGGTTAACCTTCGGTTTTCGGTTATTAACCGTATTAACCACGTGCATTTGGTCAGCTATTTTACTAACCGTAACCGTAACCGGAAACCAAAATAACCATTATTTCGGTTCGGTTTCGGTTTTTCGGTTCGGTTTCTCGGTTTTCAGTTAACCAGAATTTCTACCCTCGTGGATGCCACACAAACAGCTACATAATGCACGGATCGGAAACTGTCCTTGGAAAGCTACTTTCATGGTGCTATACAGTATTCCTACTGGTCTATCTCGTGCGCATCTGGCCAGCGATCGTGGCCTGGTCCATTCTAGGAGTTCTAATTTTCAAGTTAATGAAGATTTCATAAAGCAATCCGATTTATTGACATACGAGAACTGCTATATCATCGCACGGTTTGCTATCCATCCGATTCTTGTCTCACGTTGAAATCAAACAGTGGTGTTTTTTCCGGACGTTTGAACATCTCATCAATTCTCACGATATAGATCAACCATCTTACACCTATCGGACAAGAAACATTTGTGTGCACATTCTTTCACCTCGGGAAAACCATCGTATACACCGTTTACGGATTCTTTGACCTCGAAAAAATGAATGATATATACTACGTACAATGCATTGCTCTGCTAATGATGTGGCAGCAGCATATCGGACAGAAGCTCGCTCAACAGGTCAATCCGCCCGGGCAAGCAACAGTGCACGCAGTCCACGGCGAAGCTGCCCTCCACGGTCCCGCCGGGCCGGTGACCGTACCGGCTAGGGTGCCCGTCCGGCCGCAGCTCCATTGCCCCCGTCACATCCATCAGCAGAAGCTTCCGTCTCCCTCATCGCCTCGACCTGCGTTGCGCGCGTGACATCCATCAGCAATCTGCACGATATCTGCGTTGCGCATGTAGGGAGTACAAGTCTACAACCTACCTGCGCGCTGCGGTACTCTGCGGCTCTGACGGCGCCGTCGCCGCGGCGGTAGGGGCGCGTACGGGTGCAGTCGCCGCCGGTGTTCCACTCGCCGTTCTCATAGTGAGAGGGCGTCAGCGTCCGGACCACCGCCTTGCCGCGGAAACCCTCGCTCGTAGCGACGCCGCCGAGCGCCGTCCGGAACGCCGCGCGGATGGCGCGGGGCAAGGCCCGCTCGGTCGTCACCTTGCCGGCGCCGCAGCTGGTGCCGCTGTTGCATGCGACGGCGCGCCCGTCCTCGTAGTACACCGAGTGGCGGAAGAACCAGTTGGTCCCCGACAGGACGACGTGGTCAAACTCGGCGAGGTGCGCCGTCCACCGGACGTCCACCGTGTCGAGGTGCACGTCCCATACGCGGAGCGTGGGGTTCGACAGGTTGGCCTTGACCAAGAACGGCGACCAGAAGAGGGAGACCGTGAATTGGTGGCTACGGTAGTAGTAGTCCCGCCGGACGGCTCTCCCGGTCACGTCGATTTCTGGCGCTGCTCCCACCTCAACTGGCTGCGCCACCTGCAAGTAACGCACGTCGCCGATGAACAAGAGCAAGAAGAGGAACCCACAATCGAGTGCGAAATAGTACTAGTTACCTTGGACAAGAGGCAGAGCAAAGACTTCAAGTGGTTCCTGGCGAGGGAATCCCCGATGAAAGCCATGGACTTGCCTCTCATGGCCTCCAAGAAACGCGCGGTGTCGAAGCGGGGGAGCTCGCAGCCGTCCGGCCTCCACCTCCAGTGCACGAACTCGAGGCTCGGCTTGCCGAACTTCATGCAGTTCTGGTAGTCCTCGATGAAGGGGCACGTTAGGTTCGTGTAGTACGGCGCTTCCGCATCGTCCGGCACCCACTCCCCCCGCGTAAGGTCGCAGGCCGGAGACGATGTCGATACCGGCGATGATGCCGAGGGAGAGGCGCCATATATGCGTAGGTGACGGCTGTCAGGGGAATTCAAGTCGTAGAGCAAGACGAGGCTAGGCCACTAGGAAGGCGACCGGCGCGGCAATGGCTGCCGTGCGCTTCAGAGAAGACATGGCGCTCTTGCAGAATGCTCACCAAAGTTAACCCGGGCAGTCCTGGACATTGCCACAGAATTTGCACAGTGTGCAGTACCATTCGACATTGTTTACCACTGTTTGACACTCTTCAATAGTTGTTGGTCCGGGGCGTTGTTCCAAGCTGGGTCGGCTTCGATCGCGGTTACACGGTTGGCGCTGCGGTTTAAAATCCTGGACGGAGTGGATGTTAGATTTCCTAGAGGAACTTGTAGAAAATTCCTATAGAAAAAGTTTCTATAGGATCCAACCCTCACAAATCAAATGATCAAGTTAGGAAAATTTCCTATAGGATTGAATCCTCTAAAAATCCTACATGTTTCCTTTGAATCAAAGGAGCCCTCAACCTTTACAAAGTGAAATCAGTCTTATTAGATAATTATTGAATATATTTTTATAATATATTTGTATGGTATTATAATTGTTGATAAGTTTTTATATAAATGTGGTTAAACTTCAAATGGTTTGACTTTTGTTAAAATTTAAACGTTGTATTTTACCAGGACGCTGTCCCTGCTACATTGGCACGTCAGGTCCACTTCTCTGCAGTATTAGTTGGCTGCATCCCTGCTGGAAGTCGCGTGCATGCTATTGTTGGTCATCTGGGTGGAGCCAACCATGTGCTCTGCTGCTTCTCTCTTATCACCAAAACGCAAGCTACTTAATTCAATCGTAGTAAACTGTGTTTGTTGAGTGATACTTTTCTTAAATTGAAAAAATTTCATATCGTAGAGGTATTGTTGAAAGTTGTGAGGGGGAAACAGAAGTTTATACAACAAGGAAACTCAAGTTTTCAACTAGAAAAAGAAGATCGAGCATGAGCCTCTCTGTGGTGGGGTCGGGAGGCGAAATAAACACGATCGAATGGTCTAGTCGTGCATCTTAACTTCCATATTATCCTTAAGGTGATCGAGATGGGGCTTGCGAGCGATAGAGATGGTCACCTGAATGCGATTGGAACAGAGATAGATAATACTCTCTCCGTCTTAAAATAACTGTCATAAAGTTTGACAAAATCACCTGAATGCGATTCGAGTATGTGGAAAAGAATTCCAAAGGGTGCGATAAGAGCACGCAAAGTTAGGGAAGGCGCCAGGGGGGACTGGTTACTGGATGTTCCACCCAATCTGACAGAGGTTGAGTTGCGGGAACTTCTCAGGCTGACCGTCTACCGGCAGCTGCCCTTCGAGAGGGTGTGGATGACGAGCTCCATTGGATGTGGGAGTCTGGCAAACAATTCTCAGCCCGTTTTTGCATACCGTGCCATGTTCGCGGGGTCTGTAAGTCTGGCAGGATCAGAGCAGATTTGGCGTTCCTGTACGCCCAACAAATGCAAGTTCTTTCTGTGGCTAGCACTGAGGGAAGGTGTTGGACAGCCGACAGACTTAGCCGTAGGGGGCTCCCCCACCCTGCAGCTTTCCCCTTGTGCGACCAGCAAGAAGAGGACATTGACCACCTGCTTCTTGGTTGTGTTTTAGCCAGGCAGGTTTGGGCGTCGCTTCTGGACAGATGGGGCCTTGACCTTTGGATCCCTAGCCATCAGGAAGTGTTAGCCCAATGGTTGCCTGCCAGAATTCCGGGCAGGGCTGAGCGTAAAGACTTATGGACGGCTATCACGTTGGTCTGTTGGTGTTTGTGGAGACATGGGAACAACGTTGTCTTTGAAGGTCACAGGCCTTCAGTGGAGAGAGTGGTTAGCATGATAGAAGAAGAGGCGGCTTTGTGGCGTGCCGCAGGGTTGTTTAGGAGTAGCCTAAGTTCAGTGGAAAGCTGTACATGTCGCAAGTAATTCATTTTGTTTTCAGGTAGCGTCTGGACGTCTGTGTCCAACGCGTTGTATTGGCCTCTTGGCCCCCCTCCTCTATGAATCCGATGCGTCTTTCCAAGACGTATCCTTAAAAAAAGGTTGAAAAAATTGGATGTATCTAGACATAATATAGTGTTAGATATATTCTTTTTCGTCAAACTTTGTGACAATTAATTTGAGCCGGAGAGAGTATAATCGAAAGTAGAATTACATGAAAATCGAGAAGGCGGTGACGTGGCCTACTCGGTTCGAGTGACGTCGTGGAGCTGTCTTGGAGCTACGCCGGCAGCAGGTACGTTCGTCGAACCAGCTCGTCCAGGATGCTATGCCGACATCGTGGACTCGGATATGGTGCTACATCTGTGGTCTGCGGCCAGTCGCCCTGATAGCGGGGAGTACAAGATGGTTAGGTGGTGCGACGTTGTGGTTCGTATGCGGCTTTGGTGCCAAATGGTGTAAGTCGGGACGGTCGTGCGTTATGTTATGGTGTTAGTGTTGCGTTATGAGGGCGGCAAAGCTGAATCGCTTGTGGGTTTTTTTTGTCCCATTTCCTTTATAAACAGCCGCCGTATGGCTTTTGGATCCGATTTTCCTTATAAACTAGGTCAAGTCTATTCTATATATACGAATTGTAAGAGCGCTATGAACTCTTTGAGAGGTTGCTTGAAAAAATTGACATGATCAAGAGGAGCTTCCTTTGGAAAAGCCAGGAGTCACGCTAGCTAGAGCTTGGTGTGCCGACCAAAGATGTTGGGTGGGCTAGGTATCTTCGACATGAAGAAATTCGGAAGTGTGTGTGGTTAATACGGCCATGGAATGGCTGGGATAGATGTTGTCATGCGACACGGCGGAAATGGAGCACATCACTATCGGAGCTAGCGCTAAAAGCCTCTTCTCGCATGACCGCTGGCTGCTCGGAGGCGTTCTTAAACTGCAATACCTGGAGTTCTTTGCCCCCCCCAACTAGAAAACTAGGATAGGTGCAAAAGGAGCAGAATTGCGGGATTGGATACGGTCGTTGTTTCTCCTCTCCTTCCTTTGTCAGCTCTTTGAATTCATCAACGTGTAATCCATGATTCGGGGAGGGGGGGGGGGTCATGCTGCAGTAAAGAATGGATGCATTGTCGTGGAGATAGAAGACATGGGGGCGTATTCTTCTACGACCTCTGTTTACCATTATCAATTTTTTGGGGTTGTTCCAGCATTCGGGGGAACCAAAATTTTGAAAGCACACGTTGAATCGAAGTTTGGCGAATACAGTGCTTATTATGTTTGTGGTGTTTTTCCTTTTTAATCGGTCCAAAAATAGTTCACCTCTTTCACCTCCTACTTAAGTGACAATCATAGGACACTCGGTTGAGGGCCGATGCTTAAACCTGGCATGGGCCGCATTCTTCCATGGCCTATCCACAACAACATGATTTTTTTATTTTTTTATTTATGAATCTCGAAATTTTATTTTTTACAACAATATTTATTGTTCACAATTCATATCAAAAAATATTCTTAATTAGAAAACTATGTTCATAGAAGTCAAACAATTCATGCACTAACACCTACATAGCCACCATTACTTTGTTGCCTATTAACAAAAGTCTTAATTTATGTACCTCACTACACTGCTGAGGACCTCGTCCCCTATTTCCATGGGATGGCTAGTAGAGGAGGTGGGATCGCACAATTTCTTACAGTGTTGGACGAGGAGGATGTGGGCTAAGGTTTTATCTTGGCGTCATATATTTATTTCTTCATTTTGGTATTTCACCACCAATTCAGAGGGTTGGAGAAACCGAACCTTGTCGCGGGCACAAACCAAAAAGAGACCGACCATTTTGCATTAAAAATTGGCGAATGTATTCTTTTGAACGACACACCAACTACCAAGATCTAACATAAACTAACAAATATGGCTGCAACTACCCTCACCGCGGACTTCGCCAACACCAGACTAAACATAGACGGCGTAGGGAGAGGACGAAGAGACCTTAATGCAATGCCCTATTGTCACCCCGACCTCAACTATGCCGATTGGTACACCAAAACCTAACAAAAACAAGGATCTACGAGAACCTCTACAAAAGGACGGAGCCCCACCAATCTTACTACTGCAAGATCGCCATATGCGAAACGTTAGGGTAGGAGGACCAAGGTGGCGGCACTAGCGAAACCAATGATCGGTGCACGAGGTGTGGAGGTTGCACGGGGTTGGTGTTTTCTATGGCACATTACTCGTGCTGCAGGTTCTGCAGTGACTCCTACACACATTCCCGATGCTTCCTACTCCCACCAGATCGTGATGTGGAACCGAAGGGCTGATGGCACTCGAATCAGTCATTTGTTGGTCCAGTCTACAACCTTTAACCCTAAATGCACTTCAAGTATAGTGTTCTTATTATACGTTTACGCAGACTTGAAGAGGCTCATATGTTTTTCTATATGGAGGTATAAGTGAGTGCATAACTTAGCTACTAAACGCTCCTTTAGTGATTTTAACTACCAATGTGTACCCTCTTTTATATCTCGTGAGTGAATATATGACCTAGAAGTTTATCAAAACAATGATAAGGACGAAAACATGATGCTATGTACCAGCATGTCAAATATAGCTGCACGTTGATGGCATTGCGTTGGATGAGAGGAGTGCGTACCAGCAAGTCCATATAGCTGCACGAGTTCTTACACAGTGTTTTTGTTATTGTTTGAAACATGTGTGGGAGCTGCATGTGATCCATTCGACAGAAAGAAAGCGAAAAGAAAACAGATATTTACATGTCCTCAAACATTGGTGCATGTTTACAGATATTTAAAGAGAAGAGAAACAAAAAAGAAAACATATGGAGCTGCATGTTTCCGAGTTTTACTGGGGGACACACACAAAATTACTCATCGGGGCACTGTGCACTTGTTTGAGAGCTATGTGTAGACTTTGGGCCCATCAACCGGAAAACACGGTGCAAGAGATACTCCCTCCGATCTGAATGAATTTCCGCACCTTGTATGTAGGAAATATATGTACGTAGCTGTTTCCTTCGGACACTTTTATCGGACTGGAGGGAGTACTAAAGTTTAGGGCCTACTTTCCCTCTTGCTGGTCTAAAGGTTCCTCGACGAGCGGACGGGGAAGAATGTTTAGAAAAGCAATTTTGCTAATTCTCACCTTGCTGAGAAATAAGAGAATTAGCTTATTTGTCTGTCATCTCGGTAGCCATTAGATTTGTACCGTAAGATTTATGTATGTGTTGTCCTTTTCTCGTCTAAATGCAATCGGGATTTGCCGCCTCTTTGAAGATGCCTGCAACCAGATCTCACTTTATTGGCATGGTGAAGTCTGAGATCGCTGAAACCACGGAAGATAAAAATCCCGTGGAAAAAGCAGAAAATCATGATCCCACAGAAAAAAAATGGAAGATCCGACATCCGTCGATCACACGACGAATTCGCAAGCCGAGTTTGTTTTAGCTGTCATAGAAGCAAAGCTGGATTCGGAACCAGGATCTGTAGACACAGATTCCGAAGATGAAGATGACGACGCTTTCGAAAGAAAGGTCGAATCTATGCAAGGGAGCTTCCATGAAGTACTCATGGAAAAACTGTAGCATTCCCACATTTAAATAATGCTAGAACATCTGTGCTATTGTGCTAGTCCCTGTATCAATTGCTATCACCACAATACAAGATGAAATATCATGCAAATGCATCAAATTCTATTACATCGCATGATCCAGTCTTACAAAATAATATTACAGCTTACATAGTCTTAGAAGACTAGCAGAAAACAAAGGAATACAGCGGAAAACATAGTACAACATTGAGCCCATCTTCTTCATGTGCCACAGGCAAAACATGTTGGCGATAGACTCGAGATCCTAACGAAATCCTCACTCGTCTTCAGAATCATCTGCAAGATGGAATGTGCAGCCACAAGGGAGTCAATACAAATTAATGTATTGGCAAATAATACTATGGTGGATATAAATGGCAAGACTAATACTACATACTTATTTGGCTGAATGGAGTTTTTGCTAAGTTTGCATAAAGCCAGTTTTCTCCTATCAGCTTTGTAAAACAAACTTTTCCTTTCAAAGGGTGGCATCATTGGACTAAAACCCAAGCACCACAACTGCTGTTCACTTGGTCAAAAATTTAATTATTGAAAATTGTGATGTGATTGTTCCGTCCATCCTCGTCCAGCTCCTCATAGTTGTCCATAACCGGGGACACGACTAAGATCCTAGTTTGTTGACTCTTCAGAGTGTGTGCACTTTCACCTTCAGACTCAAATCAGCCCAAACATCCTATGCACTCTGAGTGCAATAAGGAAAGGAGAAGATTGCGACGAGATCTTTCAGAAGCACGAATTCAACCTAATGTCAAGACCGGTTCCACCTATAATTATGTTACATCTGCTTGTCAAGCCCAGGCTGAACCATCGCAACTTAGTTAATCAAGACAGAGCCCATATGACTGAAGGCTGCACTGGAAGCAATCTAAACTTTGGGAACATCATAATCACTTTGTTTCTGGGTGGCATTCCTTCAAGTGAACTCCCCTCGGGGAGACACTCAACTATCAAAAGCCCCGCATTACCAATCCACCCAGATGGTTCATTGAAGTTGTTACTTAGATTTTTTTTCCACAACATCAAGTAAAACAATTTTTTGTAGCAAGGCTAAGCATCCACTAAGTACCAAGTCTTCAAAAGTAACAAGGTAATAAGTATGGCTACTGGGATATAACATAGCATAATATAAGTTAGTAAAACTTCCTATCATGCATACTACTCAAAATCAACTAATGCATATAGAAAATAATGGGTAGTTGAATGATGTGTTACTTGCCTTGTTGAAGTTGGTGAAGAATTCACACTCTCTTCACAAAAGATCGTTGCTCTCCGTACAATTTATTCATTGAAAACACAATTACAAAATAAACCAGCATTCTAGCAATCAAACACATAAGTGAAGAAAACAAACAGAGCAAATAACATAACAAAGGGATTGAACCAAGTTGGCTTGGAGAAGGTCAAGATTTGATTTTGAAAAGATTCATTCTCTAATGGTTCAATACATTGTAAGGGGTTTCCAAGGGTTTACTTTGGTTGGACTAGGTTGTGCTTGTAGTGATCAAACTTTACTGAAAAACATATTTATCTAAGAAGTTCCAAGAGTTCACCAAGGTGATCCTACTATTTCAACTAAAGTAACACATAACCATATGTAACACTTAGTCATTTCCATCAAGACATTTGAGTGATCTAGTTTAGTTTTTCCATTTTGGGTTAAGGTGGGTCTTGGTTCAACTAACTTCATAACAATGGAGGCAACACGGAAAGTAGTTTGGATGAAGGAGTTCATATCCGAACTAGGTGTGGTTCCGAGTGTGTTGGATCCAATGGTTATCTATTGTGACAAAAAATGGTGCCATAGCCAATGCTAAGGAGCCAAGGTCTCACAAGAATTCCAAGCATATCAAGTGCCGTTTTCACTCCATCCGTGAACATGTCACAGATGGGGATGTGAAGATTTGCAAAGTACATACGGATCTGAATGTGGCAGATCCGCTGACTAAACCTCTCTCAAAGGCAAAACATGATCAACACAAGAACTCAATGGGTGTTAGATTCATCACTATGTAATATATATTATTGCCCCTAGTGCAAGTGGGAGACTGAAGCGAATATGCCCGAGAGGCAATAATAAAGTGTTTATTATGTTATTCCTTGTTTATAGTAAATGTTTATTTCTCATTCTAAAATTGTACTAACCGGAAACATTATTACATGTCTAATTAATAAACAAACAAACGTTCCTAGTAAAGGCTCTCTTTTAACTAGCTCGTTGATTAACACATGATACAGGTTTCCTGATCATAGACATTGGATGTTGTTAATAATGGGGTCATGTCATTAGGAGAATGGCGTGATGAAATTAGATCCTAACTAAGTATAACAATACGATCAGGTCATTTAGTTTTGTTGTTATATCTTACATTCGGAGTAACATTATTCCTTAGACCATGAGATCTTGTTAATCACTAATACCGAAAGAGTACTTTGATGACATGAAACATCACATCGTAACAGGGTGACTATAAAGGTGGTGTTAGGTATTCGAAAAGTGTTAGTTGACGCTCATGGATCAAGAGTGGGATTTTTCCATCCGAAATGACAAAGAGATATACTCAGGGCCCTCTCGGTGATATCACATCGACACCGCTTGCAAGCACGTGCCTAGGTCACAAGGATGTCATATCACTGGAACGAGAAAAGAGTACTTGTCGGGCAACAAGATTGAACAAGGTATGGTTGATACCGATGATCGGATCTGGACAAGTAAAATATCGCGAGACAAAGGGAAATAGTTACGACGTTGAAGGTTCACACGATCACAAGAGTCATCATTGAATATATAGGAGTCATCACGGCTCTCCAGGTCCCGTTGTTGATTATTGATCAGAGAGGAGTCTCGATCATGTTTCTATTATTCGCGAACCGTAGGGTGAAACACTTAAGGTTCGATGAAGCATTTCAGAGGATACGGAGTATCGAAGAATGTTTTGGGCAGCACCGAAATTGTTTCGGGAAAAATTGAAATAGTTCAAGGGGTTTTTCGTCGAATGGATGTTAATAGAATTAACAAATGATTCGAGGTGCTACATGCAAATATTTGTTAATGGAATTAACAAATGTAAATAAAGAAATAAAAATGTTTTATTTATTTATTAAAGAAAAACCTTTAGGTTTTCTAAGTGGGAAATTAAGGAAGCATGAATGGTTGTGAGTGGAGCTTCCACTCACATGAAGAGGGAAGAGATGGGGGCACACCATGGCTGGCCGCACCCCCCCTTTGGGCTGCCTCCCCCTCCCCTATAAAAGGAGGGTGAGAGCTCCTCTTCCTCACACGCTTGTCCGACCTCCCTTCCACTCCACCTGCTGCTCCATTCCATGGTCTCTCCCTTGGCGAAGCCCTGGCCGTGGGATTCTTCACCACCACCACGCCGTCGTGCTGCTGGAGTTCCGGAGGATCCTCTACTTCCGCTTCCCCGCTGGATCGAGGGAACGAAGGTCTTCATCGAGCTGAACGTGTGGCCGATTACGGAGGCACTGTCGGATTGCGGTGCACCTCTTCTCGCTCTCGGATCGGCGTGAGTACGACTATGCCAACAACGATATTTTGTCTCGTACCACTTAGATTCTTCGAGGGTATGTTATCGTAAGACTCTTTCTCCCCGTAACCGTTCATCTCCTAGATTAGATCTTGGCCCTTCGGATTTATCGCGCGTAGGATTTTTTTTGTTTTCTATGCAACTTACCCTTCAGAAACTGTGTAGTGTACTCTGCCACCGAGCTCGTACGACGGAGGAAGATGAGATCGCCGAAAGGATTGGCACGTGTGGGAGGGCCAAAGTGCTGGATGTCCCGTGCAGCAAACTCAGACAAAGTTGGCCGACGGATCTTGTCCTCTAGATGACCATACCAAAGGGCAGCCCCATATGTTAGATGGTATGAGGCCATCCAGATCTTGTCCGTGTCGGGCGTGCGCCGGCCGAGGAAGAACAAATTGCATCTATTGAACCATGGTCGAGGGTCTCCTTCACCGTTGTAGGTAGGGAAGTCGTGCTTGTAAAGGCGGGGTGGACTCTCGTCGGTGGAACCAAGTGGAGCCTGCAGTCTGGGTTGACCACCGGTGCGGGCAACATCTAAGTTAGTGTCGGCAAGGGCAAGGGAAGGCTCACCACGGCTGGCACGATCCAACCTCGTGATGGCCACGTTTTGTGCGCGCTGCTGATGTGATAGATCGCTGAATTTTGTTCTGAACATCGTTAGGGCGTCAGTGACGTCCTTTAGGGCCTTGGTCATTTCGCTGCGGAGGAGTTCTACGCCCTTAGCCAGACTACCAAGATTTTGCTGGATGTCCTCGAAATTGCCGTGTTCCTTGGCAGCGAGGTCTTTGAGGGTTTGAGGAAGATCATGTGTAACATCCCAATTTTGCTAACAAAAGGGTTGTGGTGTTGTGTTCATGGCATATCATGCATGTAAAATTTAAATCAAGTTTGAATTTGAATTTAATAAGAAGTTGACCAAAAACCACTTAAAGTGGTCACCCAAAATTTGAATTAAAAACATTTTCAAAGTTGGCAAACAAAGTTATGGTTTTATTGGAAATTTTGTGAGCTTTTCAAAAAGTATTTTTGCCAATTTTTTCCTTTGCAAAAAGGCCCTCAAAACTTGTTTTTGGTTCTGTTTTAAGTCCAAAAAGGACCTCTCCGCAAATCCCCAAATCTTCCAGGGGGTTATCCGTGAGTTTGTTTTTGGCGTCATCTTCCTTGTCGCCGGCCAGGGAGGCAACCGCCGCGCCACCTCCTGCTTACAGCGCGGCAGGGGAAGGATGAGGAACCTGGGTGCCGTATGGATCGAGAAGAGCCTCTCAGAACCCCCCCTCGAGCTCGCTCTCTTTCCCTCTGTTCCTCCCCTCACCGAAACCCTAGCACGCCGGAGATTCGCCGCCGCCACCGTTACACGCCCTCTGCTGCAGAGATGAGACTTTTAGAAGCTCCGCCGTGTTCCATTAGTCCTCCACGAGCGAGATGAGCATCGGGGATGCTCGGAATCGACGGAATCGCGCCGTCTTCCTCGCGGCCGGCCGAGCGCCGCCGTGGACCATTGCCGGCGTTCCTGACCTCCTCCCACCTCTCCGTCCTCTCCGTCGTGTTCAAGGTGAGCTAGGCTCCCTCCCCGTGCCTTCCATTGAGCTCCCCATCGTTGTTTTCGTCTTCACCGCCGTGCGTCGCCGTCGGCCGCCGCATAACGTCCACGCCGGCGAGCCATCGGTACCCACTAGAGGGCGGCGACGCCACAGTAGTGTTCGTCTCATCGAGGTGCTTTCAACGCGCCCTCCCGCGTGGTCCGGCGAGCCCCGAGTCGCCGCCGGCGTGCGGTACAGAGCCGTTCCGGCCAGTTGCTGACGCCTGCGTGATGTCATGCTGACATCACGAGGGGCCCCCTCGTCAGTGACTTTTTCTTCTAAAGAAAAAGAACAGAAATAATTTAATGACACGTGGACCCCACCATTTTAATTACAGAAAATGGATTAAATTTAGATAATTAATAACTTTTGTTTTATAATTCAGAAAAATATAAATAAGGTACCAAAATGTTGAGAAAATTATTCTCTACCCAACTATATCATTTTCATTCATGTTTGAGAAAGTTGAAAATTGAACATTATTTAATGTTGTTTAATCATTTAAAAATAGAAAAATAAGTTTTTATTCACTAAAATTAGAAAATTAAAAGTTATATACCATTTTGCTCAAAATGACAAGTGCAATCTATTTATGATGTTTTCAACCTCATTTGAGCAACTAAAATGGTACTCACTTCCATAATCACCCGAAACCCCCTCCGGGGTCTATTTCGGGCGAATTCCAGTAAAACTTCATATTTGACATACGAACCCTAGCAACCCAA
Organism: Alopecurus myosuroides; assembly: GCA_028641055.1. Taxonomy (NCBI): domain Eukaryota; kingdom Viridiplantae; phylum Streptophyta; class Magnoliopsida; order Poales; family Poaceae; genus Alopecurus; species Alopecurus myosuroides. The sequence continues at coordinate 94,380,384 of CM054061.1, forward strand.
TCATCATGTTTAGGGTTTTATTTCAGTGCATTAAATTGCTCATGCATACATATTGTGCATTGCATCGATGCCATGTGTTGATTGTTATTTCTCTTTCGGTGTTGTTTTCCCCCTCGGTAGAATCCGACTCCGAAGTGAAGGCCATCAACTCCAAATGACGAATACTTGATCTTAACCGACAAGTCAAGCACTTATCCGAGAAGACATTTCTATTGGTTTTCTTGAAGCAAGGCAAGCATAACCTCTTATCTGCCATATATGATTTCGAAAGACTTTTCATTCTCGTACAAATGCATTCGGTTCCAATGTATCTTGAGTCAATAGATAGAGTTATCCTATTTATTTGCATAACCCAGATATCATGATTCAATGCTCCTATCAGACATAGGATTTGTTTGTGTGTATCGCCAGAGCCTTAAATATGCCATGCTTAGTCATACATGCCTATTATCTCTGCTCCATCCGGTTGATGAATCAGAGCCGCAAATGAATCTAGTATGGTAATATGTTGTGGAAAGTTAAGAGAATTTGATTAACATGATCTAAAGGTGTGGATGACGAGACCACAGAGAGTCTGTGGTGGTTGTCTCGTTCATGCCCCTAGGAGCGAGTTCTCGTCTTCGAGCCAAGACTGAGCGTGCATCCACACGGGGGATTGGATTCCCCTCGGTCTCAACTTGCCTAGTTTGTTCCATGAGTTGCCTAGTTCGGGCTTTCCATTTGGATTTGCGGGGATGTTAAAAACGTTTACAAAACTAGGACGTGGCGGTGCAACAGCCTGTGGCGAGACAGTAGTTGAAGCACCGCTCACAACGATAGAGACCCGGCAGGAGATGGCAACTCCCTATTGGCGGACCATCTCTACTCGGAGCGACTCATGGAATAGGCGAAGCAAGGGAAAGGTCGTGGTCAACCTCCATCTGCCGGCACTTCCCGGGATAGTGCTAATGTCTGGCATTAAGAGTTGGTTGGCACGTGTGGTTAAAGTTGTACACCCCTGCAGGGTTAAATCTCCTCGAGAAGCCGTGTCCACGGTTACGGACGACTTGGCAACGGATTCTGTGATCATAGATAACTTCAGCGGAATGACTAAAACTTGTTAACCATGATTGAAGGGTGCCTCCCCGGAGATGCCGGGAGGGGTGATCCTTGTAGCATGAGATAGTGTGGGAATGATAAGGACTTGGTGGAATACAAGAAGAAGATGATCTCAGTAGTTGAGTAGCTTTCTCATCTGTTTTGAAAAGCATTCTATGAGACGTGCTATTCCTTCCCCAACTTGCAAAACAAAGATTGCTTTACGCAAAATGGCCTGCATAAAACCCTTTTATGAAAGTAGCAGATATATAATAGGTTAACTAAGTCTTGTTGAGTACCTCCCGTACTCAGGTTTGCTTAATTTTGGTTCAGGAGAAGAACTCCATCGGTGGTGATTCAACGTGGACATCGACGAGTAGTTTGGGGTTCCCAGGTAGCAGCCTGGAATCTATGGGCTGGGACGTCGCCTTATGTTGCGGCCTCTTAGGCCTTTTTGGTTCTTGTTGACTAGCAACATAATTCGCCTTCCGTTGTCTGATGTAATGTTGGGTCGTGTGACCTCTGTTTGTAAGCTATACTCTAGTATTACTTGCTTAATAAAGCTTCATGTTTAGAGTACTGCTTTGATCGGTTGTTGGTTTCGAGCTCATTGTTATACAGTTTTGGCTATGCCTGCATAGTTGTCGCAGTCGAGGGGTTGTGGAGCCGATGATCCATGTCCGAGCCCGCCTGTCGATTTGATCGGCCAGGGGCGAGGTAACCCCAGTAACCCTCGACTGTTGTTGCACTTTCTGGACACATAGCATCTCTTCATAGCTTTGGTCCCGTTTCCTTCAGTTTCATTCGATTCGTGGACGCTTTGATATGCATAGTTGGTTATGACTAGCATGGACACAAGGAGTAGTAGACTGGGGATCCGGACTACGTGCCGATGAATCCAGTCTTCCTGCCGTTGTTTGTTGCGGCCGGGGCTGGTAACCCTGAAGCCTTGTGAGTCCATGGCTAGGAGCACATAACAGTATGTATATCTCTGGGTCCGGGGTCGTGACAAGTCATGGTATCAGAGCAGGACTGCCTGTAGGAAAACCTTACTGCTTGGTCGATGTCGAGTCTAGTGATTGTGAAAACTACTTTGAAACTTCAAATGATTGTGAAAAACCTTCTTAGGATTCTTTTTACTCCGTATCTGGTATCACTCTAAACTCTGGGTCATCTTACCTGTTTTGATTTGAAAAGGTTTTGCTATCTCTTCGAGTCATTCAAAACCTAGGTGCCTTCTCTGGCAAGACGTTTTCTACCCAAGTTGACCTAGCGTTATAGTTTCTAGAGTCGTGTGTGTTCCATATTCCGTTATCTCTCGTTTCAAATGGGAGATCTCCTTTCCATCCTAATACCTCAGAGTTGTATGGATTCCACAGTCTTTCATGTTCTAAAGTCTCGAAATCCTGAACCTCGAGATCTTCTTTCCATCTCGAATGTATCCGTTATCCTCAGCTCAAGTTCTCCCGGAGCTAAGTTTGTCTTCTTGGAAAGATACTCCGTGATTGCTACTCGTAGTGTCCTTCAAGGCACTCAGAGAGTAGTTATTCCTTTCTCAATGTTTTCACCCTTGGACTTGAACCGAAGGTCCCGGAATGTGCTGAATTGTGGTGAGTTGGATCATGTGGTTTTTTTAACCATGTGATGCTCACTCTATCAGTACAGGATGCTGACCTTTAATCCAAGTTCTGTTTCGTTGAATCCTGAGGAATCTGTTCTACCTCAGGGTGGCTAGGTAATCTCAGCTCTCATAGCCGTAGGCTTTCTCTTGGAATCGAAAAGGATCACATCAAGAGTGATCATCCTGAATTCCACATCTTTGTTCTTATTTCAGTTATACCAACTCTTTCGAATGGGTTTTATAAATGAGTATCACCCTGTGCATTCCACATGATCTCTGGATTCTCCGGAGCATGTTCCTACCTTCTAGTTGCACTCAAATATCCATCCGTTGTTTTGAAACCAAGTTACATATGAATGTTGGATTCCTCCGTTGCATTTGTTCTTGATTTCTGTCAAAACATTCCACCTTGGGATGTCAGGAGAAACAAACTCCAGTACCTTGTTCATCTCCAGGACCAGGTCAAAATTTTGTAATCCGCGGACTAAAGAAGTTTCATTAGCTTCTGTTCTGTTCCACCTTCGAGTATCACACTCTTATATATCAAGAGATTGTGTTGTGTTTCATGGTCTTAATGATGAAGTGATTCTCTCACACATCTTCACTCTCCCTTCCTCCAAGCTTTAATGCTTGAGAATGATGGGTCTGTTCATCGACATGTGTATCAGATATTCCTAGCAATTTGTATTGCTTCGAAAAATCTAGGAAACATCTGTACCCTTCTTAGCACTACTGGTCACCCAACATCTTCTTAAAGTTGACTGTGTTACCAAATCTGTTCATTCTGGTGCACATTCCTGGTCAAGGAGTTAGGTTCATGCCAAAGCTCTTCAGACCATATCAGTTGCCTTGAAAAGCAAGATTCCTTTCAAACTCCGAGACATACCGGTAGGTTGTGATATTCTGGTTGTCTTTCTAGAAGTATCACCAGGTTGTTACCTGACCGTGATGTCTAAACAAGGGGTAGTTTGAACCACTCCTTTCTCCAAGGAACCCTGCTGGATATCCTGGACTAGTTGGTTGAGCTTAAACAATAACTTGGAGAGTTGAAAGGCAAAAGCTCTGCCTAACTTGATCCTTTGTTAAGGGATATCCATTTTCCCTCGTGTTGAAGCAGGATAGTATCTCCGTAGTGGACATGCTATCACTCTACCCTTGATTTGATTTGAGCTATCGTCAGATCAAGTCCAGATCCAAGGACTATCTTGATGGTGTTTCACTCATCGTGTTTTCCCCGAATACACCTTTATGTCCTTTGGTCTGACCAATATTCTTCTTTGTTCATATATCCTATGAATCCCTCTTCTTGGAGTAACCTGATAAGTCTGTTATTGAGCCCATCGATGACATCCCTATTTTCCCAAGTTGCAATAGGTTCATTTTGAACAATGGAACTAATGTTGGAAACTTTCGAGAACCATCTTTGTGTCATCACGAAGTTGTGTTCTAGATGTTCGAAGTGACTTTCTTTGGTCCATGTGCTTATGGTGAAAGTTGTCGCCATGGATCCGAGTAAAGTTTTCTTGTTCCTTCGGGAATAATCCTAAGTCGGTCATGCATGTGTGGACTATTCTTGATATGGTGGATTGTTACCTCCATCTACTTGAAGAAGTTTGCACCCACACCAAGCCACTGATTGACTACCCGTGAAAGATAAGAAGTTTAAGAACTTCATTATCTCTGTATCGTCTTTCCCACAAGGACTCTGATGTGTTTCATTGCAAGTAAACCATGTAGGTGCAGCCGTCTTTCTCAAGTTGCTAATACATGAGTTTTGCAATCTCGCTCATCTTCTTGAGCGTGGCATCGTAGTCTATATCTTGAGAATCTAGTAAATGTATCTCGTTGGTAACCTGTGCAATCTCTTCGCTCAAACATATCGAGTCTGAGTTATCAATCCACTAACCAGAGCTGAATCTCAAGCAGCAACGATGGTTGGTGTTTTCCTCAAGGGTATTGAATTAGGTCTTTTCAGAATCTGGCATGGTTGATGTGGTGGTTGACACAATTAGCCGGAAGGCCTAATGTCATATCTCTTTGAGTCCGTAAGAACAACCACCCTCCGTGAGAATACTTGTGTGGCTCGTTCTCAACAAGTTTTCCTCCTCGTTCTTCCAAACCGGAGTTTTATATTCACTTGATGACCTATTGAAGGCTTGTTAAGAGTCTGATGTCGGTATCTAAAACATCAAGGAAAACCTAGAAGTTGTTTCCTCCAATATCTCCCTGTTAATCTTCCAAAACCTCCGTTCTAGTGGAAACAAGTTCATCATGAGAAAACTCGTGGTGTTTCGTAACCACCAGTTATCAGTTCCCCTTTTCAAGTTGTTTATACCTGAAGTTCTGTTCATCTCACACATTGTGTGAATTTGTCAGTCACTCCAGCCGTGGGATCTTAACTATGTGGTAAACGTATTGCTACGTCAAATCCACCATAGGAAAGAGATTCCCTATTCCTTCTGGTGTTTCAATCCTCGTTGGTTACTCAACTTATGGTGTGACCAAGAAGTTCTCCTTCACCACGGTGTTCCATCATCCTTTGGTTACTCATCCTCCGTTGTGAAGTAACATCCCGATCTTTGACAAAGATTTCGAAAAAGTTATAACGGAATGAAAGTTCCGTTATCTTTCATGTCCACTCCGAAGAGTGAACATGATCATGTATCAACTTCCCTCTGACACACGATTACAGTGTTTTATCGTGTTCTCCCTCGTCTACGGATATTACATTGTGGTATCCAAGACCATCCTTTCCATCTTGGTATTCTATTTCGAAGAAACCTCGATATCATAAGTTGTTCGACCTATCTATCCCAAAAGGATTTAAAGTCTTGTGCAAAGCTCATATTCTAAATCCTTTCAAGAACAATCGTCTGCAAACTTGAAACCATCTTTTATTCCCCCCGTTACCTTGATGTGTTTCATGCATGTTAACTCAACAGTTCTTTACGAACATTCTTGTCATGAGTTAGCCATGAGATACCCGATCTTCGTCAAGATCAAAATTCCTAAGAGTTGTCCCTCTTACCTAGGTGTATCCGTTCAATACTTCAAGATGCTACGGATCAATCTCTTCAAGAAGAGAACCGTAAGGTTCGAGAAGATCGTTCAAAACCGGTGTTCCTTCTTTCTTCTCCTTCGGGAATCTCGGGACGAGATTCTTGTAAGGGGGGTAGATTTGTAACATCCCAATTTTGCTAACAAAAGGGTTGTGGTGTTGTGTTCATGGCATATCATGCATGTAAAATTTAAATCAAGTTTGAATTTGAATTTAATAAGAAGTTGACCAAAAACCACTTAAAGTGGTCACCCAAAATTTGAATTAAAAACATTTTCAAAGTTGTCAAACTAAGTTATGGTTTTATTGGAAATTTTGTGAGCTTTTCAAAAAGTATTTTTGCCAAATTTTTCCTTTGCAAAAAGGCCCTCAAAACTTGTTTTTGGTTCTGTTTTAAGTCCAAAAAGGACCTCTCCGCAAATCCCCAAATCTTCCAGGGGGTTATCCGTGAGTTTGTTTTTGGCGTCATCTTCCTTGTCGCCGGCCAGGGAGGCAACCGCCGCGCCACCTCCTGCTTCCAGCGCGGCAGGGGAAGGATGAGGAACCTGGGTGCCGTATGGATCGAGAAGAGCCTCTCAGAACCCCCCCTCGAGCTCGCTCTCTTTCCCTCTGTTCCTCCCCTCACCGAAACCCTAGCACGCCGGAGATTCGCCGCCGCCGCCGTTACACGCCCTCTGCTGCAGAGATGAGACTTTCAGAAGCTCCGCCGTGTTCCATTAGTCCTCCACGAGCGAGATGAGCATCGGGGATGCTCGGAATCGACGGAATCGCGCCGTCTTCCTCGCGGCCGGCCGAGCGCCGCCGTGGACCATTGCAGGCGTCCCTGACCTCCTCCCACCTCTCCGTCCTCTCCGTCGTGTTCAAGGTGAGCTAGGCTCCCTCCCCGTGCCTTCCATTGAGCTCCCCATCGTTGTTTTCGTCTTCACCGCCGTGCGTCGCCGTCGGCCGCCGCATAACCTCCACGCCGGCGAGCCATCGGTACCCACTAGAGGGCGGCGACGCCACAGTAGTGTTCGTCTCATCGAGGTGCTTTCAACGCGCCCTCCCGCGTGGTCCGGCGAGCCCCGAGTCGCCGCCGGCGTGCGGTACAGAGCCGTTCCGGCCAGTTGCTGACGCCTGCGTGATGTCATGCTGACATCACGAGGGGCCCCCTCGTCAGTGACTTTTTCTTCTAAAGAAAAAGAACAGAAATAATTTAATGACACGTGGACCCCACCATTTTAATTACAGAAAATGGATTAAATTTAGATAATTAATAACTTTTGTTTTATAATTCAGAAAAATATAAATAAGGTACCAAAATGTTGAGAAAATTATTCTCTACCCAACTATATCATTTTCATTCATGTTTGAGAAAGTTGAAAATTGAACATTATTTAATGTTGTTTAATCATTTAAAAATAGAAAAATAAGTTTTTATTCACTAAAATTAGAAAATTAAAAGTTATATACCATTTTGCTCAAAATGACAAGTGCAATCTATTTATGATGTTTTCAACCTTATTTGAGCAACTAAAATGGTACTCACTTCCATAATCACCCGAAACCCCCTCCGGGGTCTATTTCGGGCGAATTCCAGTAAAACTTCATATTTGACATACGAACCCTAGCAACCCAATCATCATGTTTAGGGTTTTATTTCAGTGCATTAAATTGCTCATGCATACATATTGTGCATTGCATCGATGCCATGTGTTGATTGTTATTTCTCTTTTGGTGTTGTTTTCCCCCCGGTAGAATCCGACTCCGAAGTGAAGGCCATCAACTCCAAATGACGAATACTTGATCTTAACCGACAAGTCAAGCACTTATCCGAGAAGACATTTCTATTGGTTTTCTTGAAGCAAGGCAAGCATAACCTCTTATCTGCCATATATGATTTCGAAAGACTTTTCATTCTCGTACAAATGCATTCGGTTCCAATGTATCTTGAGTCAATAGATAGAGTTATCCTATTTATTTGCATAACCCAGATATCATGATTCAATGCTCCTATCAGACATAGGATTTGTTTGTGTGTATCGCCAGAGCCTTAAATATGCCATGCTTAGTCATACATGCCTGTTATCTCTGCTCCATCCGGTTGATGAATCAGAGCCGCAAATGAATCTAGTATGGTAGTATGTTGTGGAAAGTTAAGAGAATTTGATTAACATGATCTAAAGGTGTGGATGACGAGACCACAGAGGGTCTGTGGTGGTTGTCTCGTTCATGCCCCTAGGAGCGAGTTCTCGTCTTCGAGCCAAGACTGAGCGTGCATCCACACGGGGGATTGGATTCCCCTCGGTCTCAACTTGCCTAGTTTGTTCCATGAGTTGCCTAGTTCGGGCTTTCCATTTGGATTTGCGGGGATGTTATAAACGTTTACAAAACTAGGACGTGGCGGTGCAACAGCCAGTGGCGAGACAGTAGTTGAAGCACCGCTCACAACGAGAGAGACCCGGCAGGAGATGGCCACTCCCTATTGGCGGACCATCTCTACTCGGAGCGACTCATGGAATAGGCGAAGCAAGGGAAAGGTCGTGGTCAACCTCCATCTGCCGGCACTTCCCGGGATAGTGCTAATGTCTGGCATTAAGAGTTGGTTGGCACGTGTGGTTAAAGTTGTACACCCCTGCAGGGTTAAATCTCCTCGAGAAGCCGTGTCCACGGTTACGGACGACTTGGCAACGGATTCTGTGATCATAGATAACTTCAGCGGAATGACTAAAACTTGTTAACCATGATTGAAGGGTGCCTCCCCGGAGATGCCGGGAGGGGTGATCCTTGTAGCATGAGATAGTGTGGGAATGATAAGGACTTGGTGGAATACAAGAAGAAGATGATCTCAGTAGTTGAGTAGCTTTCTCATCTGTTTTGAAAAGCATTCTATGAGACGTGCTATTCCTTCCCCAACTTGCAAAACAAAGATTGCTTTACGCAAAATGGCCTGCATAAAACCCTTTTATGAAAGTAGCAGATATATAATAGGTTAACTAAGTCTTGTTGAGTACCTCCCGTACTCAGGTTTGCTTAATTTTGGTTCAGGAGAAGAACTCCATCGGTGGTGATTCAACGTGGACATCGACGAGTAGTTTGGGGTTCCCAGGTAGCAGCCTGGAATCTATGGGCTGGGACGTCGCCTTATGTTGCGGCCTCTTAGGCCTTTTTGGTTCTTGTTGACTAGCAACATAATTCTCCTTCCGTTGTCTGATGTAATGTTGGGTCGTGTGACCTCTGTTTGTAAGCTATACTCTAGTATTACTTGCTTAATAAAGCTTCATGTTTAGAGTACTGCTTTGATCGGTTGTTGGTTTCGAGCTCATTGTTATACAGTTTTGGCTATGCCTGCATAGTTGTCGCAGTCGAGGGGTTGTGGAGCCGATGATCCATGTCCGAGCCCGCCTGTCGATTTGATCGGCCTGGGGCGAGGTAACCCCAGTAACCCTCGATTGTTGTTGCACTTTCTGGACACATAGCATCTCTGCATAGCTTTGGTCCCGTTTCCTTCAGTTTCATTCGATTCATGGACGCTTTGATATGCATAGTTGGTTATGACTAGCATGGACACAAGGAGTAGTAGACTGGGGATCCGGACTACGTGCCGATGAATCCAGTCTGCCTGCCGTTGTTTGTTGCGGCCGGGGCTGGTAACCCTGAAGCCCTTGTGAGTCCATGGCTAGTAGCACATAACAGTATGTATATCTCTGGGTCCGGGGTCGTGACATCATGCTTCTTGGGAGAGGACGACATGTTTGCAGGCGCAATGGAGATCGATGAATCTGATACCAAATTGTCAGATGCTTGGGATATAGGAGGGTTGGGAATTGATCGTAGGGTGTAGCAGTGCTCTACGGGAGGACGAGGCTTATAGCCTCGTCGCCCCGTGGCAGGAAGGAAGAGGGCGCAGAGGGCGCAGGGTAATCAAATTGTGTTTTCTTCCTTGAGGTGTACCTCCACGGGGGGCAATGGAAATATTCACGTTACAGGAAGACACCTACTAGAAATAGAAACAAACTTCTACTTGGTTTGGAAACAACAGAGGAACTCTTATTTGGGTCAGTTGGCCTCTCTTTACTTGTACGTCTCCTATACGTACGTCCCCAGATGACAGAGAACTTATGGTGGATGGATGCAAGCGGCTTCTTACGGTGGCACATAATTTTTTCTCCCGTCATACTTGGCAGCATATTAATAGACTTTTGTAGCTTTGTTTCTATGCTTTCAGCTCTGAGGGAGACTTGTCTCTTTGTCAGGTTTTTTAGTCTTGTAAACTTTTAAAGCACTCTGAAACATAATAAGTAATAAAAGGTGTGTGCATCACTCAATGCAGAGGCTGGTGCTTTCCCCCATTTCGGGAAAAAAAAAGGTGACACGACAAAACATGATATACCAATCTAAAAGCACTCTCTAAAGGTAAAAAAAAAGTGAGTATATTTCCCACACATTTACGGTGATTGTAGAATTCCTCCCGCATAATCTGAATATTCATACAACTATAATTTTATTACACGAACAATTTCAGCACACTAAAACTAATGCACACATTCATTATGCTAGTTATGTAAAAAGACCGTTTGTGTCTCATTCCCGTATATATATCTATGAAAATGGCCTTTTAAGGCCTGCTATTGTATACGAACTAGCATAGTGGCCCTCGCAAATGCGAGACCCTCATCTATATTTTGGTTGAAAGTGTTCGAAAAATAAGAATTCAAAAGTCGTATATAGGTACTCATATGACATGAATACAAATAAGAAAGTTTTGTATCCACCTCATATTAAGATCGGTACACAATCACTTTTCACGTCATTATATTTAATCATCTGTGTTTCACTAATCATCCTAGAAATTAACTTCTCTCCACCCTGCTGCATTTAACATGTATGAAGATCTATATAATGTGATCAGTTTATCGATAATTATGAATATGGTTTTGTTTGCGATACATCTATATATAATGTAAACATCTATCGACTATCAGAGGTCAATATGTTTTATATAGCATATACTAACAAAAATTAAGATCTATCAGACTTCTTCCACTAATTGAATTGGGTCACTGGTTAACCAAAAAATGGTTTGCTTTATAGAAGAACTTAATCTAAAAAGAAGAGATGGCACTGATGTATTTTCCACTTCGACCCAAAGCTTTATCCAAGAAAAAACAACACCAATTTATTTTCCTCACAAACATTGAAATTTCTGAAGATTTGTTTTTCCTGAATTAGAACAGAATTTTGAATGTTACATCTCATCAAATAAGACCGTGAAGACTTGAGGGTGATATATTTATAAATAGCTATTTAAAACTTTTATATATGTTTAATCACTTATTTATTACAATATTGAAAATACTATGGTTACTAACATGGGGGTATCTAGGGGCTGGGCCGGGTAGGCCATGGCCCAACCAGAATTTTAGAATTTTCTTTACTATCCACTGTTTATATTAGAAAAAGAATAATACCCATAGTTATTTTTTACTATCTTGCTACTTCTAGTCGCCGCTCACGTGTGAAATGGAGACTCGTTCCTCTCTCAATCCCTTTCTTGGACACGCAGAACATCATACTGATTTACAATTTTGTGAGTCGATAGCCCATTTATACTATTTATTTGGTAAAAAAAATCGGCGGTGCAACATTTTTGTTATAGTGTGCGCACCATCTGGTTTATTCCTGGATACATCACTGATTACTAACCACCCGGCCTCATTTTCAGCACGTTTTTCATAGGTCCCACCTATATTTGATTTAAATGGTTTTCTAAGAAAATGGAAAATTAGTTTTGTTGTAGCCATTTTTTTTTACTTATTTATAGTTTTCCATGACTCCACCCAACTCACAACCACATCTTCATTATTTGTGTGAATTCATGATTTTTTTCCTACGTATCGTGCGTTTAGTGCCAGTATCAATGCTTCTCTCGTGTATTCGGAGTAGGTACACTGCTTAGCTTTTGCATTTGGAGAAGATACAATAGAAAGAAACAAAGTAATATTATCTTTTGAAGTAATATGTTTGCATACGTGGGGTTCATAGATCGAAAAAAAGAAAAAAAAAACGTTTCCTCAGTTGTCGTTTCCTTGTCCGACGACCCATCCAGGAGGGAAATAAATCTTATACGACCACGGGCGTACGACCCAGAGCGTGGACCAACCTGGGAGATGGACATCTGGCAAGGAAAGGCCATGCAGAGTTAGTTACGACAAGCCATCTCCGGTAAAAAAAATCAAGGAAAATAGCGAACTTGTTTATTTGCCAGATGTCAATAAGACGGGTTGGTCCACGCCCAGGGTCGCTCGCCCTGGGTCGTATAGGATTAATTTCCATCAAGGAGATTGCCGACTGATTCTACCTTTAGCTGGACATTCGGTTAATATGGTTAAGTCGGCTCGGTTTATACGGTTTTTCGGTTTGTACAGTTTCAATACTTCGGTAAATACGGTTTTGTATGATAATACGGTTCGGTTTCTGTAATAACCATTTAATTTTGTTTCAGTTTCGGTAATAACCAAATTAACCAAACTTGACGCGAATTTTAAAATGACAATTTCTTTTGGTGCCTATATATTACAAAATAATGAAATAGACTATAAAATGAATACGCATATGGTCCAAAGTAACCAAAAAAATAACCCATAAAAGTTAATGAAAATATATACAAGTAGCAAATCACATGTTACAAGTAACCTATAAATTTAAGTATATACAAGTAGCAAATCACATGCTACAAGTAACCTATAATAAAGTTAATAAAAGTAGCAAATAAGTATATGTTAATGACATTTAGTTTTTTAATGGTTAACCTTCGGTTTTCGGTTATTAACCGTATTAACCACGTGCATTTGGTCAGCTATTTTACTAACCGTAACCGTAACCGGAAACCAAAATAACCATTATTTCGGTTCGGTTTCGGTTTTTCGGTTTGGTTTCTCGGTTTTCAGTTAACCAGAATTTCTACCCTCGTGGATGCCACACAAACAGCTACATAATGCACGGATCGGAAACTGTCCTTGGAAAGCTACTTTCATGGTGCTATACAGTATTCCTACTGGTCTATCTCGTGCGCATCTGGCCAGCGATCGTGGCCTGGTCCATTCTAGGAGTTCTAATTTTCAAGTTAATGAAGATTTCATAAAGCAATCCGATTTATTGACATACGAGAACTGCTATATCATCGCACGGTTTGCTATCCATCCGATTCTTGTCTCACGTTGAAATCAAACAGTGGTGTTTTTTCCGGACGTTTGAACATCTCATCAATTCTCACGATATAGATCAACCATCTTACACCTATCGGACAAGAAACATTTGTGTGCACATTCTTTCACCTCGGGAAAACCATCGTATACACCGTTTACGGATTCTTTGACCTCGAAAAAATGAATGATATATACTACGTACAATGCATTGCTCTGCTAATGATGTGGCAGCAGCATATCGGACAGAAGCTCGCTCAACAGGTCAATCCGCCCGGGCAAGCAACAGTGCACGCAGTCCACGGCGAAGCTGCCCTCCACGGTCCCGCCGGGCCGGTGACCGTACCGGCTAGGGTGCCCGTCCGGCCGCAGCTCCATTGCCCCCGTCACATCCATCAGCAGAAGCTTCCGTCTCCCTCATCGCCTCGACCTGCGTTGCGCGCGTGACATCCATCAGCAATCTGCACGATATCTGCGTTGCGCATGTAGGGAGTACAAGTCTACAACCTACCTGCGCGCTGCGGTACTCTGCGGCTCTGACGGCGCCGTCGCCGCGGCGGTAGGGGCGCGTACGGGTGCAGTCGCCGCCGGTGTTCCACTCGCCGTTCTCATAGTGAGAGGGCGTCAGCGTCCGGACCACCGCCTTGCCGCGGAAACCCTCGCTCGTAGCGACGCCGCCGAGCGCCGTCCGGAACGCCGCGCGGATGGCGCGGGGCAAGGCCCGCTCGGTCGTCACCTTGCCGGCGCCGCAGCTGGTGCCGCTGTTGCATGCGACGGCGCGCCCGTCCTCGTAGTACACCGAGTGGCGGAAGAACCAGTTGGTCCCCGACAGGACGACGTGGTCAAACTCGGCGAGGTGCGCCGTCCACCGGACGTCCACCGTGTCGAGGTGCACGTCCCATACGCGGAGCGTGGGGTTCGACAGGTTGGCCTTGACCAAGAACGGCGACCAGAAGAGGGAGACCGTGAATTGGTGGCTACGGTAGTAGTAGTCCCGCCGGACGGCTCTCCCGGTCACGTCGATTTCTGGCGCTGCTCCCACCTCAACTGGCTGCGCCACCTGCAAGTAACGCACGTCGCCGATGAACAAGAGCAAGAAGAGGAACCCACAATCGAGTGCGAAATAGTACTAGTTACCTTGGACAAGAGGCAGAGCAAAGACTTCAAGTGGTTCCTGGCGAGGGAATCCCCGATGAAAGCCATGGACTTGCCTCTCATGGCCTCCAAGAAACGCGCGGTGTCGAAGCGGGGGAGCTCGCAGCCGTCCGGCCTCCACCTCCAGTGCACGAACTCGAGGCTCGGCTTGCCGAACTTCATGCAGTTCTGGTAGTCCTCGATGAAGGGGCACGTTAGGTTCGTGTAGTACGGCGCTTCCGCATCGTCCGGCACCCACTCCCCCCGCGTAAGGTCGCAGGCCGGAGACGATGTCGATACCGGCGATGATGCCGAGGGAGAGGCGCCATATATGCGTAGGTGACGGCTGTCAGGGGAATTCAAGTCGTAGAGCAAGACGAGGCTAGGCCACTAGGAAGGCGACCGGCGCGGCAATGGCTGCCGTGTGCTTCAGAGAAGACAGGGCGCTCTTGCAGGGCTTCATGGCGAAGACTTGATCGTGGAGACACGCTGACGAGCAGGAGGGATGTTTTGGGAACACTATACACGGAAGTGTTTGCGGTTGCACAATAAAGATCGCTAGCACCTAGCAGAATGCTCACCAAAGTTAACCCGGGCAGTCCTGGCCAATGGCCATTGCCCGGGGCGTGGCCACAGAATTTGCACAGTGTGCAGTACCATTCGACATTGTTTACCACTGTTTGACACTCTTCAATAGTTGTTGTCCGGGGCGTTGCTCCAAGCCGGCTCGGCTCGGATCGCGCTTGTTACACGGTTGGCGCGCCGCGGTTTAAAGACAATTTGGTCTGGTAGACGCAGCTCTGGCTGGCGTTCCGGTTACCCGAAATATTCGGTTTGGGTTATTCAAGTTTTAAAAAATTCGGATTCTGGAAAATAACACCCGAAATTTAGCCAAAATAATAATAACCCGGACAATTCGGGTACCCGATAATTCGGGTTCGGGTTCGGCTTTTTCCGATTTACCTGAATAAGAGCATCACTTACAGAAATTCCTCAACGCATCAGAGTCGTAGCTACTAGAGGAGCACTTATGCAGATCGATCGGCGCGGCGCTACACCCGTACAGTGTGGACACTCCAGGGAGGCAGCGGGCACTGCGTTGTACCACATTATACCGTCAAGGTAGGCGACGCACACTGCACTGTACGAGAGCATGCCGTCAAGATAGGTGGCGGGTGCTGCATATTAGGTGACGGGAGGCGGCGGACACGTTGCAGCTCCTTGTCATCTCCGGCCTTAGCCGGTGCGGCGGGATGCGTGGAAGGTGACCGCGTGCAGCTCCTTGTCATAAGGCTAGGTCCCTCCATTTGTATTAATAAATTCCCTTTATCAGAAAAGCTCTACAAGAAGAGGTACTATGGTTCAAAGTTGCTGCCGCCGAACACAAATCCAACAGGAAACATCGAATGTATAGTGGTGTTTGTGCTCATATTGTTAAAAAATACTATTTACAAATACTCTTCTATAAACTTGTACCAGATTTTTGTATTATTATCAGCGGCTAACCATCAAATAGTAGTTAAAAGGATAGTTTTTCTCACAGACATAACTTAGTGCATGGCTAGACATTGCTTGCTGGATCGATCTCCTCCGTTCGTGTTCCTGCATCAACGTTTGAGCAGTAAGCCATTGTTTCGTATTATGTGAAGAGAATTTCCTGGCTACCGTCTTACATTCGTAAAATAAAACATATAATTAATTTTTTTTGAAATGTCAAATCATATACATTATATTTGTCCAAACTTTTAGAAACAACTTTCAACCTTTATAACGTGAAATCAGTCTTATTTTTCTTTTAGTTTTTCAAAGGGGGGAGCATAAACTCCCACCTGAATATATTACCAAAACCACCGTGTAAGACAGGGATGTAAATCCTGAGAGTGTTACAAGGGGAATGAGGGAGCACTACAACACGGTACACATTTAGAGACACTTTGGTAGGGGCATTTTCAAAGTGCCACTATAGATATGTCAATTAGTGGCATTTTGCCAAAGTACCACTATAGGTATGATCTATAGTGGCACTTTGGCAAAGTGCCACTAATTGACATATCTATAGTGGCACTTTGGCAAAGTGCCACAATAGGTAGCCACTAATTGATATATCTATAGTGGTACTTTGGGAAAGTGCCACAATATGTCATACCTATAGTGGCACTTTGGCAAAGTACCACTAAATGTCTTATCCTATAGTGGCACTTTAACAAACTACCACTATATATCAGGTCATTTAGTGGCACTTTGACGAAGTGACATTATAGCCATGTCAATTAGTGGCAATGGCACTTGGACAAAGTGCCACTATACGAAAGGACACTTAGTGGCACTGTCACTAAATCTCTATTGTCTTATTTTGCCTAACGATGTCCTTTGCACGATCGTGACAAGACGCACTAGGCGCATACGGTAGATGCACACTCGGTTAAAAAAAGGACAGAAAACAGATACGATATGTAGCAGCATTCGGTAAGAAAAACGGATCGAAACAATGAGGACCAAGGTTTCCTCATGTGTGCCCCATTTAAGATCAGAGAGAACCGGTTAAAAAAACAAGTGCAGATAGCTACCATCGAAGTTCTCGAAAAAAAGCTACCATCGCTGAAGAAAAAAAAATGAATAGAACCTTCAAAACCAATCACTTCCATCCCTGAAGCAAAAAAGACAAATGAACATAACAATCGCTTTGACTGCCAAAGTAAAAAAGAAAATTAACTATATGAACTTTGTCCGGTTCTCTCTTGTGTGTGGCCTTGTGCCGCTTTTTTTAAACTTTACTGGTCATTGCGAGCGGCACCACAGAAAAGGATTGAAGAACAAGGGTTAGCCTAAATTTGTTAAATTCGTGCTGGAATCTTACACGCCGTATACCTACTAAACCAAATGATCAAAAAGGACATATAAAAAGTTCAATATGGCCCCGACTCCCGAATGTTGTCGATTACAACCGCCCCTGAGGGCATCCGCAGCTTCCCTCCATCAGAGATACTGCATAGCCAATGTCACCAGAGATCCAGGCCGCAAGTTGTGTCTCCGTCATAACTCCTCCTTGCATCCATATGGAACTGTTGTCAATGGGTCTCACCCGGCTCCCTTTCTTAGTTCAACCTACACCGGAAACTAAATAGAACCCCTCCACGCTCTGCTCCATACAGGGCTCCACGCATCTGCATGATACTCGATGATCGAATCCAGCAAGCCGCAACAACATGAGAGATCAACTATGTGGAGCGGATACTTGCACCTATAGGGCGCGTGCCTTGTAAGACAAATGAAATGAACATAATGCAATGAGATGCCCTATCCATGTCTTTAATACATCATCAAATATTCATATTAATTTATTCTCTCAAAAAAATCGCCGCTCAACCGTAATTCAAAATTATATACATCACCGTACAATTCAAAGAAAAAATTTAATAAGAGCAATGAGAGTGAAAATGTTCCACATGTTACCTTTTCCTAGGATCCTGTAAAAAAATTCTCTTAGATTGGCATAACAATTCTACATGGCTACGTAATAATGGCCTTCCAATATAAGAAAAAGAGCGGGATTTAATGCGTCATCTCCAAACTTACATCATTATCGTATGATAATAGAATCAAACTCAATTTGACACCACACATTCATCTTACTAATAATCCGGATTGAGATAGATAGTGAGTATTGTATTACTAATTTCCCTTTTCTACTTGTGGATGGTTATTCGTACTTGTGATTTTGTTTTAGTTAGTCAAAACAAAATTTGTTCCTCCTATACATGATTTTGTTCCCGAGACGCTAAAATCAGTTCCTCGTGTAGATATGATTTGTTCCTTGAGCGCTACTATTATTGTCTCAATTATAGTTGGTAGTTTTGTTCTAGATAGAAAAAATAATTGTTCCTCGATACTTAGTTTTTGTTTCTTGGCCGCTAAAGTCCGTTCCTCATGTAGATATCAGTTGTTCCTCGGAATCTATAGTTCTTGTTCAGATTGTAGTCGCGATTTGTTCCGATTAGCTCCGCTCTAAAATATTGTTCCTCTTTTTGAAGTGGTTTGTTCCAATGCTAAAAAATTATTGTCCAATTTTCCTTTTCTACTTGAGGATGTTATTTGTACTTGTGATTTTTTTATCAAAACAAAATTTGGTCCTCATGTACATGATTTGTTCCTCACACGCTATAATTAGTTCCTTATGAGTTGTTCCTTGAGCGCTACTTGACCAGCCGAAAATTCTAATGGGCCGACCAATACAAAGAGGACCCGGTGCGTCGCGCGTGCGACAGGAACTTAATGGGCCGGCACACCTCGCCCCTTCCGAGGACGACCCGCTGTGCGCGAGGAAGTTAATGGGCCGGCAGACCATTAAATAATATCGCATGAGTTTCATTGGGAAGAAAATTAGGTCGCTGGGAAGGTAACGCAGAATAGTAAGCTAGAAAAAAAGAAATTTGCCAAAAAAAAATATTATTTCACTATTTGTAGTGGCACTTTGCCAGAGTGCCACTAATCAACCGGGGCACTTCGTCAAAGTGCCACTAAATTTTCTAGAGGCACTTAGTACGTAAAAATCTGTCGTGTTGTAGTGGAGGGGAAATCAGTCTTATTTATAATATATTTGTATGGTATTATAATTGTTGATAAGTTTTTATATAATAGTGGTTAAACATCAAATGGTTTGACTTGTCAAAATTTAAACGCTGTATTTTACCGGTAGTATGGTTTCTGCGTCAGGCCGCTTTCCCTGCTACAGTGGCATGTCAGGTCCACTTCTGTGCAGTATTAGGCTGGTGCCAATGCACCGCCCACTATTCACCGGGCTATAGCCCCGCCACGTCACCTTCTCTCACCACTATCACGCCACTCTCACGGGCACGGTGCCAGTGCACGGGCTATAGCCCGGGCTGTAAGATTCTCTCTCTGCCACATCAGCTTTTCTCTCTCCTCCACGTATTGTATTGAAAAATAGTACTTATTTTGGTTTCCAAAATCTTGTATTGAAAAATAATTCAAATTGACTAAAGAAACACATGGTATTGTTGGAAATTTCACAAGGTTTCCAAAACATATTTTTGCCAAAATTTTACTTTACAAAAAGGCCCAGAAAACTTTGTTTTCTCTTTAGTTTTCAAAGAGAAAAGGACTTTGTTGTGAAATTTCCGAGAGGACAGGGGGTTATGGACAAAATGTCCTTGTCTTCTACCTCTGGACTGGATCCTATCGCCCGCCACCGCCATTGCGCCGCCCACCCACTCGCCCCCCCTCTCGCCCCGCCTCCCTCCTACCGCCCCGCCAACGCGGGCTGGAGGCCGGGCGACACCGGCCTAGCGCCGGGCGCCAGGGCAACCGCCCGGCGGCGCCAATCGCCCGTCCCTACCGCCTCCTCTCGCCCCGCCTCGGGCGGGAAGGCCCCTCCCACCCCTCCCTAACGCCTCCACTGGCACCAGCCTTAGTTGGCTGCTTCCCTGTTGGAAGTCGCGTGCATCCTATTGTTAGTCATCTGGGTGGATCCAACCATGTGCTGCTGCTTCTTCTCTGTATCACCAAAACACAAACTACTTAATTCAATCGTAGTACACTGTGTTTGTTGGGTGATACTTTTTTAAATTTTAAAAACATTTCATATCGTAGGGGCATTGTTGAAACTTGTGGCAGGGAACAGAAGTTTACAACAACGAAACACAAGTTTCCAACCAGAAAAAGAAGATCGAGCACGAGCCTCTCTGTGGTGGGTCGGGAGGAGAAATAAACCCGATCGATCGAGTGGTCTACTCTTGCATCTTTTCTTTCGTATTATCCGTTGAGATGGGGCTTGCGAGCTGTAGAGATGGTCACCTGAATGCGATTGGAACAGAGATAGATAATATAATCGAAAGTGGATTACTGGATTACCATGAAAATCGAGAAGGCGGGGCCGTGGCCTACTGTGGTCTGAGGGACGTCCTGGAGCTGCGCCGGCAGCAGGTACGTTCGTCAAGCCAGCTTGTCCAGGCTGCTATGCCGGCATCATGGACTCAGATCTGGTGCTACGTTCGTGTTCTGCGGGCAGTCGTCGTAATAGCGGGGACTACAAGATGGTTGGGTGGTGTGACGTTGTGGTTCGTGTGTGGCTTTGGTGCCAAACGGTGTAAGTCAGGATGGTCGTGTGTTCTGTTATGGTGTTTGTCTTGCCTTATGTGGACGACAAGGCTGAATCGCTTCCGCGGTTTTTTGTCCCATCTCCTTTATAAACAGCCACTGTATGGTTTTTGAATCCGATTTTCCTTATAACTGGTCAAGTCTATTTCATATATACGAATTAGCAGAGCGCCATGATCTCTTTGATAGGTTTCTCGAAAAAAATTGACACAACCAAGAGGAGCTTCCTTCCGATAATTCAGGGGTAGTGCTGGGAGCTTGGCCGTATCCGCTAGTCATGCTGTTGTTGATCGACTCTGGCAGCAGTCATAGCTTTCTGAATGCAGCGTTCGCTGATAGGCTACAGTGCCCGACAACGACAATTCCTACCGTATCTGTAAGGGTGGCCAACAATGAAACAATGCAATGTAACAAAATGGTGCCAGCATTTGAATGGTGGACTCATGGGGAGACTTTCCAACATGACATGAGGATTTTACCACTAGGGGCATATGATGCCATACTCGGGATGGATTGGCTGAAACTGCAAGGTGACATGGCTTGCAATTGGGCACAGTAAACCATGCAGTTCATGCACAACGGGAAGGAGATAATTCTACGGGGCATCCAACCTTCTCCACTGATGGCACTACAGGAAGTACCTGTCGAGCAAGTACTGAAATGGGACAAGGGAAATGATATCTGGGCTATAGCCAATTTTGGATACAGTAGCAGATGAAACAAGGCAAGACATTCCAAAGGAAGTCCAAGTTGTGCTCACAGAATTCGACAAAGTGTTTTCAGAACCAAAGACATTACCTCCTCAAAGGATATACGACCACACAATTCCATTAAAACCAGGGGCATCTCCTGTCAACGCCAGGCCATATCGATACTCACCTCTTCACAAGGATGAGATCGAACGACAGGTGGCATAGATGCTTAAAGCAGGTGTGATAGTCCATTCCATGAGCCCTTTTGCGTCCCCGGTGTTACTAGTACAAAAGAAGGACGGGTCGTGGCGTTTCTGTGTGGATTACAGAAGACTAAATGAACTGACGGTCATGAACACTTTTCTAATGCCAGTGATTGACGAGTTGCTCGACGAGTTAGCTGGAGCCAAGTTCTTTTCCAAATTGGATCTCCGTGCTGGGTATCACCAAATTCGAATGCACCCAGAGGACGAGGTCAAAACGGCTTTCAAAACACATCATGGCCATTACCAGTTTCGTGTCATGCCTTTTGGATTGTCAAATGCGCCAGCAACCTTTCAGTGTGTCATGAACGAGATCCTACTGCCCTGTTTGAGGAAATTTGCATTAGTATTTATGGACGATATTCTGGTTTACAGCAGCTCCATCCAAGAACATGCGCATCATCTGGCAGCCGTGCTTCGATTACTACAAGGAAGTGAACTGTATGTGAAGCTGTCCAAGTGCTCTTTCGCACAGTCAGAGCTCGAATATTTAGGGCATATAGTGTCAAAGGATGGGGTCGCAACTGATCCAATGAAAACAGCTGCAATGCAGGCATGGCCCACACCATCAAATGTCATAGAGCTACGGGGTTTTCTTGGACTCACGGGGTATTACAGGAAATTTGTCGAATCCTATGGAGTGATAGCCAAACCTCTGACAAACTTGCTGAAGAAGAAGGAGTTTGAGTGGACAAATGAAGCACATGAAGCATTCATAATGTTGAAACACGCAATGACCAACACACCAGTCCTCCAACTGCCTGACTTTTCGAAACAATTTGTTATCGAAACAGATGCTTGCGACTCCGGGATAGGAGCGGTGCTTATGCAGGAGGGGAGGCCATTGGCGTTCATGAGCAAGGCGTTAGAAGTAAAACACAATGCATTATCCATCTACGAGAAAGAATTTTTGGCGTTGATTATGGCGGTTGAGAGATGGCGCCAATACCTAATCAGAGGAGGATTTCTGATCAAAACAGACCACCAAAGCCTGACATTCCTTGAGGACCAAGTACTGCACTCCGCTATGCAGAAGAAAGCAATGGACAGATTAATGGGCCTTCAGTATCGTATCTGTTACAAAAAAAGGCAGTGACAACATGGCAGCTGACTCACTTTCTCGAGTATCCCACCAGCTGGATCTCAATGCAATTTCTTCAGTTAAGCCAATATGACTGCAAGAGGTAGTCAACTCTTACGCAACTGACAGTGAAGCACAACAGAAGTTACAAGCTCTCTCTATTGCCAGTCCAGATGAACAGGGTTTTACATTGTGTCAAGGTTTAATTCGATGCAAAGGAAGAGTGTGGATTGGCAACAACTCTGCCATTCAAACAAAAATCAGCACTGCTTTGCATGCCAGTGCCATAGGAGGGCACTCTGGTACCCTTCCAACATATCTCGCAATCAAAAAGCTTTTCATCTGGATAGGGATGAAACAGGTCGTGGAAAATTTTGTCAAACAATGCATTCTATGCCAACAAGCCAAGCATGAGCTCACTCACCCAGCTGTCTTACTGCAACCTCTACCTACACCAAAAGGCAATTGGCAAGAAGTGTCCATGGACTTCATTGAGGGCTTACCTATGTCACATGGATCCAATGTCATCATGGGTGTAGTGGATCAACTGTCAAAATATGCCCATTTTATACCTCTGAAGCACCCATTCTCAGCCGCTACTGTTGCCCAAACATTACTGGATATAGCGGTCAAGTTACACACCATGCCCATCTCCATTGTGTCTTATCGAGATAAAATTTTCACAAGCCAATTCTGGAAGGAACTGCATATCACCCTCAAACTGACGGGCAGACAGAAAGAGTAAACCAGTGTTTGGAAATGTTTCTTCGATGTGCTGTGCATGAAGACTCCAAGCAGTGGAAAAAATGGCTGCCTCTAGCCGAAATGTGGTACAACTCTACTCACCATTCAACAATTGGATGCTCTCCGTTTAAAGCAGTTTATGGAACGGAACCAAATCTGGTAGCACTGCCTCAACTGGACAACATCACTGCTCCAGACACAAATGCCATGTTAGAGCGGCAAGAATAACTGGCTCGCATCAAGCAACACCTTGCAGAAGCACAGAATCGCATGAAAATTCAGGCAGATCGAAATAGAGTGGAAAGGAAGTTTCACGTGGGGGAGCAGGTTCTACTCAAACTTCAACCTTACGCTCAACAATCAGTCCTAAACAGGCCATGTCCCAAGCTAGCTCTGAAGTTTTTTGGTCCTTTTCGCATACTGGAGAAAATTGGGGAAGCAGCATACAAGCTCGGATTTCCAGATCACAGCGCCATCCATCCGGTATTCCACGTGTCCCAGCTAAAAGGGTACACACCTGACTTCACTCCTGTTTTTACTGAACTACCAACTCCACCTGCTTTGGACGCTACTGAGACCGAAACAGAGGAAGTACTGGACCGTCGTCTCATGAAGAAAGGGAACAATGCAGTGCCCCAAGTGCTGATCAAGTGGAGGGGAATTCCAGCCACATCTGCAACCTGGGAGGACTTTCACGTGCTGAAAACTCGCTAACCTGACGCACTTGCTTGGGGACAAGCAAGCTCTGAACCCGGGGAAGATGTAACAACAGCAGTGGTTACAGGTGCAGAAGAAGAAGATCGACACGACTCTCTCCTGCGTGCGTAGCTGTGTATGAGTTGTGGTGGGACCCGCGGGCCCAACTGTAAGGGGTGGGGTGTGTTATAAACCCCGAGGTGTGCAGAGACAAGGCATGAATAGAATGAACTGAAAATTCCGTCTCTCTTTCTGTCTGTCTCGTCCCTTCTTACGTCTGATTCCTTCCTGTCCCTGTCTTCCTTCTTCTCCAAGGCACACTCAGGAATCGATCTCACGCCACGAGCGATCGCCGGCAAGGGGGTAGTTACACTAGCTCTAAATGTTTCTTCTCGCATGACTGCTGGCTGCTCGGAGGCGTTCTTAAACTGCAATACCTGAAGTTTTTTTGCCCTCCCAACTAGAAAACTAAGATAGGTGCAAAAGGAGCATAATTGTGGAATTGGATACAGTCCTTATTTCTCCTCTCCAATTGGCCAACTCTCTAAAATCATCAACGTGTGGTCGATGATGCGGGGGGGGGGGGGGGGGGGGGGGGTTATGATGTGGTATAGGCTGGATGCGTTATCGTGGAGATAGAAGATATTGGGGGTTTCCTCTACGGCCTCTGTTTACAGTTATCAATTTTTCAGGGCTGTTCCAGCGTTCGCGGAACCAAAATTTTGAAAGCACACGTGGAAACGAAGTTCAGCGCATGGAGTGCCTATTATGTTTGTGGTGTTTTTCCTTTTTAATCGGTCCAAAAAATAGTTCAATCGTTCCATCACCTCTTTCACCTCCTATTTAAGTGACAATCATAGGACACTCGATTGAGGGCCGATGCTTAAACCTGGCATGGGTTGCATTCTGCCATGGCCTATCCATAGCAACGTGTTTTTTTATTTTGTTTTTTGTGAATCTGAAAATTTATATTTTGAACAACAATATTTATTTTTGACAATTCATATCAAAAACTATTTTTAAACATGAGAAAACTATGTTCATAGAGATCAAACAATTCATGCACTAACACCTACGTAGCCACCATTACTTTGTTGCCGATTGACCAAAGTCTTATTTATGTACCTAACTACAGTGATGTGTTTAGGTCTGAGGACCCCGTCCCCTATTTCCATGGGACGGCTAGTAGAGGAGGTGGGTATCGCACGATTTCTTACGGTGTTGGAGGAGGCGGGTGTGGGCTAAGGTTTTCTCTTCAGCGGAGGTGGCCTCATATATTTATTTATCCATTTTGGTATTTCACCACCAATTCAGAGGGTTGGAGAAACCGAACCTTGTCGCGGACACAAACCAAAAATAGACCGACCATGTGGCATTGAAAATTGGCGAACATATTCTTTTGAGCGACACACCAACTACCAAGATCTAAGATAAACTAAAAAAATATGCCTGCAGCTACCCTCACGCGGATTTGCCCTCACGCGGATTTGCCAACACCAGATTAAACATAGACGACGTAGGGAGAGGACGGAGAGACCTTAATGCAATGCCCTACTGTCGTCGCGACCTCACCTATGCCGACATGGAGACCAAAACCTAACGAGAACAAGGACCTACGAGAACCGGTAAAAGAACGGAGCCCCACCAATGTTACTGCAGCAACCATACGCGGAAGGGTAGGAGGACCAAGGTGGCGACGCTAGAAACCAAAGATCGGTGGGCGAGGTATGGAGGTTGCACGTAGTTGGTGTTTTCTAGGTCATATTTCTCGTGCTGCAAGTTTCTATAGGACTTCTACACACATTCCTAATGCTTCCTACTCCCACCAGATCGTGATGTGGAACCGAAGTGCCGATGGCACTCGAATCACTCATTTGTTGGTCCTGTCTACAACCTTTAACCCTAAGATCTACATAGTAGTACAATGCACATCCAGTATAGTGTTCTTATTATACATTTATGCAGATTTGAAGAGGCCGATATGTTTTCCTATATGGAGGTATACGTGAGTGCATAACTTAGCTACTAAACGCTCCTTGAGTGATTTTACCAACCAATGTGTACCCTCTTTTATATCTCGTGAGTGAATATATGACCTAGAAGTATATCAAAACAATGACCGAGGACGAAAACATGAAGCTACATACCAGCATGTCAAATATATATAGCTGCACTTTGGTGGCATTGATCTTGATTAGAGCAAGCGTACACTGACTATCACAATAGTGTCTCAGGCGAATTGGAAAGGAGTGCGTACAAGCAAGTCCATATAGTTGCACGTTCTTACACGGTGTTTTTGTTATTGTTTGAAATTTGAAACACATGCGGGAGCTGCATGTGACCCATTCAAGAGAAAGAAAACGAAAAGACAACATATATTTACATGTCCTAAAAGATTGGTGCATGTTTACATATGTTTAAAGAGAAAAGAAACAAAAAGAAAACATATGGAGTTGCATGCTTACATATTAATTTTAGGGGGGACACACAAAAAATTATTCATCGGGGCACTGTGCACTTGTTTGAGAGCTATGTGCAGACTTTGGGCCCCTCAATCGGGAAAAATGGTGCAAGATACTAAAGTTTAGGGCCTACTTTCCCCTCTTGCTAGTCTAAAGGTTCCCCAACTCCAAATTCATGCGCTCTGCGCTGTTTCATTTCAATGAAAATGGAACGGGGCAACCCCTATTTTTCTAAAAAAAAAGGTTCCCCAACAAGCTGATGGAGAAGAATGTTTAGAAAAACGGATTTGCTAATGCTCACCTAGCCGAGAAATAAGGATATTAGCTTATTTCCTAGTCATCTCGGTTGCCATTATATTTGTACAATAAGATTTGTGCATGCATTGTCCTTTTCTCATCTAAATGCAAGCTAGATAGGATCGCAAGTACGTGAGGCCTGCTGGCCTTTTGTTTCTCTATACGTGTCAATGTGCTTGCTTTCTATGTACATGGGTCCGTTTTACTCCATTGTAGACTGTTTTATTTTTCTTACGTGTGTGTGTATCTTTTCCTATTTTCACTTTGTTCTTTTGTAACGTTGTATTTTTTTTCTTGCTTCAACTGTATGTACATTTTGTGTTTTTTAATTTTCTTTTGAAAATTATTATTTTTCTCTCATTTTTCATCAACTAATATAGTAGGTTTATGACTTATTTGTACATACCATTCAGTATATACTTAAGATAGTAGTTGATTAATTTTAAAACTAAATTTTTTAGCTATAAGTGTGGTTTGAACTAAATTTTTTTCTGTTTCAAGTTGGTTGCAACTTTAATTTATATTATTTTTACTGTAAGTGGGCTATAATAGAGGATTTTTTTTTGAGTTGCAAGTGCGGTTGCAACTGAGTTTTTTTTCTGATTGCAAGTGAGGTTGCAACTCACTATTTTATCAATTGCAAGTATAGCTTTGCAATTGAGTTTTCTTTCAGTTAAACGTGCGACCGCAACTTAGTTCTTTCGGTTGCAAGTTGGGTTGCAACCGTAATTTAGGTCTTTTTCAGTTACAAGTGGGGTTACGACTATTTATTTTATATAGTTTTTTCTTAATTTCAAGTGGAGTTGCAACTTACTTGATTTTTAATTTTCAAGTATTGTAACTGAGATTTCTTTGAGTTGCAGGTGGGGTCGCAACTGAGTTTATTCAGTTCCAAGTCGGGTTGTGACTCCAACTTTTCTTACATTCAAGTGGGGGTTATAACTTATGATCTTTTCAGCTAAAAGTGAGGTTACAACTGAGAATTCGGAGTCATGAATATGGTTGCAATGAGTTTTTTCTTAATTGCTAGTGGGGTTGCAAATATTTTGTTTTCTCAATTGCAACTCAGTTTTCTTTGATTTGCAAGTCGAGTCGCAACTGAGTTATCCTTGTTCCAAGTCGAGTTGGATCTGACTATTTTTCCTAATAGCAACTTGGCTTGCAAATGAGATTTTTTCTAGTTGCAAGTGAGAACGCAACTAAGTTTTTCTCGTTGCAAGTCGGTTTGCAACTGAATTTTTTTCCGCGGTTGCAAATGGGATCACAATTGAATATTTCCTAGTTGCAAGACGGGTTGCAACTGAGATTTTTTTCGGTTGCAAGTGGATTGCAACTGAGATTTTTTAGTTGCAAGTGGATTGCAATTGAGTTTTATTTCTCGTAGCACCTCGATTTGAAACTGAGATTTAGTCTCAAGTTGGTTTGGTGTTTTTCGGGTGCCACCTCAGATATGGAGTCGCGACAGTCATTTATGACCTTGATGCTCGGCTCGCACAAGGGGAAGAAAAGCTTGAAGTAGGCATAGGTTGTCATGGTTGTGTCGCGCGTCCTAGAAGGTGCCGAGCCTTGAGGGCACTTGTCAATATAGGCTTGACATAGTTGAAGGAATCGACAAATGGAAGTGGCTAGTGTCGATGTAGGAGCCGGCCAATTGGTGTTGTTGAGGACTCCCATTGAGTGTCGAGTTGACCCGCAAAGGCTTATCGAACTCTGCACAAGACTTGTCGAGGACCGTTGATGCTTGTCGAGGGTCAACGATACTTTTCAAGGGTCGATGATGCTTATCGCGAGTCCGAGATATTGGCGGTGCTTGTCGAGAGTCGAGACGGCTGGCGAGGGTCTAAGCGGCCTCGATGAGGACCCGGTTGGGAAACATCAAGCATCCAAGAGCTGGCGAAGGGCATGGCAAGATGATCGTATATATCTTGGCATGATCGAAAGGTTCCATAATGAGCAATGGCCCCCAACAAAAGGTGATTTTTGGCTCGGGTATAAACATATTCGGACCACTCTGATGACCTCGCCTCGAGACAACAAAGATGGGTCGGCGAGACGACGGAGGCCGACCGGCTGACAAACACGTACCACACGCATCCATACACATAAGCATACAACCATTCCAAAAAAACGTACACGTATGAGTGTACATACAAAAAAATTGTTGCACCCAACCCCACACGTTCTATCTCTCTACACGTTGGTAGTGTATAGCCGGACAGCCGGATACATGTAGGCAGGCAGAAGAGCTCGCCCTGATCCGAAACGGATAGAAAATAAGGTGAGCTGGTTTCTCAATTTTTTGTGTTAAACGCGGTTGCCATCACTTCAGTGAGAATTAGCTTACTTCTCAATCAGCTCAGCCTTAGATGAACCCATAAATAAGGAAAATTCGTATCTTAGGTCGGACTAGCCGAGCGCACCTTAGGTCGCTCCCGCGGGTAACCTTTTTGTCCATCTGGTTTCCCTATGTTTTGCCTTATAAGTACTCCCTCCGTTCCAAAATAAATGACTCCTATTTTGTCCAAACATATATGTATGTAGACTAAAACATGCCCACATACATGAATATATGGACAAATGGAAGTCATCTATTTTGGAACGGAGGGAGTAGTAAACATATTTTTGTGCCCGTGTCAATGTGCTTGCTTTCTGTGTACATGGGTCCGTTTTACTCCATTGTAGAGTTTTTTTTTTCTTACACGTGTGTATATTTTCCTATTTTCACTTTCTTCTTTTGTAACATTGTATTTTGTTCTTGCTTCAAATGTATCTACATTTTGTGTTTTTTATTTTTCTTTTTAAAATTATTGTTTTTCTCTCATTTTTCATCAACTAATATAGTAGGTTTATGACTTATTTGCACATACCATTTCAGCATATAATTAAGATAGCAGCTGATTAATTTTAAAACTGAATTTTTTAGCTATAAGTGTGGTTTGAACTGAAATTTTTTCTGTTTCAAGTGGGTTGCAACTTTAATTTATATTTTTTTACTGTAAGTGGGCTATAACAGAGGAATTTTTTTAGTTGCAAGTGGGGTTGCAACTGAGTTTTTTTCTAATTGCAAGTAAGGTTGCAACTCCCTATTTTATCAATTGCAAGTATAGCTTTGCAATTGAGTTTTCTTTCAGTTAAACGTGCGACCGCAACTTAGTTCTTTCGGTTGCAAGTGGGGTTGCAACCGTCATTTAGGTCTTTTTCAATTACAAGTGGGGTTACAACTATATATTTTATATAGTTTTTTCTTAATTTCAAGTGGAGTTGCAACTTACTTGATTTTTAATTTTCAAGTATTGTAACTGAGTTTTCTTTGAGTTGCAGGTGGGGTCGCAACGGAGTTTATTCAATTCCAAGTCGGGTTGTGACTCAAACTTTTCTTACTTTCAAATGGGGGTTATAACTTATGATCATTTCAGCTAAAAGTGAGGATGCAACTGAGAATTCGGAGTCATGAATAGGGTTGAAATGAGTTTTTTCTTAATTGCAAGTGGGGTTGCAAATATTTTGTTTTTTCAACTGCAAATCAGTTTTCTTTGAGTTGCAAGTCGGGTTGCAACTGAGTTATCCTTGTTCCAAGTCGAGTTGGATCTGAATATTTGTCCTAGTTGCAACTTGGGTTGGAAATGAGATTTTTTCTAGTTGCAAGTGAGATCGCAACTAAGTTTTTCTCGTTGCAAGTCGGTTTGTAACTGAAATTTTTTCCGCGGTTGCAAATGGGATCACAATTGAATATTTCCTAGTTGCAAGACGGGTTTCAATTGAGATTTTTTTTCGGTTGCAACTGGATTACAACTGAGATTTTTTTAGTTGCAAGTGGATTGCAATTGAGTTTTATTTCTCGTAGCACCTCGATTTAAAACTGAGATTTAGTCTCAAGTTGGTTTGGTGTTTTTCAGGTGCCACCTCAGATATTGAGTCGCGACAGTCGTTCATGACCTTGATGCTCCGCTCGCACAAGGGGAAGAAAAGCTTGAAGTAGGCCTAGGTTGTCATGGTTGTGTCGCGCGTCCTAGAGGTGCCGAGCCCTGAGGGCACTTGTCAATATAGGCTTGACATAGTTGAAGGGATCGACAAATGGAAGTGGCTA
The DNA here is from genome assembly GCA_028641055.1 of Alopecurus myosuroides. Lineage (NCBI taxonomy): Eukaryota > Viridiplantae > Streptophyta > Magnoliopsida > Poales > Poaceae > Alopecurus > Alopecurus myosuroides. Next base: position 94,410,897 of record CM054061.1, read on the forward strand.
GTGTCGATGTAGGAGCCGGCCAATTGGTGTTGTTGAGGACTCCCATTGAGTGTCGAGTTGACCCGCCAAGGCTTATCGAACTCTGCACAAGACTTGTCGAGGACCGTGGATGCTTGTCGAGGGTCCACGATACTTTTCAAGGGTCGATGATGCTTATCGCGAGTCCAAGATATCGGCGGTGCTTGTCGAGAGTCGAGACGGCTGGCGAGGGTCTGAGCGGCCTCGATGAGGATCTGGTTGGGAAACATCAAGCATCCAAGAGCTGGTGAGGGGCATGGCAGGATGATCGTATATATCTTGGCATGATCGAAAGGTTCAATAATGAGCGATGGCCCCCGACAAAAGGTGATTTTTGGCTCAGGTATAAACATACTTGGACCACTATGATGACCTCGCCTCGAGACAACAAAGATGGGTCAGTGAGACGACGGAGGCCGACTGTCGAATCTGCATCTCAACAAGTCCCTCGGGTGAACCCATAGGGTTTCGATTAGGAGAATGTGTAGGCGCTGGTGACAATTGTCGGCTAGACAGGGGACACGATTTACCCAGGTTCGGGGCCCTCTTAGAGTTAAAACCCTTACTCCTGCCTCTGTCGATCTGTTTTAACGAGTAGATCGGTTACAATGGGGGGTTGCTCAAGTCGAGAGTATGATCTCGATCTCAAGGCTTGGTGGTGCGGTCTTGCTTGGTCCCTCCCCTGGTGGTTCTCATGGCCTTATATAGATGGCCAGGTCTCAAACTGTACACGTGGAGGACTCGAACCCTAACCTAGAGTTGGTTACAAGTTTCCTAACTTGACCCGCAAAGCCTTGCGGGTGGGCTTCAATTGGGCCTTCTAGAATAATCCAAGAAGCCTCCTTTAGAGCTTGGGCCGTGGGCCTGAGACCGGGTAGGCACACCCGACAGGCCTAGGATCCATCCCTTCGTCAGTAGCCCCCGACATTTTACTCGACGGATAATCCGTCGGGTGGACGCTCAAAACTTATCTTGATTTCCTTTGGACTAGTGGTTTTGATCGTTTGAAGAGGATGTGTATCCTGTATGCGATGAATGTCTTGTACTCGAGTATCGAGAAAATAAAGTGCCCGTATGTTCGGCTGTTTTCGCAGAAGGATGTGGCTCAGTTGCTTGGCTCTCCCGAAAACTCAGGGCCAATTAATTTCATCTAGGGCAAAAACAGTTCTGGCCTACACAGATTCAAGACCTCCGACTCAAATCCGGTGAGGTGACCATTACGACTGGGCCATAGAGGTCTTACCGAGTCGAACTTAACCTAATTGGGTACCCAGCGCGTCCGCTAGGATTTTTCTTCGTGCTGTTGACACGGAATTTTACCGGAGGACGTAGCTCGAGTGCGATTACAGGCCCTCAAGAGAGATCTTTTGGGTCTTACCTTCGTATTCGAAAGAAATACGGCATCTGGATGTGCCTAGTCGGCTGAACGATCCAGGAATTTGATGTGTGTACATCGTCTAATCGAATGGTAGGAGCTACGCATTTGCAAGTTTTTATCCAGGGATATTTTGAATGAAAATTTCTCCCTAGATTTTGTGCACAAAGTTTTTTGTGCTTTGTAGTCTTCCTTCCATACGAAAGAGTTTCGTGTTTGGGAAATCTTGTCGTGCCCATTTGAAAGGAAATTTCATATCTGGGGCTTTCATGCGAAAGAATTTTCTCGTCACAGTTTGCTCATACGAAGTTATTTCGTGTTTGGAGCTCTATGCTAAGGAGTTTTCGCGTCTTGATTTTCCCATACGAAGTATTTTCGTGTTTTGGAGCTTTTATTTGAATAAATTTTGGGCTTGATGATGTGCGCTATGACGTCACGGCGCACTTTATCCTCCCGATGGGACGTGACGGAGCGTGAGCAGAGGCACTTGCCCACTTTGTCAACTTTTTGACCGGAAACGAGACGTCGTTTCCGGTTTTAACGCGAACTGCGCAGTAATTGCGCACACTACTAGAGATTTGCTTATAGCAGCATATCCTACCACAGGCGAACACAAAAGTAGATGCGCCTGGGCTATTTAGCGCAGGCGAACAATAGAACTATGCGCCTGCGGTAAGTCCCTTACCCAGGCGAACAAACTACGGAAGCGACTGGGGTAAAGTGTGGCAGGGCCACCCAACACCACCCCCTGGCACTCTTCCTTTACCCCAGGCGAATAGCGCACATGTTCGCCTCCGGTATAACACATACCCCAGGCGAAAAACGTACCTCTGCGCCTGGGGTAAGCCCTCGCTGTTGCTGCAAAAAAATGAGAAAACCTTTAGGACCGGTTTGTGATACAAACCGGTTCTAAAGGATCTGTCCCCTGGGCCCCCCTCCGTGCAGCAAATGGCCGCAAGGCCTTTAGGACCGGTTTGACAAACGGGTCCTAAAGGCCTTGCGGCCATTTGCTGCACGGAGGGGGGCCCAGGGGACAGATCCTTTAGAACCGGTTTGTATCACAAACCGGTCCTAAAGGCCTTACGGCCATTTGCGGCAGGGTGGGGGGGGGGGCCAGGGGACAGATCCTTTAGAACCGGTTTGTATCACAAACCGGTGCCAATGAGCTTAGCTCAATGCTTTTGTATTGTAAGTGGTCACCAGATCACCCGCACCCGCACCCACACGCACCCACACGCCGCCGCCGTCGCTAGTGTCGAGGAGGAGCAAAGCAGGTCGTCGAGCACTCCGTCGTCGCCCACTCCGTCGTCGCCGTTGTTGTTGATCCAGGTCAGGCCCCCTCCCTCCCATCCCCCCTCCATCCCAGCCCACTCCGGCCCTCCCGTCGTCATTGTGGATCCAGAGGATGTGCGCCTGCTCCTGGTGGCCGCGGTGCTCCTAGATTAGACGAATCTGTATGACAGAATTTCGCCCGACGTGCGGTGGCGCGATTGGTATCGTAGCTTAAGATTTCTGCCGGCGGCCGTGCGTCTGCCATGGAAGACGAACCCTAGCAGATCGAGCGGCCAGAACAGAACCACCACGGCGCAGCAGTCATCGGCACGGCAGGCATTGCGACGTCCTGTCTCATTGCAGAATCTGTATGACAGAATTGCTCCTATAAGAAATTGCCTGATTACAGTAGCTTTACTATTTTGGCTGTATGACAGAATTGTAACTTGTTTCAATGCATACCAACTGTTTCCCATGTGGCTTCACAATGCTGGCAAAGCATCGGTTTCGTCACATGATTCTGCATTTCAGGAATCCACCTACAAGTGTTGCTTTGTTTTTGGATATTCCAGTAAAGTAGATAGCCTTTCTGCATTTGTTTTGTGATAGGTAGGTGCTGCCATTTGTCTTTGTTTTGTCATAGCTATGCTCCTCTAACCTCTATGTGTACTTTCTTAATTTAATAGAACATAGCTTGCAAAGTATGTCGGTCCCGATGTGTCCAAGGACGATTCACCGGGACTTCTTTTATGCTTCGGCTCCACGACGGTGACGTTGATTCGTTGGTAATTAACAATTCTTTTATGCTTCAGCTCCACCGGGACTTCTTTTATGCTTCAGCTCCACGACTTGTGTTTCTTAACAAAAGATTCTTTTATATTTCTTTTTTAGATTCTACCATGCAATATTCGCGAAGAGTTCAACGAGTTAGTAGGCAATAACGTGGATTTCGATGTTCACGGGACCATTTACATTCTTCGAGTGAAGAAAGAAAGAAGGAAGACCTACTTTTGCGGGGAACAATTGCAGGCTATCATCGCCACCTACAATTTAAGCGGAGGTGATTACATTCACTTCTCTATGGCAGGACCGCAACCTCGTATCAAAATTCTGTATATGGGCGGGATTGCGAGCGAGGATGGCGGGAGTGAGGAGGAAATTGGGAACACTGAGGATGATATGGACACTGAGGATGATATGGACGAGGAGGGCCCATGGAAACATGTGGTGGTTGCTCAAAGAGCGAATCTTAGGGAGCTTGAGAAGGACCGTGTCCTTCAGAAACTTGCCCAGATAGATAGCTACATCGGGTTCCCTTTCGTGCATCGCATCACCAACACTAATATCTCCAATGGACATGTCATGGTATGTTTCTTAACACTTTCTTATTCCTATAGTTGCTTATGTTATAATGTGGCCGGTATGTGACATTGTGCTTTTATTCTTTCTTGGAATTGTGTGTTCTAGAAAATACCTATGGCGGTAGCGGACAGTGCTGGCATGGAGCAAGGTACCATTGGAGTACGCCGTGGAGAATCAGGACATGTCACCGCAGTTCCGATCACCAGGGATAATGCTGATGGCCGCGTCATCCTCACCTCTCAAGCATGGAGGCAGTTCCATTCCGCAAGAGTTGGTATGGAGTCTGGCCGAGCTATTCTGATCACCATGAGGAATAGTGACATCCCCAACTTGGACATGATGATGGTCATCCACTACATCAGCCCTCTAGATAGATGACGAGTTTGTTCAAATTAGAACAAATAATCATTTTCATCTGACTAGCTAACTCCTGGATTTATTAGTAGTATATATGGTTCTTTTCGAGATTATGTAATTTTGTTGAACTATGTGGTGATGATCGAGACTATGTGTTGATGATCGAAAATATTTCTGTTATAAAACTTAATTGTGTCATTTTGCTGTTATTCTGTCATTTTGATACTTATTTCTGTCATTTTCCTGTAATTCTGTTATTTTGGTTTCTTTTATTTTTTGATACAGCAAAACCATACCCCAGGCGAACAGAATACGGTACCCCAGGCGCACAATGCTTGTTCGCCACAGGTAAAAGTATTACCCCAGGCGCACAAGGCCTATTCGCCTGGGGTATGTCAACTTACGACAGGCGCATTTTACTATTCGCCTGGGGTAAGCCATTACCGCTGGCGATATGGTCCCAGGCGAACCGAAATTCGCCTGTGGTAGGCCTTTTCTGTTCGCCTGGGGTAAGCTTTTCCCTAGTAGTGGCACGATCTTATGTTAAGATCGTGGCACGAAACAGCGTTCGCCGCCGTTTCGTTTTGGCTTCACGCGTGGCTGCCGCGATGAGCGCCACGTCGCTCGATGAGCGGTCACGATTCAATGACACCGTGTATAAATACGGTCCTTAGGTGAAAAGTGAAAACTTCCCGTCATTCGCTTCCCAGCTTTCACCTTCCTAGCCTTCGTCCTCCTCGCGCCCTCTGTCCTCAAGATTGCACCAGCGCTCATGGCGGGAGGCAAGAAACGCAGCGCCGCGGTTTCCTCCTCTCGGGCGCCCGATGATGCTCGTGATGCGCCCGCTCCGCGCTCCGGCGACTGGCGCTCCGCCAACCCCGCGCAGAAGAGCATCAAGGAGATGCAGAGGCAGGGATTGCTGCCTCCCGAAGCCGAGAAGCGGGTTCGCCTCGGCAAGAAGGAAGAGGTACCCAACCCCCACGCGAACGAGCGCGTGATCTTCGCGGATCACGTTTCGCGTGGACTTTCTCTCCCCCTAAATCCTTTCTTCGTGGCATTGGTGTATGTCTACGGCATACAGCTCCACGACTTGCCTCCGAACGCGGTGCAGCACATCTCGTGCTTCATCGTGCTTTGCGAGTGCTTTCTTGGCATTCGCCCGCACTGGGGCCTCTGGAAGGCGTTGTTCAAGGTGCGGGCTTTCCGCGAGAGATCGCATAAGTCCATCGGTGTTTTGTCTTCATCTCGAGGGTCCTTAACGTTACGTTCAGACGGGTATCCTCGCTCACGCATCCTTCATACAATGTAGTAACCGCGTCTATCTCGAGTTGCGACAGCTTTGATTTCTCTCTAGCAGCAGCTCTGGTGTTGCTAGTCTCCTTGAGAAGCAGAGCTTGAACATGAGGGTCCCGCACCCAGTCCGACGACGATGTCCCGACATCTTCATCATGATATCCTTCGTCTTGATTATGATCATGTCCGACATCTTCATCATGATGTCCTTCGTCTTGATTATGATCATGTCCTTCATCTTGATCATGATGTCCTTCATCATGTCCGGGAGACTCTTCATCTTCATAACTTGTCGGGTAAAGAGTGTAGCCATCCATGAAACCACGACGGATAAGGTGCGACTCTGTAACATCCCAAGTATGAAAAACAACCTTACAATGCTTGATTCTTGTTTAAATTAAGTTTGCATCATTCCATCATGAGCATTGCATTTGTTCTCAATTGATTTCACTTGTTTTCCATTTGAAATTCAAATCAAATTTCAAAATTTAGTTCATACTTGGTATGTTCCAATCTTTCAAAATAGTTTCCAAACAGCAACAATTCAAATGTTTCCAATAAACTAGAATTTCCAAAGTATTAACTTGCCTAATTATCAATATTCCAATTATTGCAAAAATTCAATCAAATCCATTTAAAATTCAAACAGCAGCAAAATTTAAAATTTTGGAAAACAAAAGTTTGCACAGCTGGGCTTTTGTAATAAGGAATCTATAAAAAATTACCACCAAAATTTTTCAACCCCAACACCCTATCCTTTTCCCTCTTTTCTTTCCTACAAAAAAATAGGGTGAACAAAAAAAATAGAAACAGAAAAAAAGGGGGAGGGCAGGCCAGCCCAAGTGGGCTGAGCCCACCACACCCCCACGAAGCCTAGGCGCCTGCCCCCTGTCGTCTTCCTCCTCTGTACGGAGACAGAGGAGGGGAGGCTCCCCCACCGAGCAGCTTTCCACCTAGCCCTCTTCCCTCCTATTTCTACCTCCCCGAGGCTCCAAACCCTAACCTAGTTCCCTTCTTCCTCCTCCAGCCGCCGTCGCCTCCTTTCTTCCCTCTTCCTTTCCCTGCCTCCTCTCTGTAGTTTTTCTTTCTGAACCCCAAGCTTGGCCTCCATGACCGGAACTTGAGGGCCTCCGCGCCGTCGATGTGGTGGCCGTCGAGGCTCCCTCTCTGCGGGAACGGAACCCTCTCGACCTCCTCTCCCTCCTCGCTTCCTCGACGAGGCCCGGGAGGTCGCGGATCGCCGCCGCCAAGCCTCCGTTCGCCGCCGTCGAGCGACACCGACCGCCTCTCCTTCCCTGTCTCCGCTCCCGCTAGGCCCACGGTGAGCACTCGCCCTCCTCCTCTCTTCCCCTCTGCATCCACGGCGCCTACACACGCACACGTCCGCACCACCCCAGCGCACGCCGGCAGCACCTCGCCGTCCGTCGTCGCCATCGATCGCTTCCTCGACGTTCAGTTAACTGAACGTGTTTCAGTTTCGTCAGAGTTAAGGAGGGAGCTTTACCTCAAAACTCATTCGCAGCAGTACCTAGCACAAACCGTTCGACAGCCCAGATGGTAGCGTCCCGTGCGCGCGCACCAGGAGGGCGCGGGATCGAATCCCCCCTGCGCGATTAACACACACTTTTTTTATTTCTTTTTCCAGATCCAGAATCAAAACATATTCGCACACAAGTCCCTGTTAATATTTTCCTAGTCCCTGTAATTTAATAAAATTGGCAGATTATCAAATAAACTTTGTAATTTAATAACTTTTGCTTGGAAACTCAAATTGCAAAACTTTCAACATGAAAACCACTCCATTTTAAATGCTCTACCACATTATCAACTTTGTTTTTGGTTTTTAAATAACTAAAATGCTGAAAACATTTATTACTTGTTAAATGCCTTTAATTTTGCAAAATTCATAACTTGGGCATAAAAATTCCAAATTCAACAAACTAAATATGTTTTCCACCCCATTTTTCATGAACTTTGCAAATATCAATTTTGTTTTCTGTTCCAAATAAATTAAATTGCTGAAAACAACTGTTTCTTAATTAATGCATTTAAAATTGTCAAATTAATAACTTGCTCATTTTAAATCCATTTTCAACAAATGAAATATGTTTTCCATCTAACATTTTGTGTTCTTTCCAAATATGAATTTTGTTATCTATTTTGAACAAGTAAAATTGGTGAAAACAACAAATGCTTGTGTAACTCATTTAAGAAGCCAAATTTCATAACTTAATAAATAAAATTCCAAACTTGGTAAACAACATATCAAATTGAAGCTATTGTTGTTTTCTTATTGTTTTCATCATCAATGCATCATTCTAATCAACTTTCACATGATGGTTATTTGTAGATCACTTAATTCAACTTTAATTCTTGGGCCTTTATATATGCAACCCAAATTGCATATGGGCCCAATTAAATATGTTTACCATGTCAACTAGCTTATCTTTGATGCATCAATTAAATTGTCATGCATCATCCCATGTTTGTGCATTATGCCATGTTATTGATTGTTTGTCTCTCTGCGTTGTTTGTTTGCTTCTTCTCGAATAGACGACGACGTTGAGACAGACGAGGTTTACGACACTACTTCAGAGGAGTTAGCCCAGTACCAGGCTACTGAGTTTGCAGGCAAGTATTCACTCACCTGAACCATTGTGTCCTTTCCACACTGGATACCGATATTTCCGTTGTCTAATCTGCTAGCCTTAAGATTCGTTGCTTGCGTTCCGATCCTATCACATGTTATCCTGTAGCCCTGATATGGCCTCACCTCCACACCTATAACCCTGTTGCTTGTTGTCTGTGTCTTACTAGCATGCTTAGGGTTGTTGTGCTCGAGTCCTTTGTCCGTTATTTCCGTTACTATATTTCTTTTTTGTTCTCGGGGCTCGACGTTTAAACAACAATCTGTTAATGTTTGAGGTAATAATAATATGATGATAAGGCACCGGCAGGAGGCCCGGCGTGGTTTTGAGGCCTGCTAGTGTCGAACTTAATTAGGAAAAGGGTCTTGTCTACTGATCCATGATGAGCGCACTAACCGCATGTGGGAAGCATGTATGGGCGCCCCCCGCAACTCTGATTCGATTCGCATCTCGTCCAAATCGCCACACTTACTTCGGGCTTTCCATTTGATGCACGCATATGCAGGTACGAACCCTTGGCGCCAGGGTGGAACTTTTGTAGTCGGCATTTAGGGCGGCGTGGTCTTCCAGTGCTATGAGGGTCCCCCTTTTCTTCGTGGGGACTCGATTAGCCGCGCACGCACAGCACGTGGTTCTTTGGGCTTGATGCGAAGAAGAGTTGGGTTGTGTTGAGTGCCTCGCTTGGTGGAAGTGCATTTCCATCTGGCGGGTTATTCTTACGTGTACAGCCAAATTGGTGCATCCCTGCAGGGTTAAATCTTCTCGAGAAGCCGTGTTGTCCGCGGTTATGGATGACTTGGTGAAAGTGCTGGCTAACAAGTACTCATACAACTTACACCTAATTAATAATAATTTGACTAGTAATAGGCTTATTGACACAATAACTTGAACCTTCATTAATCCAACTGTGTGGGTTATCCTCGGATCGCTTCTTCGGATAAGGGGCGAGATCCAGGATGGGTTTGTTTGAGGTTAGTGGTAGTTGGTTACGATACGCTATCTTATCTCTTTCTTTTAGCCGGATGTTGTAGCGTGTCTCTGTAGTTGGTTAGTGCAGCCCGCTGCCGCACCTTTGTATCACCTATCTTCCGTTGAACCGAAAGCATCTGTACTTGGTGTTGCCGGGTACACTTTGGTATCTTGTGCGTCTTGCTTGCCAGTACTCGTCTGTACTGACCCCTTTGGGGCTGCGTGTTCTGCGGACTACGTTTCCGAGGATCCCCATGGTGGCTACTACGTGGAGTATGACGAGGCTGCTGACGAGTAGATAGCGGACCCGGGCAGGATCCGAGACTTCGTGGATGGGCTCCGTTTCCTTTTCGTTTCCGGCCACTTAGGCCTATTTGGATCTTGTCTGTACTCAGACACTTTGGATGCTTCCGCTGTGTTGTAATGATGACTTGTTGGGACATGTGTCCTCTACATGATTGTATTTGCTATCTCTGCTCTAGTGAGAGCTATTTGCCACTTATTTCTATTTCTTTGTGTCTTAGAGATTTGTTGTGATATCACTTGTTCAAATGCCGTTGACGTACCATGTGTGTATGTTATGAAGTACGTCAATGGAAGTATTCGGATTTCTATGGGATGGTTTGCGCAGACGATGAACAGTAGAGGTTGGTTGTCACACGTATACGTGTTGGCCTACTCGTAAGAGGTGCGGGTGCAGGTAGGCCCCGTAATCCAATCATCTACTGTTTAGCGGACTGTGAGTATCCTATAGAAGTCTGGGTGCGACACTCCAAGTCACCACAATAGTATCTGATCAAGTGTTGCAGTTTGCATCTTCGACAAGGACATTTTATCTCCGTCATGTTATTTCGAAACATTTCGGCCGTCGCATGTTTCATATATCTAGCCACGGTGCCTGTGCTTATATGCATGGTTGCCTGCATAGTAAAAAAAGATCAAAGGACAAATTAATTAGAATCAAATTACGTAATATACGGATGATGCATGCATGATCGTCGACGGAAAAATTCGGCATGACCTATGCTAAAAATAGGACATTCTCGGAGTGCGTGGTCGCCGAAATGGAAATGAATCAACATTTTGGCAACACATGTCAACTCATTGTTAAGACATCCATAACTTTCATCAAAAATACGCAACATAATTTCGCATATGTATATATGCAACCATATGAATCTTTTGTGACGACGCACCGGCCGATACCGAGCGAGATCTATGAGAGAGAGCAAGATCAAGACACACACATATATATACATACAACATATCCCTCCAACAACTCACCAACTATAGATCTTGCCGACTCGAGACCGAGAGAGTACGTGTGTATGTGGCTATAGGGAGTGAAAAAGATGGAAGAGAAAGTGGTAAAGTGAGATGGAGGTGGAGAGGAGTGTTTACTAGATTCCCCACACATATATATATCAAATAAAATAGGTTAAATAAGTTTTAAATGGTGGAAAATGGGGGAAATGGGGTGGTGAGGAGGTGGGGGGCAACCAGATCTAAAATGGGGTGGAGATATGGGGGGATGGGAGGTGGGAGGTGGTCCCAACCACTTAAATTGCTCCCAGATATACCCGTGACGCACCGCGCCATTGGTGCGTCACAGCTATGCGGGATAGGCGCGGCGCACGGGACCGTGGTGCGTCACGGCTATGGTTGCTGTACGTGGAACACGTATCCGTGACACACCGCGGTCCCGTGCGCCGCGCCTATCTCACATAGCCGTGACGCACCAGCGGCGCGGTGCGTCACGGGTATACCTCGGAGGCTCGCCACCCCGGCCCCACACATAGGCGCGACGTGCCGTCTGTTTGGTGCGCCGCGGATAAGGACATAGGGGCGACGCACCGAATGGTGGTGCGCCACGGCTATTAGGCGTGACGCGCTGATATGCAGGTGCGTCACGGGTATTATCACTCCTATAAATGTTTTCCTAGTAGTGTCATCTTCATGTTTTTGCAGTCCCTTCTTGACTCCCTTGCAGCCATTGGCCGTCGCGTTATCTCGGCTGAGACAGATTGCATGACCCTCTCGGCAGATTGCGATCGACTCGTCTCGGAAAGCGAGCTTTTTCGAGGTAAGTTTATCTACCCCTTCTATCGAATCTTTTCGCTCATGCGAATTCCTTTGTGTTTAAATTTATCGCTGTGTAGCTCAAGCCGAAGTGCTGAAGGCCGATAAGATGGACGCTGTCACTCGGGTAAGCACTCTGGAGGCTCAGTTGGAAGCTGCTCGAAAGGAACTTGAATACTCTCGCAAGGAGTCGACTGACCTCGAGGGAAAGCTTGCGGATGCCCAGGACGCCCTGAAGAAATTGGAGGAGGCTGGCACCAAGCAGGACAACGATCTCGTTGACTTTCTTCGCCCTCTGGCCTAGTGTTTTGCAGGTAAGTTGCACTTATCCTTTGTTGTTTCTCGACTGGCTGGTATGTTCTTTGGATTTTAACGTTTCTTTCTGCAGATCTTCTTGGCGTTGCGCTGGAGCTGCCAGGGGTTTAACGGGTGGATGCCTTGACAGATTCCTGCGCTCAGCTTCGAAGGCATGCTAGCGGGATTTGCTCCCTGATTGGCGATGCCACTCGAGTGTTGACGCAACTTCACAGGCGTCTTCTGGTCGACGCTGCGGTTCCGCCCACGCTGGATGGTCTCCTAAAGGTTTTCCTGGAGGGCGATCTCCTTCAGGCCTACTCGGTTTCTCAGTCAGAGTCCGGGGCGAAGACCGCTATCCAGTTTGCTCTGGCGCACGGAGTCGTGGGCTTGGACGAGGCATACTCGAATCTTCCCGTCGATGCTACTACGGGCAGAAAGGTAGCGCTTCGTCCTTTGGGCGATCCGGCTGGAGTCCTTGCCCGGAAGTTATCTCATTTGATCGCCCGTGCTAGTCGCAGGGGGCAATCTGCCACGAGTGGCAGCACTTCTGTAGTTCCTTAGGATAAACTTTACGTAGTTTGTGCTTCCGGTGTAATGAACCTTGGGATGTATTCCCGTATTCTGTTTTTAATTGAAATGTTCCTTTTGATATCTGAGATGCTTCCTGTGATTGATTGTCATGAGTTCCTCCCGATGGGAGTAGCCCCCGAGCACCTGTCGAATAGATCGTTTTATTTCTCGAATGGAGTGTATTGAGTTATTCCTTAACTTTTCTTATCTTCTTCCAGGTAGGCGTTGTCGCGGAGTCGTCGACTGGATCTGCTGCTCAAGCAGATCCTCTTGTTGCTGCTGTCGGTACTTTTGCCGGCCTCCGTGACCGGGTCGCGGATGGTGAGCGCAAGCTAAAAGCTTTGCGTGGGGTGGCTGATGTATCTAAGTCCAAACAGAAATTTGCGATTGAACGTGAGCAGTTTGTGATGGATGAATTGGCGGCCGTTGCCAAGGATTTGCTCTGTAAGTATCTCAGCCCCCTAACACTTCGTGTCTTTTTTCTTTCTTCGACTCTGTAGCTTTCTTTGCAATTGTTCAGCCTGACGATCGGTGTGAAAAGCATTGGGTGGAAAACCATATTCTTCACGAAGCCGGTAGTTCAAAACCCCATGCAAATAACTTTTGGTCCGACCGCAGTCGAGGCTTTGTGCTGCCTACTTTGAAGTATCGTGTGAGCCAGGCGAAGATACTTGTTGATCGCTGTCACGAGGCCTTGATAGCTTTGAATGGCGCTTTTTATCCCTTGGAAAGGGGTCCAGAATATTTGAGCCAGCTACTCAGAACTTTTGGTCAAGTAGGCGAGATTCGGGAGTGCGTCCGTCAACCGTTGATCTGCGGGTCGTTAGTAGCACTCCCCTTTGTTCGATTATGGCATCCCAAGGTTAATTTCAACTCCGTTGCCAAGCTCCCAAATGCTCCAGTCGATATGACATCTCATTATACAGTCGTTCGACCTGCTGCAGAAGAGATTATTCGACTGACCTTTGATGAGGTTAATCGGGTCTTGGCCGAAGAAACTGCTCATCGCCATATGTAATTGTAGGATGTATGTATCCTGTTAATTTTGTATAGTTGTCTTCAAATTTTATAAGGTGCCAACCTTGTTTGTACTCTTGTATTTGTAAATAATGCTAAGTTAGGCGTAGCCCCCGTGTGTTTAAGGTGTATACTTGTTTTAGCGTGTAAAAATCAATGACTTGAGAAACTATGGTTGAGAAACCATGTATATTATTAATATGACTGAGAAGTCATGCATTGTCTTCGAGCTACAGCATGGCTAGTATAGCCTTATTTTGTCGAGTAGAATAATCTAAGGATAAAATTTGCGGAGGTGCACAACATTCCATGGATTGGAGTAGATGCCACCGGTCTCGGGGTTCTTCAGTCGATAGGCGCCACCAGGGATAACTTCATGTATTATGAAGGGTCCTTCCCACGGTGGCTCTAGCTTGTGTCCTTCCTTCTGCTTGAGTCGCAGCACCAAATCTCCTACCACGAAGGCTCTGTGGCGTATACGGCGGCTGTGGTAGTTGCGCAGCGACTGTTGATATACCGCGGATCTTGCGAGTGCAATGTCGCGTATCTCGTAGAGTGCATCCACGTCTTCCGCGAGTGCCCTGTTAGAGGTTTCTTCGCTGTAAGCGAAGACTCGTGGGGCGCTGAACTTGACATCTTCGGGAAGGTCTGCTTCAGCTCCGTATACCATGAAAAATGGTGTGTATTTTGTTGATCAATTTGGGGTCGTGCGGAGGCTCCATAGTACAGAGGGTAACTCCTCTACCCAGTGTCCTGCGGCTGGGTGCAGTCGATCTAGTAGCCGTTTCTTTATTCCAGCCGAGACCAACCCGTTGGATCGCTCGACTTGACCATTGGTTTGCGGGTGAGCCACAGAGGCGAAACTGAGGGTGATACCCTTTTCCTCGCAGAACTGCTCTGTTTCCTTTGCTGTAAAATTGCTTCTATTGTCGGTGATGATGTTGTGTCGTATCCCCAATCTGCACACGATGGAGTCGAGGAATTTGACGGTGCATTGAGCGCTAGCCGAGGTGACTGGCATGGCCTCAATCCACTTTGTAAATTTGTCGACTGCAACTAGTAAGTGCGTGTAACCTCCTGGTGTTGATTTTTGCAGTGGTCCTACCATGTCTAGCCCCCATTGTGCAAAGGGCCAGGCGATTGGGATCATGTGAAGCTCAGTGGCAGGGGCGTGCGGCTTGGGTGCAAATCTTAGACATGCGTTGCATTTGTCGACTAGGTCCTTTGCGTCCCTGACTGCTGTGAGCCAGTAGAACCCTGCACGAAAAGCTTTACCCACGATCGCCTTCCTGCTAGCATGGTGTCCGCAATCTCCTTGGTGTATATCTCGTAGTATTTCCTTGCCGTCCTCGGGCGCTATGCATCTTTGTAATATTCCTGATATGCTCTGCTTGTATAGTTCTTCGTTGAGTACTCGAAAAGCTTTGCTGCGTCGCACTATCTGTCTAGCCTCGTGAATATATGCTTGGAGCTGTTTGTTGGACAAGTAGGTATTTCTGCGTCCAGACTGGCTCGACCAGAAAAACTTGTCTTGAGATGTTGTGGGTGAGCTCAATCATAGTAGTTTGCGGGCTGACCTCTGTCTCCAATGTTGCGGGAGCTTCTGCTGATTTTTTGACTTTGACCGAGCGCTTGATCATCCTTTCAAAGTATATTCCAGGCGGTATGGGTGTGTTTGTAGAACCCATGTTCGCCAATTTATCCGCTTCTTCGTTGCTGGATCGCGCCATATGCTTTAGTTTGCACCTTGGAAACTTTCTTCGAGTAGATTGTACATATCTCGATAGGCAACCATGTTTTCTGCAATGGCATCGCACTCTTTCATTGTCTTCTGTACTATGAGGTTTGAATCTCCATAGATCATTAGTCGGGTTGCTCCACAGGCAATTGCCATCTTCATGCCATGGAGGAGGCCCTCGTACTCTGCATCATTATTTGACGCCGGGTCATCGGGTGGAAAGTCCAATCGAAGGACGTATTGTAACTTGTCACCTCTCGGGGATATCAGGACTACCCCAGCTCTGGCTCCTTCGTTTCTCTTTGATCCATCGAAATACATTATCCAGTTGCTTGTATGCTCTGGAGGGCCTGCCGTTTGTAGTTCTGTCCACTCTCTTAGGAACTCCACGAGCACTTGTGATTTGATAGATTTGTGACCCGCGTATATGATGTCCCAGGCGCCGAGCTCGATACTCCACTTCGCAATTCTTCCGGATGCCATTGGGTTATTCATGATAGTACCCAGTGATGCGTCGTTTACCACCGTGACGGTGTGTTCCTGGAAGTAGTGTTTGAGCTTTCGGGCTGTGAGCACCACACCGTACGCGAGCTTCTGGTAACGAGGATATCTCTGTTTGCAGGGCGAAAGCACTTCGCTGATGTAATATATTGGCCTCTGGTTACCAAATGCCTTGTCGTCCTCCGGCCGCTCGACCACAATCACTGTGCTGATGACCTGATTTGTCGCGGCTAGGTATAGGAACAATGGCTCCCATTCTTGTGGTGTTGCCAGGGCGCGCCTGCTCTGCAATGCTCGCTTGAGGTCTACGAATGCTTTCTGTGCTTCGGGTGTCCACTCGAACTTATCCATTTTCTTCAGTAACTTGTAGAAAGGTAATGCTTGCTCGCCTAGCCTCGCAATGAATCTGCTTAGGGAGGCTAGTCGTCCTGCGAGCTGCTGCACACCACGGAGATTGGTTGGCTCCTTCATTGTCAGGATTGCTTGGATTTTCTCCGGGTTAGCTTCAATCCCTCGAGCGGAGACCAGGTACCCGAGGAGTTGTCCTTCATGGACGCCAAAGACACACTTGGTCGGGTTGAGCTTGATTCGGTATGCGTTCAACGCGTCGAATGTTTCTCTGATATCGTCGAGAAGCGTATCTTCCACTCAAGTCTTGATGACGATGTCGTCAACGTACACTTGTACGTTCTTGCCAATGAGCTTGGCGAGGCATTTTTGCATGCAGCGCTGATATGTTGCGCTTGCGTTCTTCAGCCCGAAGGGCATTGTCGTGTAGCAGTAAACACCGTGGGGTGTTATAAACGTCGTCTTCTCCTCGTCCTCCTTCTTCATCCTGATCTGATTATAGCCTGAGTAGGCGTCCAAGAAAAAGAGGCGTTGGCAACCTGCTATAGAGTCCACGATCTGATCGATTCGTGGCAGGGAAAAGTTATCCTTGGGGCAGTGTTTATTCAACGACGTGTAGTCGATACACATGCGAAGGATGTTGGTATTTTTCTTTGGGACCATCACCGGGTTTGCTAACCATGTGGAAATTTTTATCTCGCGAATAAATTTTGCTGCGAGTAGTCTGTTTACTTCTTCTCCGAGCACTTTTTGTTTGGGCTCTGAGAACCTTCGAGTGGTCTGCTTGATAGGCTTGGCGTCTTTGAAGACTTTTGTTAGTGCTCGGCGAACTCCCTGGGTATCCCTGGTATATCTGAAGGCTGCCAGGCGAAAATTTCCCAGTACTCACGTTGGAGCTCGACGAGCGCGCCTTCCTATGCTGGCGAGAGGGTGGTGGACACCATCGCCATCTTTGCAGAATCCGTCGGGTGCACTTGATGCTTGCGGGTACTGCTATTTGTGTTGAACTTGAGCTCTGGAGCGTTCTTCTTGGTGAGAGGCATCACGGAGTGATCCCTGGTTTTTGCTATCTCATCTAGTTCTTCCTGCATCCCGAAGGATTGGGCGATCTCGTTGAATTCGATGTCACATTTAATGGACTTTTGGAAATCACCGTCGATGGTGATTGTGCCATATTCTCCAGGCAACTTGAGCTTCAAGTATGCGTAGTGCGGTACTGCCATGAATCTGGCGAACGCCGTTCGACCAAGAATGGCGTGGTACTGTGAAGGCCAATCGACGACTTCGAAATCAAGAAATTCTCACCTGTAATTACTTCGGTTGCCTAGCATCACCTCCAGGTTGATTTATCCGAGTGGACGGACTGCTTTCCCTGGAACTATCCCGTGGAAGGATGTTTCTGATTCCGCGAGTCCATACAAATTCTTGTTCATACGACGTAGCGTGTCTGCATAGATGATGTCGATGCTGCTGCCTCCGTCCATGAACACGCGAGCCAGCTCGTAATTGCCAATTTGCGTCTGTATAAATAGTGTGGCGTGTCTTGGTCGATAGACTCGCGGAGGGTGGTCTTCCTTGGAGAAAGTTATCGGTTGCTCCGCCATCTTCAGGTACTCGGTTCTCGTAGGTGGGGTTTGCACAACCATGCATAACTGTCGTGTGTTTGTCTTCTGAGCCCTGCGCGATGGACAGACCTTCTGTATCATGCCTAAGAGTCCCGCTGGGTTCGGGTATCCATTAGCTCCCTGATTTAGGACGGGTGGCGCTGGGAGCGCAGCTAGCACCGCGTTTTGGTTTCCTGCTGGGGCAGGGCTTGCGGCTGTTGAAATCCTTGAGCTCCTCCTCCAGGAAGCTGCGGGTAACCTTGATTAATTGCTGCTCTATTTTTCTTCAAGAGGGCCTCGTGGATATCGATGGACTTTCGGCAATCCTTGAGAAGATGTGTAGCCTTAGTTTTGCCGGTGCGCTTATCTGTAATTAGATGTAGCGTGCAGTAACCGTCGAGGTCCTCCTCGGGGGTTTTGTCCTCTTGTTTCGGCTTCCACTCGCGTTTTCCACGATATCCGCTGTCGCAATTTTTTGTGAACTCTGCTGCCACAAATTCTTCTCGATCATCGTGGTCGTAATTCTTTCTTCTTTTCTTTCGACTATGACGACCGTCATCGCGTGTCGGGGATGAATCTTTCTCATTACGCACGGCGTCTTCGCCGTTTGTTCATCTGTCGGCTATGGCCATCAACTCTCCCATGGTCTTGGGTGCGAGTCGTCCCAGTTCTTCCCTGAAAGAGGTTCGCCGTGCTCCCTTTGCAAATGCTTCAACCGCGACTTCTTCTGATATATATTTCCCGATGTGTTCTTGAGTGTGGTCCATCGCTGAATATATTCACGAGTAGACTCGCCACTTTTCTGCTTGCAAGCTCGTAGATCCTCGATGGTCGCCGGTCTTTTGTATGTTGCCTGGAAATTTTTGCAGAAATCGAGGTTTAGGTCGTCCCAGGATCTGTAACATGCCCTCGGTCTTCCTTCGAGCCAGCTGTGGGCTGCACCGACTAGGTGTAAGTTGAGGTACTGCATAGCTGTGTTTTTGTTCCCACGTTGTCATTTTACTGCCGTGAGGTAATCTGACAACCAGGCCGAAGGTTCTTGCAAACCATCATACTTCTGTACTTCCGTGGATAGCTTAAATCTGGGTAGCGGCGCCTCGCGGATGCTGCGAGCAAAGCATAGGGCTCCGCAGACTTCGTCGTCGGAGGATGTAGATGGGGAGCGCGCATGGTTTCTAGCCGCTCTACCTTTATCAACCTTGCGCTGAGCGATGTCCGATCGCGGTTGTATCCGGGTTCGTCGCGATTGACTTCTCCTCCCGGTTCCTTGCTGCGATGTCGCGAGTGGCTTTTGTCTCGATCTTTTCGCGGGCTGCGGTCTCGATCCCTGCGTGGGGTGCGGTCCCGACCTCTTCGCGGGGTGCGGCTACGGCCTCGACCCCTCGGACTTCTATCGCTGCCACTCGGGCTATCTCCTCGTTTTTGAGCTTCTTTCCCTCGTGCCCGACGGGGTGATTTTTCCTTGCCAGGTGATGTGCCCCTATGTCCACGGGGTGCTTCTTTGTCCTTCTGTGCGGCTGCTTTCCTGCGATCGTAGGAGGCGAGTTTTGCGGCTGCCATGCCTAATCCTTTCTGCACTTTCTTGTATTGTTCCGCGCGGGGGTTGTTTTCCCCTGGTTGATTTATTTGCATGTAGGTGGCTGCGGCTAGCACCGGGGTGCGGGAGTTTGCGGATGGATGTTTCCGTCCTTGTCCACGCGCATGAGTTATTTGCTGATTCCGCTCAAGGACTCGCCGTCCATGGTCGTGGTTCTTGAGGCGCGTCCCTTCTTGTGGGGGCGGTTCCCAACAGAAGGCGTTAGGGACAGCTCAGCTCGGCGTTGACTTGACTCATCTGCCAATCTTCTCCGTTTGGCTAGGTCTTCCCGAGCTTCTTTGATAGCAGTGGCCGCTCTCACTAGATGATAGTGGTAGGCGATCATGTCTTCATGTGGGACTTCGGCTGCAGGTGTTTTTCTTGTGCGGATAGCCTCCTTCGCTCGGAGCCAGGCGTCTCGCGAGACGTTGATCTTAGCGCGTTCCCTTGCGCTTTGTTCAGTTTCTGCGGGTGGTCGTTCCGATCCTGCCATGCAGACCTGAGCCAGATGTGGCTTGTGAGTCCTAGGCGTAACTCGAAAGTCCTTCCTGACCCGAGAGGGTTCCTCTGTAGAGAGGGTGTGAAAATTGCTGGTGTTGAGGCGGGTGGACTCGCCACTTTTTGCCAAGTAGGATCGTGAATCGACAGCTCCTGGGCTGGAAATTGACTCAGATCTCGATTCCTCAGGGAAGTGAAGGATCCCATCTTTGTTGGTGTAGAACTTGAAGCTCCCGAACATCAAGGTGACGCTTTTCTCCAGATCGCTGAATTCCGGGCGTGATTCCAGCGAGTGAGGAGTGACTACGATAGATCCGATCCGAATCGGGTTGGCCGGAGTCGAAGTCGAAGGTTTCCAACGTGATTTGGTCGTCGATAAAGCCGAAGATGCCGGAGATACAGCGCCCGCCGTTCCCAAAGACGGCCCCAATTGTCGAATCTGCATCTCAACAAGTCCCTCAGGTGAACCCATAGGGTTTTGATTAGGAGACCGTGTAGACGCTGGTGACAATCGTCGGCTAGACACGGGACACGATTTACCCAGGTTCGGGGCCCTCGTAGAGGTAAAACCCTTACTCCTGGCTCTGTCAATCTGTATTAACGAGTAGATCGGTTACAATGGGGGGTTGCTCAAGTCGAGAGTATGATCTCGATCTCAAGGCTTGGTGGTGCGATATTGCTTGGTCCCTCCCCTGGTGGTTCTCCTGGCCTTATATAGATGCCCAGGTCTCAAACCGTACCCGGGGAGGACTCGAACCCTAACCTAGAGTCGGTTACAAGTTTCCTAACTTGAACCACAAAGCCTTGCGGGTGGGTTTCAATTGGGCCTTCTAGAATAATCCATGACGCCTCCTTTAGAGCTTGGGCCGTGGGGCTGAGACCGGGTAGGCACACCCGACAGGCCTAGGATCCATCCCTTCGTCACCGACCGGCTGACAAACATGTACCACACGCATCCATACACATAAGCATACAACCATTCCAAAAAAAACGTACACATATGAGTGTACATACAAAAAAATTGTTGCACCCAACCCCACACGTTCTATCTCTCATCTCTCTACACGTTGGTAGTGTATAGCCGGACAGCCGGATACATGTAGGCAGGCAGAAGAGCTCGCCCCGATCCGAAACGGATAGAAAACCAGGTGAGCTGGTTTCTCAATTTTTTGTGTTAAACACGGTTGACATCACTTGAGTGAGAATTAGCTTACTTCTCAGTCAGCTCGGCCTTAGATGAACCCATAAATAAGCAAAATTCTTATCTTAAGTCGGACTAACCGAGCGCACCTTAGGTCGCTCCCGCGGGTGACTTTTTGGTCCATCTGGTTTCCCTATGTTTGGTCTTATAAGTAGCAAACATATTTTTGTGCCCGTGTCAATGTGCTTGCTTTCTGTGTACATGGGTCCGTTTTACTCCATTGTAGACTTTTCTTTTCTTACGTGTGTGTATCTTTTCCTATTTTCACTTTCTTCTTTTGTAATGTTGTATTTTGTTCTTGCTTCAAATGTATCTACATTTTGTTTTTTTATTTTTCTTTTTAAAATTATTATTTTTCTCTCATTTTTCATCAACTAATATAGTAGGTTTATGACATATTTGCACATACCATTCAGTATATAATTAAGATAGCAGCTGATTAATTTTAAAACTAAATTTTTTAGCTATAAGTGTGGTTTGAACTGAATTTTTTTCTGTTTCAAGTGGGTTGCAACTTTAATTTTTTTCTTTACTGTAAGTGGGCTATAACAGAGGATTTTTTTTTGAGTTGCAAGTGGGGTTGCAACTGAGTTTTTTCCTGATCGCAAGTAAGGTTGCAACTCCCTATTTTATCAATTTCAAGTATAGCTTTGGAATGGAGTTTTCTTTCAGTTAAACGTGCGACCGCAACTTAGTTCTTTCGGTTGCAAGTGGGGTTGCAACCGTAATTTAGGTCTTTTTCAGTTATAAGTGGGGTTACAACTATATATTTTATTTATTTTTTCTTAATTTCAAGTGGAGTTGCAACTTACTTGATTTTTAATTTTCAAGTATTGTAACTGAGATTTCTTTGAGTTGCAGGTGGGGTCGCAACTGAGTTTATTCAGTTCCAAGTCGGGTTGTGACTGCAACTTTTCTTACTTTCAAGTGGGGGTTATAACTTAGGATTTTTTTCAGCTAAAGTGAGGTTGCAACCGAGAATTCGGAGTCATGAATAGGGTTGCAATGAGTTTTTTCTTAATTGCAAGTGGGGTTGCAAATATTTTGTTTTTTCAATTGCAACTCAGTTTTCTTTGAGTTGCAAGTCGGGTCGCCACTGAGTTATCCTTGTTCCTGGTCGAGTTGGATCTGAATATTTTTCCTAGTTGCAACTTGGGTTGCAAATGGGATTTTTTCTAGTTACAGGTGAGATCGCAACTAAGTTTTTCTCGTTGCAAGTCGGTTTGCAACTGAATTTTTTTCCGCGGTTGCAAGTGGGATCATAATTGATTTTTTCCTAGTTGCAAGACGGGTTGCAACAGAGATTTGTTTCGGTTACAAGGGATTGCAACTGAGATTTTTTCAGTTGCAAGTGGATTGAAATTGAGCTTTATTTCTGGTAGCAACTCGATTTGAAACCGAGAATTAGTCTCAAGTTGGTTTGGTGTTTTTCGTGTGCCACCTTAGATATGAAGTCGCGACAGTCGTTCATGATGTTGATGCTCGGCTCGCACAAGGGGAAGAAAAGCTTGAAGTAGGCATAGGTTGTCGTGGTTG
Source organism: Alopecurus myosuroides (assembly GCA_028641055.1). Taxonomy (NCBI): domain Eukaryota; kingdom Viridiplantae; phylum Streptophyta; class Magnoliopsida; order Poales; family Poaceae; genus Alopecurus; species Alopecurus myosuroides. The sequence goes on from CM054061.1 coordinate 94,433,156, forward strand.
TGTCGCGCGTCGTAGAGGTGTCGCGCCCTGACGGCACTTGTCAATGTAGGCTTGACATAGTTGAAGGGCTCGACAAATGGAAGTGGCTAGTGTCGATGTAGAAGCCGGCCAATTTGTGTTGTTGAGGACTCCCATTGAGTGTCGAGTTGACCCGCCAAGGCTTATCGAACTCAGCACAAGACTGGTCGAGGACCATTGATGCTTGTCGATGGTCAACGATACTTTTCAAGGGTCGATGATGCTTATGTGAGTCCGGGATATCGGCGGTGCTTGTCGAGAGTCGAGACGACTGGCGAGGGTCTGAGCGGCCTCGATGAGGACCCGGTTGGGAAACATCATGTATCCAAGAGTTGGCGAGGGGCATGGCAGGATGATCATAGATATCTTGGCATGATCGAAAGGTTCAATATTGAGCGATGGCCCCCCGACAAAAGGTGATTTTTGGCTCGGGTATAAACATACCAGGACCACTCTGATGACCTCGCTACGAGACAACAAAGATGGGTCGGCGAGACGACGGAAGCCGACCGGCTGACAAACATGTACCACACGCATCCATACACATACGCATACAACCATTCTAAAAAAAGTACACATATGAGTGTACATACAAAAATATGTTGCACCCAACCCCACGCGTTCTATCTCTCTACACGTTGGTAGTGTATAGCTGGACAACCGGATAAATGTAGGCAGGCAGGACAGCTCGCCCTGATCCGAAACGGATAGAAAACCAGGTGAGCTGGTTTCTCAATTTTTTTGTGTTAAACGCGGTTGACATCACCTGAGTGAGAATTAGTTTAATTCTCAGTCAGGTCAGCCTTAGATGGACCCATGAATAAGAATTTTTTTTATATTAAGTCGGACTAACCGAGCGCACCTTAGGTCGCTCCCGCGCGCGACTTTTTGGTCCATCTGGTTTCCCTATGTTCGGCCTTATAAGTAGTAAACATATTTTTGAGCCCAGTTTTCGCACCTGCTAAGAATTCAACAACGCAATTGTCTGGTGCCACGTGTACACTAAGTTTTTTGATATTTCCATTCAATGTTATATACGCCCTTCAAATTTGTAATAAAGTCACACAAATTTTATTGAGAAAGTAAAGACGAGATGTTGCATGGTGTTCTCTAGGTGATTTCGATAAATTTATGTGTTTGTTTTCTATAAATTTTTAGAACGTTTTTTATGTGCTTCTTCACATGTTGCAAGCACGTGATTTATCTACTGTTATCATTTCGTTTTTTGTTGAAATTGCTGATGATTTTTATTGCAAATGAATCTATGACAAAATATTACGTTTCTTACCAATCTTTAAACAACAATTTTTGAATATGTTTTATTTTAATAATTTTTTAGTTTTGTTGAAATTACGGCTTTTGTTGCAAATGAATTTTCAATATACTATTTTTAATTTCTACAAAGACATATTTTTTTTGTTTTAATCGTCTTAATTTTTATTGAAATTGATGACGATTTGTACTGCAACGGGGAAAATAATTTATTTTTAACTTATTTAGCATTATTTGGTTTTCAAAATATTTACGACGATTTGTTGCATTACTTTATTTTTTTTTACACGAGACGTGAAGTTTTGTTGCAATACTAATGAATTTGTTGCGATACTAAGAGCAAATCATTATGGTGGTATTTTCGGTATAAATATCCAGAAGACGAGCGCAACACGATATATCCGTTTCGTTTAATTAGTGTTGTTGTGGAGTACGTGTTGATTTCCGAAAAATCGAAGAACTAAAATGCAAAAGCACGCTGCAGAGACCTAAACTATCGCTTTTTAAGGAAACTACCTCTAGCGTGCGCCATGTATAAATAATCCAAAAATTAACCTTTTTTTTTTTGCAAGGTAATACGTTCTCATTCATAAGATAAAAATCCGGTTACAAGACACGTAAACACCGACATTACAGTGCTGAAAGGATAGTATAATCCTATGCAAAAGACCAGCGCATGTCCATCTCCTTCGGCACCACCAAAGTGACCACCAAGAGAGAGAAGACAAATCACCTCTTCATCCGAGCTCGACGCGGCTCCATCGCTGATCTGCAGCTTTACGGACCTCCAAAATAGTTTGCCAGAAGCAAAACCATTGTCGTTGAACGAATCAGATCGGAGCAACGTGTCCCCGGACACGCCATCGAACTCCAGAACTGACATCCCCGCACGACTACAACGTCGAAGGAAGAAACCAGAACTGCCAGCTTCCATCCACAAACCCAGCACAAGATGCACCATCTTCCAGCTATTAACTGCGCAGGCAGCCGTCTGCGCGTACTCCCGGATGACAAATCCTCCCTGCTCCACTATGACGCCGGAGATAACGCCGCAGCAACGGGGACAGAACAGAAGGAGAGACACACCCGATGGGATCGCCGCCACCGCCTCGCCGATACCATTCATGAACCCTAACGCCACCGATCTGAAAGATCGGCGAACACACGATGTTATCAACTCCGAGACGCCGTCTTGAAGGACGCCGCCGGTGTGGGAGTGGAGTTGAGACAGATTTATTCGTCGAAGCGCCGCTCCCACCACCCCAACGACGCTTCACAACCTACAAAACCAAACCCTAACTACAGAACGGAGTAACGAGGTCCCCCCTCCCCCTGCCGCCGCAGCGGCAATCGGAGAGAGAGGGGACCAACGCCGTGGCCGGTGGAGATCGGGGGTAGAAGGTCCTCTTCCTAGTCGCCAAACTCCTGACGGCGGCTATCCAAAAATTAACTGAGATAGCTCACCACACCGTAACTTGCAACTGTATAGCAAAAACATCACGTATAAATTATACTACACAATATCAAATACGCAATGATTATATTTGCAGCTTGACATTGGCAAATAACGAAAATCGCTTCATGGAGTACAACGGAGAGATGTTTCCTGGGACAGCATAAATAGGTCTGTTCATCTGCGACAACTAATTTAGAACAACTAATTTAGAGAAAAAAAAGGAGTAATGCGTGCATCAGGTCGATGGGATCTTTTATTGACTGGAGCTTTCCCGCGATTTGATCAACAGCAAGAGACCGCCGCAAGTGACCCCGGTGGCGATGCTGTAGCCGACGCCCTTGAGCCCCTCGCGGACGACGGCCTCCGGCCCCTGCTGCACCGCGGAGAGAGCGTTGGCTCCACCCCAGGCGACCCCAAAGTTCAATGGGCCGGGGGTGTGGATGCGCATCATGCAGCCGTTGATGACCGACAGGGCGCTGAACCAGGCGCCCCAGCGATGGACGTTGGGCCAGTTGGCGGTGACCTCCTGGTAGCCGCCGGCGAGTCGGCCGCCCTTGGATGAGCTGCGCAGAGCACCCTTGACGAAGTAGAATAGGGTGCCGCCAATGGACACCATGATGTAGCTCTCGAGCCCGATCTTGACGATTCTCGGAAACCCCATAGTCCCCATCGAAGTCGGTGCCTCCATCCGGTGCGCGTTGCGACGGTTGGTTTCCGGCGAGTTTAGGGCGCCGTGAGCTCTGCCTCGAGACGAAACTGAGTAATGCGTGCATCAGGTCGATGGGATCTTTTATTGACTGGAGCTTTCCCGCGATTTGATCAACAGCAAGAGACCGCCGCAAGTGACCCCGGTGGCGATGCTGTAGCCGACGCCCTTGAGCCCCTCGCGGACGACGGCCTCCGGCCCCTGCTGCACCGCGGAGAGAGCGTTGGCTCCACCCCAGGCGACCCCAAAGTTCAATGGGCCGGGGGTGTGGATGCGCATCATGCAGCCGTTGATGACCGACAGGGCGCTGAACCAGGCGCCCCAGCGATGGACGTTGGGCCAGTTGGCGGTGACCTCCTGGTAGCCGCCGGCGAGTCGGCCGCCCTTGGATGAGCTGCGCAGAGCACCCTTGACGAAGTAGAATAGGGTGCCGCCAATGGACACCATGATGTAGCTCTCGAGCCCGATCTTGACGATTCTCGGAAACCCCATAGTCCCCATCGAAGTCGGTGCCTCCATCCGGTGCGCGTTGCGACGGTTGGTTTCCGGCGAGTTTAGGGCGCCGTGAGCTCTGCCTCGAGACGAAACTAGGTATTTGGGGAAATAGTAACCAACTGGCTGTAGGCGCTCGTGTGCCTGGTGTACGTCCATACATATATAAACTAGTTGAATGCCCGTGCGTTGCTACGGGTCACTCGGTCTATTTGTCATACATGTAAATATAATAAGCATGAAAATTTTATGTATATTAAATATAACCATATAATATTCCAAAAACAATAAGGTTCTACTTCGCTTTAAAAGTATAATCCAATAAGATAAATTTCACATCATGCACAGAAAGCGATCCGTTACAGATAAGTGCACTTGGCAACAGAATAAAGAACAAAATCCTGCACGGTTTGTTTCCGAGCACGATCAAATTAATTCCTAAATTTTCCCCTTGATTTAGTATAATCAGCTGCATGGTTGCAAAATGAGTAAACACGGACATAGAGATGATTGACTCACAGAAATAAGCATCATTAATTTCAACCAGTACAACCATAGAAATAAGCGATGTTATTATAACTTCTAATAGCAGAACTTAAGATGCACATGTGCAATCTCTAGGATTATAGCGCACCACCTGAACCTGAAAGCTCCAGCACCGGTTGCCACCCCTTAATTGTTTCTATGTATGACAAGAAACAATGGTTACCGTGTTTGTCAAGTTCAAACCGGACCAAGCATCGAGGATCCACATCTACACCACAACGAGTGCCAGCTTCATGCAAAACGAAGGGTAGCAAACCTGCATCCGTCATGTTGCAGTCTGCAGTTAATATCTTAATTACAAGGAATGGTTACAAGTGTTAGGTAGTGACAAGATCTCTTCAAAAGACTGAACATAATAGAAGTGTGGAGATTTTTTATGTGATACAGATTGAACTGCCGATAAAAAAAAGCAGATCTTCAGTTCATACGATTTGAGTACCTTCATGAGAATCTTCTTAGCTTGTTCATAATTGTAACATCAGTTGTGCTTACTGAATTATATCAAGACATTATGTGCACAGAACTCGGTTATGCAGATATCATAGACAACTTTAACAAAGATTAGTAGCACTGCAGTACCATATTTGTAACATGAGCTGTAGAATAAAGATGTTGTCGCTAATAGATGTCGGTTTAAAAAGAAAGACTGGAAATATTTATAGTAGTAAAAGCCTCTTGAGGGAATTTTGCAGCATCCCTTCAAAATCTAGAAAACTATAATAGCCTTTCACTTGGAACAAGCAGAATTTTTCTTACAACGGGCTAGAATTTGTGCAATGACCAGTCAAGTAAGCCGCAATGCAGCAAATCAACTCCAGCCCCAACCTCATCCGTGTTCTAGCTATTTTGATGTGCTCTAGCTATTTTGATGCGTGTAATCCAAAATTTACCAATTGGTGAGCTTCGTTTATTCATCCTGGAGTAAAAGGGGATCGATGGTATCCTCATAGAAGCAAGGCAGCGCAGGCACGCCGAGGTGACGCCGGTCCATCTCGCCAGCACCATGCTGCCCACCTCGCCTGAGTGGTCCATCCGCGTTGCCTGCATCGGCTCACTGTTCTACCCGCTCAAGCACAAGGCGCTACACCTCTGGCACAATGATGACGATCATCAACTCTATCCACGCCAGCCCAGTGCTGATCTTGCCGAGTCAGCTACATAAACAATTCCTCAACAGTTAGCTCAACTCTAATGTAAAATGGCAATTGTTCCTAAATTTATCCTGGCCAAAAGTACATACTCAACTAATCAAGAACAAAACACAAAGGAAGGAAGGTAAAGAACAATTATACTTGATGGACCGGAAGGCACAAGCGAACAACAAAACAGAGGAACTGAACTAATGCACTCCTCCGTGAGCATCCGTGGAGAACCATGCGAAAGCAGTTAATAAAGCTGGGATATAACCTTCTCATGAATGTGAAGAACTGAAGGACGCCGAGATGAGCTCACCACACAAGCAACGGAAAGAAATAAAAAACAATTAGGGGCCTGCTAGTTTGTGTGGTTTTGCTTTCTTCACATAAAACACGTTGGATGAGCAGCTGGGTGCAAATCACCTCTAGTATCTGCTACCGTAACAGAATGACTAACGAACTATACAAACTCCATGTTAGCTATGTTAAGTTGTTAACTTAGGTTTGGTTAGTGCTAAATCATGGAACAAATGACAAGATTATCATGCTATCTTCATTTTGAGCCACATTTAGGTATCCCTAAGTGCATTCGTCTTCAAATGTTTATCATGGAGGAAATATTAAAATTTGGCCTTAACCATTTCACCCAAATTGGTATTTGAAGGTTGCTTAATATTCTGCAGCAAGGGATGACCTGGAGGAAAATACCAGTTATGGATACAAACAGAAGCAATACAATTAAATTATCTCAGGGCAGAATTACATAAATTTTACATCTTTGCAACTGAGAGACAACAATGTTTTAGGTATAACTCGGTTTAATAACAAATGGAACCAAATACAGTACAATTAGCATTTAATAAAGCTTTCAATACCATTATAAAAGAGTAGTTCCGAACAAAACATGTAGCAGTTGATTAGTAAACTCCCTGCAAAAGAAGTCGTTAAGATATTAATCATCATCCTTGAGTGCAGGAGAGCTAAACATGATCTAATATCTTACAATAAGTATTTATTCAGAAGTAAAACAGGGTGTCCAAATTGCACAGTGAAGTAATTTGCAGCCAAACTGCAATTGGATTCATAGTACCAAGTAGCATGGAGCATGAAACCAGGTAATTAGTATGAGAAATTCACGGCTGGTCTATGGTCAACAACTATTGCAGTTGTACTAATGGCCCATATGGTCAGAATCCGGTGTAAACTTACATCATCCTTACAACTATGAGCAGGTAAGACAATGATTATCTAAAAATTCCGTGTGGTGATGATCCATTTGACTTGTCCTCTTTTCCTTAAGAAACAACAACCACACGATGCAAAATCTTAAATTAAAAAGGATTATAGATGTGCAAAATCATAATGAGCAAACAATGTGTATATGCCCAATAGGAACGGACACAGTTTGTTTACTTCAGCACTGGTTGCCTAACTACATTTCAATACTCGAACAATTCTGCTATCTACACCTTCTGAAGCCTACATTCTCAAGTAACAAATCTAGAAATAGAATGAAATATTCAACCTAGAAAGCAGATCATTACACCATCCGAGTCTGGCATCCACACTGCAAAGATTCATAAATACAAGAACCCCGTATGCAATCTACATCAATCATCAACCAGAAGGAACAAGCCAGAACTGAAGAAATCCCAACCTCAATTAGTGGAGGAGGCCGTCGACCACTTCTCATGGTCATGAGAGTTTGATGGCGGCGCCGAGGTCCGTGGAGTCTTTGATGGGAGATAGTCGACGATGCTCCAAACCATGTTCAGATGGTCGGTGATGCGCTGGATCGGGACGACGAGCTTTTTCCACGCCGCTCCACGCTTTTCTCCGGCGTATCCAGCTCGCCCTCTTGCGGATCCTGGGTAGATATGCGCATGCTCGAAGGCGTCGTAGGGCGGGAAGTCGAAGTAGGCAAGGAGCGGGTCCGCCATGGCGGCGTGGCCGCATGGGAGGAGTAGGCGCAACGATCTCACGGGGTCGGGGGCAGAGGGCATGGAGCAGAGAGGAAGAGGGGTGGATGGACATGATGAGAACGGTTGTCGTCCGCCATGGCGGTGTGGCCGCGTGGGAGGAGTAGGCGCAACAGTATCATGGGGGCGAGGGCAGGGGCATGTAGCAGGTAGGAGGCGTGGACGAAGAGGAGGAGCAGGCGGTAGGCCGCTCGGCTAGGGTTTCGGGCGACGCTAGGTGCTGCCGTTGATGGAGAAGAGATGGGCGCCTCGCGATAGCTTTTTTTTTTAGGGAACCACTCACGATAGCTAATCGCGACTCACTCGGTGTTAGGAGAAGCGGTGGATTGTTGGGCTTTGGCCCATCCTATAGCGATCGGGAGCGTGCTGCGGGAGACGCACCCGTACGCGTACGTGACGGTCCTTACCCAAAACTATATAGTAGAGATACCTGACGATCTGATTCGGGCTGTCATCAGATTACAACTTTTTTGTTTTGATGAACTGTATCAGATTGCATTGTTTTAAATAGTATTCCCTCCGTTATGGAAAGTAAGACGTTTTACGTCTGGAAGAACAAAGTTTGGCACGTTACGATTTTTTGCGCGTTTCCTATTCTGCCCTCCTCGCCGACACGTTCGATTAGCTCCGTAGCACTCGCCTCTCTCCCTCTCGCGATGGTCGGTCGGCTCCCCCGCTCCCCCGTCGCCGCTCTCTCTCTCTCTCTCTCTCTCCGTCACCGCCCTCTACCTCTCGCTCGGCTCCAGCGCTCCCCACTGCCGCCTTGCTCACCGCTCCCACAACCACATCAATTCGTCTCCCACCGCTAAACCTAGCACCCCGCCTGCGCCAAAGGTGACACTTTGATGCGCCGGCGACGCGCTGCTGAGCGAGGAGGCACCGGATATCTGTGCACTGGAGCAGCGGAGCGGCGGATCCACATCTTCCTTGGGTGTGGAGTTCTTCACCTTGGATCCAGCGCCTTGGGCATCGAGTTCTTCACGCCGGGGAGTTCTTCGCGTTGGATCCAGCGTGTTGGGCGCTCCTCCACCAGCCGCTTCCTCGCCTCCTTGCTGAAGAGGACGAAGGAAGAGGAGCGGCGGATCGAAGCAGCAGAGCGGAGCACATCGGACCAGCGGACCGGAACACATCGGAGCGGCGGATCTAGAGCGGAGCAGCGGCTGCCATGCCACAGGGTGTACTCACGTCTTGGTACGCGTTCTTCTCCTCTCTCTTCTCCTTGTTTGAGTTCTTGGGGTATGCGTTTGCTCTGTAAATTATCAGCTTGCCTGCGCTTGACAACAATTGCTTAGTGCAGTAGTGAACTTGCTCTGAACCGTAAATATGGTTCAATTGTAGTTGCTCTGAACTGTAAATCAAGTTTTGATTGTTTGGCCATTGTTTTGTGCAACACGAATTAGGTATTGGTGCCATGATACTTGCGGAGTTGCATCCTTGTACTCCACCATGTCCTACTCAGGAGTACTCGTACTAAGTAGTAAGCACACTAAGCGCTGCAGCAGTACATGCTTCAGGAGTAACATGCTTCAGTTTAGGAAATTGGTAGCTGTCCCTCCTCCCCCTAGATCTCTAGAGGTATGGTGCTCGCTTTCTCATCCGCGCATGATCCCCTCCTTCATTCAGTTCGCTGTCTCGTACCATAGGGGCGTTCCTCTCTCGATTCGCTATCTGTCTCCGGCTATCTCGAGTCTTGATTTCTGAGGGTTGCAGGCAGATGAGACCGTCGTCTTACTGTGGTTCTTGAATGATCCCCGGACTGCGGTGGTGCAGTGAAAGGAGAGATGTTATCTTTAAGTAAGCAGCAGGCGAAGTGCTTTGTCTGTCGTAGTCTCTCCCGATTACACGCGATTGGGTTTGGTCAAACATTATTCCAGTAAGCAGCAGGCGAAGTGCTTTGTACTAGTAATCACCTCAGTTCATTCATCCTTGAGAATATAGCTGTGTATTTTTGGGTTTCTCGTGTCTACACACGCTTCTATTCTTATAGACAGTGTTGGGCCTCCAAGTGCAGAGGATTGTAGAACAGCAGCAAGTTTCCCTTAAGTGGATCACCCAAGGTTTATTGAACTCAGGGAGGTAGAGGTCAAAGATATCCCTCTCAAGTAACCCTGCAATTAAGATACAAGAAGTCTCTTGTGTCCCCAACACACCCAATATACTTGTCAGGTATATAGGTGCACTAGCTCGGCGAAGAGAGAGTAAAATGCACGTAATATAGATGATAATAAGTGATAATAGCAATCTTAAATAAATATGGCAGCAAGTAAGTATGTAGCAGAACAGCGGAAAACGGTGTTCCAATGCTTGGAAACAAGGCCTAGGGATCCTACTTTCACTAGAGGACACTTTTAACAATGATCACATAGTTGAATAACTAGATATGTTCTCTTCACTATGCTACTCTTAACCACTCTCCGGTCAAATAATAACACCAATTCATGCGTAGAGCTTTAACAGCACTCCTCAGAGTAAGCACTTTCCCAACTAATTAAGTAACCCCATGCTATCACCATGGGACCCAGATGGTTCCACACAAACACCACAATTTAATAGGGTTATCCAACACAACATATAAATATAATGCTAAACCACACGGTGCACACACTGTCACCTTTACACCGTGATCAAAGCGTTTACGGAGATCTCATATCAAATAAAGAACACTAATCAATGCACAAGGCTGCAAAAATCATTCTTTAAAGTAAGCATTCCCACGTTTAGTTAACCCCACGTTGTCACTATGGGCGCCGTAGATGGTACTAGACAAACACCAGAATTCATAGAGGAGACACACACGATGTGCACACTGTCACCTTCACACCGCGGGACAAGGTGACTCCAAAGTTCATATTAATAAAGAACTTGAGTAGAAAAAGATGAAGAGTAACATCTACGAATTCAAATAGATTACAAAGCTCATGATCACATATAGATCACACCATGGGAGAGAGATGAACCACATAACTACCGGTAGAGCCCTCAGCCTCGAGGGAGAACTACTCCCTCCTCATCATAGGAAACATCAATGGCGATGGAGATGGTCGTGGAGTCGATGGAGATGGTTCCGAGGGCACTTCCCCGTCCCGGCAGGGTGCCAGAACAGAGATCTGTTCCCCGATACTTGTCGGTGGCGGCGGCGGAGCTACGAATGTATTTTGTGGAAAAAGTCGATCTTTTTAGGGTTTTCCCTCGGGGGACTATAAATAGGCGAAAGGACAAAGGCGGTGGAGCTCTAGGGGCCCCACACCACTAGGTGGCGCGGCCAGGGAGACCCGCGCCACCCCATGGTGTGGCCACCCTGTGGCCCCCCTCCGGGGCTCTTCGGGACTTCTGGCTTTCGAATTTTCCAATTCCGAGAATATTTCGAGAACAACTTTTCTGAAACTAAAAACAACAGAAAACAAGGAACCGGCTGTATGGCATCTTGTTAATAGGTTAGTCCCGTAAAACGTGTAAAAAATCTATAAAGAAGGGAGAAAACATGTAGCAAGTGGGGGCGTGGGAGCTGGCTTATAGCCACAACGCCAAGATCGTGGACACGGGGGAACTGTCGGGCTCGCCGTTTCCGGCACGGAGACATGCACCCAGCGCGCCCACGATGTGCAATAGATGTCCAAGTTGTCTAGGAGGTAGAGGGGGTCTAGTGTGGCTCAAGGTGCGAGGAGGGGATAGGAATGGCGATGGGATGGCCACAGTGACCATGTACTGTGTGCCCACCCCGTGTCCCCCTCCTGTCTGTCCCCTCTTTTCTTCCCCACGTTTTCTCCCTCTATGGTCCTTCTAGAAACAAGCCAAGAGCACCAAAGTAGAGCACAAACATCAGGTAACACAAATGGGAAAGTTGCATTTCCAAAATTGCAAAAAACCAATTGAAAACAACTATTAGGAAAAGCAATGTTTCACAAAATTCAGAAAATGCAGTTAACAAAGACTTAGAAAAATTCCTATGTATTGGGAAACACTTAAAATGATCAAAAAGTTCACACTGTTTTCAAGGGTAAAATGGAATCCAATTTTTTTTTCAAAGGTGGAGGTTGTTAAACATGTTTTAAACTTTCAGAAACATCTTTTTAAAACAAAATTGGGATTGTTGAAGGCTATGAAAACAAAGTTAAAAAGGGCTAGTTTTTGTTTTTCTCTGTTTTCTAAAAATGCATTTTTCTGACTTAATTTTCTTCCACAAAAACAAACATGAAAATGATTGTTTTCAAAGTCCATAAATAAAACCAAGCTTGTAGTTTTTTAGTCAATATAAAAAACAAATACAAGTCAAGAAATTACAGAATGAAATATTATAGCCTATTGAAAACAAGGGTGGAAAACAGGTACTTGGCTATATTTTTCAGGGAAAAGTTTTAATAAAAAACTTAAAAGAAAACTTCCATAAATCATTTTGTATTTTTTATTTCTTGTATCCAACAAAGTTAAAAGTTTAAATCAAGATGCAAACCATCATGATCCAAGTCTTGGAATAAAAATCACTTAAGTCACTTAGGGAAAACATCAGACAAAACATGAAAGTGTTTTCGGGAAATTTTTGTATTGGTTTTAAAATGAAACAAATCTTGCATTGCATATATGAATATTGTCACAAACACATGTTGGTTCAAACAAACAAGTCGTTGTAAATAAAAAAATTTGGCCCACATTTTTGCCTCCTTTAACTACAGTACAAGGATCCAAAAACTGGGGCTTGATAGAGATGATTTCGGGGGGCACTTCCCCGTCCCGGCAGGGTGCCGGAACAGAGATTTATGTCCCCCAAAACTTTTCGGCGGCGGCGGCGGAGATACGGATCTTTTCATGGAAGGAGACCGATCTCCCTAGGGTTTATGCATCAGGGAGAATATATAGGCGAGAGGGCAACGTCGGTGGGCGCCCGAGGGGCCCACACCACCCGAGGGGCCCACCCGCGTGAAGGCATAGTGTGGGGGCTCCAGGGCCCCCTCCGGGTCTCCTTTCGACTTCCTTGACGTGTCGGGAATTCTATGACTTTTGGATTTTGAATCGTCCAATACCGAGAATATTTCTAGAACAACTTTTCTGAAACTAAAAACAGAAGAAAACAGGAATTGGCTCTGTGGCATCTTGTCAATAGGTTAGTCCCAGAAAATCGATAAAAATGGCATACGGTGTAAGGGAAACATGTAGCATATGGCATGAAAACAACCTTGAACATCAGAAATGATGGATACGTTTATGACGTATCACTAGGTTACAAGGATGTCATATCACGGAACGAGTAAAAGAGTACTTGTCGGTAACGAGATTGAACTAGGTATGGTTGATACCAATGATCGGATCTTGTACAAGTAAAATATTGCGAGACAAAGGGAATTGGTTACGATGTTTATGGTTCACACCATCACTAGATTCATCGCTGAATGTGTAGGAGTCATTACGGATCTCCAGGTCCCGCTGTTGACTATTGATCGGAGAGGTGTGATGACCCACAAGTATAGGGGGTGCATCGTAGTACTTTCGATAAATAAGAGTGTCGAACCCAACAAGGAGTAGAAGGTGTTGACAAGCAGGTTGGATAGAGGATTCACTTTAAACACTAGTAAACGGGTTTTTGGTTATTTTTGATATAGCAGATAAATAAAGTGCGTGTAAATAAAGAGCAGTAAATAATATTACAGCGAGTGGACCAATCCTTTTGTGTGCAAAGGACAAGCTGGTTGTGTTACTTATGACTACCAAACATTCTCGAGGACACATGAAAATTTTGTCAAGTGCTTTTGCTTTGTTACGGTGGATTAATATCGATTGATTCAAGTGTTGTGTGGGTGAACCTATGCTAATGCACCTCCCAACTAGGAATAATACATACTTGTGATTATAACCCTCGCAAGCATCCGCAAATACAAGAAAGTAATTAAGATAAAACTAACTACAGCCTTAAACTCCGGGATTCTACGCTCCCTCGTAAATTGGTTTCCTAACGGGGGTTTATGTTTCTGTCACTCCGGCAACCGCACAATTAGTAGCCAAATACACAATGCATCCTCCTAGGCCCATAAAGGTGAAGTATCATGTAGTCGATGTTCACATGAAAACACTAGAAGAATAGCAACACAACTTAAATACCGAACCACGAGATATTACTTCAATTTAACTTCACTACTAACATCATGAATTCTCCCATGTCCTCAAGAACTAAACGAACTACTCACAAGACATCATATGGATCATAATCAGAGGAGATGTAATGGCTGATAACAATCTGGTCATAAAGTACAAACACCGATAAATCTCACAAGCATCAACTACTAACAAGTAATCCACACCGTGAGAGAGATCTAATGTAAAACAACGATAGGAGCCCCTAATTGTTACAGCGGGATGACGGTGGATGATGAGGGTGATGGTGCTGGTGTGGATGATGATGACGATCTTGATGATGCCCGGAGTGATGACGGTGACGATGGCGATGATTTCCCCTCTTCGGAGAGAAATTTCCTCGGCAGATTTCTCCCTGCCAGAGAGCTTTTCTCTCTAGGGTGTTTTCTCCCCCGAGGCAGCGGCGGAATAATTATTCAATGATTCTCTGGGGCTTAGGGTTCCCTGGGGGTCAAGTACGCGAAAGACCTTGACCAGAGGCGGGCCAGGGTGGCCACACCACCTGGCGGCGCGGCCAGGGGGGTGCGCCACCCCATGGTATGGGCCCCTGGTGGCCCCTCTGGCTCCCCTTCTGGCTGGTGTCTTCCTCTGAACTTCTAAGACACCTACGGCGTCCCCCTTCCTCTTCTGATCTTCTGAAATATGGTATCTCGACGGTGTTTATTCTCCAAAAATTATGAAACATGCAAAATAAGATAAGATAACATAAGTAATGCATCATAACATTAAATATATCGATGAATAACAGAAAATAACAATATAAAACGGTGATGTAAAATGGACGTATCAACTTTCCCCAAGCTTAGACCTCGCTTGTCCCCAGGCGAAACTGAACTCGGTAAACATGACCACAGGTTTATGGAGTGAGGTGTCGATAAATGAAATACGGACAAAAGGCATCACATCTATGAAGAACAAGTCATTATAGACAACAACTTCCTCTCATATAATCAAACCTGAAACAAGCAGAGGAACAATGATGGTGCAAAAAGTAAATCAAAATTTGTAAAGGCAAATTTCGTTCTTGGTGAGGGAACAATTAAAAGTGTACTCATATTTCGATCAGAGTCTTTTATACTAGAGCTATATTGCAGAGTTTACCATGCTCAGTTATAACGGTCTATTTGTAAGCATTGGTACCTTTCTAAGTGGTATTCAAACAGATAAAAGCATTTGTAGAAACAAGGAATAATAATAAAGATGATTGAGTAAATCAACATGGAGTCGGATAAATCACAACAATTCAAATGCTTGCATAAGAAAAAAGGAAATGGGTTTACTGACTCAACATAAATGTAAAAGATAGGCCCTTCGCAGAGGGAAGCATGGATGACTCATGTGCTAGAGCTTTTATTTTAATAAACAGATGTATAAAATGCATTACACTCCTCCCATCCATCTTACACAAACCATGGCTAACCGAATCCTCGGGTGCCTGCCAACAACCACAAACCATGGAGGAGTGTCTAATTTTGAGAGGTGTATGCTAGTGTCAACGAATGGTAAACATAAAATACAGTACGTCACAAGCCAACTAGACTTCACAAGAGCAGCTCCCATATGAAGGATGCAACTGGTGTAGAAGGTCATCCTCATTCTATTTTTCTTACACGATTATGCTTTGACTGATAAATCAGGGGCAAAAATAGTGAAGAGAATTTGTGTATTAGTTTGGGGCTTGGCACCCCTGCTGCCGGCTCTTCTAGCATTTGGATAAGCGGATGAAGCCACTAGTCCAGGTGTGTGAAGTCCAATCAACAAGTGAGATAAAGATTCTCTATGTACGTCCTCATGAGCCAAAACAGGAACACAAAGCAGGAATAATTTTGAAAGTTTTAAAAGTACCACATGAGCAATTTACTTGGAGTGGAAGTTAAATACCACGTGTAGGTAGGTATGGTGGACACAATTGGCAAGATTTTGGGGCTCAAGGTTTGGATTGCACGAGAAGCATTCCCTCTCGGTTGAGGTTTTTGACTAGCAAGGTTGGGTAACAACCATAAGAATTGAAGTAAAACAAACAAAAAACATATATGATAAAGCCAATCATGCAATCTTCCTTGAAGGTGCAAACAAAATTATTTGAAAATACTAAGCTTATGAGCCAACAAAGAAGAAATATCATGGAATAATATATCTACATGCAACTCCCCCTTTTCTACTTAAGTCTCACGTATTGTTGCTAATGACCAATGCTAAGTTTGCCAAAACCAACTAGATAACCTTGAAGCTCTAAGATTGATACGATTACTAATAACAAGATCAATCACATAACAAAAATTGCATACTAAAATAAAATAGAACAAGTAGATGACGAAACTTCTCATTAATATTTCATTACGGTAACTCAAACCAAGGGATACAACGATAACCAACTAAGGAATGACACTTCCATACTGCAAACCATACTATATGATATTTCCTCTACTCATGATATGACTCTACTAAAAGGTAAAAAGGAGTGAAAGATAAAGGTGATACTGCGACACTCCCCCAAGCTTGGAACAAGCCAAGGGGATGCCAATACCAATGACGAATCAATTCTTCGATGGTGGTGGAGGTGAATCCTTCGCGATGAGCTTGTCAACCAATTCTTTCCAATCTTCCAATGCGTGCATAAGCCTATGCATCACCTCCATATTGAGCTCGATTTGGTTCGCTTTCTTGTCGGTTGGTGAATCCCGGCCATACAGGTCTTCCTTCCTTTCTTCCTTGGATCGAGAGCTTCCTTCTCCTTAACTTGTGTCCTTGAGGCTAAACAGTGACGTGGGGCCTTTCCTCCAGTACTCATCATCGCCGTTTGCTTGCAAGGTTTTGAAACTACTCCAATGCTTGTGATGGTTATGCGTGGACGCACTCGTAGGTCTTCTACATCTCCTTCAGCTCCACTATCAATCTCCTTTTTTGGATCCCGGTCTTGGAGATCTTCTTCCTCCGGTCCCTTCCCCTTGTTGTTGTTGGCGGAGACCATGATTCTTTTAAAATTGAAAACAGGCCCTGGTAGAAACAGCTCGAAACAGAAACACGACGAGAAAACGATATACGGACCTCGGGGGATTCGGGGGATTGTATAGAAAAAATACCTAACAAAAGGAAGGTCCAGGTCAAAAACGAGTCGAAGAGGGGCTCCGGGGTGCCCACACCATAGGCTGGCGCAGCCAAGGGTGGGCCCGTGCCACCTGTTGGTATGGTGCCTCCGGGCACCTTCTCCAACTACTCTTCGGCTCGGTATTTTTCATATTTTCCAAAAACTAATAATTAATAACTGAAAAGGCAATTCGCAAACTTTTTCTTCACTTTACCTATTCCAAAACTGACTCTGCAGATTCTGGAATCTTCCCTCCGATGAATTTCTCTGGAGTCATTACTTGAAAAAACATCGATGACTTCATCATAGGAATCCTAAGAAATATAATGTTTGAGTCTTTTCCCATTTACCACTTGTGTAGTATTATCCTTGAGGGAAGAAATTTTAATTGCCCCTAAACGATACACTTCTTCAATAATATAAGGTCCTTCCCACCGAGAGAGTAATTTTCCTGAAAAAATCTGAGACGAGACCGATACAATAGAACGTTCTCATCGACATGAAACTCTCTTTTAAGGATTCTTTCATCGTGCCATTGTTTAACTTTCTTTTTAAAGAGCTTGGCATTTTCATAAGCTTCACATCTCCATTCATCTAAATGATTCAAATCAAGCATTCTTTTCTTACCAGAAAGTTTAAAATCTTTAAATAATTCTTTCACTGCCCAATAAGCTTTGAGTTCTAAGTCTAAAGGCAAGTGACAAGCTTTTCCATAAACCATTTTGTAAGGAGACATACCCATGGAATTTTTATAAGTAGTTCTATAAGCCCATAAAGCATAATTCAACTTATCAGACCAATTATTCCTTGATTTATTAACAGTCTTTTGCAAGATAGATTTACTTTCTCTATTTGATAATTCTACTTTCCCACTAGTTTGAGGATGATAAGCTGAGGCAATTATATGATTAACATCATATTTAGCAAGGGTTTTTCTAAAACCACTATGAATAAAATGAGAACCTCCATCAGTAATAAGATATCTAGGCACACCAAACCTAGGGAAAATAACATCTTTCAGCATTTTTTATAGAGGTCTCACCATCAGCACTTTTAGTAGGTATAGCTTCTACCCACTTAGTAATAAAATCAACAACAACAACAACAAGTATATGTGTATAACCATTCGAAGGAGGAAAAGGACCCATGAAGTCAAATCCCCATCAATCAAAAGGTTCAATAACAAGAGAATAACTCATAGGCATTTCATTACGTCTAGAAATATTCCCTACTCTTTGACATTCATCACAAGATAAAATAAACTTACGTGCATCTTTAAAGAGAGTAGGCCAATAGAAACCTGATTGTAGAACCTTCTATGCGGTTCTATCTCCAGCGTGATGTCCTCCATAAGCACTACTATGGCACTTCTTCAATATTTCATGTTGTTTATGATCTGGAACACATCTTATTATAATACCATCTAATCCTTCTTTATATAAATGTGGGTCATCCCAAAAATAATGCCTCAAATCATAGAAGAATTTTCTTCTTTGTTGAGCTTTAAATGTTGGAGGCTAATACTTTGAAACAATAAATTTAGCGTAATCAGCATACCATAGACTATCTTGGGGTTTTACCTTTA
Organism: Alopecurus myosuroides; assembly: GCA_028641055.1. Lineage (NCBI taxonomy): Eukaryota > Viridiplantae > Streptophyta > Magnoliopsida > Poales > Poaceae > Alopecurus > Alopecurus myosuroides. The sequence continues at coordinate 94,451,557 of CM054061.1, forward strand.
TTGCAGCCAATTGTTCATTTGGAAAACTATCATTAACATGAATAGGATCAAAAGTAATATTTCCTAATCTAGACAAGTTATCAGCAACAGGATTTTCAGCACCCTTCCTATCCACAATATGCAAATCAAACTCTTGTAAAAGCAACACCCATCTAATAAGACTAGGCTTAGCATCTTTATTTTCCATAAGGTATCTAATAGCAGCATAATTAGTATGAATAGTAACCTTTGAGTCAACAATATAAGTCCTAAATTTATCACATGCAAAAACTACAGATAAGAACTCCTTTTCAGCAGTAGCATAATTCTTTTGAGCAGCATCAAGAGTCTTACTAGCATAATGAATAACATTCAACTTCTTATATATGCGTAGTCCAAGAGCATCACCTATAGCAAATCACTAGCATCACACATAATTTCAAAAGGTAAATTCCAATCAGGTGGTTGCACAATAGGAGCAGTAGTTAAAGTCTTCTTTAAAGTTTCAAAAGCTTCCTTACAATCATCATTGAAAACAAATGGTACATCTTTTTGAACAATATTAGGAAGAGGTTTTGATATTTTAGAGAAATCTTTAATAAACCTTCTATAAAAACCAGCATGACCAAGAACACTATGAATATCTTTGACATCCCGAGGACAGGGCATTTTCTCTATGGCTTCCACTTTAGCTCTATCCACTTCAATACCTCTTTCAGAAATTTTATGTCCAACAACAATTCCTTCATTAACCATAAAGTGGCATTTCTCCCAATTAAGAATAAGATTAGTTTCCTCACATCTCTGCAAAACTTTATCAAGCTTGTGCAAACAATTATAAAAAGAAGTTCCATAGACGGAGAAATCGTCCATGAATACTTCCACAATTTCTTCACAAAAACCATGAAAGATGGCAGACATGAATCTTTTAAAAGTAGCAGGAGCATTACACAAACCAAAAGGCATACGTCTATAATTATAAGTACCATAAGGACAAGTAAAAGTTTTTTCTCTTGATCTTGTTTCCTAACAGCAATTTGAGAAAAAAAAAAGAATAACCATCAAGAAAACAAAAATGAGTTTTCTTAGACAACCTCTCTAGCATTTGATCAATAAAGGGTAAAGGATAATGATCTTTCTTAGTAACTTTATTAACCTTTCTAAAATCAATGCACATACTATAACCAACTACTACTCTTTGTGGAATGATCTCATTGTTTTCATTAGGTACAACAGTCATTCCTCCTTTCTTAGGGACACAGGGCACAGGGCTCTCCCATCTTCTATCAGCAATACGGAAAATAATACCAGCATCAAGAAGTTTTAATACCTCATTTCTTACCACTTCCTTCATCTTAGGAATTAAACGGCGTTGATGTTCAACTACTGGCTTTGCATCAGGTTCAATATTAAAAGCATGCTGACATATAGTAGGAGAAATCCCCTTCAAATCATCAAGAGTATATCCAATAGCTCCACGGTGTTTCTTCAGAACTCCCAATAATCTTTCCTCTTCTTCACCTGAAAGTTTAGCACTAATAATAACAGGATATGTTTTCTTCTCATCAATATAAGAATATTTAAGATCATCATGCAAAGGTTTTAAATCAAAGACAGGATCCTCCTTGGGTGATAATGTGGTACCCAAGTCTTCCAAATGTAAATTATGTTTTAGTATCACTGGTTGACGAAGAAGAGTATCGTCAATCTCATTTATCTCTTCCATAAATACCTCACTCTCATGGTCCTCCATATATTGCTGCAAAGCAATATTAGGAGCAAGAGCAATAAAAGCAAGTTGTTCAACTTTAATGTTCTCATCGGGCAATTTAGATTCGTAAGGTGCTCTAGCAAATTTGGAGAAATTGAATTCATAAGATTTTCCATCAAATTTAGTCAAAATCTTCTCCCTTTTACAACCTATAATAGCACCACAAGTGTTCAAGAAAGGTCTATTTGTATTTACAAATTTATCTTTCAGTTTTACAGTTATTCCTTCATCGAAAATGCTTGTCAACACCTTATGTTCCTCGTTGGTTTGACACTCTTATTTATCGAAAGTACTACGATACACCCCTATACTTGTGGGTCATCAAGACTATTTTCTGGCGCCGTTGCCGGGGAGCGAAGCGCTATTGGGAAGTGGAATTGATAAAGGAAGCTTCTGCTGTAAGTGCTATTTTTATTACTGTGTACTGCTTTATTGCACTATGTTTGGATCTTCTTTTGAGTCCTTATTTGCGGGCACTTCTGCCACTACTAGGGTAGTAAGTGACCAACCTCCTGATTATTTGGATCCTTATAAAATACCTATAAAGATTGTTAAACATGTTAGGAATAACTGCTATTCAGGTGATGGAACTGTCCATCCTGGTGATCATTTGATCTTTTTACATGAATTATGCGAGTTGTTCAAGTGTGCAGGTATTACAATGGACCAAGTGAAGACGAAATTATTATCTATATCATTGACAGGCCGAGCCGCTAAATGGTTCAAATTGCTGAAAAATAGCCACACCATTGGATTGGAGGAAATTGTACCTCTCTTTTATTCTAAATTCTATCCTCCCGGTGAAATTCATAGAGATCGGAATTACATATATAATTTTTGGCCTCGTGACGGAGAGAGTCACTAGTAGAGAAGTGCCTTTCTATGGAATCGATTTTGTGGCGCACCCCTATTCGGTGCGCCACAGAAATGTAATTCTGTGGCGCACGGGTGGGCATGCGCCACAGAAAACAGGAATTCTGTGGCGCACGGGACCGTGGTGCGCCACAGAAAACAGGAATTCTGTGGCGCACCGGATGGGGGTGCGCCACAGAAATGAGCTGGGGGCCCACACCAATAACTTTACACTCCCATTCTGTGGCGCATGGTGGTCAGTGCGCCACAGAAATATGACATTTCTGTGGCGCACCACTGCCACGTGCGTCACAGAATTCCCATCCGAAAAAATTCTGCCCTCACGCACCAACTCCACCCCCCCCCCCGGGAACGCCTTTTCTAGTTTTTGACGGAAGAGTTGGCGGTCTAAAAAGCATCAAAAAATAAATCCCTTATAGATGCACGGAGAGTTTAATGTCTACTTTTTTATCAAATTTTGAAATATGAATTTCGACTTTCTGAGCAAAAGTTTTATAAAAAAAGTAAAATGGGCATAACTTTTGCATACGATGTCGAAAAAAAATGATCAAGATATTAAAAAAAACTAGAGAGAAAAAAGAATCCAACCTCACTCGCCTTCGGCCTGTGAGCATTTTTTAGAATCGCCAAATTCCAAAAGGAACAAAAGTTATGGCCGTTTTAAGATTTTGACTAGAAAATAAAAAAAAAAAAAAAATTCTGTGGCGCACCAAGGGGGGGTGTGCCACAGAATTGGGAGGCAGATTCGAAATCTGCGTCCTCCCCTCCTTTTCTTCACTTCTCCCCTCCACTTCTCCCCTCCACTTCTCCTCCACTTCTCATCTTCTACCTCTCCTCTCCTTCACTTCTCATCTTCTACCTCTCCTCTCCTCCACCTCTCCTCTCCTCCACCACCACCACCACCACCACCACCACCATCACCACCACCACCTCTCCTCCTTCTCCTCCTCCTCCTCCTCCACCACCACCACCACTCCTCCTCCACCACCACCATCCTCCTCCTCCTCCACCACCACCACCACCTCCGGTGAGCTCCTCCTCCTCCTCCTCCTCTTTCTCCTCCTCCTCCTCCTCCTCTATCACCACTTCTCCTCCTCCTCCTCTATCACCACCACCTCTCCTCCTCCTCCTCCTCCACCACCACCACCTCCGGCGAGCTTCTCCTTCTCCTCCCCACCAACTCCGGTGACCCCCATCCTCCACCCACCAACTCCGGCGAGCATCCGACGAAATCCGGCGAAATTTCGAAATTTTGAAAATTTCCCGCGGCCAGATCTGGCCGCCTTTTTTTTTTGAAATTCAAAAAAAAATTCTGTGGCGCACCCCCCTTGGTGCGCCACAGAATTGCAAATTTCTGTGGCGCACGGCTGAGGTGCGCCACAGAATTGACATTTCTGTGGCGCACGGCTGAGGTGCGCCACAGAAAAAAATTCTGTGGCGTGAATTCTGTGGCGCACCCCTCTGGCCCCTAGGTGCGCCACAGAATCCTAATTTGGTGCGCCACAGAAAGGCCTTTTTCTAGTAGTGAGTATTGCCCAAGCATGGGGGAGATTGAAGTTACTAATGCTCAAATGCCCCATTCATGAGCTCCCCAGTAATATTGTTATTAATAATTTCTATGCAAGGCTTCCTCTTCATGATAGGGACTTATTGGATGCTTATTGTTCTGGATCGTTTACACGTATGAACGATGAAGCTAAATGGGAACTTCTTGACCGTATTCAAGAAAATACTGAAGGATGGGAGAATGACAAAGGTAGAAAGTCAGGTATAAATTATGATTATGAATGCATTAAAACTTTTATGTCATCCAATGATTTTCATAATGTTAGTATTTTTTATGGTCTTGATTTTTAACTTGCTGCAAACTTATATAAGGCTTTTGCTTCTTATATTGATATTCCTAAAAAGGAATGGGATAAGTACCATGCACCTTATAAAGATACTGGTAATTGTGTTCCTGCTAGAGATACAGAAGTTCATAACGTTGATTCTATTGTGCGTGAACCTTATATTGAGAAAATGCCTTTCCCTGCTAAGGAAAAGAACATTCTATGTTAGCTAGTGTGGTTAATATAAGTGGAAGGAAACTTGTAGAACCCGAGGAACAAATAACTGTAGAACCTATAGTAGCAATAGTGAAGGACCTTGTTTCTGAAAATATAGAAGAGGGACACATTATATTTTGTGAAGATGATTCTAATACTGTCTCTCATCCTAGTAAATCTAGGGAATCTATTGTTCTTGTGCTATCTGTTAGGATAGGTGCTCATTGCTATTATGGTTTGTGTGATATTGGTGCTAGTTCTAGTGCTATTCCTTATGAGCTTTATAAAGAAATCATGCATGAAATTGGTTCTTGTGAACTTGAAGACATTGATGTGATTATTCAACTTTCTAATAGGGAAACTATTTCTCTGATTGGTATTGTTAGAGATGTGGAGGTCTTATGTGGTAAAACTAAATATCTAGCTGATTTTCTAGTATTAGGCACTTCTGCTAGTGATACTTGTCATATTATATTTGGTAGACCTCTCTTAAACATTTGTGGTGCTGTTATAGATTGTAAAAAGGAGAAAATCCTTATATAGTTTGATGGAGAATCTTATGAATTTAAGTTCTCCAAATTTGCTAAAGCACCTTATGAAGTTGAATTACCTAATGAGAATTATAGAGTTAAACAATTTGCTGATATTGCTCTTGCTCCTAACAATCCTTTGCAGCAATACATCGAAGACCACGAAAGTGATGTCTTTATGGGAAAAAGGAATGAAATTGACGAGATTTTCCGACATCAGCCAGTGATGCTGAAACATAATTTACCGGTGGAAGACTTGGGTACCACATTACCACCCACGGAGGGTCTTTTTGATTTAAAGCCTTTGCCTAACAATCTTAAATATGCTCATATTGATGATAAGAAATTATATCCTGTTATTATTAGTTCTAAACTTTCTGGTGAAGAAGAGGAGTGATTATTGGGAATATTGCGGAAACACATAGGTGCTATTGGTTATAATGTTGATGATTTGAAGGGGATTTCTCCCGCTATATGTCAGCATGCTATTAATATTGAACCTGATGCAAAGCCAGTTGTTGAACATCAACGTCGTTTAAATCCTAAGATGAAAGAAATGAGGTATTGAAACTCCTTGATGCTTGTATTATTTATCCGATTGCTGATAGTAGATGGGTTAGTCCTATGCATTGTGTCCCTAAGAAAGGAGGGATGACTGTTGTGCCAAGTAAAAATAATGAACTTATTCCTCAAAGAGTAGTGGTTGGATATAGGATGTGTATTGATTTTAGGAAATTTAATAATGTTACTAAGAAATATCATTATCCTTTGCCTTTTATTGATCAAATGTTAGAAATTTTGTCTAAGAAAACTCATTTCTACTTTCTTGATGGTTATTCTGGGTTCTCTCAAATTGCTGTTAGAAAGCTTGATCAAGAGAAAACAACTTTTACTTGTACTTATGGAACCTATGCTTATAGACGTATGCCTTTTGGTTTATGTAATGCTCTTGCTACTTTTCAAAGATGCATGTTTGCTATCTTTCATGGATTTTGTGAAGAAATTGTGGAAGTCTTCATGGATGATTTCTCCGTCTATGGCACTTCTTTTAATAATTATTTCCAGAATCTTGATAAAGTTTTTCAGAGATGTGAGGAGACTAATCTTGTTCTCAATTGGGAGAAATGCCATTTTATGGTTAATGAAGGAATTGTTGTTGCACATAAAATTTCTCAAAGGTATTGAAGTTGATAGAGCTAAAGTTGAAGCCATTGAGAAAATGCCCTATCGCAGGGATGTCAAAGGTATTCGTAGTATTCTTGGTCATGCTGGTTTCTATAGAAAGTTTATTAAAAATCTCTCTAAAATATCAAAGCCTCTTACTAATATTCTTCAAAAGGATGTACCTTTTGTTTTTGATGAAGATTGTAGAGAAGCTTTTGAAATTTTAAAGAAGGCTTTAATATCTGCCCCTATTTGTCAACCACCTGATTGGAATTCTACGTTTGGAATTATGTGTGATGCTAGTGATTATGCTGTAGGTGTTGTTCTTGGACAGTGGATAGATAAGAAGTTAAATGTTATTCATTATGCTAGTAAAACTCTTGATGCTGCTCAAAAGAATTATGCTAACACTAAAAAGGAGTTCCTAGCTGTAGTTTTTGCTTGTGATAAATTTAGGCAGTATATTGTTGATTCTAAAGTTACTATTCATACTGATCATGCTGCTATCCTGTTGCTGATAATTTCTCTAGATTAGAAAATATCTCTGATGACCCTATTCCTGTTAATAATAGTTTTCCTAATGAACTGTTAGCTGCAATAAAAGTGAGCTCTCAAGAGAGTCCATGGTATACTGATTATGCTAACTTTATTGTTTCCAAGTATTTGCCTCCTACCTTACAGCTCATCAAAGAAAAAAATTATTTTATGAATTGAGGCATTATTTTTGGGATAACCCACACTTATATAAACAAGGTGTTGATGGTATTATGCGAAGATGTGTTCCTGAAAATGAACAACGAGAGATATTGAGAAAATGTCATAGTAGTGCTTATGGAGGACATCACACTGGAGATAGAACTGAACATAAGGTTCTACAATCAGGTTTTTATTGGCCTACTCTCTTTAAAGATGCTAGAAAGTTTATTTTATCTTGTGATCAATGTCAAAGGGTTGGAAATATTTCTAGATGTAATGAAATGCCTATGAATTATTCTCTTGTTATTGAACCGTTTGATTGTTGGGGTTTTGATTTTATGGGTCCTTTCCCTCCTTCACAAGGCTACAATCATATTCTTGTTGCTATTGATTATGTTACTAAATGGGTAGAAGATATACCTACTAAAAGTCCTGATGGTGACATCTCATTAAAAATCTTAAAGACATTATTTTCCCTAGGTTTGGTGTGCCTAGATATCTTATGACTGATGGAGGTTCTCATTTTATTCATGGTGGTTTTAGAAAAACTCTTGTTAAATATGAGTTAATCATAGAATTGACTCACCTTATCATCCTCAAACTAAGTGGGCAAGTAGAATTATCAAATAGAGAAATCAAATCTATCTTGCAAAAGACTATTAACAAATCTAGAAAAAATTGGGCTAAGAAATTAAATGATGCTTTGTGGGCCTATAGAACTGCCTATAAAAATCCCATGGGCATGTCTCCTTATAAGATGGTTTATTGAAAAGCTTGTAACTTGCCTCTAGAATTAGAACACAAAGCTTATTGGGCAGTGAAAGACCTAAATAGAGATTTTAAACTTGCTGGTGAGAAAATGTTGCTTGACTTAAGTTCTTTAGATGAATGGAGGGTTGAAGCATATGAAAATGCTAAGATCTTTAAAGAGAAAGTTAAAAGGTGGCACGATAAGAGAATTATTAAGAGAGAATTTCATGTTGGTGAGAAAGTGTTATTGTATAGGTCTCGTCTCATATTTTTTCAGGAAAATTACTCTCAAGATGGGAAGGACCTTTTGTTATCGAAGAGGTATATCGTTCAGGGGAAATTAAAACTGTTTCCCTTGAAGACAACACTTCACAAGTGGTGAATGGCCAAAGACTCAAGCATTATATTTCTAGAGATCCTTATAATGAATATGTTGATTGTATTCAAGCCATGATCCCAGAGGAATTTATTAAGAAGCATATTTCAGAAACTGCAGAGTCGTTTTTCGAATGGGTATCAGTTTTGGTAAGAAAACGTTCGCGAAACATCTTCCAACTTTTATTTTACCTTTTTTGGAAAATTTGAAAAATTATGAGCCGGAAAAGAGGCAGAGACGGAGCCCGGAGGCTCCACACCATGGGGTGGGGCGGGCCCACCCTTGGCCGCGCCAGCCTATGGTGTGTGCGCCCCGGAGCCCCTCTCCGACTTGTTTTCGACCTGTACTTTCCTTTCGTTATGGAACTTTTTGCTATATAAACCCCCGGACCCCCCGAGGTCCTTATATCATTTTCTCTTCGTGTTTTTGTTTCGAGCTGTTTTTCTGTCAGGAGGCCGGAGTTTCTAGGTCAAGGATGTCCTCCTTCGGGTATAGCATTGAGGATTATACGCTGCACGCCGTCTTCGACAAATCTAGCAAGACATTAACAAGGGTGCTTTTGCGGGATGGGCGACGGAAGAGGAGATAGATGCAAGGAGGGAAGACATGATTAACAACATGAGGGAAGAGATCCGGAGGGCTGCACCAGTGCCCACGAGCAACCCCACCTTTGTGGGATCCTTTAACCCTCACCGTCGTTATTCTCATTATGTGCAGGGAACTGTGCTTCGGGATCAAGACCCCAACATATTTCCTGTGATAGCTGAACCACACCGGGTCGCCGATCAATTCTGCGAAAAATATCGTATTCTCAAGGCCGAGGTAGCAATTCTGGAGATGGGAAACATTGAGCTTTGTCGTATCATCAAAGGCTTTCCGACTCCTCTCCAAATGATTCCACCATGACCACCACCGAAGAATTGATTCGTCATAGGTTTTGTTATCCCCTCGGCTTGTTCCAAGCTTGGGGGTAGTGCCGCGGTATCACATCACTATCTTTCAGTAGAGTCATATCATGAGTAGAGAAGTAATCATATAGGATGGTTTGCAGTACGGAAGTATCTCTCCTTAATTGGTTATCGTTGTATCCGTTGGTGTGAGTTGCAGCTTTGCAATATTAATGAGAAGTTTCATTATTTACTTTCTGCACACATTATTTTAGTTTTCTATTTCTGTCATATGGTTGAGCTTGTGGTTAGTATTTGTTATCACTCTGGAGATCATCAAGTTAATCTATTTGTTTTGGCAAACTTAGCTTGGGTCAGTAGAAATAATAATTTGAGATGCTAGTATCACTACTAGGGATAAGGTCATGCGTGACGCACCTTTTTTCTTATCCGTGACGCACCACGGCGCGTCACGGCTATCACGCCGCGCCTATTGAGATAGCCGTGACGCACCTCATCGGTGCGCCGCGCCTATTAATACCCGTGACGTACGCGCACGGTGCGCCGCGGCTAGTTCGCGGTGCGTCACGCCTAAGTTCAGAGGTGCGCTACGCCTAACATTTTAGGTGCGTCACGACTATATAATGCCTCCACGGCTAAGTTTCCTGGTACGCCACGGCTATCCATTTAGGTGCGTCACGGCTATCATTTTAGGTGCGTCACGGGTATTCTTTTAGGTGCGTCACGGCTATACTATGCTGTATTTTTTTTAAAATAGACTGTACCGCATTTATACAGGTATATACAACTCAAATACAGAAGAATATCAGTAGACAAAATGTATCAAAACAGTTCTGTGACAAACAAATAATATATCAGAGTTGATCATACTGCTTGGAATTCCGAATAGCTACATCAAACAGTTGATTATCAATACAAATTGTTTATCAGAGTCAAATAGATACATCAGACAGTTAATCATCGGGACCGATTACATCGATCGATGCTTCATCATCATTACAAGTGACCTATCTAGTCGCCGATAACCTAATCATCTAGCTAGGAACCATAGCATGACGAGCAAGGCGACGGCGACGAGAGCGGCGGCGAGGGTCTTCATCCACTTGTTGTTGTTCTTCTTCTTCTTCTGTTTCTCGAGATGGATGAACCACCTAGCTTCCGCCGCCACTCTTGTGTTGTAGGATTTGTAGGCATTCCCTCTGAACTTGTTCACCTGCTCGAACCAGTCTTCCCAGTGGTCGTAGACTCCTGGAACCCTGCCTCTAAACACCACGTACCACCTCGGCATCTGTAATGACAAGAAAGAAAACCAAAAACAATATTTTAAACATGTCTGTAATAAATAGTAAATGGAGATATATTACATAAATAAGATGAAAGTTAAACACAAAGGATCAAATTGGCCATTCATATCTTGTGCTTGTTACGAGGTAGTACACGTGATGGCGATCCGGAGAAGGATAAAGACAAGGGTTTCTGAACTTCGTTGAAACTAAACAAAATCACATACGTAAGTGTTTGTGAGATCCGAACAAAGTTGGACCATTTCGTGCACATGCATAATGGGGACATTCTCCATAGCCCCATCCGGGGCTATGAAAAATATCCCCATTACGTATATGTACCAAACGGTGCAACTCAGTTCTAATCTCACTAACAATAATATTACATATGCGACGTTCCTTAGGTCCAACCGAAACCCTCATCTTCATCCTTTTCCCGGATCACCACTGCCTGTAGTACCTCTTAACAGGAACAAGATGGTCATCGGGCCTTGATGTGAAGTTGGACCTTCACATTTTGTGCCTGTTACGAGGTAAGTACACGTGATGGCGATGCGGGGGAAGGAAGGGTTTCTGGAAATCTTTGAAACTAAATAAAATCATATATGTAATATAGTGAGATCCGGAAAAAATTGGACCCTTTTGTGCACATCCATAATGGCGACATTGTTGATAACCCCAGACGGGATTTCTGAGGAATGTCACCATTAGGAATGTGCACCAAAGGGTTCAATTTCTTTCGGATCTCACAAACCATATTACATATGTGACATTATTTAGTTCGAAAGAAATCAAGAAACCCTCGCATTCATTCCTTTCCCCGGATCACCACCTCCTGTAGTACCTCTTAACAGGAACAAGATGGTCACCGGTCTGTGTGCCTCATATTTAGGGTGGACACATAAAAGCGGCCTAGGTGATGCCGCTGCGCCAAGTGGGATGCACAAGATCCTAACTTTGTGAAAATCACAAGGCGCACCGGACCACCTAGGCCATCTGAGTGTGAACCAACTCTTTTAATCATCGGCATTTATACAAAAAATCGAACGAACATAGGACCAGAATAATATAAAAGAAAGATAATCAAGCATTGACATAATTGAGCATCACTTACAGAATGGACGATTCATAACCGTAATGATGTGTGCCTCATATTTAGGGTGGACACATACAAGCGGCCTAGGTGGTGCCGTTGCGCCAAGTGGGATGCACAAGATCCTAACTTTGTGAAAATCACAAGGCGCACCGGACCACCTAGGCCATCTGAGTGTGAACCAACTCTTTTAATCATCGGCATTTATACAAAAGATCGAGCGAACATCACAAGTAGGACCAGAATAATAAAAAGCAAGATAATCAAGCATTGACATAATTGAGCATCAGTTACAGAATGGACGATTCATAACCGTAACGATGTGTGCCTCATATTTAGGGTGGACACATACATGTAGCCTTGGTGGACCTGGAGCGCCAAGTGGGATGCACAAGATCAAAATTTTGTGAAAATCACAAGGCGCTCCAGACCACCAAGGCCATCTTAGTGTGAACCAACTCTTTTAATCATCGGCATTTATTGAAGAGATCAAACGAACATCACAAGTAGGACCGCAATAATAAAAAGCAAGATAATCAAGCATTGACATAATTTAGCATCAGTTACACGATGGACGATTCATAACCCTAACGGTTGAGTTCAACTAATTTCGAAAAATGTAGCAAGCTTTACAATAGTTCTCACTCCTTCTGATTCATCCGCCCAGGGATTACAACGGGACAGCCCTTCGGAGTGATGAAGGGCCTGTCGTCACATGCAGTTGCTACGTAGGTATCGATGTCACGGTTCGGCATGGCGAACTGGCAGTGGAATGTCCCGCTCTTGTTCACCACGTCATGAACGGTTTTCGTGGCAAAACACTTCTGTATATCATATATCTCTTCTCTAACCTTGTCATCGCCGACCATCGACAAGCGCGAGGCCCATTCTTGGACTTGACTAGGCAGGGTAAGGTACTGTTGATCCCGTACGTACGCCCGCATATGATGGAGGACATAGTAGGTGTCTCTATTACTGCCTGCCGGCTGCTTGATGCACGCGAAAGTCGTCGTGTGGGTGAACACCCGAGCGCCCTGACCGAACTTCTCCCTAGCGATCCTGCCCCCTTTGCGTGGTAGCCGGTGAGAGCGTTATTCAAAACTTTCTTCATTGGAGTAGTCTTTCTTCACCGCACTCCCTGAGTCGAGATACGTGGCATGCGAATGACTGATACAAATGCAGATGAGTGTGCATTGTGTATATCTGCGCGGAACAATCCAAACAAAGTGTTGGAAATGAGCGATGAAAATCTAAAGAATCACTTTCGATTCGGCTAAGAATATTGACTTACCCGGCAAAGTAAGGCACGAGGATGTAATCCTTGGTCTGGTTCGCCAGCATGAAGTCCCGGAGATATGTCGACGCGACTTCCTGGTCCCAACGGAGCACAACACGTCGTGGCGCATGTAGAAGGGGTCCGCTATCGCGATGCCCGGTGTATTATCCCTGCTGACTTGCACCGCCAGACCGAGCGAGTATAGGCGGACCATGGAGTAGTGCAGCGGATTGCTATGGAACATATCGAAAATGTCCGAAAACCGCATTACTATCCTATCCGCGCCGGTTGATTCGACGAAGCTCAAGTCCTTTGGCACCATGGCAATGAAAACCGGGTATGATGGATCCTTGGATTCAATAAGGCGCGATTCAAGATAAGGAATGCTGTCATGCAAACTCCGCATATCCCCACTTGCGACCTTGAGCTTGTCCTGGTTAAGCATAGGCTGACCCATCACATGCACCTTCGGCGTATGCTTAGATGTAGGTGGGCCGTCCTGAACACGGAGCGGCATCTTAGCAGGCTGGCTCGCGGACTTTGCGGGCTTGGATCTAGGTCCTCTTTTCCGCGGCTTCGGCGCTTTCGCAATGCACTCCTTCTCAGTCTCCTCATTAGCCGCCTTACGGATTGTGCCAGGGCCGAAAATAATTCTTCCCTCGCACTTTTCTGAGTCTTGGTGCAGGGGGCGACATCTGGAGGCGTGTCTTCCTAAGAACCGAATAGACGCTTGCAATTGGATTTATCCGCGGGAGGAGCCTCACCACGAGCCTCCGTGCTATGGTAGGGTTCTTCTGGGGAGGAGCAATGTAATCTCCGCCATCAAAGTCATCAGCGATGAAATCCATGGCATCAAGATCGTCATCCGCCGGGTGTTGTGCCATCTCCATGTCAGGGGTAGGCGACGGCGCTACGAATGTCTTGACATGGCTCCGCTCCGGCGCTTCTAGAGGGGTTGTTTTCGAGGTTGTGCCTCGCGCCGGTAGTTCTAGAGGCGATGTCTGCGGGGTGGCGCCCCTCTTCCCCAGGCGAATCTGGCTCTTCGGCCATTCCATGTTCCAAGGTAGGCACTGGAGCAGTGTCAGGGTATCGGGGTCATCTTCTTCCTGGTAGGGTTGAATGGGAGGCAACAAGTCGTCGTAGCCCGCCAGCACCCGAAGCAATCGAACTCTATATACGTCTTCGCGCATCGGCCTATTGTGGAACCTACGGGTTGCCGGTTGAACGATCATACCCACAACAACATCCTTCAACACGCCGTCCACTGTGTTTAGAAGAGTGCATGGAACGTCGACGTTCTGCGGAAAACATGCAGGGCGTCAGAGATGCCAGTCTAAGGCAAAGGAAGATCGACGCTCCAACATTTAACTATTTACCTGGCTGGCGATGGCGTCGAGCTCCTCTAGTGGCGAGGGGCCAACGACGGCGGGCGTGCAACTGATGACCATTCAGTCGTCCGTTGGTGCACGCTCTTCATTCGGCGGAGGACCGCCCACTGTGGGCGCGCAACGGATGGTCAGGCAGCTAGAGGCGGGCGGAGTCACCATCGGCGCCGTGTTGTAGGCGGGCGGACTCACCAGTGGGTCCGCCACCGTGGCGTTGGCCGGCAAGACTCTGGACAAGTCTCTTGAGTTGCTGACCTACACGCTAGGCACCGGGCACGGCCCCACTCCACCTCCTTCATTCCATCGAGTAACCACATCGTAGATGGCAGGCAAAACGCTGCCCATTTGTTCTGCCAAAGCATCTTTGACAATATTCGGAATATCGACAACTTTGGGCTTGAGGTCTGCAATATCGTGATCGCGGGCTTCGTCACGTTGGATATCTTCGACGATCTTCCTTCTATTCCTTCTCGCCTCCTTGGGCTCCTTGTAGTACTCTCTGAGCTTCGTCGTCGTGCCCAGGCCACAAACTCGGCCACCTGACGGCCTTTTATGCTTTTCCTTCCCCTGCGTCACGTTCACCGCCCTGTTGAAATGGTCGTCCCATGGTCCGTGCAGCCTCGACATGGATACCGAGGTTCCACCACTTTCGATTTCTGTGTTCCGCACAATTAGCGTGAACCGTTTAGAATTCCACCAGTACACTATGATGCAATCGACTTGATCGTCGAGAGCAAACTAATTAGGGTGGTGTATTTACTTACCAAGTTTTTATACAACTCCTTCACCTTCTCATCATCGGTAGTATACTCATTAGCTACCGGGTCATATTTAAACCGGGACCTGATGAAGTTTTTTGTCCGCGGCGAGTACCTTGCGAGGGGGTCAGGGATGCCCTCTGTTGCACGTTTGGCGTCCTCCTTCTCCCAATTGGGAATCGCCGCTCTGTAACCGCCGCATCCCAGTTTGTGGGAACCTATGTTCAACCGCCGCATCTTTTGCCCCCAATCACTATTAGCCTTGGCGACTTCGCTCTCGCAAAGTAGCTTGAAGTCCCGGAGTTCAGCTTCGGTGATGTTCGGCTCACTCGCTAAAACCTCCTCCAAGCTTTTTTTGGGGTTCAAGACCGCAAACTTCACCCGGTGTTTCCAGTTGGACAAGGCGGTGTTCATCTTACCAATGGCGGCATTGTTGACCGGATTCCCCTCCAGATTGTCGTTATTGTACTTAAACGGCTCTTCTGGCGGATGCGGGTACAAGTATCGTCCGTGCAGTTTTCTAAAGAGAACAACCCGATAATGGGTATTCTCTTTTTTCCTTAGATCGTCGGTGGTGATCCTGACAGTGTCCCGGACCATGCAACCGATTTGGTTTCCGAATCCTTTGACCACCCGCTCGGGCGCGATAGGATACCCACTGCTATCAATTTCCGTGATCTCTTCATGATAGGTGCGGAGACTGTTCCCTTTCCGTTTTCTCGTTGCCGTCTTCTTCTTGGCTTGGCTACCACCATCTGTCTGACCGCCGACATCAGTGGTGTCATTTCCGCCGGCGGCGCCACTAGTGGTATCACCGGCGCCACTAGTCGTGGCGTCATCCTCCTCGCCACCGCTAGTGTCCGCGTCAGCCCCGGCATCCGCCGTCGGGTCGTATTGCTCATCTTCTTCGTCGGAGATTTGCCAGAACGGCTTAGAACCGCCGGCCTCGTCGTTGTGTGCCATGTTTTGAAGGGGGAAATTATTGGTTAATCTAAAGGCAACAAAAAATCGACATACTACTCCTCGATCACGGGAAAACGGCTAAGTCCTAAATTCACCGACAAATCCGGCAGAGCTTGAACATGAGGGTCCCGCACCCAGTCCAACAACGATGTCCCGACATCTTCATCATGATGTCCTTCGTCTTGATTATGATCATGTCCGACATCTTCATCATGATGTCCTTCGTCTTGATTATGATCATGTCCTTCATCTTGATCATGATGTCCTTCATCATGTCCGGGAGACTCTTCATCTTCATCACTTGTCGGGTAAAGAGTGTAGCCATCCATGAAACCACGACGGATAAGGTGCGACTCCAAGTCACCACAATCGTATCTGATCAAGTGTTGCAGTTTGCATCTTCGACAAGGACATCTTATCTCTGTCATGTTATTTCGAAACATTTCAGCCATCGCATGTTTCATAAATCTAGCAACGGTGCATGTGCTTATATGCATGGTTGCCTGCATAGTAAAAAAATATCAAAGGACAAATTAATTAGAATCAAATTACGTAATATATGGATGATGCATGCATGGTCGTCGATGGAAAAATTCGGCATGACCTTATCTAAAAATAGGACATTCTCGGAGTGCGGAGTGCGTGGTCGCCGAAATGGAAATGAATAAACATTTTGGCAACACATGACAACTCATTTTTAAGACATCCAAAATTTCATCAAAAATACGCAACACAATTTCGCATATGTATATATGCAACCATATGAATCTTTTGTGACGACGCACCGGCCGATACCGAGCGAGATCTATGAGAGAGCGAGATCAAGACACACACATATACATACAACACATATACATATCCCTCCAACAACTCACCAACTATAGATCTTTCCGACCCGAGACCAAGAGAGTGTGTATGTGGCTATAGGGAGTGAAAAAGATGGAAGAGAAAGTGGTAAAGTGAGATGGGGGTGGAGAGGAGTGTTTACTAGACTCCCCTCACATATATATATATATATCAAATAAAATAGGTTAAATAAAATTTTAAATGGTGGGAAAATGGGGGAAATGGGGTGGTGAGGAGGTGGGGGGCGACCAGATCTAAACTGGGGTGGAGATGTGGGGGGATGGGAGGTGGGAGGTGGTCCCAACCACTTAAATTGCTCCCAGGTATACCCGTGACGCACCGTGCCGTTGGTGCGTCACGGCTATGTGGGATAGGCGCGGCGCACGGGACCGTGGTGCGTCACGGCTATGGTTGCTATACGTGGAACACGTAGCCGCGACGCACCGCGGTCCCGTGCGCCGCGCCTATCTCATATAGCCGTGATGCACCAGCGCCACGGTGCGTCACGGGTATACCTGGGAGGCTCGCCACCCCGGCCCCACACATAGGCGCGACGCGCCGTCTGTTTGGTGCGCCGCGGGTAAGGAAGTAGGCGCGACGCACCTTTGCGTGGTGCGCCACGGCTATTAGGCGTGACGCACCGAAATTCAGGTGCGTCACGGGTATGGTCACTCCTATAGCTGTTTTCCTATTAGTGTATAAGAAAGAGGAATTTTCCTATTAGCTCATAAACTTAGTATTCACAAGTTAAGATCGCTTGTGCTTTAAATGAATAATGCATGATTGGTTTCATCATATGTATATTTGTTTGTTTTCCCTCAACTCTTATGCTTGCTACCCAACCTTGCTAGCCAAAAACCCTATAATGAGAGGGAATGGTTCTCGTGCATCCAAACTTGAGCTCCAAAACATTTCCAGTTGTGTCCACAATACCTTCCTACATGTGGCATTTCACCGCCACTGCAATTAAATTGCTCATGTGCTACCTTTAAAACTTTCAAAATTACTCCTATTTGGTGTTCCTGTTTTTGCTCATGAGGACGTCAATAGAGAATATTTATCTCACTTGTTGATTGGACTTCAAACACCTGGACTAGTGGCTTCATCCGCATATCCAAATGCTATAAGAGCTGGCAGAGGGGTGCCCAGCCCCAAACTAATACATAAATTCTCTTCACTATTTTCCCCCTGATTTATGAGTCAAAGCATAATCGTGTAAACAAAATAGAATGAGGGATGACCTTCTACACCAGTTGCACCCGTCATATGGGAGCCGCTCTTATGAAGTCTAGTTGGCGTGTGACGTACTGTGTTTTCTATTTACCATTCATTGACACTAGCATAGACCTCCCAAAATTAGACACTCCTCCATGGTTTGTGATTGTTGGCAGGCACCCGAGGATCCAGTTAGCCATGGTTTGTGTAAGATGGATGGGAGGAGTGTCAAACTTTTATACCTCTGTTTTACAAAATAAAAGTTCTAGCACATGAGTGATCAATTCTTCCCTCTGCGAAGGGTATCTTTTACATTTATGTTGAGTCAGTAAACCCATTCCTTTCTGTCTCCAGCAAGCATTTGATATGTTGTGATCTCACCATCTATATGTTGATTTATTCAATCATGTTTTCTGTCCTTCTTTGTTTAGCACATGCTTTATTATCTGAATGAATAATATTTTTTAAAGCTATGAATCACTGTAAAAGGATTGTTATAATTAAACATTTTAAGCTCTATAATATAAGCTTTGCTATAAAGACTTCACCAAAGATAAGCATGATATCATTGAATGTTCTCTGACCAAGAATGAAGTTTGCCATCACCAATTTTGATTCTCTCTGTGCATCTTTGTTTGTGACTCCCATTACTCGTTCCAAGTTAGATTATATGAGAGGAAGTTGCTATCTATAATGATTGGTGCACAGATAAATGTGATGCTTCTTGTCCGTATTTTATTTACCGACTCTTCACTCCAAAAACATGTGGTCATGTTTACTGAGTTCAGTTTCGCTTGGGGACAAGCGAGGTCTAAGCTTGGGAGGAGTTGATACGTCCATTTTGCATCACTATTTTATATCATAATTTTTTGTTATTCATCGATATATTTCATGTTATGATGCATCCCTTATGTTATTTTATCTTATTTTGCATGTTTCATTATATTTGGAGAATAAACGCCGGGACCAGGAATCTGACGGAAAAAGCACCGCCGAGATACCATATTTCAGAAGATCAGAAGAAGAAGAGAGACACCGGGGGTGTCTTAGAAGTTCAGAGGAGGAGTCCAGCCAGAAAGAGAGCCAGATGGGGGCCACCAGGGGCCCACACCATGAGGTGGCGCCCCTGGCCGCGCCACCAGGTGGTGTGGCCACCCTGGCCCACCTCTGGGAGATATCCTTCGCGTACTTGGCACCGAGGAAACCCTAAGCCTCAAACCATCGTCGAAGAATTATTTCGCCGCTGCCTCGGGGCGAAAACACCCGAGAGAGAAAAGCTCTCTGGCAGGGAGAAATCTGCCAGGGAAATTCCTCTCCGGAGAGGGGAAATCACCGCCATTGTCACTGTCATCACTCCGGACATCATCAAGATCGTCATCATCATCATCATCACCACCAGCACCATCACCCTCATCATCGACCGTCACCCCGCTGTAACAATTAAGGGTCTCTATCGTTGTTTTACATTAGATCTCTCTCCCGGTGTGGATTACTTGTTAGTAGTTGATGCTTGTGAGATTTATCGGTGTTTGCACTTTATCACCATATTTTTATCATCCGTTATATCACCTCTGATCATGATCCATATGATGTCTTATGGGTAGTTCGTGTTGTTCTTGAGGACATGCGAGAAGTCAAGTTGTTAGTAGTGAAGTAATGTTGAGTAATATTTAATGTTTGATATTTAAGTTGTGGTGTTATTCTTCTAGTGGTGTCATGTGAACGTCGACTACATGATACTTCACCATTTATGGGCCTAGTGGAATGCATCGTTTATTTTTCTACTAATTGTGGGGTTGCTGGAGTGACAGAAACCTAAACCCCCTTAGGAAACCATTACACGAGGGAGGGTAGGATCCATGGGTTTAAAGCTGTGCTTAGATTTATTTATTAATTACTTTGTTGTAGTTGCGGATGCTTGCAAGGGGTATAATCACAA
Source organism: Alopecurus myosuroides (assembly GCA_028641055.1). Taxonomy (NCBI): domain Eukaryota; kingdom Viridiplantae; phylum Streptophyta; class Magnoliopsida; order Poales; family Poaceae; genus Alopecurus; species Alopecurus myosuroides. The sequence goes on from CM054061.1 coordinate 94,471,410, forward strand.
GTATGTATTAGTATTGGATGGGATGGTATATTAGCATAGGTTCACCCACACAACACTTATCAAAGCACCTAAGATTTTTCAGCGGCATGGAACAAAAGTACTTGACAGAAACCTCCCGTGTGTCCTCGAGAACGTTTGATAATCATAAGTAAACCCACCGGCTTTTCCTTAGCTGAAGAAAGGATTGGGCCACTTACTGCATTTTATTTACTCGCACTTTATTTATCTGCAATATTAAAAACCCCTACAAATTTATCTTTCAGTATTTACAGTTATTCCTTCATCGAAACTGCTTGTCAACACCTTCTGCTCCTCGTTGGGTTCGACACTCTTATTTATCGGAAGTACTACAATACACCCCCTATACTTGTGGGTCACCACATCATAACATGAAATATATTGATGAATAACAGAAAATAACAATATAAAACAGTGATGCAAAATGGACGTATCAAGGTGTCTCAATCATGTCTACATCATTCATGAACATCGATTGAGTGGATACGAAAGACCGGAGAAAAGTTTGGACAACACCGGAATTGTTTCGGGGATTATTGAAATAGTCACCAAAATTGTTTCGGCGGATATTAAAATAGTTCAAGGTGGTATATGTTAATGTTTGACTGACAAATAGTTCAAGGGGGTAAGTGTTATTGCTTCTTCATAGGATTAACAAATATTAAAATAAAGAAATAAAATTGTTTTATTTATTTATTAAAGAAAACCCTTGGAATTTTGAGTGTGACTTGATGAGAGAATGAGTGGGTTGAGTGGAGACTCCACCCACATGATGAGGGGAGAGGTGGAGGCACCAAAATTTCGTGGCTGCCTCCCCCTCCTATATAAAGAGGGGTTGGATCTCCCTCTCCCCACACACTTGGTGTCATCTCCACCTCCCTCCTCCTGCTGCTCCACCACATGTTCATGCGCTTGGCTAAGAGGCCTGAACGAAGTTTTATCCACCACACCACGTCGTCGTGTTGCTGGAGTTTCGAGGGATCCTCTACTTCCGCTGACCCGCTGGATCGAGGGAACGAAGGTCGTCATCGAGCTGTATGTTTGACCGAGTGCGGAAGCGCGCTCCCGGATTGCAGCGCTCTTCTTCGCGATCTTGAGATCGATGTGACTTCGACTACATCAACAACGAGACTCGATCTCGTAACGCTTTGTGTCTTCGAGGATATGTTCTCCTTAAAAACTCTCTTTCTCCCTCTTGCTAACATCTCCTAGGCTAGATCTTGGCCCTTCAGATGTCTATCACGTAGGAAAATTTTTGTTTTCTATGCAACGAACCCTTCATGCTAGCTGCAAAGACAGTCCACCATTTGGTTGTGTGCTACTAAAATTTTGCAATCACATGAACTTTAAAGCGTCTTGGTCAATGAAAGCAGCAGCGGTTAGTAGGATGTGCAGCTACTTAAGGTGTGTTCGCGTGCATCATGACCGATGAGGACGAGCAGCGCCACGGTTAGAACCGGCGCCGTCTCATCATCGCCGAGGCGGATGAGCGCACCACGACGCCTCAACTTTGACGTGCAAGACGAGGTCAGTTTAGGAGACACAAAGGTGGGCCGAGAGGGAGGCGAAGTGGGAGCGGGAGGTGTTTCGACGCGTAGCTCGCCGGTCCGTGCACCATCGGCTCGAACGACGAGAGATGGCTTGACCTATTCTCATCAACCGACAACAATATGTCGAACAAGGACAAAGAGGAGTCGACATTAGAGTTTATATATTTTTTTTAGCATCCTTTGTTTGGCGCACAATTTAAACTATGTTTGTCATACCATCCATAAAATGGTATTTATTTTTATTCATTTTTTTTTTGCTCTTTTGATCTGCCTCACATATGTGAAGAAACATGTTTGCCGCAAACACAGTCTACGGCGTGCTACATCTTTACAGGCCTGGAGATGATGCCACCATCCCGCTAAAAAAACCATTTTAGGGTGTTTTAGGTGGTGCTCTTAAATGCCACCCGCGAGTGGCACCGACGGACCGACCCATTTAAGCCATCTTCCCACTTTTTCAGTAAAAAAGTCTAAAGAAAATGAACAAAAATAAAATTAAACAAAAATAATTGGAAAAAAAAGACAGAAAAGGCACAACAGCCGCGCCCGTTCAGCGGCCCGGCTTTGCCGCCCATGGGTGGTAAATAGGATTCTGCTTTAGACACGTGTTGTTTGAGATTTCATGAGAGAGATATTTCGAGTTCCTGGCCCTAGAAATGCCAAGGTGGAGAAAGTGGGCCTTTCGTGCAAGACATTGGTGGAAACCTTGATTTATAGGGACAGGCTTCTGCGTCTCCGCGGAGTTAAGCGATCGGCCGAGAAATCCTAACCCTAGCCATTCCCCAAATCTGCGAGGTGAGATCTCGTCTTGTCGATTTTGTTTAGTATTCGAGATCCGGACTCTCTTTCTAATGGATCCACAACTAAACATGCAGAAGATAGCATCGAAGGCGTGGACAAGCGATGGCAGCGGCGCTACGGAACGTGGCGGCGAGGCTCGGCGGCCGCGCCGCACTCCAGGCGGCCAGCCTCCCGGGGCGATTACCGGCAAGGTTTGCCCGCACCAGGGTAGGTATTTGAATTCTATCCCTAGTATCTGAATTCCATTTTTGTTTTACATTTTTAACTGCAAAATACGCATCTTTTAGTATGTATTCTCATCAAGGACCAGCTATTGCTAACTGGCTTCGTTTCGAAACAATTAAGCAAGATAATGGTTTATATTCCTTCGCTCGGAAACAAAAAAAAACAAGATTACTTTGTGGTCAAATAGCATGCTATCATGTTTAATTTGCAAACTAATATCAGTTAAGGTCACATATACAGATTGCACTGCATTTATGATTCTTTGTGCCTTGATTCCATACTACATTTCTTGCTACTTGTCCAACTACAATTTCCAAGCTCGACCTATCTTCGCTTTGAAGGAAAAAAGACTCCATTAATTGCTCTGATACTATAGTTTTTGCTCCTCCTACAGCCTGTAACCGAGGAGGAGAGGAAAGATGGGGCGATGCGCTACGCAAAAATCCAGGCCATGAAAGAGCTGTTGTTTGATGAGATCGCCCAGTTTCGTCAAGAATACTATATTTCTACATTGTATTCCTGGAATAACGAAATGTTATTGTATCCGCTTTCCGTGGAAATCAAGCCTAGACCCGGCGACACTTTCAGGTATACATAGTTGTACCAGACTCAGTATATAGTTGCAAATATGTACAAATTGGTTTCCTGGTTTGGCTAATAGTTGCGCTTGTTATATCATCTGATACACAGGAGCAAGTGTAAAAGGATGGAAATATTGAACCGCTTCTTCTGGGTTGTTGGGTTATGTGTGAGTGTCAATTGGGCTGCAAATGGTTTGGGGTGGTGCGTCATAAAAGCAGTCAATCCTGAAGAGAAGGAGCAGCTAGAAAAGAATGAGAACAAGATGGTCAGTGCTGGAGCAGTATAAGAAGCAAACATTTGCTGGGGCAGTCTTAAGCAAGCATTTTTCTGCCAACTACTATTTCTCTTAAGTATGTGTATATAATTGTGCTAGTACTTGTGTATGGTACGTAGTTTTTTTTTTTTTTTTGAGTGAAACTCTGATCAAACATTTGCTGGGGCAGTCTTAAGCAAGCATTTTTCTGCCAACTACTAGTTCTCTTAAGTATGTGTATATAATTGTGCTAGTACTTGTGTATGGTAGTTTTTTTTTTGAGCGAAACTCTGATCGCTTAGTAGAACCAAAACGAATGTGGCAATGCTGAAGTTTTTAACTATTCTATCTTAGATTCCTGGCGTGTCTTCTTATCTGCATTCAAGTTGATTGGAAATTGCAACTTTCATCTGCTGTCCAGCATGATCTGAATTCTTTCTCCCTGTAAAACCGTCTTTTTTTTTTTTTCTCCTGGCTGTGTGCATCGTTTTGATGCAGAGGCCGGGACCCAAGGGTTTCCATTTCAAAAAAAAAAAAAAAACCGTCTTTTTTTTTTTTTTGCTTTGTAAAACCAATATGGTGTGAACACCTCGTGAAACCTTTATTTAACGTTCTGCTGCTTGCAGACTTCCATTCAGCATATGAGAGAAAATATATAATGCACCACAAATCATACGCGGGCTCTAGACAGCCATGGTGTTTAATAGCCTATCGGTTGAGTATGATAATCCTTAAATCACATTACAAGATTTTCACATTATGTTGTGAAACATAATAAAAAAGATTAAAAGTCTCAAGGGTACTAGTTTATTTTGAAAATCTGACGCGAATAGATTTCTTGAGGCAAACAAAAATTCTGTGGATTCGTAGAATTAACTTCCCTAGACTGAGTCAAAGGGACACGCGAACGAGCTTTCCGCCACCGGGAAGAAAAGGTGTCGTCGTCTCCACCTCCGCCTCCGCCATAAGATGGTTCCCCCTCCTCCGGCCGGCCCCGCCGTCGTCAGGAGGGGTGGGAAACCCGATCTATGGGTGGAGTTTTTCGTTAAACTATTGCTTTCAATAAATTAGGGTTTTGGTAGCCGTCTTCGATTTGGCCTCCACGTCAATGGAGATGGTATCGTTTACAATAAGTGATCTTCGGCCCCTCGTTCGACGACGAGATCTCCTTCTCGACGCCTACCATTGTGTTGGAAGATTAAGTTTGTGGTCCTTCCGATCTTGCTTCGCCAAATCAGTTTCGGATCTTTTCTTTTGGTTGTCGCGAGGAGGATTGTCCTTGCAATATTTGTCCCGGCTGCTACGTCTTCGACGACGATAATTCGTACTATCGGCTCCCAACGATATCGCTAAGGCTGTTTGGTTCTTTTTCCCAACAATATCGGTGCTGGTACTGTAATGATATTTTGCATGCTCGCAGCCTTGGCATTGCGGCTTTTAAAATTATGGGGGAATCTTCGATGGTACAGGTTTGTGATTTGGTATCTATGTCATTGTTTCGCGGCTGCCTTGAGGATCTTCAAAGTAGAACGTCTCCTTTCAAATCTGGGTTCAGGTTTGTGCTCTCCTTTTTTCTCAAGCAAGACAAAGATGAGCATGCTGCCAGAAAATAGAAATGAAACAGAGCCCAACCTTATACGTTATTGACGTTCCAGCTGTAGTCACAAACTTGTGTAGGACACCACCCTACAACGGCGTTTCAGGTCGTAACGACGGCATGTCTCTCAGGCCACTTTTCTTGTGTAGGAGAAAGGACACCGATCAGCCCGCTTGGGCATTGTCCTCGCGACCGCATGTCTTAGGGTGCGTCTGGTAGCCTGCATGCTCTCAGACCAGACCCGCTGTATGCAAAGCCAGGCAGTCCGTTTTGTTGCATACAAGGAGAATCTTTGCCCCGCACGAAATTTAAACACGCTGGGTTAGGCACGCTGGGAACGGACGAATCGGCAGTTTCTCTGGAGGCAGGTTGGATGGGTGCGAGAAAGAGGAACACGGCGTGCGAGCTACCGCAGAGCGGAGATGGTGCGAGCGACAAAAATGCGGCGGGAGGATTTCCATCACCGCCATCCAAAAATCGGCCCCCGTATTTACACTGACCGGCTCACCCCCAAAACCAAAACCACCATTTTCACTCCCAAACTCGCGTGCTCGAAGACATGGCTGGATCTGCGTTGACTTCGGTGGAGAAGAGGGCGACGCCGACGGGGACTGCGGTGATAGTTGGCAGTTAGCCGGGTGCCTGCTCATTCCCCAAATGTGTGATGCATCCTCTATCTGTAAGTCCCTCCGAGCTCCTTCTATCCGCGTAATCCGTGTGCATAGTGTAGATCTGTGGTAGACTTGAAAGATAGGATTACTTATCTTCTGTGTGTTTATCATAGTCTGGCCAGGATCCATGATTTACCATGTTGTTTACCATAGTCTCTTCATGATTCCTTTTAGGTCTTCATTGCACCTCCCTCACCTGATCTGTATGTCCCCTCTGTGCACAGGGCCGGTCCTAAGAATTTTGGGACCCGGGGCGAAACAAAAATTCAGGGCCCCATTATGCATATATAAAGTGTTGTTGATGAACTCCTAAAACACAACTAAAAAATAAAAATTAGAGTGCACGTGAAAAATTATTGTATCTACATATTGTTTAAGTAATTTTTCTAACATTACTAGATGCATAGCACGGCTAATGGTACATAAATATGCATTGTATTGATTATCACGTCAATAATGCTTAAAATCATGTCGTCTACGAGGACGCGGGCCTTATGTTGCATCCATTTACTAACTCGGCATCTCCCCTCTTAATGTGGCCGTAAAAGGGCCGACGATGCATGGCCTCCAGCTATCGAACATAAAATTAGATTAGTACCTAGACACGTCCTTGCAATTTCGTGTATCCCAACGAGGCAACGACAGGAGAAATCAACAAGTATAAAAAAGGAAGTTGAGTTGATTATTTGTAGTGGAAGAAAATAAAAGTAGATTGTGTGCTTCGTTACTATCTTTTTAAGGGAGTGTGGTGCATTACTTTATTTTTTTGAGAGAAGTGTGCTGCATTACTGGAACGATATTCCTGACGTAGTCTATACTACGGGCCTCACCAGAATTATTTTAATCGACCGGGTATCACTTAATTTCTTTACAACTAACCAACTAGAGTAAAAGCCCAAGTTAGCGTAAGAGCTAAGAGGCAAAAGGCCCAAGTTCAAGGCACGCAGCATATACCGCTCGTTTTCATCTCCCCTCATCCAACTTCTGGCCACAGCTCCAATGGCGTTACAGCTAAGTTAGCTTTTCCCCCACCGTGTATGGTTAACTGCGGGGATTTGGGGCCCCCAAATTTCCGGGGCCCGGGGCGGCCGAACCCCCTGCCCCCCCTCAGGGCCAGCCCTATCTGTGCACTCCAAAAGGAGATCCATCGATGTTCTTAATCTGTTAACCCCTAAGAAGAGAGTACTCTCCAACACCTTTCTAAGAACGAGCTCCCTGACTTGAATGTGAAATAAGTGGCTGGGAAAATACTCCCTGTGCAGAACAAGCGGACGCACCTTTGTTTTTCAAACGGACACACCTACTTGTAGACAAAATTGGTTACCATGTTTAAGAATTACGGGACTCCATGTGAAGAAAAAACTATAGATGCCTAGTATAGAACGTAATTAACAACCTTTAATTAAATCCTAACCGCCGCCTACTTGTAGACAAAATTGATTACCATGTTTAATAATTACGGGACTTCATGTCAAGAAAAAAACTATAGATGCCTAGTATAGAACGTGCCAACGAACTGGTACACAATTACGTAATTAACAACCTTTAATTAAATTCTAACCGCCGCTTTTAAATCTAACCATCAAGAATAATTTAGATGATGTGGATCAATACGGTGGCTCTATTCGACACCCGTATATTGCTTTTTGTATATAATAGATGTGAGTTTCAAGATTTTTACTAAGGTGGGCATAAATCTTGTTGCTGTTATTGCTCACAAAGTTATTCGACCAACTCAATCGGCTTTTATCCGGGGAGAAATATTCTTGAAGGGGTTGTCATCCTTCATGAGACTATCCATGAGTTGAGAACCAAAAATCTTAATGGTGTTATTTTCAAAATTGATTTTGAGAAAGCATTTGATAAGGTGAAGTGGTCATTTTTACAGCAAGCACTTAGAATGAAGGGGTTTGACCCAAAGTGGTGTCGGTGGGTTAGCTGTTTTGTTTAAGGGGGTAGTGTGGGAATATGTGTTAATGATGATATTGGACATAATTTCCAAACCTTAAAGGGACAACGTCAAGGTGATCCCTTATCTCCGGTGTTGTTTAATGTTGTTGCGGATATGTTGGCTATCCTCATTGCACGGGAAAAAGATGATTGATAGGTTGGATCATTAATACCTCACTTGGTGGAGGGGGGGATTTCTATTTTGCAATAAGCTGACGATACGATTTTGTTTCTAGAAGATGATCTAGAAATGGCAGGGAATATGAAGTTAATCCTAGATCTATTTGAATAATTGTCGGGGCTGAAAATTAAATTTCATAAGAGTGAGTTATACTGTTTTGGCAGAGCTGTAGAGAGGCAAGAGGATTATAGGTCATTATTCGGTTGTGACATTTGTTCTTTACCGTTTAAATACCTGGGTATCCCAATCCATTATAGGAAACTTCTTAACAAGGAATGGAATATGGTGGAGGAAATCTAAACGCTTCCTTACCCCAACAGGTACTCGGAAAAAAGAGAGTAAAAACATGGGCAAACTAGTTAGAAACGAATTAGTGAGAACAAGGCTATCACCGTAGATGCTAAACCCCGTGACTCTCCTTTTTGGAAAGAAATTATGTGGGTTAAGAATGATTTCTTCCAACGAGGCTTCTTTAAAATTTGTAATGGCCTTTCTACTTGGTTTTGGGAAGATACTTGGTTGGGATCGAAATACCCCTTTGGCTTCTCAGTATCCTTCTTTATTCTCTATTGCGAGGACTAAAAATGTTTTGGTTTCAGAAGTGCTGTCACATAACCCTCTTGATATTCAGGTTAGAAAGAATCTGACCGGTGAGCGGTGGGAAGCCTGGTTACGTTTAGTTCGTTCACACATGAGCATTCATCTTAACTTCGAAGATGATCAATTCGTTTGGGGTCTTACTGATAAAGGTGTGTTTTCAGTGATATCCATGTATCTTGATTATATGCATGGTGATGCTTGCGTTGGGATACCCCAAGAGGAGGGTGTGATGAGCACAGCGGTAGGAATTTTCCCCTTAGTTAAGAACCAGGGTTATCAATCCAGTAGGAGAAAGAGGACCTTCGGAAGATTGATGCCACTGACGGTGGTGCTGGCACTTCACCGGTGTCAGCAACAACGTGGAATCTGCACCCAACACAACCAAAATATTTTGCCCCAACGGTACAGTGAGGTTGTCAATCTCACCGGTCTTACTGAAAACAAAGATTAGACGTATAGTGTGGAAAACAGTTGTATGCTTGCAGAAAGTAGAGAGAGCAGGAAATTGTTGTGGTTTGTTTAACAGTGTGGAAAAATGGACCGGGGTTCATAGGTTCACTAGTGGTGTCTTTCCATAAAAGATAGCATGCTGGGTGAACATATTACAGCTGTGCAATTGACAAATAAAGGTTGCACCGTAGTGCACATTATAACATCCGAACCCCCTCAGGTTATCATCCGAACCCCCTTAGGTATTAAGTTGCAAGCAACAGATAATTGCATTAAACAAAGTGTGTAATGTAAGCAATGATTATACACGAGGGTACTCCCACCGCTGTTTTCTTCCTAATGGCAACATCACATCCTCCCCCTTCACGTTTCGGTCACTCGAGCAAGGAAACAAGGAGGCATGAATCGACTATCAAGCATAAATACTCCCTCTTGGAGTCACTTGCAACTACTTGGCAAGAGAAACCACTAGCAACGGAAAGCATGCAAGATCACAAATAACATATGCAATAAAGACTATAAGCAACTTGGCATAAGGTCAATATTCATTGGATCCCAGCAAACATAGCATATAGAATTACATAAGATCAATCTCGATCATGATAGGCAGCTCACGAGATCTAAACATGGAGGCATATGAGGAGGAGACAACCATCTAGCTACTGCTATGGACCCGTAGTCCAGGGACGAACTACTCACGCATCACTCCGGTGGCAGGCATGGTGATGTAGAAGCCTCCGGTGATGATTTCCTCTCCGGCAGGGTGCCAAAAAATAGCTCCAGAACCCTCCTGATCTAGGGTTCATGGTGATGGCGGCTACGGAACCTTTTTGGGGATTTTTATTAGGTACTTAGGGTTTTCCATCCGGGGGGGCTTAAATAGGCGAAAGGGAAAAGGCGGCGGTGATCCAGGGGCCCCACACCCATAGCAGGCGCGGCCAGGGGGACCCGCGGCATCCTATGGTGTGGCCCCCTGTTGCCCCTCTTCGACTCCTCTTCGATCTTCTGGATGCTTCCGGGGAAAATAGGACTTCCTGGCTTCGAATTTTCCAATTCCGAGAATATTTCCAGAACAACTTTTCTGAAACTAAAAACAGCAAAAAACAAGGAACTCGCTCCGTGGCATCTTGTCAATAGGTTAGTCCGGAAAATCGAAAAAAATGACATAAAGAAAGGAGAAAACATGTATCAATTGGCATAATATCATCATGGAGCATCAGAAATTAGGGATATGTTTATGACGTATCAAGCATCCCCAAGCTTAGTTCCTACTCGTCCTCGAGTAGGTAAACGATGAAACAATAATTTCTGAGGTGACATGCTACTAACTTAAACTTGATCAATCTAATGTAAAAGCATATGCACGCTGAGATCATAAAACTTTAAACACAGGCATGATAAATAGACCTTTAATAATAAAGCATAGCAATTACTTTGCATCACAAAGAGTAACTCAAATAAAGGATCATGAATAATAATGCATAGAAAGGTAAACGTTTGTTTCAGGTATAGGGAAAGCATGGCATAGTGATATTTCGATAGTCCTTAAGAGTGGGGCAAAACATAAATGCCAGGACATTCTCAAAGTTCAAGAGGAATACTAGAACAAATAATTTATGAACAAATAATCTCACATCATGAAGTAATTATTGATGTTTATGGGACAAATGCACATAGAACTCAGAATGGAGAAAATGCTCTCTCAACTCTGCATTAAGTTATAAGATGGAGACTCAACATAAAATTAAAAGAAAGCCCTTCCCAGAGGGAAGCAGGGATCACTCATGTGCTGGAGCTTTTTATTTTATTAAACAGAGGTATTAAAAGTTTGACATTTGTGGAGGAATGTCTATATTTTAGGAGAGGTGTATGCTAGTGTCAACGAATGGTAAACAGACAATACAGTACGTCACAAGCCAACTGGAACTGGATTCACAAGAGAGGCTCTTATGGTGAAGGATGCAACTGGTGTAGAAGGTCATCCCTCTTTCTCTTTTGTTTACACAATTATGCTTTTACTGATATGATCAGGGGAAAAATAGTGAAGAGAATTTGTTTGTATTAATTTGGGGCTGGACACCCGCTGCCAGCTCTTCTATCATTTGGAGAAGTAGATGAAACCACTAGTCCAGGGTGTGAAATCCAATCAACTAGTTAGATAAAGATTCTCTATTGACGTCCTCATGAGCAAAAACAAGAACACAAAGCAGGAATAATTTTGACCGTTTTAAAGGTAACACATGAGCAATTTACTTTGGAATGGCAGTTAAATACCACATGTCGGTAGGTATGGTGGACACAATGGGAAAAACTTTGGTTTAAAGTAGTTTGGATGCACGAGTAGAGCTCATACTCAGTACAGGTGGAGGCTAGCAAAAGACTGGGAGCGACAAATCAAGAGAGCATAAGAGCCATAATCATGCGTAGCGACATAAGCATCATTAATTAAAACATAAGCACTATCACAAGTTCAAAAACTAAGTGGTCATGGAGGCTATTCGTGACTGGTTTGTAGTCATAAACATGGTGTGAGCATGCGCCAAGTCAACCAAATAAAACATTCGAAAGAGAATATCATATATTGATGCTTTACTATGACAAGAACAACTCATGAATCTTTCAATACATATTAAACACTCTCAGATATTTGAGGCTAATCATGCTACTCAATAACCACAAGGAATTAAAACTAAAATAACATTTAGCATGGCATGAAAAAGTTCTAGTCACAGTCTATACAAGCTTCTACTAGTACTGTTATAAATTCTATTTGAAGCAGCACTTTTCTTTCTCCCAACAAGCACCATACAAAACATGCTTTAACAAAAATAATCTTTATGATAAAGTAAGAAAACATGAGAGTACTCAAATAACACTACTAAAACTAACATCTCTGATAAGAGATACATGCAAACATGAGCTAAATAGAAGCAGCAGCTAGACAAAGACTAAGAATACAACGTATTCTCATGAAAAAGCGGAGCGTGTCACTCTCCAATAAAATAATGTTGGTTCCAACCAAGCTTATTATGAAAGTAAAAAACAAACTGAAAGCAAAAGCAAACTAAAAACAAAAATAAAAATAAAAGACGCTCCAAGTAAAACACATAAGATGCGACCGAATAAAAATATAGTTTCACTAGAAGTGACCTAATAGTTTGTTGATGAAGAAGGGGATTTGTTGGGCATCCCCAAGCTTAGACGCTTGAGTCTTCATGGAATTTTCTGGGATTTACCACCGGAGAATCCCCAATCTTAAGCTTTTCACTCTTCTTGATCACATCATATTATCCTCTTCTCTTGACCCTTGAAAACTTCTTTCACATCAAAATTCTCACAATCTTCATTAGCAACGTTAGTGCAATCGAAATAATAAACTCACATGGTTCAGTTTCAACACAAGAATAGAAATAAAAAAAACACATTAGCTACTGTTACAACTTCTTTTAAAACTCTTGGTCTCAAAAGAACACCAAAAGAAAAAAATTAAGATGCAAATGCGATAATGGCAGAAATGTGTCAAAACAGAACATCGGACAGGGATCGATTTGTTCGGAAATCTTCTGTTGCTCAAATCAAAAAGTGGTCAACTAATAAAAGTTTCTTATATAATGCAGGATTAAGCACAAAAAAGCTCAGGTCATTTTGAAGTTTCTGTGATTTTTAACGGAATTTACATTGGACAACAGAAGTCTGTTTTCTGCGCAGAAATCCGAAATATAGTGTCAACTTTCCACTAGAGGCTTTACTTGGCTCAACAAAAACTCAAAATAAAAGATACAGCGGGGTTGCTAAGAAAATAGACAACACCCAGGTGCAAATCACACAAAAAAAACAAAGAAAAACTGAATGGAAACAGATAAATAAAACGGGTTGTCTCCAGATAGTGCTTTTCTTTAACGCCTTTCAGCTAGGCATAAAAGATCAACTCAAGTATTTTCAAGTGAAGCATTCAAATCAAGGTTTGGAAACTCTTTACTAATGCATTGTATTTTATCCAAGTGGATTTCAGAGGTTCCTCTCTTAGTATTTTTAGGCTTACTATTTTCATCAAATAAATTCTCAGGAACAATCCAATCAAAATTCTTTTCTTGGGCTTCGTGCAGTGCCATTAATTTAAAGGGGATTGGTATTTCATCCTCGTTTTCTTATTAGATTCAGTTTTTTCTAGAGCACCAACAACATCTACACATGAGCCAAGCATATTGAAACGATCAAAGACTTTTCTAGATTCTGTAGCAACATCTCCAAATTCTTTAAGCATAGTTTCTAAGATGAAGATTCTTTTCTCAACATCTTCAATGTTCTTCAAGTTGAATATTATATGTTGTATTATGGGATGTAGGTTAACAAACCTAGCTTCTAGCATGTGAACTAAATAAGTTGTAGCAGCCTCGTAATTGGGAGCAAGTTCTACAATGGATTTTTCCTCAAAATTATCATGCTTACTAACAGGATCAAAGAATTCTTTAATAGTGTCCTTTCCAAGTATAGAACCACTTCCTATCGGAAAATATTTAAACTAAATTTAGGGAGCAACATGATGAGAAATTGAACTTTAAGAGCAGAAAAGCAAAAAATAACAGCAAGCAAGTAAATAACAGCTATAATGTAAACAAATTTTTATTGTGTTTTCAATATAGAGAATAATAACAATACGAAAATAAAAACAAGACAATAAACAAAATAAAGAGGTTGAGAGTGAGAGACTCCCCTTGCCAGAAGACTTCCTTCTCCCCGGCAACGGCGCCAGAAAATGACCTTGATGCTTGCGTTGGGATACCCCTAGAAGAGGGTGTGATGAGCAGAGCGGTAGGAATTTTCCCCTTAGTTAAGAACCATGGTTATCAATATAGTAGGAGAAAGAGTACCTTCAGAAGGTTGATGCCACTTACGGTAGTGCTGGCGCTTCACCGGTGTAAGCAACAACGTGGAACCTGCACACAACACAACCAAAATATTTTGCCCCAACGGTATAGTGAGGTTGTCAATCTCACCGATCTTGCTGAAAACAAAGATTAGACGTATAGTGTGGAAAACAGTTGTATGCTTGCAGAAAGTAGAGAGAGAAGGAAATTGTTGTCGTTTGTGTAACAGTGTGGAAAAATGGACCGGGGTTCATAGGTTCACTAGTGGTGTCTCTCCATAAAGATAGCATGTTGGGTGAACAAATTACAGCTGGGCAATTGAAAAATAAAGGTTGCACCGTAGTGCACATTATAACATGACGATTACTATGATATTTAGTTCGAGCATTACAACAAGATACATAGACCGACATCCATCTGCATCTATGACTAATAATCCACCCTCAGGTTATCATCCGAACCCCCTTAGGTATTAAGTTGCAAGCAACAGATAATTGCATTAAACAAAGTGTGTAATGTAAGCAATGATTATACACGCGGGTACTCTCACCGCTGTTTTCTCTATAATGGCAACAACACATCCTTCACCTTCACGTTTCTGTCACTCGAGCAAGGCAATAAGGAGGCATGAAACCATTATCAAGCATAAATACTCCCTCTTGCAGTCACTAGCAACTACTTGGCCAGAGCAACCACTAACAACGGAAAGCATGCAAGATCATAAATAACATATGCAATAAAGACTATAATCAACTTGGCATAAGTTTAATATTCATCGGATCCCAGCAAACACAACATATAGAAATACATAAGATCAATCTCGATCATGATAGGCAACTCACGAGATCTAAACATGGAGGCATATGAGGAGGAGACAACCATCTAGCTAATGCTATGGACCCGTAGTCCAGGGATGAACTACTCACGCATCACTCCGGAGGCAGGCATGGTGATGTAGAAGCCTCCGGTGATGATTTCCTCTCCGGCAGTGTGCCGGAAAACAGCTCCAGAAATCTCCTGATCTAGGGTTGACGGTGACGGCGGCTACGGAACTTTTTCGGGGATTTTGATCAGGTACTTAGGGTTTTCCATCCCGGGGGCTTAAATTGGCGAAAGGGCAAAGGCGGTGGAGCTCCAGGGGCCCCACACCCATAGCTGGCGCGGCCAGGGGGACCCGCGCCAGCCTATGGTGTGGCCCCCCTGTTGCCCCTCTTCGACTCATCTTCGGTCTTCTGGCTACTTCCGGGGAAAATAGGACTTTCAGGCTTCGAATTTTCCAATTCCAAGAATATTTCCAGAACAACTTTTCTGAAACTAAAAACAACAGAAAACAGGGAACTGGCTCTATGGCATCTTGTTAATAGGTTAGTCCGGAAAATCGATAAAAATGACATAAAGAAAGGAGAAAACATGTAGCAATTGGCATAATATCATCATGAAGCATCACAAATTAGGGATACGTTTATGACGTATCACATGGACATACCCCCTTTTTTTTACATAAATACCTTTGGAAGTTGAAAGTTCCATTGAAAATTAAAATATTTATGTGGTTCCTCCAGGGCAAAGTTGTTCTAACGAAAGACAATTTGATTAAATGAAATTGGATTGGGAGTACAAAATGTGTGTTCTATGACTCTGATGAATCATTGGAGCATTTGTTCATTTCCTGTAATTTTGCTAAGCACATATGGAGATTGCTTTATTTCACGTTTAGCATAGCTCAACCGGCAAGTGTTGATCATATGTTTGGTTACTGATTACATGGGCTAGACAAAAGAACTAAAGCGCGCGTCTAAATAGGAACTTGTGCTTTTTTGTGGGCTATTTGGAATTGTCGAAATGTTGTGGTTTTTAACAATTTAAAAGGTGCTCTTTTCGTGCCGGTCGTTCATCGAGGCACATATTGGATTCATATGTGGTCGTTCCTTCTGCCATTGGAGCAACAGGCTCTCATGGACTCTGGATGTTCTAACTTGATGGCGGTCGTTCGACTATTTACAACCAGGGTGGCTGACTGCATACTAGGAGGCTTCTATGACCTCTCTTAGCTGGTTGTTAGTGTTCTTTTGGTAATTCTTATGTCCAACTTGGATGACAATTGAGTTGTAATGGATTATTTTGATAATTTTTTATTTAATATAAAAACAGCAGCTGTGTGCATCATGATGATGCAGAGGCTGGGCTCTGGTCCCATTTCAAAAAAAAAAAAAAAACTACCAGCCCTAGTTCGGAGAAAAGAAAACTACCATCTTATACAGGTGTGGGTAGGCCTGCTTGTCAGTGGCACAACAGTGGATAAACAGGGACCTGAATCCGGGAGGTTAAGGCGATAGCAAGGGTGTAGGTAGAGGAAGCCGGCAAGGCGAGTGCAGGTCCGGGCCCCATGGGCTTCCAAAGCTCCCAGCTCGAAATCAAATCGAGCATGTCACGTTCCGGAAGCAGCCCCCAGCTCCCTTCCCCACGCATGGTCCTACAAAAGCGCGGCAGCTGATTTGCTTTCACCCCGCAAAGAAGAGCGAATAGAACAAAGAGCAAAGCTAGCTAGGGCGAAGAAGCAAAGCAAGCTCCCAATGCAGGCAAAAGCAAAGCGCCGAGAGCATCAACGGAAGCTAAAGAGATAGGAGAATGTGGATCACAGATTCCATTTCACGTCAAAAGGCGCGTTTTGCGCGATCTAAGTGCCCATTAGTTAGACACGCACTTGCGTGTGCGGCATTATCTAAAGATGAAGAAAAAAGAGGCATGCACTTGTGCGTGTGCTTTGCATAATAAGATCATTCGTCTCGCCTGCCAGCCTTGGCATTGTCACTGTCATCATGCAACTCTGCCTGCCCTCCCTTCTTCTACCTTTGCTTTTTATCTTCTACGTACATATAGAGGCGCGCCTCTGCTTCTGCTTCTGCAGCGTTATTCCCTGCCCTGTAGATTTGAACAATAAGACATCGGTGCGGTAGTGGAGAGGCTTGAGGGGAGAAGACAGCTGAGAAGCAGAGGAGGGTCGCTCTCTATATGGGAAGACGGCCAGACGGGTCGGTAGGGGCATCGGCGTGTTGCAGGGTAGCGGTGCTCGCCATCTTCGTCGTGTGCGCTTCTCTGTTGGTGGTGATGGTGGCAACCACGAGCGGTGCCGGTACGAGCTTCGGGCCAGACGTTGCCGGTCGATCAGGCAGCAGAACATCCACGACGAAGAGCTCACCGGCGTGGCACTCGGGCGATGGGAAGGCCGTTGAGGACGCGTATGGGAGCAGCAAGGGAAGAATCCCCAAGGGGCCTGACCCTATCCACAACAGGTAACATTCATATGCTTCAACTGTTTGATGCATGCACGTATCGGCCACTTCCTGTTTTACATGCGACATGCATTCTGCCTCTCTACAAGTACTGGCTTACCTTTTTTTTGTTAATTTTTTTTTGACATAAAACAGCTCTTTATTAATCAAAACACATCAGTACAAAGTGTTTGCCGGATAAACTCCGGAACAGACCGAAAAGTATCGCTAGAAGAAATAGAGTCACACGATTTAGCTAACTTTGAAAGCTTTGCATTGTTTATAACACATTTATCGCGAAGAGGAAGATAGTTTTGCAAATGGGTGGATTCACCTGACTAAATGACACGCCCTAAAATACTCTGCTCACTCATACTCTGCCCTTCTTTGCACTTACAAGCACTCTGCTCGCTTGTGAGCTGCCATGTACTGCACCAGTGGCAACAAGACAAGTCTCTCTATGCATTCAAAATACTGCACAAATAACAATTGTTGTTAAGCGTAATTATTAGTAAGGAGGTTTTCTTCTACCTTTTCTTGATTTCAAGGCTTGAAGCAGAGAGTGACTTCCCCATTGACCCGCAAGACACCTGATGGAACTCCACTTACTTGTTCCACTAAAGATTTGTCGTTTGGCAAGGAGAATAAAAAGAACAAAAAGCAACCCTACATCTGAGGGCCTGAGCTAAGAAACTCATTTCCGAAGTCGCCTTACTGACAAGCAGAGTATCAGTGCTGTATACTTAAGTCCCACAAGAGACACCTAAGATTCCATTAGTAGAACCATACCCCCCTGCTTTTGATAGTATAGCTCAATATAAATTAGTGGGAAATGTGGTTCGTACAATTGTCACCGCATTAGAAAACAATTGAATCCGTGTCAGTGGTTTTCACAGGTCAGTTCATGAGAGGCCATAACTCTTAATCAACTAAAACTAAGAAATCCACTTACACTAATCATTAGGTACACACTGAAAACTCTGCACTCACCTTCTGGTTGGTTGCCACCTCCAAAGTCTGACAGAAGTGTGCTTTCAGGCGCGCTGGGAAGACGACGATTGCGCCGCGCCGGAGAGACTAGCGCCAGTGACACGACGACCATCCACCGGTGCTCTTCTCGGTCTCCTTTGGAAGGGGAATGAGGAGGTGTTATAGGATGAGATCCTTTGCTCTGTGGAACAAGATGGCGAGCTTAGCTATCCTTTAATGTGGATTTTGGTGGTGGGGGGTTATGTACAAAAGTTGGAATCTTCCCTCGCAAGAAATCTGTCATTTTTTTGACCGAGGTTGATCGACCAATCTACCTATCGCAAATTCTTTCGATATGTCGTTTGAATCTATGGTGATATTGTCCAAAGAAATTTCTTTGTTTTGTGTGTGTTTATGTGTATTTATCAACCTGCCGAATTGGCTGTCCTTGCTGCGATCATGTATGCAGCTAAGCAGATTGTTCTGCTGTGTCAGTAACTGAACTCGCTAATGACTGGTACTTATCTACTGCTTGTTTTGTAGTTTGAATATTTGTCAAGGATTTGTGAACTGCATCGCACGTTTTGGCATATTTTATTATAAATTGCGTCAGCATCCATGACATGCATGGCCGCGTGGCACGAATGTGGAACGTGAATCTTCTTAACCTGTAAAGCTAAAGAGATGTATGACACGAGAGAAAGAAAGAACTAAAGTTTTCTCAAAAAAAAAAAGTAAAGCTAAACATCGATGCGCACGGCTCGCGTGTGCGAGTGTGAGACTGGTGCTTTGCCTTTTACTTCTTTTGCTGCAACCGTGTATTTTGAAGTAATCGAGGAGGAAAGAGGAAGAAAAGAGTACACACACGTATGAGCATCATATCGGGTTGAGGTACTTAGAAGTATTCAATTTTACGAAAGAGAAGTGCATATACTGCGTAATATTTCTGGCTAATTAGTAGAACTTGAAGCAAACGTATGATCAGTTGGCCTGTACAAAAAGAAAACAGACATGTAAGTGGGTTGTTTAGTTAAAATGTTTCCTGGATTCTATGTTCCAATTGATGCATATAATTACGTATTCTATGTCTCAATTGATACATATAATTAAAGGTTGTGTGCATCACTCAATGCAGAGGCCGGGGTTTACCCCATTTCTAAAAAAAAATTATAATTACGTATTCTACGAAACCCTTAAAAAAAGGGCAAAGGACCGCGCGCTGGGCGGGTGAGCACGCCACCCTCCCCACTGCCGTCAGCCACTCCGACAGCGGCGTCCATCTAGTCCACGCCGGCAGCCACTTCGGCTCCGGTGGCCACCGGTCGTCTCCCCGCCCCCCTCACATCCAGCCCCTCTCCTTGCGCGACGTGCTGGCCATGGACTCGCCCTCCGATTCGCTCCAGTGGGGACGACGATGAAGAGACATCTGTCCGCTCCTACTGTGAGGTGTTGCCGAGCGGGTCGCCGCCGGTCGTCTCGCCTGTGTACTCCCCTTCACCGCGGCCGATGTCGTCTTAGCCGGCGTCGCTTTCCCAGGCCCTGGTTTCCAAATAGGGTGCGGTGGATGCTGGAGGCGGCGCGCGGCTGGCACGGCAGAGGAGGATCCGTTGCCTACCTCCTGTTCCGCGTCCATGGCTGCATGATGGCGGTGGTAGCCGGAAGCGCCGACGTCAGCTCCCCGAGATGCATATCCGCTCTGACCTCCCGCCGGACCTTGCCGACTGCTGCTTCAACTACATCGAGTCGGGGCACATCTCCAAGGAATGCACTCCTAGGTACACAGTCTGCCTCCGCTGCAAGGATGTCGGACATCACGCCAAGGCATGCCCGCAGCGGCGACCTCCGGTGGTGGTGGACTTGTGCGTCAACATTGGCCCCCAGGCTGTGGAGGCTCCGCCGGCGCATCAAACGCTGATGAGGGAGCGCTTTGGTGCGTGCCTTCCTCTGCCTCCGTCGCTTGCGGATTTTCGCTCCGTAACGTCGAGAGTGGCACCATGAGGTGGGGTTGCTGCACGCCAGTCGGAGGTGGGTGGTTCCTCGTGCGAGGGTCATTGGAGGCCTGGCCCCATGAATTTCCCCCTGCGTTCGCCTTCCCCGCCGCCATCGCGGCTGCTCGCCCTAGGGTCGGTGATGCAACGGTCCGGGAAGGGGCTCTGTGATGGGCGGGTCTTCCTCCCACGCTCCGGCGAGGTGGAGAAAGTGGTTCCTCTCGGTACAACTTGGTGGCGTTCCTATCGGGCGCGAGGTCGCGGGTGTCACTGGACGAGGTTGCAGGGGTTGTTACCGACAAGGTTCCGCGTGCCGGCGATAATTTCTCCGCCCATTGGTTCTAGCCGGCGGATTTTTTGCTGGTTTTTTCGAGCCGTAGGGTGCGGGACGAGGTCGTGGCCGCCGGTGCCATTGAGGAAAGTGGATTCGCCCTCCGTTTGCTCACTAGAATCGACGGCTCTAAGAGGAATGCCAGTGGTTGCGTTACAGCGTCTTGGTGGAGCTCACGAGGGTGCCAGTGCATGCCTGGTACTGCTCTACGGCGCGGATGGTGCTGAGGTCAAAAGTATGGGTGGAGCGGCTAGGCTCTGCATCGGCGAGCCGCGAGGACATGCGGCATATGCAAGTATATGCGTGGACGGACGAGTTGGAGAAGGTGGCCGGGGTGACGGAGGAAGAACCTGATGACGCCATGGAAGAGGATGAGAGCCTCATGTTGCCGGTGGACGCCCTGATCCTGCTCGAAAAAATATGCTCCGGTATGAGGTCGTCGTGAAGCTAGTCCGTTCAGAGGACATCACAGGGCCGCCGTCAGGGGCGGCGAGAATGGAGGTGGCGGCGACCATGGACATGGCGGGGTTAGCCACGGCGGCGCAGATGGTGGCGCAGTGCACAAAGGCGCCGAGGAATTTCCATTCGCAAACTCGCGAGGCGTGGATAGACGCGTCGGGCGGGCTGCGGCAGGTGGCGGCGCGCGGCGGTCGCAGGGTCGCTGTCGGGTGCCCGTTGGAAGTCGCGGCCTAGAGCCAGGATGAGGATGACGATGGGCGCGCGGACATGGACCTGGTCAAGGCGGGCCCAGCTGCTCCTGCGTGGAAAGGTGATGCATGGGGACTGGGTCTCGAACCAGTGGACTAGGCGTGGAAAGGCGGATATGTGCCTGCGGATGACAGGTGGGACCCCATGGAATTGGAGTTTTCCATCTCCTGTCAGGACGTGCATCTAGGTGCGTGGAAGCAGCCCAGCAAAAGGAGACTGCGGGGTGATGTTGGACGCGCTCCTGAGCTCTCCTGGCTTACTCTCTCCTGTCAGTTGTGGAGACATCATGCTCTCGGATCGTCCCAGGTGGGGTGATGTTGGACTTTACTAGTTGGGCTCGCCTACCTCAGTCCTCAACTACCTCGAGGTGGCCCTCTCCCCGTCTATCCCCGAGGTCGTGGATACGAGGTAGGGTATTGTTTTGCAGGACCTGACGGCGACCCCGGTTGCAACTCCTGCTGGCACGACTACGGGGGGCAGGGCGGAGGCTTTGCTTGGAGGGGACTTTGGGGCATTATACTCGGCCTGTCGAAAGTCCATTTCCCCTATCCTGCACAAGCCGATGAAGAAGTGTCGCTCAAAGAGGATTCGCACTGGGCCTATGATGGCTAGGTTGAGACTCCAAGTGCAGAGTGTGTAGCTAGTGGCAAGCGTTCTTCCCCACGAGGGTGACTCGAGGGTTTATATCGAACTCTTGGGGAGCCAGTATTTCAGCAGTTGTCTTCCAAGCTTCCTCCAGGATCCTGCAAAAAAGTAGAGAATTTTGTGCCCTCAACCTCACCAAGTGGTTGTCAAGCACAAGGTGTGAGACTTCTAAATTGCAATGCAAAACTGAAAGTAAATGTGCAATAATTAAATCTACTACTAAATGCAAATGAGAAAATAAATATGCAATGGATTGTTTTTGTATTTTTGTGATGCAAGTGGTGATGGAGATAATATAAATTCGAATTGGAGATGCAAGTAAAGTAAAGTGCAAGTAAAGTAAATTGCAGCAAAGTAACTAGAGTGTTTTCTTATAATTAAAATAGGACCGGGGTTCATGGTTTCACACTTGCATTCTCTCAAATAAAGTAGTAGACGGTGGACATAAAGAATTACATGTGAGATAACAATAACATATTTAACATTGAGTACTTTCATATGGGCATCACGTCCTAGCATAGAGATCTCTACGGTCATATTGATCCCTCTTATACTCCACCAAGATGCGAAATAAATCATAACACCTCGATAATTAAGGAAAAACCAGAGTATAGCTTTAAGCAATGTGACATGAAGTTGAAGTAAGAACTTGCTAGATCTAGTCATGGAGATTGATTAGTTTCACTTCAAATCCCCGGTAACAAGGTACTCCTTTTTACCCCTAGTGAGGTAACTAAGAAAGGTTTAACAAAACCTAAGTGGATCGCTGAACTTCTGTCACTTTCACAGCACTAGCCACCCCCCGTTACTCCAACTAATGCACCCATCACCCCACACACGCTCTCAAGAACTAGATTGATCAAAGCTAGCAAATAAGAACGGGGTACATAAGATACATCTACTCAAATAACTCAAGAGAAACAATTGCAATCTCAGATTCAATAAATCATAGAAAAGATCCACCACATAGGAATTACAACGGTGCCCGTAATCATGTGAGGCAGCTCATACAGATCTAATTAGTGAAGCACATAGAGAGAGAGATACAAGTGCTACTTCCACAAACCCATAGCCCTGGGGTGGACTACTCCCTCTTCATGGAGATGTCGATGGAGATGACGTTGGAGGGGTAGGCGATCACACCGGCGGCGCCCCGCCGGAGTTTTCCTCCTCCAATCTGGAACTTCTTGTCTCTGTTTTGGTGTTTCGGCGGCGCTCCCCTCCGTAAGGGTACGGGGGACCCTTTTTATAGTCGGTTTTAGGTCAAGACGGAGTCGGTAAGTCGAAGATGGAAGGAATTGGGGCCACATGGGCCAAAAGGGGGCCTCTCACGCGGCCAAGGAATCTGGCCGCGTGGAGGGTCCTCTTTTGGGCCTTCTTGCCCAATTCTCGTGGATCCTTCGCCCGCAAGTCTCCTCCTTCCAAAAAAATGATCCCCGCAGATTTTCACGTGATTTCGCGGAAGTTTGCCCCCTGAAACGTCAAAAATATAGAAAACGGGGTTTCTGACAGGCAGGGTTAATTCCATAAAAGTTGGGGGACTTTGTAATTTAACCCCAAAATACTATAAAACATTGGATTATACCCTTATATGATGCAATATGTAATAGAAAACCATGTGAAAATATGCAAAATTCATCTATGCATTTTACATGCATCAGCCTACACCAGAGCAGTTGGCACAAGCGGAAGTTTGCTGCGGGAACACCGATTCGCAGGTTGTAGAAGGATTTGATCCACCGTCTGCGAATTGCGCGGGAGGGGGGTGATTGGTGATGAGGCGATGAACGCGTACCTCAACCTTTTTTCCCAATTGTTACCGCATGAGTACATTGATGTGATACTTAGCTTGTTTGTGTGGCAGCGGGATGCGTTGCCTCTAGCACAAGACGTACATGTGGACTGCTTAGTACAGGGCGTGGATTGTATCAGTGTTGTATGTGTGTGTGTGAGAGATGTACACCCATTTTATCAAACATCATGCTGGACTTTGACCTAATCTTATCCATCTTGAATGCGCGTGGATTGAACTCGGCAGCTCACAAAGCAGCAATTTTTGGAATCTTTCTAGTTTTGGCGCTAAAATAGTTTGCTTGCAAGAGACAAAAATTGAGATGGTCACAGCACAAGTTGTCCGTGAAAGCCTAGGGTAGGCCTTTGATGAGTTCTATTTCCTGTCAGCCGTGGGGACACGTGGATGCGTCCTGCTAGTTTGGCAATCCGCTCATGTGACAATCTCAAATCCACACCTCAAAGAAAATGATTTAACTACGCACATCTCGGTGGGTGGAGAGCCAGGTTGGTGGTTAACCGGGGTTTACGGCCCGTAGGGAATGGAGGAGAAGAAAAGTTCTTGCACGAGCTACGAGGCATTAGGGACCTGCACTCAGGCCCGTGGATGGTTCTGGGGATTTCAACCTTATCATGGACCTAGAAGACAAAAATCAGGGAGCTCTAAACCGACCTATGATGTCTATTTCCACCGCACGTTGTCAGTGTTGGAGTTAAAGGAGCTATACTTAAATGGTAGAAGATTCACGTGGTCAAATGAGCAGCAACAACCTACTCTAAAGCGACTTGATAGGGTCTTTTCGACTGTGGATTGGGAAGAATGCTTCCTGCGTGCCTTACTTTTGGCACGATCTTCGGGACCCTCGGACCACTTCCCGCTAATCCTAAGTTTGGCTCCGGACTTTCTGTTGGGGCACATATTTCACTTCCAACCGTTTTGGCCTAAAGTGGAGTCCTTCTTAGAGGTTGTGCATGAAGCGTGAAGGTCAGTAGAGCCGGAGGCAAAGCCCTTTAAGCTACTGGACAAAATGTTCAGAGAGATGGCCAAGCGTCTAGCCAATTGGAGCAGCAAATTTATCGGCAACATCAAAATGCAAATTCTCCTAGCAAACGAGGTGAAACTTCATATAGATGTGGCAGTCAAGGGTGCATTCACCGGAGGAGAGGTTCCTTCGACGCCTGCTAAAGGGGAAGATGTTAGGCCTTGCATCTCTGGAAAGATCTCTGGCCCAATAAAGTGCGCGGAATTTGTGGTTGCGCGAGGGTTATACATAGACCAAGTTTTTTCATATTTAGGCTAGTCACCGCAGGAGGAAAAACTTTATCAGCCATCTCCTGGTCGATGGTACTAGAAAAATTACGCATGAGGAAAAAGCAGAGGTCCTGGATGAGATCTATGATGGCGTGGAGGTAGAGAGGAAATTCTCCGTGGATTTGGATTTCCTGGAGTTACCTACGGAGGAGCTAAATCATCTTGATGAGAAATCGACAGAAGAGGAGGTGTGGAATGCAATAAGGGGTATGCCATTAGATAAATGCCCTGGACCTTATGGATTCATCAACAGATTCTTCGTCGCAAGTTGGTCCATAATAAAGGAAGACATCATGGCCGCTTTAGGGTCATTGTCTAGATGGGACTCTAGATGTTCTGGGGCTCTAAATCCTTCTTGCATCACCTTGTTACCAAAAATGGCAGGCGACAAGGAGTTGAAGTATTTTCGAACTATCAGTCTCATCCATGGTGTTGCCAAGTTAGTGGCTAAGATGCTAGCTTGCCGAATCGCACCAGTTTTACCGCAGCTTGTCTGGGGTCACCAAAGTGAATTCGTGTGTGTACGTTGCATCCATGATATTTTGATGATGGTGAGGGAAACGGCGATAAGGATGCATGGTTCAGTTAGTCCGGCGGTGCTCCTTAAGCTTGATATTACAATGGCGTTCGATACAGTTAGTTGGGCCTTCCTCATGGAGGTGTTGAAGAAATTGGGCATCGGGTAGGTACTCATCGCCATCGTTTGTGGCATGCTCTCCACATCATCCACGATGGTGCTGCTAAATGGATGTTCTCGTTCCAAAATATTCAACAGGCGAGGACTAAGACAGGGGGACCCTCATTCTCCATAATTGTTTATTATGGTCATTGACGTGTTGCACCGCATGGCTGAGAGGGCTACGGCCCGTAGATTGCTCTTGCGCCTGTCTCTGAAAGGGTTGCGCCACCGGACATCGATATAAGCGGATGATGTGGTGACTTTCTTGCAGCCAACGGTCATTGAATTTAAGGTGCTCTCGAGGATATTGGAGGTTTTTGGTGAGGCTTCTAGGCTTCGTGTCAACAAGGATAAGTGCTCGGCGCACCTGATCGGATGTGGAGATGTGGAAGCAGGGCTAGTGGCACAAGAGCTGCAGTGTCCCATCCTGCCTTTTCCGATGCGTTACCTTGGCCTGCCACTCTCCCTCAGAAAGCTGGCGACATCTCAGCTTCAGTACATTGTGGATAGTACGGCAGATCGCCTGCCCGAGTGGAGGGAAAATCTGCTGAATAGAGGCGTAGGCTCTAGTTGGTCAAAACCACCCTTGCGGCAGTCCCAATTTTCTCCATGATGTCTTTAGACCTGCCAGTAAAGACTATCCTGTCCACTGAAAAGGTACCGCGAGGTTTCCCGTGGAAAGGGAGGTGGGATGTATACGGGGGCCATTGTCTGGTGGCCTTGGAGAGAGTATGTATGCCCAAGCATTTGGGTGGCCTAGGCATCGCAAACCTCCGCCGAATGAACCATGTGTTCCGAGCAAGATGGCTTTAGCTAACTCATGTCTACGCACGCTTCTATTCTTGTAGACAGTGTTGGGCCTCCAAGTGCAGAGGTTTGTACAACAGCAGCAAGTTTCCCTTAAGTGGATCACCCAAGGTTTATAGAACTCAGGGAGGTAGAGGTCAAACATATCCCTCTCAAGCAACCCTGCAATTAAGATACAAGAAGTCTCTTGTGTACCCAACACACCCACTATACTTGTCAGGTATATAGGTGCACTAGTTCGGCGAAGAGATAGTGAAATGCGAGTAATATGGATGTTTATAAGTATTAATAGCAATCTGAAATAAATATGGCAGCAAGCAAACATGTAGCAGGAACAGGCGGAAAACGGTGTTTCAATGCTTGGAAATAAGGCCTAGGGATCATACTTTCACTTGTGGACACTCTCAACAATGATCACATAATTGAATAACTAAATATCTTCTCTTTACTATGCTACTCTTAACCCTCTCCGGTTGGATAACAAATACTAATCATTGCGTAGAGCTGCAAAAAGCATTCCTCAAAGTAAGCATTCCCATGTCTAGTTAGCCCCACAATGTCAACTTGAGCGCCCTAGAAGGTACTGGACAAACACCACAATTCATAGAGGAGACCCACACGATGTTCACACTGTCACCTTCACACCGTGGGACAAGGTGACTCAAAAGTTCATATTAATAAAACACTTGAGTAGCACAATAGATGAAGATTAACATCTACTTATTAAACTAGATTACAAAGCTCACGATCACATATAGATCACACCATGGGAGAGAGATATGAACCACATAGCTACCGGTAGAGCCCTAAGCCTCGGAGAAGAACTACTCCCTCCTCATCATAAGAGACAGCAACGGCGATGGAGATGGCGGTGGAGTCGACGGAGATGGCTTCCGGGGTACTTCTCCGTCCAGGAAGGGTGCCAGAACAGAGATCTATCCCCTGAAACTTGGGTTCACGAGGACGGCGATTGTGGAAGTTTTCGTGGAATTTCGCCGATTCCTTTATTGTTTATGCACCGGGGAGTATATATGGGCGAAAGGGCCACGTCGGTGGGCGGCCAGGGGGCTCTCACCACCCCCAGGCACGGCCTAGGGTGGGGCCGCGCCTGGCTATGGGGAGCCCACCCAGGTGCCCATCTTCGACTCATCTTCGGACTTCTGGATGCTTCTGGGGAAATAGGAACTTCGGGATTCGCTGGGTCCAATTCTGAGAATATTTCCAGAACAACTTTTCTGAAATCAAAAAAAGCAGAAAACAGAGAACTGATACTTGGCATCTTGTTAATTGGTTAGTCCCAGAAAAACCGTGTAAAAAATTAAAAATTCTATAAAGAAGGGATAAAACATGTAGCAATTGGCATAATATAAACATGGAACATCAGAAATTATAGATACGTTGGAGACGTATCAAGCATCCCGAAGCTTAGTTCCTACTCGTCCTCGAGTAGATAAACGATAAAACAAAATAATTTCGGAGGTGACATGCTACCAACATAACTTGATAATCAGTAATGTAAAAGCATAAGTAAGCTGAGATCATAGAACTTTATCACAAGCATGATAAATAGAATTTTAATAATAAAGCATAGCAATCACCTTGCATCATGAGAAGTAACACAAATAAAAGATCATGAATAACAATGCAACGAAAGCTATACGTTTGTTTCAAGTTTAGAGAAAGCATGGCAAAGTGATATTTCGCTAGTCCTTAAGAGTGGGGCAAAATATAAATGCCAGGACACCTTCAAAGTTTCATGAGGAAGACTAGAAAAAATAATTAGAGAACAAGAAATAACACATCATGAATCAGTTAATAATGTTTCTGGACAAATGCACATAAAACTCAGAATGGAATATCTTCTCTATCGACTGTGTATAAAGTTAGAAAATGGAGACTCAACATAAAAGTAAAAGAAAGGCCCTTCGCACAGGAAGCATGGATCACTCATGTGCTAGAGATTTTATTTAGTAATAGAGGTATTAAAAGTTTGACACTCCTCACATCCATCTTACAAATGATGGCTAACCGAATCCTTGGGTGCCTGCCAACAATCACGTACCATGGAGGAGTGCCTATATTTTGGGAGATGAATGCTAATGTCACCGAATGGTAAATAGAAAATACAGGACGTTACAATCTAACTAGATTTCACAAGAGTGGCTCCCATATGAAGGACACAACTGGTCTAGAAGGTCATCCCTCTTTCTCTTTTGTTTACACAATTATGCTTTGACTGATAAATTAGGGGGAAAATAGTGAAGATATTTTGTGTGTATTAATTTGGGGTTGGGCACCCCGATGCCAGCTCTTCTATCAATTGGATAAGAGGATGAAGCCACTAGTACAGGGTGTTTAATCCAATCAACAAGTGAGATAAATATTCTATATTTACGTCCTCATGAGCAAAAGTAGGAACACAAAGCGGGAATATTTTTGAAGGTTTTAAAGATAACACATGAGCAATTTACTTGGAGTGGCAGTTAAATACCACATGTAGGAAGGTATGGTGGACACAGTGAAAAAACTTTGGTTTTAGGGAGTTGGATGCACGATTAGAATTCGATACTCAGTACAGGTGGAGGCTAGCAAAAGACTGGGAGCGACAAATCAAGAGAGCATAAGAGCCATAATCATGCATAGCGACATAAACATCATTAATCAAAGCATAAGTGGTACCACAAATTCTAGAACTAAATGATCATAGAGGCTATTAGTTACTGGTTCATAGTCATAAACATGGTGGGAACATGAGGCAAGTCAATCAAATAAAACATTCAAAGGAGAATACCGCAAATTTATGCTTCAACATGACAAGAACAACTCATGATTCTTTCAATGACACATTAAACACTCTAAGATATTTGAAGCTAATCATGCTACTCAATAACCACAAGTCTTGAAAACTAAAATAACATCTAGCATGATATGAAAAAGTTCTATCCACATTCTATACAAGTATCTACTTGCAACGTTAAAAATTCTACTTCAAGAAGCAGCTTTTTCCCCAATAAGAACCATACAAAATATGTTTTAAAAAAAATTCTCTACATGCTACAGCAAGCAAACATGAAAGTACTTACATAACACTACTAAAACTAACATCTCTTCATATGAGATGCAATGAAAACAAGAGCTGAATTGGAATTTTTGCAGTAACTAGAAGAAAAACTAAGAATACTAGCATAGCAAGTATTCAAACAAAAAAGCGGAGCGTGTCTTCTCCCAAAAAAGGATTCTATGTCCAATGATATTATTGCAGAAAGGAAAACAAAAGAAAACAAAATAAAAACAAATAGACGCTCCAAGTAAAGTTCATATGATGTGACCGAATAATAATATAGTTTCACGACTAGTGACCTGATAGATAGTTGATGAAGAAGGGGATGCCTTGGGTAACCCCAAGCTTAGATGCTTGATTCTTATAAAAATATGCTTGGATGAACCACGGGGGCATCCCCCAGCTTTGACCTTGCAATCTTCTTGATCACATATATCACCTCTTCTCTTGACACTTGAAAACTTCCTTCACACCATACTCAAATGGTAATCCGCATTAGAGGGTTAGTGAAACAAATAAAAATCCATGGGTTCTATAAGGAACAAGTACTATTGATAATTTTAAAAATTATCTACAACCACTGATGTTTCGTGAAGCAAAGAAATCCACTTGACACCGCAAAAGAGCCAATGCAAGAAAAATGGCAGAATCTGTCAAACCAGATTAGCCTGTAAATAAGAATTTTTTTCGAGGCACTTACGTTGCTCAAATCAAAAAACCTAAAGAATAAAAAATTTGCAGAATTAGCCTAGGAATAATCTTGAAAAATTTCAGGTCATTATGATCTTCCTGGAGTTTTTACGATTTTTTAGGTGGACAGTAGAATTCTGTTTTCTGCGCAGAAATCCAAAAACCAACTCCAACTCTCGTCAGAAACTTTACTTGGCACTACTAGAAACATTAAAATAAATATAGAAAAGAGTTTCTATATAAGTATACAACCCCTTGACTCAAAGAAAAAAGAAAAAACAAAGAAAAAATAAAACCATGGGTTATCTCCCAAGAAGTGCTTTTCTTTAACGCCTTTTAGCTAGGCCCAGAAAAACGGAATCAAGTATTTTGGAGTGAAGAAGCATCCATATCAATAATTTCTTCCAAAACCCCAATTTTAGAAATGGGTACCTTAGACACCCCTGAAGATGATTCAACATGCAAATCACTTTTAGTTTCACTAAGATTTTTATTAATTTTAAGCACATTAGGGGATTTAGGTTTAGGTGCCTTAGGGACATAAATACATTTTTTCTCTTTCCCCACAAAAGGTTTCTCCCTTTTAAACTTAAGAGAAGAAAAAGTTGAGCTTAAAGTTTCCATAGACTCCTCTAATTTACCAATCCTCATATTTTAATTGTCATGGATATTGTTAGCTTCTAAAACTGTGATTTTCTTGTTGATACTTACTATAGATTCATTAACTTTATTAGCATTATCAAGGAACTTTGGCAATTTTTTCTCAATAGAGTTTAGCTTTTTAATAACATCATCTAAAGTGATCTCAGTTTTAACATCTTTAGTAGGTGGTGTTCCAACTAAACTTTCCTTCAAATTACAGTCTTCCAAAGTAGGTGTTCCCAAAAAATTACCGCCTATAAGAGTGTCTAGAACATACCTATACCAGCTAGTAATACCATCATAAGAATTCCTAAGAAGGATTAACATGGAATATTTCTTAGTGCATCTATGATGAACATCACTTATCTATACCAAGCATCTTTCAAACTTTCTCCACCTTGTTGCTTAAAGGAACGAACTTCAACTTCAGGAATACTCATTTTAGAAAGACTAAAAACAGGAATAAAACTGCAGCTAGAATAAGAACTAATTTTTTGTGTGTTTTGATAAAGAGAAGCAAACAAGACAAAATAAAATAAAACAAGAAAAACTAAAACAAAGTAAAGAGATTGGAAGTGAGACAATCCCCTTGTAGAAATTTTCTTACTCCCCGGCAACGGTGCCAAAATTAGCTTGATGCGCATGATACACACGTTCGTTGGGAGACCCCAAAAGGAAGGTATTAAGAGCACAGTAGCAAGTTTTCCCTCAGAATGAAACCAAGGTTGAATCGACAAGTAGGAGGAAGGAGTAACTTGATAAGGTGAAGCAGCTGAGATGGCAGGGCGGACTACCAGTTCAGAAGCAACGTGGAACCTAAACAACACAATCAAATCACTTTGCCCCAACGAATCCGAGAGGTTGTCAATCTCACCGGTTTTTGATGAACACAAAGAGGTTAAACGTATGGTGTGGAAAACAGTAGGATAACAGTATGAAAGCAGAAGTAACAATATGAAAGCTATATGTGTTTATCAGTATGAGAAAAAATGACCGGGGTCTAGAGTTCACTAGTGGTGTATCTCCGTGAAAGATAAATAAAATGTCTGATGAACAAATTACAGTTGGGCAATTGACAGAAATTAAGGCTGCACCGTAGTGCATATGCAAGACATAAATATTACTATTCATGCGGGCATTATAACGAAATACATAGACCGTTATTCAACTGCATCTATGACTAATAATCCACCCTCCAAATATCATCCGAATAAACGTTTGCGTATTAAGTTGCAAGCAACAGATAATTGCAGTAAACAATGTGTGTAATGTAAACAATAACATCATCCTTAGACAAATCATTGTTGTTTTCTCCCAAATGGCAACAACACTTCCTCCATCTATCACGTTTCTGTCACTCGAGCATAGATGCAAAGGAGGCATGAACCCTCTATCGAGCATAAATACTCCCTCTTGGAGTTACTAGCATCTACTTGACCAGAACCTCTACTAACAACGGAGAGCATGCAAGATCATAAATAACATATGCATGAAGATAGCATGATATATTGATGATCAAAAGACATAGCATTCAATATTCATCACATCCTAGCAAACACAACATGTAGCATTACATAAAGATGATCTTGATCATGTTAGGAAGATCACAAGATCGAAACATGAGGTATAAAGGTGAGAGAACAACCATCTAGCTACTGCTATGGACCCGTAGTCTAGGGATGAACTACTCACGCATCACTTCGGAGGAGGGCATGGTGGTGTAGACCCCTCCGGTGATGAATTTCCCTCCCGACAGTGTGCCGGGGAGAGCTCCAGAACCCTCCCGATCTCGGGATGACGTCGACGGCGGCCTCGGGTGTTTTTGGGGGAAAAGTGGGATATCTCTAGGATTTATGCCTCAGGGGGAATAAATAAGCGAAAGGGCAGAGGCGGTGGAGACCTGGGGGCCCCACACCACCCCCTGGTGCGGCCAAGGGGGGGTGCCGCCCTATGGTGTGGGCCCCCCCTGAGGGCCCCCTCCGGGTCTCTTCGGGACTCCGTGGAACCTCCGGGATTTCTAAGACTTCCGGGCTTCAAATTTTCCAATTCCGAGAATATTTCTAGAACAACTTTTATGAAACTAAAAACATCATAAAACATGGAACTGGCTCCGTGGCATCTTGTCAATAGGTTAGTCTGGAAAATCGATAAAAATGACATAAAGTGTATAGCAAACATGAGGGAAATAGCATGAAAACAACATTGAACATCAGAACTTAGGGATACGTTTATGACATATCACTCTTCCTCTTCACCACTTTGCTCCTCATCTTCATTATCTTCAGGAGAGGTAGCAGGCTCTTCAATGGTAACCCAGAAAGCATCTGAAGCCTATAAATAGGGAAAAACTGGGTTAACATTTTTGAAATCTAAGTTCATAAAAGCAAAAATAGTTCATGAAAAGTTAATCTTACTGGAGGAGCCGGGTTAGCGGAAGAGAATGATGGGAGTCCAATGTCAAGAAGCATCTCTGTCTTTAACCCAACACGATCAATAAATGTGGCCACCATGTCAGATTTGGAAACAGGAGTCGTAGAGTACCTAATTGTATCTTATAAATCGGCATACTGGTGGAATAGCCGGTTCCTAATGCTAATAGGTGGGATACGCCAGTTTAGCCAAGTATGGGTTAAATCTAAACCGATTAACCCATGGACTATCAAAGAGGTTACGCGTTTGAGAACGGGTTTAACCTTAACTCGAGCAGCTCGCTTAGCATATGAATTCATCGTACTTGTGTAAACAAGACGTTCAGGACGATAACCCGACAAAACCAGTTCATCCGGACGAGAAGTATTTTTGTAGTAGAAGAACGTTTTCTGCCAAAGTTTTGGGTGACTATCTAATTTGATACCCGAATAAGCTATGTCTTTCCGCCGCTGGAAAGACACGCCACCGCAGTGCACCAGATCACCCCCAGCAACTTCCGGGTGTTTGTTGAAGTAGAAATATAGTAAGAAAATATCTAAGTTAGGTTCTACTTGGAGATAATCCTCACAGAGAACTACGGAGTTGCTAACATTGAGGATTGAGGTTTTTAGAGCTGGCGGAAGAAATAAGAACCGGGAGGGAGAAACCCGCGAAGAATGTGAGCCTAAAAAACTATTACCTCACCCGGCCCAGGCTCGGGCCGAATCTTGTTCCTAGGAGCACGCCAAGAAATGTTACTTGGAAGCAAACCAGATTCTTCCATCTCTTGGAGCCGGCCTTGGGTTATCTCAGACTTGCACTTGTTGACTTGCATCTCCTTTTTATTGGATCTAGGCGCAGAACGGGAAGCTCCTCTAGCTTTCTTCTTCTTTCCGGGTCCCACGGCCTTGCTGGCTAAGCACTTCTCTTTCACCATTATGCGGCGAACGACGGTGATGCTCCGGACACGGAGGGGCAAGTGCGAGAGAGCGAGCTCTTGAGATTTTCTAGAGGAAGAAGACGAAGTGGGGAGAGCTTGGTGCAAATGACCACGGTGAAACCCTAGGGGGGCCTAACCCTAGGGTTAGGTGGAAATTTTACAAAAGACCCCTAGGATAAATCTTTTTTCGGAAACTTGAAAGAGATGGGATCTACAGAGGGAAGGATAATTTGAAGATTCTTTGAATAAATGCATTTAATGCGTGGAAAAAAATCCGGGATAAACTGGATTACTTTCAGTTCCGGAAATCTTGGAGATAAACTCGCAGGGATATTTTCTTGTTTAAAAATAGAAGGATAGAATCCTGGAGATAAAGAGTGAAGAAAAACAAAGGAGGATAATCCCCGTCAAATCCGGATCAGAGATTTCATATGTTTATTTCTTGAACTAACAAGTTTACATTTGAGATTCTCCTAGGGAGCTGAACGTGAACAATGTAAGTTTTTGGCTTAAGTGTTCGCGTTAACCCGGGGGATAATGTTAGGGGAATAGGTAAGGGGATACCTTACCTTCCACCCATATGAACCGGAATGAGATGCTGTCGGATCATAAACCATTTTCTTGTTTATGTCTAGGCAGAGTAGGCCAAGAGGTAGCCTTGAGAACGAAGGAAGACACATATGTGCTCAACATAACCCGGCCCAGAGCCCGGGGAACAAGTGCGGACGCCCAAGACCGGACATGAACGTCCGGTTTATGGTATGAATCAGACGAACCATCTCGAAGTCTGGACCTCGCTAGGACTCCAACAATGGGTATAACCCGGATCACCTTCTAACCCGGGGACTCGTCCACTATATAAGGAGAGAGCCTGGGACGTAGACGGACAAGTTCTAGAAGATAGCGATAGTTCTCGAGACATCGGAAGCTGGAATTGTTCATTGTAATCGAGACCTTAATTTCCCAATAGTAAAAAGGAAGGAGTAGGTTTTACCCTTAATAGAGGGCCGAACCTGGGTAAACTCGTGTCTCTCGTTTCCACCTTAACCCTTCCGGGGCTTCGTTCAGTAGAAATGGCCTCACAATCTAGTTGTCAGATGAGGACACTTGTCGTGCAAACCCAACGATAGGACCTGTTCGGACTAGGACTAGCTCAACAAGGCGGATCTTACCATTCTGGAGCGATGGAACCGGAGCACTAGTCCCCGTTTGTAATGCAACCGAGACTAATTCTTCGGACCAAAGCCCCTGTTTCTACTAGTGTTGTACAAACATCTAATGACTGTGGATATGTCTGATGAGGCGTACATGTTCTTTTGGAGCCTTAGTACATCCGGATTTTAAATCTACACATCTAGACCTAATGAAAGGTTATACGAGTTTTTCCGGAAGACATATCTTCGGAAGTTAATAATCTCAGAAAAATAAAAATATTTATGTGATTCCTCAGTGATAAGGTTTTCTCACCAAGGATAATCTTGCTAAGAGTCATTGGCATGGATATAACAAGTGTCACTTCTGCGATTCTAAGGAGACTATATAATATATTTTTTCCACGTGTCCTTCTGCACGGATTATTTGATGAAGAATATTGTTTTCTTATAATATTCCACATCCGAATAATGTCGCAAATATGTTTAGGAATTGGTAAAATGGAATGGGCATAAAGATTAAAGATAGAATACAATTGTTATTTCACATTTAGATTTGTCTATTTGGACATATAGAAATAACACTGTGTTTAACAAAACAATTGGTACTAATATTTTTCAGGTTATCCGTTTGGATTCTCACATGATTCATCTTTGGTTTGTTCTGCTCTCGCCTAATTAGCATGAGCATATGTTCACTGAGTGCAACCATGAACTCATGTTCACCAAGGACACATTTTAATAGACTAAATAATGGCTAGCTGCTTTATGTATTTCTTTATGGATGATTTTTGTATCAACTTAATGTGATCTCTGACTTGTAATAATAAACTTACAATTGACGTCTTAATAAATAAGGTTGTGTGCATTGATTGATGGAGAGTCCAGGGTTTCCCCCTTATAAAAAAAATAACAATACAAAAAGTTATGCAAAAACCTAAGATAATCATACGAGAAGCAAACACTAAAACATCTTTCTAAACTACAGCTTGGAGAGGCCAGCAGTGGTGAAGTCAATCACCTCTGTAGGTCAACGCGTAAGCTGCTGGGAAAGGGAATAGCCTGTAAGAAGCCACTCAATTTCTTCTCAACAGTTCCAAAGAATACCAAAACCGGAGTCAAAAGAAGATTGTTGAATATTCGACCGTTCCTCTATTTCCACAGCGACCACAAGAATAGCATGGTTACCAATTTCGAACGGCATTTTAGCATGCGACCCAAGCCACTATGAAGAGAGCACAACTAGTCCAAAAGAGAGGTGGCCATGACTGGAGCTGTATTTGGCATCCGACAAATCTTTGTGGTGATCTGAAGCTACACATCTTGGGCGAAGCAGATAAATAGGGTCATTAGGCCAGCCCCAGATTTTGCAGATTATTGACAGTCAAGCATCATTGAAGCACAGTAATCCCCAAGTTTAGAATTGGCATTTGAGAGGGGCATCAGAAATGAAGACCGTGGAAAGGAAGCCCAATTGAGTCCTCCCTTCAAACGGAACCTCATAGGCTGAAGCAACTAGAAACACACCATTATCAGACAATAAATTTGGCTGCACTATGTGCTCTAAAAAGCTTGGGTGAAAAGCTTGAGATGGTCATATCCTAGCTAACTAGTACACAAACCGAATCTGTCATCACCTACTCAATATCATGACCATGCGGCAACTTTGTTTTACAATATCATACAACTTAAATTTCTAATGCGTCCCATTCTTACATAGGCTAATCTATCCACAAGACCCCTTGACGTTCTCATGACCCTCCACCTTATTCCACACTCTCCTCTTACCAAACTACTAAATTTATAAAATATGTAACTTTTTATGATTTCAGGTGTTGAACTTTCTAGCGCGAGATTCATTTACTTATAACAAGAATGTAGGGCTACCCACCGACACCAGATTGCAAACTTCATGATTACATAGTGTATAGGTATCAAGAGTTTCTAAAATACACAACGATACAAACATTTAAGAGATTTGCCTACAAGTTCGGCTATGTGTCCCCAAGGGGCATCTATTAATTGATCATTTCTTTTCCCGTGAGAGGTGTTGTATTTGTGAAAGCAATGTCAATGGTAGAAAGTTATATGTGATATGAAGAGAAAAAGAAATATCATATTCACGACATCAGTTGTGGGTTGTGTTATAGTTCATAAAAAGACACAAAGAATGTCGTCAACTACACCTAAATCAATAACCGCTTCTATGTAATCAAAGATCATGTTTCATGAATTCTAATAAAGTGATGTTTATAGACTAAATAAGTCGACCGAGGAAATAGGTAAAAGAGTTCAAAGATGTCAACCCTAGTACGTCGTGTATAAAGATAGTCTAACATAATGTAGAAGACGAAAAAACCACCTAGGTAGGGTGATGGAGCACTAATCCAACAACTACACATGGCTATCCATAATGGGTAAGCAGTTACATGCCGTCATAACCACCTCACGGTGCTCCATCCATCAAAGTAGTAAGCTATAGTAAATTATACATGAAAAATAACACGATAATTAAAAAAATAGTTTAGAGAAGCGACTTGCAAAAAAATAGACCGAGCTCTAAGTTCAATTATTATTAGTTTACAAAGTGGGTAACAAACTGTATAACAAGTATAGCCAACAAAGTAATCACACCAACTACCGCGGCGATATATACTGAAAGTCTTTTTGTACTCTACGAAATAACCAAGAATTTCAAACGAATAAAACGGATGAGATTCTATTTAAAATTGATTTTGATAATGCATATGATAAAGTGAAATGGAATTTCTGAAAACAAGTAATGTGTATGAAAGGTTTTGATCCTAAGTGCTATAAATGGGTAAATAATTTTGTTACCCGCGGTATTGTGGGTATCAACGTTAATTAGGATATTGGACATTGCTTTAAATTTAAAAAGGTCTTAGACAAGAAGAGTTTCTTTCTCCTATCCTTTTTAATATCGTAGCGATATGCTAGCTATTGTTATTGCACGAGTAAAAGAGGATGGCCAGGTAGGTGGACTAATTCCTCATGTTGTTGAGGGTGGGGGTTATCCATATTGCAGTATGTGGTTGACACTACTTTATTCGTGGAACATGATCTTGAAAGAGGCTTTATATGTGAAG
This sequence comes from Alopecurus myosuroides, assembly GCA_028641055.1. Taxonomy (NCBI): domain Eukaryota; kingdom Viridiplantae; phylum Streptophyta; class Magnoliopsida; order Poales; family Poaceae; genus Alopecurus; species Alopecurus myosuroides. The sequence goes on from CM054061.1 coordinate 94,509,658, forward strand.
TTGATTCTATAAATCTTTGAACAAATTTTAGTGTTAAAGATTAATTTCTCAAGAGTAAGATTTTCTGTTTTGGTCGTGCCAAAGAGGTACAAGATCAAGACATGGATCTCTTTTGGAGCAATATAGGAATCTCTCGCCTCCTACTATAACAAATTTGTTTGGTAATTGGTTACATGGTATTGATAAGAATGGTAAAATTCAAACTGGGGTTGGCACTTGCGCCTTTCTTTAGACAATATGGAGAGTTTAAATATATTTAGTTTTTGACAAGGTAGTAGCTCCATATTTTTTGTATTTTATTACCCTCACTACTCACTTGATCTATTCTTGGTCCTATAATCACTTGGATTTTGGGTGTAACTGCTAGAGCGTGGCACGTTACTTGTTCACCCAGGGTGCGTCACTGCATGCTAGACGGCTTACATGCTTTGGAATAGTATTTTGATGTTATATCTATTTAGGCATGTGTGATCGACGATTTTAATAAGTTTTATAACTCTTAACTTTAATAAAAAGAAACTAAGGAATTATGCACTTTTCTATGCAGAAGCCAGGGCGTGTGCCCATTTTGAAAAAAAGTTAATTATCAGTGCACCCCTGTCAACAAACAAACATATTCGGAAAACTTCATGGCAGATAAATTAGAAGCAACATGAATGACATGCTATATTTTTTGTTCGTTGCCTATGGCCCAGATGATCATGATCGTATTATGAAGCAATAAATCTATGAACCATTGAACCCAAATCGAATTATATATGGGATTATGATTTTGCTTCAAGACTGTTCTTTAATCCAAGAAAAACCTCTTATCAACCGTTCGAGTATTATTAATGAGGCATTATTAGTTTTGACTGAACCCTAGTGGACCAACTTCTTTAGGACAAATAAAATCAACAAAAAGTTTTCCCTTCGATTTCCTACTAGTGTGTCATTAACAATCAGCTGTCATAAAACCTCCAGTATTGGCTATTTGCAAGTTTGTTGTAGAGGTCGGAGCAAGGTAAGATCCATTTTCTAAACATCAAACTATTAATGAAAATAATTGGTACAGAAAGAGTGCTCATTATGGTCAATTTCAACCCCAAGAATGATAATAGAACAAAAAAAATATCAAAACATCCAACAGGGTATATAGACATCAAAAAGCATATGCCAAAAGGATATTTTGTTCGACATTTAGATTTCCATATTCTATATGCGATTGTAAACAATATTAGTTTTCTGGATTGTATTAACAAACAAACCCCCGTGGAGTGCGTGAACATGTCAACATCTAAATAAACTGTCAGGTCGTCGCTGCAGCAACACAATCCTCTATATTCCAGATCTCGAACACTCTACTTTAGCTAATGGTGTGAATATTCAAGTCATGACGGATGACACAACTAGCCTCTCTGCCCTGCACAACTTGTAGGCACGTTTACCGAGACTAGAAGTCGCGAGGGTTCCTGTTCTTTGTTTAGCATTTTGTCTATAGTTTTTTTCGAGATAGTGAGGCGATGACTATATATTGAAATGAGAATATGGTTCTTCGCATTCTATCCTTACACCGTCTAGCGCCGGCGGAGGACACGTGCAGTAGTGTGTGCGGCAGATCTCGTGGGATCCAATCCATTTTCGTGTTCATATGTGTGGTCGGAGGTTTGACTCTTTCAACCTACTATTGTCATCATTGGCCATGGTTACTGCTCTGTGCGCCGGTCCATCGAGGCCTTAGCATGATAAGTTTTTGACTATATACTGCAACAAGGTCTACTACGATAAGGTTTATCCGGCTGTAGTGAGGGAGGGGGAGGACGGTGACGCATCTTCGGCTTGCTTCAGTGTTTATAGTCGTTGTTAGGTGGTTTGGAGATCTATTTGTATTTTTGTATTACTTTTGGATTTCTTTGGACCGTTGGTTATGATCAATAGATCGGTTGGCCTTTTCGCAAAAAGAAAGAAGAAGAAAAAAATCGTGACTAATTACTGCCTCCAATTATAAAACATTTTGGTACTAGATTAGAGATAGAGGTAGCGAAAATGCTTTTTGGCACTCAAGCGCCGGTGCTCTCGAAATCGTGTCTGCCTATCTCGCTATCGGTTGAGTCGTACTCTCTCTGTTTCATATTAGATGACTTTCAGATGGATGTATATAGAACTACAAAATATTTAGATACATTTATTTGAATGTCATCTATGAAACGGATCGAGTATATAATTAGCAACCCACTCATCTGTATTTCGAGGTGAAAAATGCCACTATATCGGTATACGAAGACCCCAAGCATTAACACAGCATCAGAAAAGTTGCCAGCTCTGCCAGGAGAACGTCTGCCGAGCACGCCTAGTGGGACTACCAGGTGCAGCCGACCACGCATTGCACAGTCGCCTAATGGAAAAACTAAGCCGTCTCCTATTTCTACCGCGAACACGGCCACTTGTTCAGACACAAGAGCTAAATTCAGTACACACATGTCGCAAAGTTCAGCCTCTTCCATGGCCGCCATCATGCCCGTCCTCCTCCTGGTCAGATGTCCGGTCTGCCGCCGGGCAGTGAGGCAGTGATTCGGACCTATGTCATTCGGCGTGAAGGAGACAACCAGGGCCATAGATTTTACAAGTGCCCAAACACTGTATGATGATCTTGTTATTCTGCTGAAGCTTTCCGTTGTCTTAAATAACTAGTCCAGTTCAGTTTGGAGTGGTTATCAGACACAGCTACAATTAAATTTCTCAGGCTGCAGGGAGTAGTGGCATGAGGAGTACGCCAACACCCTCAAGGTGTTGCGGAAACACCATGTGCCAGTTGTTAGTTTCGGCATCCCCGTCAAACTAATGCACTTTCGTGTTCCTCGTAAAATCTTGCAGGATGCGCGACAGCTTGCCCACATCGCCCGATGCATCCTTTACGTGAACGTCAGCTTAGCGATAAGCTTCTCACCGTATGTATCGTGTCCGTCCAAAAACATGATACCCATGATGAATAGCCTCACAAGTCAATTTTCTCCAGGTGAGCGTAGCATAAATACACACAATGAGCAGCGGACGCCAGATGAACTCATGCTCAAATTCCCCAAGCATCCTATTCCATTAATTAGATATATGGACAATTGGTTCTACGTGCCACCTAGGGACCTGGCCAACCTCCTTCCCACTCACATTCTCCTACCCAAACAATTGGAAAAACATGATCAACTTTGTATATATCGCAAAAACTTTAGGTTCTACGTACGAGCTAACATGGAGTAGGAGCCAAGGGCAAGGCTGCTATTTAAGGACGTTGTGAACATGTAAGCAAATGTTCAAGACTTGAGTTATTTACCTACTATTTCACCATTAATTTTTCTATTTTATTTTGAAAACGGGAATATAACCCCAGCATCAGTATCAATTGAAACACACAGCCAACCTGGTAATTTATTTTGAGTAAACTATTTTTTTCTTGGGTAAACTTATGCGGACCAATACACTAAGTTGCAGAAATCAAAATTTTGCACTTATATAATAATAATAGCATAATACACGTACGTTGCTACGGGTATACTAAGTGGTTATCCCATATATTTTTTTCTCAAAAAGTTGATTTATTATATTGAATGTAAATGATCAGCGAGAACATATTTTTCTTATAATTTCAAATTAAAACATGTTCACGTCAAATTGTTTCATCAAGGTCTATCGCGTTCATTTCTTTGTTAATTTTAATGTTTTAAAATGTTTGTAATTGGTTACCTTTGCCCTGCCATCACCGTATCTGAACTTCTATGCATGACTGGGAATTCCAGTCGTTCACTCTACCACGTTGAAGAAAATGCATCACATTAATTTTTCCAATCGAAGGCTTTGCTGTCTTCGGTTTTCCCATCTGGAGGATGTAGTGTCGGTATTGTTGAATTTTGTTTTGCACAATTACTTTCATACATCAAGTAAACTAAAAACTCGTAGAATTTTTTAGAAAAAAGAGCAGCAACTTACCATGGATTTTGGTCCTTTGTAACCATGTCGATTTTTTGTTTCGCTTAGTCGACTGGATTAATCCGTCGTTCATTGTATGTTCTCAATAACCGATTTGCTGAAAATTGATTTAACAAGGACGTGTTATCTCCAACAAATGATGCAGGAAAAAACAACGCTCAACTCTCTCCTACCTGCTAAGCAATTTCAAGAGTAAGCTTGTTCCCCAGTCTCTTGCCTTTTTCGTATTGTGGGCAAGGTATGAACGATCACACGAGGAAGTAGAGAGAGCAAGAGCACGAACAATCATTCAATGAAAGTTCAGAAATGCAGTTATACAAAACCAATTACTATGCCCGTTCATGCATTGGTAAAATAGTTAAACAGAATAAGATTAGTTACGAGGATAGGGATGTAAAAGTGGGATCCCACTTATCCCATTTTGTGTCAAATATTTGCACTAGAAATTTACAAATGAATTAACTATAAGTGGGATAAGTGGGATCCCACTTTTACATCCCTAGGTAAACACCTCTGGAAAAACTCTCAGACGTATACTCTGGGAGCCCAGTGAGGTACCCAAGGGTAACCTCTGTCATACATGGACACTACGACTCTACGAGCCGTTTTTGCATGTCGTCTGTTTTCACGTGGCACGGGAGGGGGTGGGATTTGGGTGGAGACATCGCGTGCGCATTGACTGGGGATCATGTATCCATATTGTATGTTTCTCAGTTTGAGGAAGCCTATCCATCCAGGACTCGTATTCATACGACGACTGTGCGGGAAATTTTTATTTATCGCCGGTTCGCTCGCGAATTTTAATAGCTGGGATTTCTTCCCTGATAGAATCTTATGTTGGACCGATCACTTCTTTTCCTGGCCGGATCCTGGTTATTTTCCGTGATGGACTCTGGGCAGACCGATTGCTCTATTCTTATACCGACGATGGAGGATCTTTAACGTACCAACCATCACCACCTGTAGTCTTTTTATATAGTAGAGATAGAGATAGAGATAGAGAAGAGATAGAGATATTCATTATATATATATATATATTACGAGTATATGTTGGGAGAAGAATATCCGGGAAAAAGCAAAACCTGTCACCCTTGGTCGTTTTGCTATTTTCTTTGTTTTTATTTTGGCTTAGCCCGCCCAATGTTTACTTCTTCTATATTATTATAAAAGGCAATTCTTTTGTCCTTTGCTTAAAAGAAAATTTAGCCCAGGGATCATACAAATAGCCTTTTATTGCCCTAGACCGGTCTTACTGAAACACAAAATAAATACAAGAAAAGCGAGGCTGAGGTACATCGATCGTTGTTCAACACGATCTGAAGAATCAAGCAACCCTACACATGGTGCCAATTAATATTTTTCTGTTGACTTGTGAAACTTTTATTGTAGACACGCAGCTGCCCCATCACGATAGGAAGCTGGAATTCCCCATGCATCATATTTTTATGGACATCGCAGATGGATCTAGGGTATGTGCCACTCAGTCCTCATATCAGCCTCTTTTGTACTAACTCCGCTAGGCCAAAATACGAGTAAGGAAAAATGAGCAAAATATTGCTACAGTTTTTTGGTCTGGCGGGTGAACCCAACGACTTCAGTTCTTAAGGATGGCGTCAATGATCGGACTTCAGTTCTTCACCGACCAGTGGTCTATGTATTTATCTCACAGACGTGCAAATTAGCATGTACTAAACTGTAACCAGCAACGAAACAATAATTGTACACTATGGCATATTTAAGTGTTACAGGTGGTTGTTAATTCAGATAAAAACTACGAGCCATGCATGTAATTAAGCATCATCATAAAGTTAATACCTCATTTCAGTCCTAAATGTCTTCACGTACCGATTGTACTATTGATGTTGCAAAATCGAATGTAGTGTTCCAGCTGCGTTAGTAACTACTCTCTCCATTCACAATTACTTTGCGTTTTAAGTTTAGTCAAAGTCAAACTCGACCAAGATCGTCACTTTCGCAGTATTTTCTTGCATCAACAATAACTCGACCAAGATCATCATCGGCCTCATCTGATGCCCGTTCTTGACCACCTTCTTCGTCTGCATTGTGTTTCATTGCTATCACCGTATTGAGGGAATATAGAATCCTCTTCCTCTTCTTTATTGTCTTCCATCACAACCCCTATTTCTCCATGGTTGGTCCAACAATTATAGCTGGGCATGAAACCTCTCCGAAGCAGGTGGTTGTGAACGACTCTCAAGGAAGAGTGCTCCCTATTCGACAATCAACACATGGGCAACACATAAAGCCATTCTCTTTGTGAGCTTGAGCTACACCGAGAAATTCATCCAGGCCTACCATATACTCGGAAGTGCGTTGGTCACCGTACATCCATCGCTGCCGTGCATCCATCTGTATCGTATAATTAAGTTTATCAAAAAACATTACAATAACATCTTCAATAGCGACATAACCACAGTACAACGACAAATATAACTTTTTTGTATCACATTAAGATGAAAAGGACAAGTTTGCTAACCTCGGTCGAAGATACCATTATATGTGAACTTAAATGTGGCTCGGGTATTTCGTCGAACACCTCGAGTGCATAGTAAAGGAACACACACTAGCACTCACCTCTCTCACTCCTCGAAGAAAAAAAAACAGAAGGGGGGCTGGGATGCAGTATATGTAGGCAATGGGGGCATTTGTCCCGGTTTGTTGCATGAACTAGGACCAATGCCCTTGCGCGTGACACGTGTCATGTGGCGAGGCATTGGTCCCGGTTCATGCGACAAACCGGGACGAATGCCCGCAAAAAAACGGGACTAATGTCCCTGAAGCGATTTCTGCTGCCCCGGCCGAAAAACCAGAACCAATGCATAGCATTGCTCCCGGTTTTTTGTGCAACCGGGACTAATGCCATTTCTGACACAAAATGAAAGGGGGTGTTTCCACTAGTGGATAACAGCTGCTAATATGGTAGTGTTCTCATCATCTAAAATTCCTGAAGCTTCCTATCCTCAAAAAATTCCACCACTGTTCTGTCGATGCTGCTCGAAGTGTGTATCCTCATTGGTCACTACCCTCGCCTCTCTCTCACGCTCTTCGGTTTAAAAGACGTACGAGATAGAACACTTTTCAATTTCGAATTTTAACTCTGCTACATGAAGGAGCCGGTTGCATATAACTTCTTGAATGGATTTGTACGGGGAGCAGGGCTTGCATTTGAGTAGTTCTCTGGTTATTTATCTAGTGGGTTCTCTACTGCCGAGTTGTACGCACATTGTTATGAGCCAGCAACTCGATTATCAATTGAAGGGTAAAAATGGAATACAATTGCTCTAGTCAGTATCGATGTAGTCTGTGTAGATGTGGAGCTTCCAAAAAAAAAATAGACATAGAGTTATCAGGAAATCCTATATATGTGCCAGTACATTTAAATTTGGCACCTTTTATTTGGAAACCCACGCATGAGAAGTGTCTTAGCTCGACCAGGACTTGACACACTAAATTTCAATATAGTGTACGTGCTGATTAATATAGTAACCAGCTGTTTTCTATATCCATGTTTATGTTGTTTATAAGAGTAAAATCCATCTTTTTACGCCCTTTTAAACATTTTACCACTAATTATCCCATGTAGCATTATTTTTCCTAACTACCACATTTAGTAGAAGTTTTGAGATGGTACACACTAAGTCATAGTAGTCGATTGCCGGCGGTACCACAGTGGTGGAGAGGGCGCGCTGGAGCTGAGAACGTTCGTCACGGAGGAGGTCTGGGCTGGAGACGTCGACATGGTGGCGGCGGAAGCTAGATTATATTGGAAGGGCTGATACCATATAAACGTGTAAGATGAGAAACGGTTTGTGGGAAGACGCCTCACAACACGGGCGATCGGCTCATATATAGGATATGGTAGGTTCAAAACGTGTCCATCTATACAATATGTACAAAACAGAGTACTCTCTACCCTTTGTGCGTTTGGGTGTGGCGGCGCGGGTTGTCCTTCCCCAGCCCCCCCTCCGCCTGGGCTTGGTGTTGCCGGGCACCACGGTGGAATGGCTCTCCGGCGGCGGCGGTGGCTCATCGGAGTCGCACTGGCACGGCGGCCTGCAGTAGTGCAGATCTGATCTGAATTGGATCCGGTCGGCATGGGCTTCTTTCAGCAGATTGGCGGCGCGGGATCGGCTCAGAGACCTCCTCCCGGGCAGATCGGCTACCTGGGGTTGTGGTCTAGGCCGCTGGGCTGCTACCCATGGTGGTGCGGCGGCGTGGGTTCGATACTGGCAAGGTGCCGATGGGGTGGCTACGGCTGTCCCCGAGGCACTTTGTGGCAGATATAATAACCACGTACGCTGAAGAATCAAAATTTGTTATTCTAGTATTAACTTGGCGTGCAGAAAAAATTCATGATGTTTCCCGAGGAGTTCCGATGGCCGAGAGGCAATTGTGGAAGATATCCGTGGATACAATTAATCACTAGTTTTGGTCTAGCTAGCCACTACATCTTTTGAATTGCAGAACTATGATTTTACATGTCTATTGTAGCCAACTGCCAATGTTATATCTTAATGGTCGGTGATTTCCATGAAAGATTAATATTTGAAGTGTCCTCCTAACAGAGTTTTGAGCTAGACTTGGCTGAAATTTAGTTTCATTTTGTCAGGATTGTTTGATAAATTCAATACCCACAAGAAGTGATCATAAATTACTTTATCCAAGCAACTAACTAAACAAAATACCATTTGTGGCTATAAATAACCAAGGAGATCCATAAAACAAATTTTAATGATACCTTTGATCTCGATTAGTGAAAGATAAAAAAAATTGTTTACATGCATTTAACGTATCAAGATAGAGGAATTAAAAGGTAAGACATGGTTGTCAACAAACATACAAATAAAAATAAAAATAGATAAGATATCATGTGTATCTGACGCCAAACACATTGATCAAACTACATTTCATTAATAGGACCTGGTTGGTGATAACAAAAGCAATCGAAGGGAAAAGATGTAGTAAATGAGACGAGGACGATATTTTGTCCTATCTTCTTATTGAGCGCTAAAAAGACAAGGCTTCAGATAAAGCCACAAACAAGGCTTCAGATAGAGCCATACTTATTTGTAACAATTACTAGTATTCTATGGGAATGCAGTAGTGTAAACTCCAATTGCGTCAAGAGCCGAGCCAGCGCGCCCATGAAAGCCCACCACGCTAACATTGTTGTCCTCTGGAATGACGAACTGAGTACCATTTCCTTTTCCGTAAGGGCCATATGAGCCAAGATTTGTGACAATCTTGAGTGAGGTTACAACAACACTGCGTCCTAAAGTACCCGTTGTACCCATAATTTTCTTCACGGTTTCAGTAGGTTGAAGGTTGATCTGCAAAAAAACGTGGAACCGTCAATCAGGTACCATCTCGGTATATGCACAAGTAGATGGAAGAAACACATATCTGTGTATATCCATCACGTGTGAGTTTGTACACAGATCATTATGGTTACTTTGTGGGAATGTAGAGGCTAGATATTTGCTCATAGTCCATCCAAACTAATACTCCTACATCGTCATTTGCAATGAAAAATGTATTCTTGAGAAACTGTACTCACCGTGACAGGAACCCCACCATTACCACCCCATGGTCCAGCGGTTTGCTTCGTTCCCGCTTCGTCGATGTAGGAAAATGAAATCGAATCGATCACATCTCCTGCACGAATTGTCACACTCTCTAAACGCTGAGGCTTGGCTGTAACGTCAACAGCTCCCCCTCCATTGCCACCAATCGGCGGAAGAACCTTAAGGACCTGCGCATAATTTGATGAATGATTAGCATGCATGCATAAATGCTGATTATGCTAGGGTGCCAAGCATGTTTCCGTGAGGGTCGATGCGTGCGGGAATGGAGGTGTTACCCTACCTGTCCTGCAAAGTTGGGGCACACAGCACGGATACGAAGCTCCTTCATAACTCCCCCACTTACTGCCTTGTCCGTGTAGGTGATAGTCCCTTGAGCATGGGCAAACTCTCCAGTCCCGCCAACAATTGCCCATTGGCCACCCGCTCCTGGATTAGGTCCGTTAAGTCCTTGCACTTTAAGCACGGACCCCTTGAGCCTAATCCAAAGCATGCAAACATAGTTAAGCATGTGGATGGCAGGAAGCTTTGATGAACCGTATACACCAAAACAAACTCTCAAATAAATTTGGGCTTAAAAGCTTTACCTGTCGTCGACGAACATCATGCTGAAAGAAATGAACCAATTTTGCTCGGTCTTTCCAGCGCCAAGGTGGAGTCCTTGAGCACGGGCCACAAGCTTGCCATTGGGGAGAACGCCATCGTATATGGCCCAGTCGTTAACGACGGCCACACCGAAATAATTGGGAAGGCCTGGGTTCACTATAATTTTCTGGTTAGCATCTGCCGATCCTTCCAGTATCTGGTACAGGTACAAGTGGAGGACATACTCCCTTTGCTGGACCCGGGGGGTAACAAGGCCAGACTGGAGATAGGAAGGGTTGGATGCCATTGGCTAAAACTAGGAAATGCAGCTAGGCTAGGCTAGGGGAAGCGCGTAAGCTAGCAACTCAATGGATTGTGTATCTATGGGAGCTGTGTGAAAATGAACGGGTGTAGGGGGGCCAATTTATAGGCCAATATCTACGTTAAGTATTCCGTCACGAGGTCCATGACCCATACTTACAAATGCTTGCATCGATCGGCAACGCGCGCGATGCATGTTGCCGGCCAGTGCTTCAGATATGATTTCACGTGAACAACGTCAGGGCATCTTGCCTCGTTTGACTTAATTTGGGGTTCACCCGAGTAGCGATCTTCTGCTGATCCGTAGCTTGCTGTCCCCCGGTGCTCCAGATAAAATTTCACGTGACCGCTGCCATACGTGGAACCTCAGTTCCAACGTCCTCAAGGAATTCACGTACTAGCTCAAGCTGTTTGCATGGATTAGCTGCTAGCTAGCTCTGTACGATTGAAACACAACCAAGTTCCAATAAAAAAAATTCTGAATTTTTTAGGCGACAACAACCGTACATGCATGAAAGTGCCAATCAAAGTTGCCGCCATGAGTAAGAGCCATGCAGAGCAACGAACTAATAGTAGTTGAGTTTAACAACTGGACTGAATCTGTCTTCATATAGTCAAGTCCATATCTCTGTATGAATCATTTCGCCACAAGACGTGCCATGTATTTCTCAATAGAACCATCACACTTTTTTTTAATCTTGAAAATCCATTTAGAATCAATAATATTAATACCTTGGACCAGAGGAACAAGACGCCACATCTTGCTAGCTTGCAAGGAAGCAAACTCAGCTTCCATTCCATCTTGCCAATGCAGACGAGACCGAGCTTGACAATGATCGAGCGGATCTGTCTTGAGATGATCGACATTATGACCAGAGCAAACTGTATAACTAACCAACGGTTCCATTAGTTTAATCCTTGGTTTATCTGGTTCCACATCCCCTGCCTCCTGTGCCGCTCCACTGGGGCGACACCGGGGGCGACCTAAACCCTAGAGCCGCCACACCTCTCTCCCCTGGCCGCCGCCGCTGGCACTCGTCGTCATCGGTGGTGGGGCCCGTTTTCAAAGAAGATGTGGCAGTGAGGTGCGGTCCCGGTGCTCGATGACGCGGGGCGCGTTGGTGAGGTCTGGTCTTGTGGCGGCGCGGCATCTCGGCTCACGGTGCTGCGTTAATTTATCAAGCTGAGGCATTTCGATTTGGATCTCAATAAGTCAGACAGAAAAAAGATTGGGCAAGGTGACAAGAAACTGGTTTTGCGGCAGGACATGTGGGGCGCAACTCGTGTGTGCCGGAGGTGGCGGCGCTCGCTCTCGCGGGCAAGATCGGCGGCGGCCTCGTGGGCCTGATTTGGGATCAACGGTTGTGGCATCGCGCCCGACAAGTCGGTGAGGTGGTGTTGTATCCGACTGGCGCTCGTTCCTCGTGCGACTTGGTGACGCTCATTCCTCTTGCGACTTGATGGCCGTTGCGATGTTTCTCCAGGGCGGTCCCCGCATCTAGCACATGACGTTTCTTCCTCTCCCCATCACCGACGAGTGGATGCGCAGTCTGGCGGTGGTGCTCTTTGGCTGGCGGCGCTCCGGCATGGATGGCGGCGGTGCGTGGCGCTGCCACTTGGCAGCGTTGGTGTTCTACCGGTGGGACTTGGCCGATGGCTCTCCGGGCTGATACCTAGGCCCTTGGGCCTGATCTGGGTTAGTTTGGGCAGGTTAGGGTTTCCACGGTTCACCTTCGATTGGACTAAGCGGAAATCTAGGATGAAGATGGAGGCTACGACAGTGCATCTGCTGTAGCGCGGCTGCAGGAGCTTCACTGGCCAGCCCTGGACCCGGCCGGACCTGTTGGTCTGGTGTGCTCCTGCTGTTGTGTCCGGTCTTCTACTTCCTTTGGTGGTGGAGGTCGACCCCTCCCACGTGGTTGTTATCCCGTTATCTTGGGTCTACGGTTGTTCCTGCTCGTTCCGTCCGACCTCGCAAACCTTGTCATAATTATACTGCGTTGGTGACCTCGCAATTGTGGTGGCGCATGTTGGTGGGCAGCGTGCTCGATGGAGCCGACGAAGTAGCCAGGGTAATGGGTTGTTGGGGGCGGGCTAAATCCCTGTTGGCTTTGCCGACACCAAAGCGGTGATGTCTGCGGGCGCCACCGGCCTTCTTGAAGGGCGTCGGATATACCCCCACCCTATTCCCCTCCGTGTACCGGGAGAAATCCCAGGTGGAGTCTGGGAAGCAGCGGCGTCGTCGCAGTCCTTTTTGAAGGTGTTGCTTGCTACGCGGCATTCTGGTGGGCTTTGGACAGTGGTGGGAATTCTCCTGTGTGTCTAAGGGCATGTACAATGGTTCTCTCTTAACAATGATACGTAGGATAATTGCTTAGTTGGCGGAGAGAGAAACAGAAAAAAGACGTTTGCCTTCTCTTAGCTAAGAGATCACCTCTTAGCATAATTGTCTCACCACATATTTAGTATATCTGGTTGTTAGTGATAGGACTGAAAAATAGCCCATTGTACATCATGTTTTTTTGTCATATCTATATCACGTGGCGAAGTTAAGATAAGACAACCTTATCGACCATTGTACATGCCCTAACAGTTGTAGCCCATCCTCGTTTTTGTCGATGTGGCGTTTGTTAGCACTAGTTTCTTTTTTCGTCGATCTGGCGTTCGTTAGTTTTTGGTTTCTTTTTCTTTTATGCTGTTTTCCCCTGCGGTGGTCTCACATTTGTCTAACTGTAGAGGTCGTAGAAACTGGGCTGCTGGAGATAGCCGGCCCAACATAACCAGGCGGCGTCAGGTAGCGAGTGCCCGGTTTTGTTTCCCTCCAGAATCGAGTGATTGGGCCGGCGTAACATTAGCCCATTAACAAGGGACGTGGGACTAAACATGGAACCGCGGTGTGCACATGCAGTGACAGTCTGACAGAAAACAAGTAGCGATTCACTCAGCTAGCTAGTTAAAACGTACAGCGGCTTCAAAAAAAGAAGCTAAAACGTACAACATCGTTTACTGCTTTGCTCAAAGCTAGTAGCACTATAGAGTGTGCATGAAGAGAAAAAAAAAATACATGCCGCTGGCACTGACTGAATAATAGTTATAGGCACGAACCTTTTGTCGCTTGATTCTCACAGCCATTCAAAACTAACCAAAAAAAAGGGCAGCTACTTATAGATTTTTGTCGATTGTTTAACCAAAAATTAACATTCACTAAAACAAGAATGATAATTACATATACCAATAGCAATATTAATTTGGAAAAAATAGAGCAAGAATATATTTTCATCAGTAATACTAAGAAAATAACATGAAACAAATTTTGGACTAAAAGACAAATAATAAATTCAACATCCTCGAACAAATCACAAGTAAAAATACGAATAAAATTTAGTCGCAAGTGGAAGAAATCACAAATTTTAGAGAAATACAAGTTTGTACTAAATGGAAGCAAATTTTTGGGGCGAAGGAACATATACGCACTATAATTGGAACGAAAATACGGAACATAATTTTTTACACATAACAAAGATTACAAGAAAAAATATGGACACAATTTTAAACCAATCAAAACAAATATTTAACAGATTTTGAGCACAAGAAATCATGACTACTAGAGAAATTAGTTTTGAACTGAGTGGAACAAAATTTATGTTGACTAATTAGAACAAAAATGACATACACAAGGGAGCAATTTATGTTGACTAATTGGAACAAAATCACAAACATAGTTGGTACAAGAACCGTAAGATCGATCAAAGTAACGAATTATATCTATAGGACACACACAAATTTATTGGTTGAGAAACAAAAGTCAATTATAAATAGGAACAAATATTGAAGGTAACTGGCGCAAAAAATCATGGCTACAATTTGGGCAAGAACTGTAGATCCAAAGGAACAGATCACATCAATGCAGGGAACAAAATGATTTATACGAAGAAAAAAATTTGGTGACAAATTGGAACCACATCATAGTTCTCGTTGGGATAAAAAATGTTGAACCCATGGAATGAACTTCATGTAGATGAGAATCAAAATTTTAATAGCCGAGGAACAAAACCTCATAAATAGGAAGAACACAGTTTTGGGCTAACCGGAACAAAAAAAATAGTATTACTATAATCTGGATAAGAATTTTATCTCCCATGGAACAAATCACATCTAAGCAAGGAACATGAATGACATACACGAGGAAGTTGACTAATTGGAACAAAATCACAAAAGATGGAACAAGAGCGATACCACCCAAGGAACGAATCACATCTACACGAGGAACAAAACTTTAATGGTCTAAGAAAAAACATCATCAATAGGAGGTACAAAGTTTAAGACTAACTAGAACAAAAATCATGAGTATAATTCAGATAAGAATTGTATCTCCTGTGGAACAAATCACATCTAAGAAAGTCACATGAATGACTGTACATGGGGAACAATTTGTGTTGACTAATCAGAACAAAAATCACAACATATGGAACAAAACCTATATACCACCCAAGGAACGAATCACATCTACACGAGGAACAAAACTTTAATTGTCTAAGAACAAACCTAATCAATAGGAGGAACAAAGTTTTAGGCTAACTGCAACAAAAAAAAATCATGATTGTAATTCGGATACCAATTGTAGCTCCCATGGAACAAATCACAGCTAAGTAAGGAACAGAAATGATGTACACGGGGAACAATTTGTGTTGAGTAATCAGAACAAAAATCACAACAGATAGAACAAGAGCTATACCACCCAAGGAATGAATCGCATCTACACGAGGAACAACACTTTAATTGTCTAGGAACAAACGTCGCAAATAGGAGGAACAGAGTATTAGGCTCACTAGAAAAAATTCATGATTGTAATTCGGATAATAATTGTAGCTCCGGTGGAACAAATCACATCTAAGAAAGGAACAAAAATGACGTGACGGGGAACAATTTATGTTGACCAATCAGAACAAAAATCACAACAGATGGAACAAGAGCTATACCGCCCAAGAAACGAGACACATCTACACGAGGAACAAAACTTTAATGGTCTAGGAACAAACCTCGTCAATAGGAGGAACAAAGTTTTAGGCTGACTTGAACAAAAAACCATGACTATAATTCGGATAAGAATTGTAGCTCCCGTGGAATAAATCACATCTAAGCAAGGAAAAAAAATGACGTACACGGAAAAAAAATTTATGTTGACTAATTGGACCAAAAATCAAAACATATGGAACAACATACCACCCAAGGAATGAATCACATCTACACGAGGATCAAAACTTTAGTTGTCTAGGAACAAACCTCATCGATAGGAGGAACAAAGTTTTAGGCTAAATAGAACACAAAATTATGACTATAATTTGGATAAGATTTGAGGATCCTGTGGAACCAATCACATCTAAGTAAGGAACAAAAATGACGCACACAGGGAACAATTTATATTGACTGATTGGAACAAAAATCACAAGAGATGTAAAAGGAGCTATACCACCCGAGGAACGAATCACATCTACACCAGCAACTAAATATTAATGGTCTAGGAACAAACCTCCTCGATAGGAGGAACAAAGTTTTAGACTAACAAGAAAAATAATCATGACTATAATTTGGATAATAATTGTAGCTCATGTTGAAGAAATCACATCTAAGCAAGGTGAAAAATTGATGTACGCGGGGTTCAATTTATGTTGACTAATTGGAACAAAAATCACAACAAATGGAACAAGAGCTATACCACCCAAGAACGTGTCACATCTACACGAGGAACAAAACTTTAATGGTCTAGGAATAAACCTCACCAATAGGGGTATCAAAACTAAATTGGAACAAAATCACGCCTACGGTTGGAACAAGAATTATAGCGGTTGACGAATAAATCATATCTACACGAGGATAAACAATTTAGCGTCCAAGGAAAAAATCCTAGTACAAAAGGAACAATTATTTGACTAGTTGAAACAAAATGTTGGGACAAATAATTTTAGAGCTTGAGGAAAGAATCATATGTCTAAGAGGGTGTGAGAACAAAATCACGTACATGAGGAACAAAGTTTTTGACCATTGGAATAAAATGATAACTACAGTCGGAATAATTATTATAGCGTTCGAGGAACATATCATATCGACACGAGGAGCAAAACTTTAGCGTCCAAGGAACAAAATCCAAGTACATGAGGAACAATTATTTTGACGGTGGTTAGAGCAAAACAACGACCGTTTGGACAAATGACTTTACCACACGAGGAATGAATCATATATACAAGAGAACTAGGATGTGAGAACAAAATCATGTACGAAATAAGTTATTTTTGGACTAATTGAAAATCGCGACTAAAATCAGAACAAGTATTATAGCGCCTGAGGAAAAATCATATCCACAACAGGAACAAACTGCGGAGGGACATAAAGCATAATACAAGAGAAACATAATAGATCATCAATATTAAAAAACAGATCTTAATATAGACCAAAAATAATTTAAAAAATGGATAAAAAAGAATGAAAAAAAATCATAGAGAAAATTAAGGCATCAAAACAAGAAAGAAGAACAAAATAATTTTATTCTAAATAGAACAAAAATTAAAAAAAGGATCCAAACGTATGTAACAGAGGGAGTACTGTGTATAAGTTTATTCATAGTGGGTGGTAACATCACACATATTTAGGGGGAAAAGATGACGTGACACAATTTTAATAAGGAGAGAGATAGTTGTGATAACATAATATCTTAACATCACGCATTGGAATATATTATACGTCTATTAACTCATAGATAAACAAGTGAACGACACTACATTTACGTTATTTCCCACTATAGAGGTACTAGCATAGACTAGTAACATTTCCATGTTAATACTCTATGCTACTTCCCACTATGACCACCCTAGTGGCCCATTCTTTATGTCTTGCACTAGGGCCCACACATGTTGGGGCCGGCCTTGCATTTGACGTTACTTATACAAGGACGGAACCATAGCGTCGGCTACATTCTTTGAGGTCTGGCGGTGTTTGTCATAATCGCACTGGCTTCCCATGCCGTGGTGAGCTCTTTGTAGCTTTGTCGCTATCCCTCTCATCGTTGGCTAGCCCCAACACAAGTTGCACCTTCTCGTGTTGCCGGATCTAGCTAGCATCCTCGCGGCTTCTCGTGAATTAAATGTTATATGGGGTAAGAGGCCACATTGTAATACTAGTGCACGGTGCATATGCTTCTAGGTGCCATGACTCCTTGCACTCCGACGTGAAGGTTCTCATGGAGCGGTGCATGATGACGTGGATGAAACCGTTGGCAATTGTTTACTTCAAATTGCCTTCCCAATCGAATTACCTGGTACCTAGGGATGAAAACTGCGGCCAGTTTAAGCCCATTAGAACGCACTTATTTTTCTGACTATTCAATAAATGTTTCTTAGTTTCATAAAAATGAACTAGGGATCCAAATAAATGGGCCTTTGTGGCGTCATTTATCAGTCGTTTACATCCCCACCGGTACCTCATGATACGTCCATTTTGCATAACTAGTTTAGATTTTTATTTTATGTTATTCATCGATATATTTGATGATGATGCATTACTTATGTTATTTCATCTTATTTTGCATGTTCATGAATTAATGGAGAATAAACACCGGGACCAGGAATCTGATGGAAACAAAAGCACCGTCAGGACACCCTATCTCATAAGATCAGATGGGGATACCAGAGAGGTCTTAGAAGTTCAGTGGAGAATGCTAGCCAGAAGGGGAGCCAGAGGGGGCCACCAGGGGCCCACACCATGGGGTGGCGTGCCCCCCCGGCCACGCCTCCAAGTGGTGTGGCCACCCTAGCCCACCTCTGTTCGCGCCCTTCCGCATACTTGACCCCCAATGAACTCTAAGACCTAGAAGACCACCGAGGAAATATTCCTCCGCCTCCTCGGGGCAGAAAACAACTGAGAGAGAAAACCTCTCCCGCAGGGAGAAATCTGTCCGGGAAATTCCTCCCCGGAGAGGAGAAATCATCGCCATCGTCACCTTCATCCCTCTGGGCATCATCAAGATCGTCATCATGATCATCATCACCACCAACACCATCACTATCACCATACATCTCCATCACGTTGTAAAAATTAGGGTTCTATACCATTGTTCTTCACTAGATATCTGTCTCGGTGTGGATTACTTGTTAGTAGTTGATGCTTGTGAGATTTATCGGTGTTTGCACTTTATGACCAGATCGTTATTCATCATTATATCACCTCTGATTATGATCCATATGATGTCTTTTGAGTAGTTCTTTTAGTTTTTGAGTACATGGGAGAAGTCAAGATGTTAGTAGTGGAATTATGTTCAAGTAATATCTAGTGGTTTGATATTTAATTTGTGGTGTTATTCTTCTAGTGGTGTCATGTGAACGTCGACTATATGACACTTCACCTTTATGGGCCTAGGAGGATTCATTGTGTATTTGGCTACTAATTGTGGGGTTGCCGGAGTGACATAAACCTAAACCCTCGTTAGGAAACCGATGCACGAGGGAGTGTAGGATCCCAGAGTTTTAATGCTATGGTTAGATTTATCTTAATTACTTTCTTGTATTTGTGGATGCTTGGGAGGGTTATGATCAAAATTATATATTTGTCCTAGTTGGGCGGTGCATTAGCATAGGTTCACCCACACAATACAGTCAAAACAATAAATATTAATCAATTGTATGAATTGAAAGCGCTTGAGGAAATTCCCATGTGTCCTCGAGAACATTTGGTAATCATATGTAATACAACTGGCTTGCCCTTTCCTCTCAAAAGGATTGGGCCACACTCTGCAATTATATTTACTGTCTCTTATTTACTCTCACTTTATTTATATGCTATATCGAAAACCACCAAAAACCCGTTTGCTAGTGTTTACAATGAATCCTCTATCCAACCTGCTTGTCAACACCTTCTGCTCCTCATTGGGTTCGACACTCTTATTTATCGAAAGTAGTAAGATACACCCCCTATACTTGTGGGTCATCAAGACTATTTTCTAGCGTCGTTGCCGGTGAGTGAAGCGATATTGGTAAGTGGAATTGGTAAGAGAAACGTTTATTGTGACTGCTATTTTTATTTCTATCTGATGTTTTATTTGACTATGGATAGTCCATGTGGTTCTTTATTTAGGGGTACCACTACTATTACTGCTAGGATAGTAGGTGACCCGTTATCTTTTGAATCGGATCCATTTAAAATACCTATGAAATTTTTTGGACGTGTTTTGGATAACTTCTATTACGGAGATGGAAATTTCGCTGAAAGGTAGAGCCGCTGAATCAGATCATTTTCTCTTTATACATGAATTATGCGGGTTATTCAGGTGTGCAGGTATTACAATGGATCAATTGAAAAGGAAATTATTCTCTTTTTTGCTGAAAGGTAGAGCCACTGAATGGTTTAAATTGCTGAAGAATGGTGAATCTATTGGATGGGAGGAAATTGTACTTCTCTTTTATTCTAAACTTTATCCTCCCAGTGAGATTCATAAAGACCAAAATCATATATATAATTTTTGTCCACATGATGGAGAGAGTATTGCCCAAGCTTGGGGGAGAATGAAGTTATTAATGCTTAAATGTCCCGTTCATGAGGTCCCGAGTAATATTGTTATCAATAGTTTTTATGCAAGGATTTATGTTCATGATAAGGATTCATTGGATGCTTCTTGTTCTGGGTCATTCACACGTATGAAGGAAGAAGCTAAATGTGATATTCTTAACTTTATTCAAGAAAACACTGAAGGATGGGAGAATGACAAAGGTACAAAGTTAGGTATAAATTATGATTATGAATGCATTAAAGCTTTTATGGGAACTGATGATTTCTATAATGTTAATGCTGTTTGTGGTCTTGATTCTCAATTTTTTGCAAACTGACTTAAAGCCTTTGCTTCCTATCTCGATATTCCCAAAAAGGAGTTGAGCAAGTATCATGAATCGTATAAAGATATTGTTCCAGCTAGAAATATAGAAGTGCATGCTGTTAATCCTGCTGTGCCTGAGCCTTATATTGAAAAAATGCCTTTCCCTGCTAAGGTAAAAGAACACTATTGAACCTGATGAACAAATAACTGTTGAACCCTCATTGGCAATAGTAAAATACCTTGTTTGTGGGAATGTAGAGGATGAACATATTGTCTTCTATGAGGATGCTTCTAATATTATCTCACATCCAAATAGACCTATGAAAACTAGTGTCATGTGCTTTCTGTTAAGATTGGTGATCATTGCAAGTTCTAGTGCTATTCCTTATGAGCTTTATAAATAAATCATGCATGAAATTGGTTCATGTGAACTTGAAGATATTGATGTGGTTATTCAGCTTGCTAATAGAGAAACTATCTTTCCAATTTGTATTGTTAGAGATGTGAAAGTTTTATGTGGTAAAACTAAATATCTAGTTATTTTCTAGTGCTGGGTAAGGCTGCTAGTAAAACTTTTCCTATTATTTTTGGTAGACCTTTCTTGAACACTTTTGGTGCTATTATAGATTGTAAGAAAGGGGAAATATTGACTAAAATTGATGGAAAATCTTATGAGATTAATTTCTCCAAATTTGCTAGAGCTCCTTATGAATCTGAACTGCCTAATGAGAATTTTAGAGTTGAACAACTTGCCTCTATTTCTCTTGATCCTAACAATGCTTTGCAACAATATATGGAGGACCATGAAATTGAGGTCTTTGTGGACGAGAGAAATGAGATTCACGATATTCTTGTTCGTCAACTAGTGATACTAAAACATAATTTACCTGTGGAAGGTTTGGGTACCACATTACCACCCAAAGAGGATCCAGTTTTCGATTAAAAAACTTTTACCTGATGATCTTAAATATGCTTATATTGATGATAATAAAATATATCTTGTTATTATTAGTTCTAAACTTTCAGGTGAAGAAGAGGAAAGATTATTGGAAATATTGAAGAAACACCGTGGAGCTATTGGATATACTCTTGATGATTTGAAAGGGATTTCTCCCTATATATGTCAGCATGTTATTAGTATTGAACCTGATGCAAAGCCAGTAGTTGAAGATCAGCGTTGTTTAATTCGTAAGATGAAGGAAGTGGTAAGGAATGAGGTATTAAAACTACTAGATGCTGGTATTATATATCATATTGCTGATAGTAGATGGGTGAGCCATGTGCATTGTGTCCCTAAGAATGGAGGAATGACCGTTGTGCCTAATGAAAATAATGAGCTTATTCCTCAAAGAGTAGTAGTTGGTTATAGAATGTGCATTTATTTTAGAAAGGTTAATAAAGTTACTAAGAAAGATCATTATCCTTTACCCTTATTGATCAAATGCTAGAGGGGTTGTCTAAGAAAACTCATTTTTGCTTTCTTGATGGTTATTCTGGGTTTTCTCAAATTGTTGTTACGGCAAAAGATCAAGACAAAACAACTTCTACTTGTCACTATGGAACTTATGCTTATAGAAGTATGACTTTTGGTTTGTATAATGCTCCTACTACATTTCAAAGATGCATGTCTACAATTTTTCATGGTTTTTATGAAGAAATTGTGGAAGTATTCATGCACGATTTCTCCATCTATGGAACTTCTTTTGATAAATTCTTGCACAACCTTGATAAAGTTTTGCAGAGATGGGAGAAAACTAATCTTGTTCTTAATTCGGAGATATGCCACTTTATGGTGAATGAAGGAATTGTTCTTCGGCATAAAATTTCTGAAAGAGGTATTCAAGTTGATAGAGGTAAAGTGGAAGCAACAGAGAAAATGTCCTCTCCTAGTTATGTTAAAGGTATTCGTAGTGTTCTTGGTCATGCTGGTTTTTATAGGAGGTTTATTAAGGATTTTTCTAAAATACCAAAGCCTCTTACTAATCTTCTTCAAAAAGATGTACCTTTTGTTTTTGAAGATGATTGCAAGGAAGATTTTGAAACTTTAAAAAGGCTTTAACTACTGCTCCTATTGTTCAACCACGTGATTGGAATTTACCTTTTGAAATTATGTGTGACGCTAGTGATTTTGCTGTAGGTGTTGTTGTTGGACAGCGAGTAGATAAGAAATTGAATGTTATTCGTTATGCTAGTAAGACTCTTCATGTTGCTCAAAAGAATTATGCTACCACTGAAAATGAATTCTTAGTTGTAGTTTTTGCTTGTGATAAGTTTAGACCTTATATTGTTGATTCAAAAGTTACTATTCATACTGATCATGCTGTTATTAGATACCTTATGGAAAAAAAAGATGGTAAGCCTAGGCTTATTAGATGGGTGCTTCTTTTACAAGAGTTTGATTTGCATATTGTGGATAGGAAGGGTGCTAAAAATCATGTTGCTCTTAACTTAACTAGATTGGAAAACATTGCTTATGACCCTATTCCTGTTAATGATAGTTTTCCAAATGAACAGTTGGTTGCAATAAAGGTAAGCTCCCAAGATAGTCCATGGTATGCAGATTATGGTAAATTTATTGTTTCCAAGTATTTGCCTACAACATTTACATCTCAACAAAGAAGAAAATTATTTTATGATTTGAGGCATTATTTTTGAGATGACCCACATTTATATAAAGAACAAGTAGATGGTATTATGCGAAGATGTGTTCCAGATCATGAACAACGAGAAATATTGAGAAAGTTCCATGGTAGTGCTTATGGAGGACATTACGCTGGAGATAGAACCGCATAAAATGTTCTACAATCAGGTTTCTATTGGCCTACTCTCTTTAAAGATGCACGTAATTTGTTTTATCTTGTGAGGAATGTCAACGAGTTGGTAATATTTCTAGACGTAATGAAATGCCTATGAGTTATTCTCTTGTTATTGAACCTTTTGATTGTTGGGGATTTGACTTTATTGATCCGTTTCCTCCTTTGAATGGTTCCACTCATATTCTTGTTGATGTTGATTATGTTACTAAATGGGTAGAAGCTATACCTAAAAAAAGTGCTGATGGTGAGACCTCTTTAAAAATTCTTAAAGAGGTTATTTTCCCTAGGTTTGGTGTGCCTAGATATCTTATGACTGATGAAAGTTCTCACTTTATTCATGGTGGTTTTAGAAAAAACTCTTGCTAAATATGATGTTAATCATAGAATTGCCTCAGCTTATCATCCTCAAACAAGTGGGCAAGTAGAATTATCAAATCGATAAATTAAATCTATCTTGCAAAAGACTGTTAATAAATCTAGGAAAAATTGGTCTGATAAGTTGAATGATGCTTTATGGGCTTATAGAACTGCTTATAAAAATCCTATGGCTATATGTCTCCTTATAAAATGTTTATGGAAAAGCTTGTTTCCCTCAAAGATAACACTACACGAGTGATAAATGGGAAAAGACTCAAACATTATATTTCTGGGGATTCTTATGACGAAGATGTTGATATTATTAAAGTAGTGGCTCCGGAGAAGTTTATTAGAGGGAAGATTCTAGAATCTTCAGAGTTCGTTTTTTAAAGGTAATAGATCTATTAAGAAAAAGTTCGCGTATCTCTTTCCAACTTTTATTTTTATATTTTCGGGAAAATATGAAAAATATTGAGCCGAAGAAGGGTAGGAGACGGTGCCTGAGGGCACCACACCATGCCTGGGTGCGGGCCGACCCCTGTCCGTGCGAACCTATGGTGTGGGCGCCCCAGAGCCCCTCTCCGACTCGTTTTTAACTTAGGCCTTCCTTTCGATACGTATGTCTCTTCTATATAACCCCCAGGCCCCCGAGGTCCATATATCGTTTTCTCGTCGTGTTTTTGTTTGATCTGTTTCTGCCAGATTTCATCTTCAGATCTAGAGCCACGATGTCCTCTTCCGGTCCTCCCAAAGACAGTTCCTTTGTGAACGTCGTCAACCCGTACATGAACGAGTTTAATATGCATTCCAAGAAGTTGCTAGTCAAGGATGGGCTGGTACAGAAAAAAGATGTTCGGGGCCCTGAAGGAGAAGGCACCCTGGAAGCTAGGATGGAAGGGCTGGGTCCCTAAAGTGGACATCATCCACATAATAAAGACAGAACTAATCGCCGAGCACAAGAAGGAGATTTCAAAGCTTTGGGACGAGATCTTCTCACTCACCGAGACTACCAAGAAATTACACGCCAAACTCTACGATGTGTAGAATCAAAACTGTGAGTATGAAAACAGGTTTAAACAAAAAAGTTATGATGCTAGTTTCAGGATATTGGATACCAAGTCATCATTTGTTGATGGAGAACCTTTACCTTGTAAGTCTGATGATGGGAAGGATTCACCACCACCACCAAAGAAATAATTAGTCATTGGTATTGGCATCCCCTTGACTTGTTCCAAGCTTGGGAGAGTACCGCAGTATCACACCTTTATCTTTCACCTTTTTACCTTTTTAGTAGAGTCATATCATGAGTAGAGAAGTTATCATATAGGATGGTCTTGAGTGTGGAAGTATCTCTCCTTTGGGGCGTTATCGATGTATCCATTGGTTTGAGTTGCTGTAATGGAATATTAATGAGAAGTTTCATCATTTACTTTCTACACTTTAATTTAGTTTGCAATTTTTGTTATATGGTTGATCTTGTTATTGGTATTGGTATCAATATTGGAGCATCAAGTTAATCTAGTTTGGTTTTGGCAATCTTAGCATTGGTCAGTAGCAACAATACGTTGAGACTTAAGTAGAAAAGAGGGAGTTGCATGTAGATATATTATTCCATTATCTTTATTTCTTGTTAGCTCATACGCTTAGTATTCTCAAGTAAGATCGTTTGTACCTCCAAGGAAGATTGCATGATTGGTTTTATCATAAGTATATTTGTTTGTTTTCCCTCAACTCGTATGCTTGCTACCCAGCCTTGGCAGGCAAAAACCTGTAATGAGAGGGAATGCTTCTCGTGCATTCAAACCTTGAGTCCCAAAACGATGCCATTTGTGTCCACCATACATACCAATATGTGGTATTTAACCGCCACACCAAGTAAATTTCTTGTGTGCTACCTTTGAAACCTTCAAAATTGCACCTGTTTTGTATCCCTGTATTAGCTCATGAGGATGCAAATAGAGAATCTTTATCTCACTTGTTGACTGGACTTTACACACATGGACTAGTGGCTTCATCCGCTTATCCAAATGATAGAACAGCTGTCAGCGGGGTGCCCAGCTCCAAACTTAATAATACAAATTATCTTCACTATTTGTGCCCGCCATTTATAAGTCAAAGCATGATTGTGTAAACAAAATAGAAAGAGGGATGACCTTCTATACCAGTTGTGTCCTTCAATGGGAGTCTCCCTTGTGAAGTCTAGTTGACTTGTGACATACTTTATTTTTTGTTTGCCATTCATTGACATAAACATAGACCACTCTCAATTTTTTTTTCAATATTTATGTTTATCAAATGAAAATCTCTAGCATATGATTTAATCCCTACTTCCCTCTGCGAAGGGCCTATCTTTTAGTTTTATGATGAGTCAGTAAACCTACTCCTTTCTTCCTTAAGCAAGCATTTGAGTTGTTTTGATCCATCCATCTAGATGTTGATTTACTCAATCATGTCCTTTATTCTTCCTTGTTTAGTACAAGTTCTTTTATCTGATTTAATACCACTTTGAAATTTACCAATGATTGCAAAGGGACTGTTATGCTTGAGCATGATAAACTCTGCAATATAAGGTCTAATATAAAGACTCTGATCGAAAGATAAGTACTCTGTTAATTGTTCTCTGACCAAGAACGAAGTTTTCCTTCACCAATTATGATTTACTTTTTACACCTTTATTGTGATTTCCTCTACCTGTTTCAAGTTTAATTATATGAGAGAAAGTTGATGTCTAAAATGACTTGTGCGTTGATAGATGTGATGCTTCTTGTCCATATTTTATTTATCGACACCTCACTACGTAAACCTGTGGTCATGTTTACTTAGTTCGGTTTCGCTTGGGGATAAGCGCGGTCTAAGCTTGTGGGGGAGTTGATACGTCCAGTTTGCATCACTATTTTGTATTGTTATTTTCTGTTATTCATCGATATATTCCATGTTATGATGCATTACTTAAGTTATTTCATCTTATTTTGTATGTTTGGGATTTATTGGAGAATAAACACCACGACCAGGAATCTCATGGAAATACACCGTCAGGACGCCCTATTTCACAAGATCGGAAGAAGAGGGGGGATACAGGAAAGGTATTAGAAGTTCACAGGAGGAAGCCATCCAGAAGGGGAGCCAAAGAGAGGCCACCAGGGGCCCACACCATATGGGGTGGCGTGCCCCCTGATACGTCCAAAATGTATCTCCTTTTCCGAACACTTTTGCTATCGCTTTCCTCTAAACTTGTGAGTTTTGGATACGACTAACACTGACTAACGTTGTTTTCAGCAGAATTACCTTCGTATCTTGTTTTTGTGCAGAAAAATCAACTTTCAGGAAAATGCCCAGAAAAGATCCCGAAGACCTTAAAACACCCAAAGACCTCCGGAGCCAGAAGGAGTCCCGGAGAGGGGCCAGGAGGGGGCCACAGCACCCCTGGGCGCCCCCCTTGACCGTGCTACCTGGTGGTGTGGGGCCCCCAGGCTCCCCTTTTGACTACTTATCGCCCGTAACCCTAAAACAACAGGGGGTCGTCATATTCCACAAAAACATAACAGAGCGCCGCCGCCACCTCGAAACTCAATTCGGGGATCAGAAGTTCCTGTTTTGGTCTCTGTCGGGACGGGGATTGGGAGGAGATCATCACCATCGCCACCGCCAACACTTCTCCATCAACCATCCATGATTCCCGCGGTGACCCAGCACATCACTTCATGTGTAGTGCGTAATTCATTGATATAATATTCACAGAAGGACTTATGTGTGAATATTACATCCCTCAGAGTGGTACAACATAAACATAGCAGGCCAAGCAGAGCTATAGGATACAAATTTCGTTACAAAATCTTGAGAAACTCGTTATGATGAATCAAATAAGATCTCATGCAAATGAAACATCAGAAGAAGCAATTCCAAGCTCCAAGCTAGAGAATAAATCTAGCTCAGAAACTAATCCACTACGGCTGATGTCAGCCCTAATCTATGGCTTGTAATAGCTTAGTCCAAGAACGTTCTCCACCTACACCTTGATAGCTTATCCTCCACCAACGTTCTTGATGACGATGCTTTACTGGCTAAGTAAGAGCTTACTCCACCTAGCTTCATGAGGTAGTGATGGCTTCAGGATGACGACTTCCATAAGGGCTTCAAATCTAAGTAGGGGCTCAAACGGGAACGAATGAGTAACGAGTTTGACTCAACAAGTTCATGATATATAATGGGTAGTTTGATGCACTAACTACAGATTTACACTCGAAAGAGTCATAAGATAATGCAAGGTTTTGAAAATCATTCTTCAGGAGGTTGCTTTTAATTCTGAAAACTATGCCCGCTAGACCATTACAGGAGCTAGAACTTCATGGAGTTCCCTTTCTTGTAGCGTTCGTAGTTCCTTCCCGGAACATGGGGTAACATGCCACATCCTTTTACTCTGCAGAGTTGCGTTACTTTACCCATGGGAGATCAAGATCATGTTGCACAACCAGGTGTACATTCATGTCCACTCCCACATAGGTGTAGGGCCCGGTTGTTGATCCAAGCCAAACCATACTTCTCCGCACAACGCATGTCGACCCATTTCTGCCAGCAGGTTGAACCCCTGATTTTACCCCTCACGATAGAGATCTAGGCGCCCCTGGCAGACACTCATAGACCCTAGAGTCCATGGGACGTAAGGGCTCCCACCCATGTGCATGTAGTCCCGCAAGACCTACAACGTACGTCTCTGGCAGTCCGTTGACATGCGACCGGGAAAAGATCACAGCTGACTTACTCGCCCCATACAAGACCCATGGTTAACGCAGTATTTACGGCGCATCGAGTTTTGGCGGCATTTGTGGTTAATTTATAGGTAATACTTTCCCATGCAGATGGAACCTTCCTTTGACCGTGTTGACACTCGTTTTTGGCTCACAAATGGAAGGCAACAATATGATCCCAAATGAAAAAAATAATGTGAATGAAAGTTGTGTGTCTCGTCGAAACAAACAACTTTTATTTTTGGATCATCTCGATCCGAGGTCGTATTCAAGTTCTAGATCCAAAATAATACAGATCATCTCATTATGCGAGTAAATCCGCCAAACCATAGACATACTCTGCATTTTGGCGGGAGCATTGGTGAAACGAGTTGAAAACCTTCAGATTGTACCGAACTTCTTCCACCTTATTTTGAAGCATTAAGGTGAGGTCTAATTGAAAACCTCATTGAATGAAAGTTCTTCATTGTTTTGAGACAAACAACTTTATCTTCTACGAGATTTTGATCTGAGGTCGTTTGCTGCCTCGAATCTGCAGAATACGGAAGGGTCAGAACTGACAGATTCAGATTCAGTTCGAACACATTTTAGTGGAGATACAATTAGGCCTTCAAGATGATATCACATGAAAAATAATAAAACATTAAAGTTGTTAGGCTTTTCGAGGCGAACAACTTTGTCTTCTACGTAATTTCTATTTGAGCTTGTTTACTGACTCGAAAATGACCCGCAATGTGCAGCCAGTTTTTAGACCGAATAGTTTTGGAAGGTTCGAGTCAAACATCCCAATTGGATGCAAATTATGGCTTTTGGACGTGGATCCAAGCCTTTTACTTTCACGGGAAGTCCAGGCGCCTCTGATATACATGAGGGGTGAGACGAACGATTGAACAACAACACACAATCGCAAAAACCCATCTACATACTTCATCCCTAACCCTAGTTATCCTCTTCTTCGTTCGTCGGCGTTCTTCGTGCAAGAGAGCTTCGATCTGCGAAAGCCTTGGGAAGGCCGAACCAACCTAGGGCAACCCATCACAGCCGTGCGTCCAGACGGGGTCCCTCCCGTCCGCGTGGGGTTTCGGGTCTTCAAAAGCGCCCGCTGGATTGTCTTGCGTATCGCGCTTCCGGTGAGCCTCCTTCAGCGACGTGTCTTGTGTATCGCGCTCGACGCCGAGGGTACACGTGACGTGTTCGTGTGTCAACACACTTTTTGGCAACTTTGTTGGGGAAATCATCATGTCGGATGACAATATTCCATGGCCCTCTGAGATTAATGCCGAAAACATCATCAAGCCTAGCTTCGAGGATCTTTCGGCAGACCAGCGCCAAGCTTTTGAGACGCTAAAAAAGCAGCGTCAAGATTACTTGATGCGCTAGAGAAGAAGCGTAAGGAGGAGTTCGAAGCTTTGAAGAAGAAGCAAGAGGAGAAAGACGCTGACGATTTCCTTGCAAGCTTCAAGAAGGATCGCCAAGGTGCTATCACCTCACTGGGGAAGGCCAAGCTTCCACCAATGATCGGCGACCTAGCCGAACCCTCTGTAAGTAATGGAATGTTTTCTAAAGATCAATTAGAGGACATTAACCATACGCTACCGAGTCTAGTCACCAAGATTATGATGCTATGTTAGAATATATAAAATCTAGTAAAAATACGCCTCATTATTATCCTAGTAGTATTGGTGCAAAAGCAACTACAGAAAATCCTAGTTCATCGGCAGTCCCACATAATTCGCCGATGAATCTTTAGTATACCCAAGATAGTAAACTTGTGAATGTGCTAGAATGTCCCACTCCTATAAGAAGTATGTCTTATTCGGCAGCACCGCCGAATCAAGTCACACAACCTTTGGCTACAATCACAGCGCCGAATTTCAATTCCGCATCAATGGCACGGATGAATCCAGTTACTACTAACACTAATATGCATGCATCATCACCGCAAACAACTTCTCCCATGGTAGATGAAAACATGGCCACTTTAAGGGCGAAGTTGCAAAAGATGTTTTATGATACATTGGAATTGAGACGAAGCCAGTAAGCCGGATGTATCAAAAGCCTTATCCGGAATATTTTGATGCTTTACCTTACCCTCAAGGTTATAAGGTACCAGATTTTGCTAAATTTAATTGTGTAGATAGCAAGAAAACTTGGGAACACGTTAGTCAATATCTAGCACAATTAGGGGAAGCTGGTAATAGTGATCCTTTGAAAGTGCGTTTATTTCCTTTGTCTTTAACTGGTACCGCTTTTTCGTGGTTTTCTACTTTACCCCGTGGTTCTATTAATACTTGGTATCATTTAGAAAAGAAATTCCATGAGCATTTTTATAGCGGGGATAATGAGTTAAAATTGTCACATCTTACATCGGTTAGGCAAAAGCATGATGAATCGGTCACCGATTATGTCAAAAGATTTAGAGATACTAAAAACCGATGTTATAGCTTAGTGATTTCTGAAAGAGACATGGCAGACTTAGTGCTTAATGGTTTGAGAACTCACATTAAAGAGATAATTGAAGGATATGAGTTTTTAAATGTCAACCAAGTTTTGCAAAGAGCTTTGGCTCAAGAAAGCCGAAGCAAAGAAACAAAAATTGAGCATAAGTCAAAATCTGACCGTCCTCGCTTTAATATGGTTGAGTTGAAACTTTCGGGTCGACAGTATACTTGGGTTAGTAGAAGGGTTGTTCAAACTTTCAAAAAGTTTAATAGGTTTCTAGCAAGTCTTGCCTGGGAATAGAAATCCTCTCTTGTTTCGGTGCATGCGCTTCCACGTTCTGGTTCTGATCATACTCCTCTTGTCATTGATTCAGGAGAGTGTGCTCACTTAGGTAATAAGGCTAAATTTTCTTTTGAGAACTCTTGGCTTAGAAGGGAGGGATTTTTTGAAATGGTATGTAGAGAATGGAGGGGCATGTTATGTGGAGTTACGCCTATTGAAAGGTGGCAAAATAAAATTAGGCAGTTGCGACAATTCTTGAGAGGTTGGGCGAAGAATATTAGTGGTGAATAAAAGTTATTAAAACAAAAATTGTCATTACTCATCGAGGAATTAGATATTAAAGTCGAGACTGTTCTCTTGTCTCTTGATGAGAGGAAGGCCAAGAAAGACGCAGATGAGTGTCTAGCTAGGCTACGTAGAGAGGAAGAGTCCAAATGGGCGCAAATGGACAAAGTGATACATGTTCAAGAAGGGGGTAATAACACGAGGTATTTCCATTTGATTTCTAATGGAAAGCACCGGAAAAAACGTATTTTCCAACTTGAACAAGATGAGGGAACAGGGAAAAACAATTTGAAAGTGTTAATCTCGAAGTACTATAAAAAACTGTTTGGAGCAGCTGAGTCTTGTTCTGTGAGTATGATTGAAACATTTAACATGGACATGCCTCAAGTGTCGGCTCAGGAGAATGTTGCATTGACATCAGACTTCACTGAGAAGGAGGTGTTCGAGGCGATATCTCAGATGGAACTCAATAAGGCCCCGGACCAGATGGGTTTCCGGCTGAATTCTACCAGAAATTTTGGGAGATCATCAAAAGTGATTTGTTGGCTTTGTTTTCTCAGTTGCAGAATGGAGTGTTACATTACATAAATTAAATTTTGGGGTTATTACTCTGTTACCCAAAAGGGAGGACGCGAGTCGCATTGAGAAATATAGGCCTATTTGTTTGCTTAATGTGAGTTTTAAAATCTTTACTAAGGTGACGATGAATCGTGTTTCATCTATTGCCCACAAAATAATCAGACCAACCCAGTCTGCGTTCATTCTGGGTTGGAATATTCTAGAAGGTGTGGTGATTTTGCATGAGACTATTCATGACATCAAGAACAAAAAACTGGATGGGGTCATTTTAAAAATTGATTTTGAAAAGGCTTACGATAAAGCTAATCGGTTGTTCTTGCAGCAGGTCCTACAGATGAAAGGGTTTGATCCCAAATGGTATCTATGGGTTAACATTTTTGTTCAAGGTGGGAGTGTAGGGGTTAGAGTGAATGATTATATTGGGCATTATTTTCAAACTTTAAAGGGGCTTCGTCAGGGGGGACCCTTATCCCCTATGCTTTTTAATATTGGTGTGGATATGTTGGCTATTCTCATTGCACGGGCTCGTGAGGATGGGCAGGTTGAATCATTGATACCTCATATAGTTGATGGAGGGATATCGATTTTGCAATACGCCGATGACACGATCTTGTTTTCTAGAAGATGATTTAGAAAAGGCTGGCAACATGAAGTTAATTTTGGCTCTATTTGAACAATTGTGCGGGTTAAAAAATATCTTCCATAAGAGTGAGCTTTGTTGCTTTGGTAATGTCGTGGAGAGGCAACAGGATTATAGGTTAATTATTCGGTTGTGATATTGGTTCACTACCGTTTAATTACTTAGGTATCCCAATTCATTATAGGAAACTACTGAACAAGGAATGGAAAATGGTGGAGGATCGTTTCGATAATAAGCTGGGTTCTTGGGCCGGAAAGATTTTGTCTTACAGTGATCGGCTGGTTCTTATCATTTCCGTTCTTACCAGTTTGCCTATGTTTCTTCTATCCTACTTTCCGGTACTTGTTGGGGTTAGGAAGAGGTTAGATTTTTTCCGTAGCAGATTTTTTTGGCAAAGTGATCTGCATAAAAGGAAGTATCGATTGTCCAATATGGAATATTATTTGTTGACCTAAGGACGATGGTGGTTTAGGCATCGAGGTACTAGAAGTTAAAAATAAATGCCTTTTGTCTAAATGGCTTTTTAAGATTTTACATGAGAAAGGGGTGTGGCAAGAGCTACTATATAACAAATATATATACAATAAAACTTTATCTCAAGTGGAGGCAAAACCTCATGATTCTCCTTTCTGGAAGGGGATCTTGGAGGTTAAAAGTGATTTCTTCAAACGAGGACATTTTAGGGTAGGCAATAGTCTATCTACTCGGTTTTGGGAAGATGTTTGGTTAGGCACGACGTCTTTGGCTACTCAATACCCTTCTTCGTATCATATTGTGGGTCGTAAAAATGTATTAGTGGCAGATGTTCTGTCACATAACCCTCTCAATATCCAATTTAGAAGGAATTTGACCGGAGAGCGGTGGGTAGCTTGGTTACGCTTAGTTCGTGTTATTATGCTAATTAATCTTAATCAGAATGATGATTTTTTGTTTGGGGTCTTACTGAGACAGGTGTGTTCTCGGTAAAAACCATGTACACTGATTTAATGCATGGTCACACTCATATTTTCCATAAATACCTTCGGAAATTGAAAGTGCCTCTGAAGATTAAAGTATTTATGTGGTTCCTTCAACGTAAAGTCATTCTTACTAAACATAATTTGATTCGGAGAAATTGGACCGGGTGTACAAAATGTGTGTTCTGCGATCATGATGAGACGATCGAACACCTATTCATATCTTGTAACTTTGCTACACATATTTGGAGGTTGCTTCATTTTACGTTTAGCATAGCAAAACCTTCTAGTATTGATCATTTGTTTGGTCAATGGTTACATGGGATTTATAAGTTAACTAAAACCCGCATACAAATTGGAACTTGTGCTTTTGTGTGGGCAATATGGAATTATCGGAATAATGTGGTTTTTAACAAGGCAAAAGGTGCTTTTTTTTTGTGGGTTATTCACCAGGCCACATACTGGATTCAAGTGTGGTCATTCTTTCTTCCGTTGGAGAAGCGGGTCGTTCGGGCTATCTACAGCCAGGGTGGCTGGCAGCATACTAGAAGACTTCAACATGTGTAGTCTTAGCCATTTGTCAGTTTTTCTATGGTTAATTCGGCTGGCTCTTCTGGATGATGCTTGAGTGTAATGAAATGATTAGTACTTTCTTTTTATAATAAATAAGCAGCAGCTGTGTGCATCATCACGATGCAGAGGCTGGGCTATGTTCTCATTTCAAAAAAGAAAAGCAGAGACGGCAGAAGGGCTGGGAGCGCTCCGTCGCAACCCGGCTTACAGACTGAAGTAATATGTTGCAGAGTACATCTACCGATGCAGGAGTGTGGTGCTACCCTTCTTCTCCAAAAAACAGTTGTCAACTGCAGCCTCCAGCATGGCGAACATATTTGTACATGCCAAATGGATGCACAAACTCAACAAGAAGTTCCACTAAGATTAAGAAGGAAATTCACGATACACACAATATGTTTCTGCTATCTGTATGTAAATTTTCCCCCAAAAGATAAAAATAATTACCTATGTTTCATAATAACTAAAAGATCAGGCTAAGATTTACATCATTTTGCATGTTGCAAACTTCATTTCCAGCTTTACAAACATGGACAAGTTTGGTGATAATAAACATGGTCATCAAAGGGACAAGGTTAGACAGAGCATTCACGAGTGTAACAAAGATTTTACCTATTTTGTTTTGTGTCACCGTGATTATAATCGGGTAACATTGGTGCAAAGGCCAGATATCCAAGATACACAAACAGGGTGACCTTTAGAGTTTGAAGTCTAACTTGTCCTGCACATGATCACGCGAGGATAAAGCCGTAGTGTCTGGAGGCTTCAGTTCGCCAAATCCTTCTATATACCTTATCTATCTATGATATACTAAAAGCAATATAAGGGTGTCGAATAGAGACACCACGTTAAGCCACATCATCTAAATTATTTTGGATAGTTAGATCTAAATTTTGTGGCTAGGATTGTATATCACAACCGTGCAATTTATGTAACAGATATGACGCATCTTTCCGTTAGTACGAAACATTGACGCAAACCTGCAAACACGTGCGCAAAAAGGGAACCAAGACCATCAGGTACGTATCTCACAAGGAAACCTCCTCCAATTAGAAGCCTCGGTGCGCTCCAAGGTTCTGAATGAAACTTCAGTTAGGAGCGAGGAAAAGCAAAAGCTCATGGTATGGTATCACACCAGTATTCCTCCTTCCGCCATGGGCAAATCAGCCAAGAAGATCATGCTACATAAGCCAGGCAACCTCAGCCAAATTGGTTGACAGGCGATGTTTTGATTAAATTATTGCGAGACTAATGACGGATTAATCTAGCTACTTGTCAGGAGGAAAGATGACTATGGCCGGTTGTTTACCTTTGACTGAAACAATGTAACACCGTTGCGTCAATTGAAAGATATTCTTTGTTAATTCCTCTATATCCATCCAAGAGCTCTGTCCGAAATATTACTGGCTGGATAGGTCATGCAAGCTGCCATTGGATTCAGAAGTCTCCACACATTACGTGTTTAAAGACCTGATGTTCGTCCATGTAGGAATTTTAAATTTTGGCTGGAAATTAAGAAACATATTTGTATTGACGTCCTACATTTACAGAGTATAATTTCATGTTTGTCCACAGATTAAAAATATTGTCGATAATAAATTTACAAGTATAAAATAGATCTATATATCAAGTAATATGTATTTCTTGATACGACAAATTTGAAGGATGGAAGCAGTTAGACAAGAGATTCAACAATCACTATCACTACTTTTGAATTTCTGGCCATAATAACTTTTTTATTGGATATTGGAAATACTTTTACGGTATATCAATACAAATCTTGATTCCAAGACACTCTAACCAGGAATTGAGCCTCTCAAAATAACGGCAAGAAGACTTTTGCACTAGGTAATATATCTAGGCTATGTATCAGATGAGGTTTTTTTTATCACACGTTTGTTTTATATGGGAAGAATGAATTCTTCTATTTAGTTAGTAAAAAAATAAAGGGTAATTATAACACAAGTTTTTCACTTTTATTTGATATATGCACCAATGGATCAATTCGAAATAAATACCAAAACAATGATCCCTACAAAATTTACGTGTTCACTTTGTATTTGGTTACATTATATTTATTTTAATACTAGAACCATAATACACACAACATGCTACAAACATAATTTTTGCAACTTTGAACATTTCCAAAACTCTCTCGATGCAAATATTGTTTTTGGAGATGATATTTTTAGTTTGGTCGGTTCAAAAAGACGGCCATAATTGATCCATCGAGCCTACATACTATAAATTAGTTTGGTCGGTGTCCTCCCAGCCTCACTACTGACTGCATAAATAAGATACTATAAGAAACATGTTATATTTTTAATTTTTATGCAAGATAAATATCATCTTTAGGCCTTCAAGACAGCATCCATGACTGAACGGCGTGTATTTTATAGAGAAGGTAGATTTGAGAAAAAAATTGTTTTGTTAGGATTGTGGGGGATATTACCCTGTTCCTTTAGATTGAAATATCTTCGTGACACAAAATTAAATATTTTATACAATCAAAAAGCTTAAAGCGGTGCCCTCGCATTTGCGAGGGCCATTGTGCTAGTTATATACTAAAAGCAATATAAGGGTGTCGAATAGAGACACCACGTTAAGCCACATCATCTAAATTATTTTGGATAGTTAGATCTAAATTTTGTGGCTAGGATTGTATATCACAACCGTGCAATTTATGTAACAGATATGACGCATCTTTCCGTTAGTACGAAACATTGACGCAAACCTGCAAACACGTGCGCAAAAAGGGAACCAAGACCATCAGGTACGTATCTCACAAGGAAACCTCCTCCAATTAGAAGCCTCGGTGCGCTCCAAGGTTCTGAATGAAACTTCAGTTAGGAGCGAGGAAAAGCAAAAGCTCATGGTATGGTATCACACCAGTATTCCTCCTTCCGCCATGGGCAAATCAGCCAAGAAGATCATGCTACATAAGCCAGGCACCCTCAGCCAAATTGGTTGACAGGCGATGTTTTGATTAAATTATTGCGAGACTAATGACGGATTAATCTAGCTACTTGTCAGGAGGAAAGATGACTATGGCCGGTTGTTTACCTTTGATTGAAACAATGTAACACCGTTGCGTCAATTGAAAGATATTCTTTGTTAATTCCTCTATATCCATCCAAGAGCTCTGTCCGAAATATTACAGGCTGGATAGGTCATGCAAGCTGCCATTGGATTCAGAAGTCTCCACACATTACGTGTTTAAAGACCTGATGTTCGTCCATGTAGGAATTTTAAATTTTGGCTGGAAATTAAGAAACATATTTGTATTGACGTCCTACATTTACAGAGTATAATTTCATGTTTGTCCACGGATTAAAAATATTGTCGATAATAAATTTACAAGTATAAAATAGATCTATATATCAAGTAATATGTATTTCTTGATACGACAAATTTGAAGGATGGAAGCAGTTAGACAAGAGATTCAACAATCACTATCACTACTTTTGAATTTCTGGCCATAATAACTTTTTTATTGGATATTGGAAATACTTTTACGGTATATCAATACAAATCTTGATTCCAAGACACTCTAACCAGGAATTGAGCCTCTCAAAATAACGGCAAGAAGACTTTTGCACTAGGTAATATATCTAGGCTATGTATCAGATGAGGTTTTTTTTATCACACGTTTGTTTTATATGGGAAGAATGAATTCTTCTATTTAGTTAGTAAAAAAATAAAGGGTAATTATAACACAATTTTTTCACTTTTATTTGATATATGCACCAATGGATCAATTCGAAATAAATACCAAAACAATGATCCCTACAAAATTTACGTGTTCACTTTGTATTTGGTTACATTATATTTATTTTAATACTAGAACCATAATACACACAACATGCTACAAACATAATTTTTGCAACTTTGAACATTTCCAAAACTCTCTCGATGCAAATATTGTTTTTGGAGATGATATTTTTAGTTTGGTCGGTTCAAAAAGACGGCCATAATTGATCCATCGAGCCTACAGACTATAAATTAGTTTGGTCGGTGTCCTCCCAGCCTCACTACTGACTGCATAAATAAGATACTATAAGAAACATGTTATATTTTTAATTTTTATGCAAGATAAATATCATCTTTAGGCCTTCAAGACAGCATCCATGACTGAACGGCGTGTATTTTATAGAGAAGGTAGATTTGAGAAACAAATTGTTTTGTTAGGATTGTGGGGGATATTACCCTGTTCCTTTAGATTGAAATATCTTCGTGACACAAAATTAAATATTTTATACAATCAAAAAGCTTAAAGCGGTGCCCTCGCATTTGCGAGGGCCATTGTGCTAGTTACTTGTAAAGACATTTACAACCTTATCTCTGATAACGGGCGGTTACAAGAAAGGAATGGAGACAGCCATGCACCGAACAAATGTCATTGGGCTGGCTTGATGCACGGAGGAAAATATTTCATTGCCACCACGGTTGCGCTTGTTCTATGTCCACTTCATCAACCCCTCCTTGCTGCTGTTATCTGTCACATCGGCCTTTGCCGGCTAGATCTCTGGTCAGCTCCATGGGAAACAAGTAGATGCATGTACAAGAGTACAACAGTGGTGGATTGTGCACACTATAAGCACACGCATAGGAAAGTTCTGACGCATGTCACTCTGACTTAATTTTCCGGTGCATCCCATTTCTAGTAAATGTCTCCATCCAACTGTGGGTACCAAAGGTTCCCCGATTCTTCTTTCCGCATCGCACACTTCTACTTCGTTTCTGCTACACAAGGAATCTAGTTATTTATAGATATGAAGAAGGAGGACTTCATTGCTGGTTGTGGCAGATGGGTGCCGGAGAAAAGGACATTTGGCCATGTGCCATGTAGTTGTAACTGGGATCCCAATTAATTACAAATATATAAGTAAAACTGTCGTGTACCAATGCACATTGCGCTTCCTCCTTGCTCGCCAGAAAATGTATACACGAGAGCTAGCAGGCTCTAATTAATAACCATCAGGCACCACCCAGGAAGTGGCAATGGCCAATACAGCCTTATCACAAGACTCCAACAACAAACTTTTGAACGCGACACAAGAATATTCTATACTGCAAACCGTGTTCTTATTAAAAAAAACCTTCCATCTCGTACTCCCTCCATCCCAAAATACAAGGCGCGCTATTTTTATGGTGGTCTTTGATGCACAACTTTGACCACTAATATATAATAAATTATTTTGATTGAGAATGCATAAATGGTATCGTTAGATTCGTCTTGAGAAGTTCTTTCATTTCATATAATTTTATACTTATTTTATGAATATATTATAAGTACAAAATATGGTCAAAGTTGTATGCCGTTGACCATCGAAATTAAAGGGCGCCTTATATTTTGGGACGGAGGGAGTACATCTGTGTACATCTTTGTAGACACACCAACGATCTCTCTATTCCTGTACAATCAGCCAAGCATACGGTCTTGTACATGCTTATGGTATGTCCTATATGCATTCGACGTTCCCTTCTCTGGACTAGGCAAAGCTAATGAGTCTCGGCGGAAGGGTTCGTCAGGAGGGCGCACGCTTCAGGTTTCCACAACGATGGAAACATCATCAAATTCGAGGGCGTCGGCTGCAAACCTCGCCGCCTTGTTAGTCTCGGTGATATTTGTGGTTTCTTGTGCTTGCTGAACACATACTTGCTTAACCAACTAGGTATAAAATCAAGAAGCAGAGTAATGAGTCAAAAAAACAAGAAGATTGCTGGGTTTTTTTTGCATATGAGCAGAGTGATGAGGCGGAAAAACAATAGGATTGCTTTGTTTTGGCTGCTGCAATTTTCTTTCTTATTATTCTGTTACAGGGATTCCAGTGTCTGTAACCTCTTGTTATGAGAGCATAGTAGGTTTAGATATTGTTGGTCTTATTATTTACAATGAGACATTGTAGTATTCATTTGTCCTCTTTGTTGCCCGCAAACTGTTGTGCACATCATGCTTGTTTTCATGTCTTATCATCAGGTGTGTTGATCTCCTCATTGATTTTCATGGCTCGAGTTGGGCTGAAGAATGTGAAGACACAAACTGAGGTTGAGTGGGCCGTCCAGCAACTCATGCAGCAATTCAGGCACAACTGCCAAGCCTTACAAGCATCTGCACAGCGTAGTTAACATGTGTGGTATGCCCGAGCTCATATGCACCGCTTTGATGCAGAGTCTCTCTCTATGTTATGTCTGTCACCTCGACCTACTCTACTTGCTATTATTTTCGATCAGAATAGTTTCAGCGTATATCTGCATGCTTGATAGCCGTGTTTATCATCCATACCATTGGAAACAACTGCATCATGGTATAGGACCAACATATTGCGTCCACTTCCAATGTACCGACAGGTCTCTTCTTATGCATAATCCTTCAACTCACGTTTCCAATGCATTCCATTTCTAGTATACGTCTCCATCCGACCGTGGGTTACTAATCGTGGTGTGTTGCCCAATTGTTCTCTCCTCTTAGGCAAGTCCATACTGCCACTACACTCAAATGCATCACACATTTTTTTTTTACATACGCCTCCCACAAGGAGAGCCGGGTTCCATTATTGAAATAACAGAACAGGAGTCTTTTACAACTTAAACAAGAAAAAGGTCCAACGGTAGGAAACTAAACCCACAGTAAAGTACCAGAAGCACGTCTAAGAAACAGTTTATCAGCAAGAAACCACATAACCGGCCACAACACCAAAAGGCCCAACTACAAGATCAACAAGAGTATCGACCCTTAACCAAGAGAAAGTATCTTAACAACACCACCCGCTGAACGAAACGGCCAATCAATCATCAGTTTCTTCCTGAACAGCATCATCAGCATGTTCTGTCTCCTCTTCATCTTGTGCCGAAGATCCAGCTGACGCATAAAGCCGTTACTGCAACATCTTGAATCATCTTAGCTCGTTCCTCCAGCAAGCTCTTATCCGCTTCCCCCTGTAAACCTGCCCTGTAACGAAGAAAAACACACATGTAACACACCATCTCAACAGGAGATGATATAGTCTTGCCATTAAAGCAAGCCCTATTTCTCAGTTTCCAAATAGCCCAACAAAGAGCAGCAATACCCACTACATGTAAATTTGTTTTCCCAGGGAAGAACTTGTTTATCCACCAAAAATAATGAGTAAAACCAGTGGGCCTAGCAGTTGCACCCAAAGCTATACACATCGAACTCCACACAAAACTAGCAGCAGGACACCCAAAAAACAAATGATTAATAGACTCATTCATGTGACAGAACCTGCAAATTGGACTGCCAACCCATTTTCTCCTCAACATATTATCCTTATTGGCAATTGCATTATGCCAGATAAGCCAAAGCCAAATCTTGATCTTAAGAGGAATCTTTGCCTTCCACAGATATTTGAA
The DNA here is from genome assembly GCA_028641055.1 of Alopecurus myosuroides. Lineage (NCBI taxonomy): Eukaryota > Viridiplantae > Streptophyta > Magnoliopsida > Poales > Poaceae > Alopecurus > Alopecurus myosuroides. The sequence continues at coordinate 94,551,035 of CM054061.1, forward strand.
AGATCTATCTGGTCCAGACGAGGACAACTTGTTATACAGAGATTTTACAGAAAAAATTCCATTCTTAGTAAGTTTCCATTTTGGAATGTCTTTCCCAACCCCTAAAGCTACAGTTGCTAAAGCATTCCTTAACTCTCTTGCCTGCTGTTGCAAAACTGGTGTTAGCCATCTTCTAAAGGAAAATGTCCACCCAATATTATGCATTTCCTTCACAGTTAATTCTTGTTGATCACAAATTTCAAACAACCTAGGGAAAACATTAGCCAAAGGAGTTTCTCCAAGCCAAGCATCCTGCCAGAAATTAGTTTCATTTCCCCCAACCGCACACATTTTCCTACCCAAAAGATAAATTTTCTTACTTTTAAAAGGTCCTTCCACACAGGGGAATCACCTTGTTTTGGTTTAATTGCCCAAATCCCTTTGTCTATGTTATATTTATTACAAACCAGATTTTGCCACATTCCATCTTCAGATTCCAACCTCCACCACCATTTACACAACAGACAGATATTCTGAATCTTTAGATTTTTAATTCCCAATCCTCCTTTTTTCCTAGGTCTACAAACAACATCCCATTTAACCATGTAATATTTTTTCTTACTCCCAGTACCCTGCCAAAAGAACCTCCTGATTATTTTTGTTAACAACTCCAGATTAGACACAGGCAACAAATACATAGACATCAAATAGATAGCAGTCCCCCCCAGGGAGGATTGAATCAAAGTTAGCCTCCCTCCAATTGAAGAATTATTCCCTACCCAACCATCCAACTTCTTTCTAAGTTTATCTGCCACCCCATTTAGCTCAACCACTTTCAACCTAGAGCCACAAACAGGGACTCCCAGGTATTTAGTTGGCCAGCTACCCAATTGACAACCAAACATATCAGCATATTCAAGATTTTTTATATCATCTTTAAGTATCATCATAACCTCACTTTTTTCAAAATTAATTTTCAAACCAGACATGGCTTCAAAAAGAAAAAGAATTAACTTCAAATGTATTGCCTGTTCCTTATCCTCCTGAATCAAGAGAATAGTATCATCTGCATACTGTAAAATAGCAACCCCCAAGTTTACCAAATGTGGGACTAAACCCACTAAAAGACCAGCCTGTTGTGCCTGAGTAATCATTTTAGTTAGATTTTCAGCTGCCAAATTAAAAAGGAAGGGTGAGAGAGGACCCCCCTGTCTAACCCCTCTAAAACTAGGAAAATCTTTTCCTCTGGTATCATTAATCTTGACACACAAGGTGCCATTTTGGACAATGTCCCTAATAATTCTTTGTCATCTATCATTAAACCCTTTCTGAGAAACACGGTTTAACAAAAACTCCCAATCCACCTTATCATAAGCCTTTTCAAAATCCAGTTTTAGCACCACCCCCTGTTGATTTTTCCTTCTAGATTCATGCAAAATTTCATGTAATGATAAGATCCCATCCATAATATTTCTACCTTTAATGAAAGCATTTTGGCAAGGTGAAATCAATTTTGACATAAAAGGTTCAAGTCTGCATGTTATGACCTTAGTAAGAATCTTATACAAAACTTGCAACAAACAAATGGGTCTATACTTCTGGATAACATCTGCATCAGGAGTTTTTGGAAGCAAAATAATGATACCAAAATTTAACCTGTACAAAGGAAGATTTCCTTCATACCAATCACCAAAGAGCTGCATTATGTCTGATTTAACTACAGGCCAGCAAGCCTGATAAAATTCAATAGGAATTCCATCAGGACCAGGGGCTTTGTTTTTTCCATATTATCTATAGCTGATTTAATTTCCAATTCAGAAAAAGGGACATCTAACATTTGAATATCTTCCTCAGAGAGTTTCTCTTCTACATTCCACACATCATTTGCCATATTAATCACACATTGTGGGCCATGCCCAAATAAAGATTTGTAATACTCAGTTGCATGGCTCAGAAGGGCCATGGTCCCTTGTATTTCCACACCAATATTAGTTAGTGAGTACATTGTACTTTTCCTCCTTCTTCCATTTGCAATTCTATGAAAATAAGCAGTATTAAGATCCCCCTGTAACAACCACTTTTCACTAGACCTGCTAAACCAATATTTTTCTTCTTCCTCCAAAATGGACATCATTTCCTTCTGCACATTCCCTTTTCTAATGTACTGTTCTCCAGTCAGCATCTGATTCTCTTCAATTTGCTCAAGATCTGCCAATTCAGCTTGAAGGCATTTTTTTCTAGCAATAGAAGCTCCTCTTACATTTGCACCCCATCCCTTAAGAGAGTTTTTCACTTTTTTAATCTTGATTTGAATATTAGAGATACTGTCTGAACTGAGCCCAGAGGAGTCCCAGGCTAATTTAACCCTATCCTGAAACTCAGGATGCTCAATCCAGGATTTTTCAAACCTAAATTCCTTAACCTTCTTAACAGACCCCTCTCCTGTATTTAAAATCATGGGATTATGGTCATAAAGGAATCTAGGAATCTTCATGACATGAGTTAGAGGAAAAGAATTTTCCCAGTCATTATTCATGAGGACTCTATCCAGTTTTTCCAAAGTAGGATCAGAATGACCATTGGACCAAGTAAACTGCCCACCAGACATATCTACTTCTCTCAGCCCATAAGAAAAAATGATTTGATTAAACCTATGAGAAAATCTAGTCACTCCTCCTCCTTTATTCTTCTCATTCTCAAACCTAAGAATATTGAAATCCCCACCTATAATAGTAGGCAACTGAAGCTCAGAACAGATACTTTCCAAAGCATCCAAAAACATTGTTTTAAACTCATCCTGAGCAGCCCCATAAATCACAGTCAAACAGATTTTGATGTTCAGTTTCTTGTCAAAAACAACAGCTAACACATGAAATCTACCCACTTTAGTTTCCACCACATCAAACCTATCACTCCTGATTCCACAAAGAATACCTCCAGACCTGCCCACAGAGGGGGACCAGTGCCAAGTAAAAGACTTATAAGGGTCAAATTTTATCAAAAGAGAGTTGTCAATATTTCTCCTCATTGTCTCCTGTAATCCAATGAAATCAAGATGATGTTCACTAATTAAATCCCTAAGAGAAAAAGCAAAACCTTTTTTCCCTACCCCCCTGCTATTTAAGAAGGCTCTAATCATTAATTTCTATTAGACTTACTCCTAGTTCCTGGTCCAGATACCACATCACTCCAAGGGTGATTGGTACTGACCCTAGAAGGGATTCTTGTGCCACTAAGGGGCACTCCCTGAGTAGAATTTTTAGCAGCCAAATTTTTCTTAGCCTGCTTTAGATATTTTTTAGACTTAACAGTAACAAAACCATCATCATCAGGCTCAAGATGCTGAGTAGGAGATTTTACTTGATCATCATCCACCAAATTTTCTAGAGCACCCTTACTAGGAGTTTTTTCATTGCAAACAACTTCCTTAACAACCCTTTCTTTTTGATTTACTGCAGCACTTCTAGCAACCTCTAAATCTTTGAGTAAATTAATGGATTGTAAAGATAAAGTTGACACATTGATTCCAATTTCAAGAGCTTTATCCAGGATATATTCATCATCTAACACAGAAAAAGCATTAACAGATGAGTTAGTTTTTTTTACCTTCAGATTTATCCCTAGCTTCCAGATGAGCCATGGCCTTCTTGACAGCATTTACATTGATCTTGGAATCAACTTGAAGTCTGGCACTCCCCCTTGAAGGCATTGGCTGATCAGGAGTTGGTATGAAAGGCAACTTCTGCCTGGATTTCGAACTAGCTTCTTCCTTCTCTTCAGGGCTAGAGAACACCTCAGTAATTACCACAGTCGAGTTCAACACTTGTGTGCAATCAGCAGAATCTGCAGACAAAATCTCATCTGACACTCCATCACCACTGTCCATATCATCATGGTCAGAAACTAATGGAGATTCTACAACAGGATCCTGCACTGCCCCAGGCAAATCCTACAGCTGCTTCCTCCACTCCATCTTTTTGTCACTATTTGTCTCCAAAAGCCTTTTCAAAAACTCTTCATAGGAGAGCTCATACTTAAGCGGCTCATCGGGATTTTCCACAACCCCAGCAGTGATCCTAGGAGTTTTAAGATATGCTAGATATTGTGCGTAGAAATCCACAGCAAGATGCGGCATTTGAGGTGTTCTGGAGGAACCCACACCCACCTGTGTCAGAACAGGGACTACAGCAGAGCTGTATCCTAGGTCCTGAACCCTGTGAGCAAAATCCTCTTCATCACACTCTTCTTCATCCTGTTCAGGTTCAGTCATCTTCCTCTTTCCCTTGCTGCATACATCCTCCTCCGAATCCTGTTTGGACATCTGTTTCCCAGCAGCAGCGTGCATATAGGAGGTTCTAGCATCACGCATAAAACCTCCCTGCACAGCATTTCGAGGTCCACTTCTCTCCCTCGCAGCAGCAGCACCATCATTAGTTTTCTGTTTCTTGGGAGTATGATTAAAATCACCTCCCCCATTCTCAGGAAGATTCTGGCCAACATGCTCTACATGTACCTGAGCCTTCTCCTTACCCAGCTGCCCACAGACAATTTCCCTGGTAAATTCAATGTCATAAAAGGCCCCCCCAATGTTAACATTAGGCACAACTGGTGGAACAAGAGAGACATCGAGATTTCCAATCAAAACACGAATATAATCAACATTATTCAAGCTTAATCTATCAACAGATAAAGTCCTGCCCACCAAACTGCCTGCATAGGAAGCAGTCGGGCAATTCCTGTTATCCAGAGGGATTCCACGCACCTGGAACCACGCCATGTCCAATTCAGCTACAGCCCCATAACCAGGAATCCAGTTCTCAACACGCAGAGCCACAGAAGGCATTGTTCTCATATTAATTCTCCCAAAATGTATCCATGCGTCCACATCCCTTGAGCTAGGAAAACGCATCAAGTACCTGTTGGCAGCCATTTGCTTGGCATACCACCTCCAAGTGCACCTATTCCCAGCCCATTGAGTGAACTCTTCCTCAATCTGCCTCGCAGATACGTTTCCTTGAAGAACTTCCACAATTGCCTGATGAATTTCCTTAGTGGGAGCAGGATTCCTAATTTCTGGAATAACAAAGAACCCACCATTGGGAATCGCTGCTCCCACAAAGGGGGCTGCCAGCTCCCAAGGTCTAGGGTGAGCATGAATGAGATCCACATCATGATTAGCTCCACAGAGGTTGCAAATAGATTCAATGTTAACAACCTGATTCTGATTTTCCCTAAACTGAACGGCACGCGCAGGGCCGCGTCCAATTTCACGATTTGGCTGCTTAGCAACCCCACCTCTCTCAGCTTGATTGGGCAGATCCGTAGAGGAGAGATTAGGAGTGTTAGAACGCCTAGGGTTTACTTGTGCAGGATACGAACGTTCGTTAGCAGAGCTATCCGAATCCGTATCACGCATCTCAGGACGATGCGCAAACCTATCACGACTAAAAACACTTTGACGACCACTAGCAGAAAACGACCGTGATCCAATTGCTCCAAGGCGATTATCCATACCTCCCCTGAAGTCTTGATTTGGCCGTGGTTGCTCAGAGCTGGTAGATCTACCGCCCTGGAACCCACCCCTCGCTGTCGCTCGCCCAGGCATCCGGCCATGAGCACTTGAATCACCAAGATCCCGTGGTCCAGCGTGAAGAGCGTGCACCACAGGAGGGCGGTCAACAGGCGCCGTGTACCCTCCCAGCGGCCGCCGTGGAGGGAAATTTGGAAGTTGTGGTTGCCGTGCCGCACCTCCTCTACCGCCGCCACGATTGAACGGATACATAGTAGCCCTAGGAACAGATCTGACCACCGCTGCAAAGGAACGGTGATCCCCGCCCACAGTACCCTTCCAAGATTCACGAGTAGTAGGCTTGAGAATCGAGGGAGGAATTATCTTGCTAACGAAAACAACCCTAGATCCACCAGCCGCTCTCCCTCTCTCCCAGATGTGGTTGAATCTCGAATGACACGACGAAGAGGATGAGGTGGGAGGGGCAGAGAGTATATCCACTCTGTTATTTTGCAAGCGGCCCCTCGCACTATCCTGGTTTCTTGAATCCCCACCACAAGGCCTAGAGGGCGCGGGTCTCACTTCGTCACTGACACATGGGTCCAACCGTGGGAATAACGCCCTAGGACCAAACGGCCTCCGTGTCTGCTCAGGAGACCACGGGAGTCTAGCTCTCTCTCGCTGCGAAAACCAGCGCACACCTACAGTAACTAAAAAACAGGGGAAATCTATCTCCGCTCCGGGCACCACCACCTCGCCGGAGTTGATCTGACGCACATCAATCGCGATACCATCCCCGCCAAGCAGAACTAAACGCTTATCCTCACAGCGTAGCAACAAACCACCCGCACATCTCCTAGCTAAACTCCCAATCGGGGCAAACAGAGCATCCCATCGATGAGAAAGCGGAGATCGAGAAGATGATAACTCACCGGCGTCTGGGTTCGCAACCCTCTGATGAACCTGCACCCTAGTCATATGCACCATGAACGAACTCCCCTCCTTGATCGATCTATCAGATGACCAATCGATCCACTGTAGAATCATATCCCCTTCATCGAGAAGGATCAAACGGCGCAGATCCCAACGAAGGACCAACCACCCCCTCCTCGCAACCGCATCCATCGGAGCAGTTGCCTCGGAGAAAGTTGCTCGCCATCGAGCGGCCTCCCACTTCGCCCTGGACGCCGCCCGAGCCGCTGCACTCACTCCGCCGCCGTGATCCTGAACGAACGCCTTCGCACCCGCCGCGACAGTCGCCACGGCAGGCACTCCTCCAATCGCCGCACGAGAAGCGCCCAACTCCCCGTCATCCTCCACAGCAGTCCCTGCGCCCACTACTGCAGAATAGCCTACCAGTGACGGGCACAAAAGGCTCACTAGTGACAGGCACGGTGCCTGTCACTAATAACTAGTCACTGGTAATAGGTTACTAGTGACAGGCAAGTGTCTGTCACTAGTAATCTATTTAGTAGTGACAATCGTTTATTCATGCCCGTCACTAGTTGGTTTTAAAGCGCAACCCTTTTACCTCAGTAGACGATCTTAGCAGCGACGGGTACTTTTCTAGTTTCGTAGTAAGCCTGTCACCAGTATATACTTGAGAAATTAAAAAAATCAAATACAAAAACATATTGCAATTCCTCATCGAAAACACAATATGTATGATCCCATACAGTGGCAGGTAATGAAAATAGGACAAATTTGAATTAACATCGATAGCACAATATCCAAAACAATCTGTGTCATTTGAGAACAAGAAACACCTAAAATATAAATGTCGAACTCTTATGAAACGTTAAAGCTTCCACCATATGCTTCCTAGGACTCATCAGCTCCAGCCTACTCACAATCGTCGATCCTGAAAAAACTCCATGGTACATGAGGAAAGATTATATGACCTATCTATTAAATAAAATATCAAAAGATGCGCAGTTGTAGTCATTTATATTATGATTCTTTTGAAGTAGAAAAAGTATAGCTCACTTAGACCGAAACATTAATATGAATGATACTGAAAAAGGTTTCCTAAAATGTGGCATTCAATACAGCAACCTGCCAGTTAATTCTCATATTAATGGCCTAGAGGATGCTAAGAATCCTAATCGAAATATGCGGGAGTTATTTGGAGGAGGTTTTCTTGATGAGCCTGGCAAAGCTAATGACTCTGAAACTCGGGCGGTGTCAACTTTACAGAGAAATGCAGTGGAGCCTATTTCAGATTGCAATGCTCCAGACTTATTTCATACTGAACAAATTCATGAAGGCGGTCTACTGTGAGATTGTGATGGCATTAGTTCAGCTAAAACTAGAGAAACTCTCTGAGGATGTGAGGTGACCGAACACAACAGATTGCGTGTTAACTAGGCTTGTACATGTTTAGCAGCTGATACTGAACGAGGTTTCCTTGAAGATGGCACCCAACACAACAAACTGCCATCTAGTTCTCGTAGCACATGGCCAGCTGATATGGTGAAAACTGGCATAGAACATGCCATACTCCATGAGAATCATAATGGTATCGGTTGAGTTTTCATTAAAAAAAAGTTCTGATGGAGAACAAGCCAACCGCGGCAAGCCTAAACTTAGGGATAATAAAGGAGAAGAAATAGTTGCACCAGATGCTTTCGTTGATCGTCTCGCGCTTAGCACACCTAGAAACAACTCCAACTCCAAGCAATGGTGCAGCGAATGCTATCTACATTTCTGATTTTCTTCTCTTGCTACTTGGTGCCTAAACTGGATATAAAGGGGCCTATTTATACTACTTGTGAGATGAACAAGCTAGCTCGCCAAGGTGTGAACACTTGAACCATGAAGGCCAAGAATGTCACGCTGACTTATCTTATCTCCTGCAGTCAGTAGCTAGCATTGCAGGTTTATCCTACAGCTTTGCAGGATATCTTGCAGGTCCTGGTCGGCATCGTGGCTATGTTCTTTTCCCTATCGCTTTATTCTTGCATGGAGGCTGGTGTTCACACTAACGTGAGTGCATGAAAACTTGATTAAACTACTACAAGTCTCTAAACTAGCACACGCAAGTACTAGTGCCTATCAGCAATGTAGTTATTAAACACTAAATGAATTGGAAAACTAGTATATATGCTTATTCTAAGATAGCTTATATCTTGTCGGGTGAGAGGACTCAAGCACATCAGGGCTTAGTTCAATGCCAAGACCATCAGTATCTAGCTTACTCGGTTATATAAATTTAATTATCCAACATTTCAGTACCCAGATAAAACTATCAGATCATTTGACCAATTAGTTCCCATTCTGCACCAACATATATCCTACAAACGAATGATCAGCCTATAAACAAATATAGCACTTGCAGCAGTCGTAGTGCTTCAAATCGGTGGCTTATTTGTATTTATGTAATGCATGAGTGTAAATGATAACCAACGTACAGTAAGACTGGTTTCACAATGGGTGGCATCCAAAAACTTCCACATACAGAAATGATCCAGCTCAATTTCCTGCACATGTTAGAAATCACAATTCATGAGAGCTATCCAAATTAATCCACTTGTAAAATCTCTTTATTTTTCATCATATCATTTCAATAAGCAGTCTCCAATACTGAACCTGCCCTTTACTCTTTTATTACTATGTCCTCGTCAAATTTAAACCGCTGAAGGTATGAATTATGAATGTGGCTAGCTGGCAGTAGTAACAAAAAAAAAGACTGTTCACACTTCCACAAAAAAATAAAGGCCCTAAAAGGGCCCCTCCCAGCTTTGCACCTCATATTCCCAAAAGTTCAAGGACATGCTAACGCCAAGGCCCCATCAGTGCCCACTTTAAACCCCAAAGAGAACAAATCCAGCTGGAAGCCCGGTAGATCCTTGCCATACCCTGCACCGCGCCAGCCCAATGAATAGTCCCCAGAACATAGTATCTGGCATTATGGATAGATATTTTTCAAATGTAAAGGGAGAAATAATTCCATCTAGCAACTAAGGTCAGAGGCCAAGCAACATGTGTAATCTTGTTTAGCTCAGTGGTCTCAGGAGAAATGCAGGTACCACGAGGCGAGGAGGTGGCTTCGGCCATCGCTGACAAATCTCAAGGCCACACCAAGACAATACTAATCCCTGCTACCAAGATATCCTAGATCTATCTCCCCTGCATCTATTCTAATCGCAGGAACAAGTAAATTCGACCATGCATCTATTCTAATCGCATGAACTAGATGACCGGACAAAGGGCATACAGGGGAGAGGATGACAAACCTTCGATAGCGGCAGAGGGGAAACCATCAGAGGTCCCGGCGACGGTGGCTGCAACCAGCAGCACCCCTGGTGACGGTGGCGGCGGCGTAGGTGGCGGGGAGGAATGGCGGCTTCGGCCGCGTTGGGGCCGTGCGACGGATGCCGGAGGACTTGCCGCACGGCGGCAGCGGGGAGGACTTGCGGCCCGGCGTGGGCGGAGAGGCCTTGCGGCACGCCGTCGGCGGGGAGGATCGGCGGCGTCGTCGGCGGGGCGCAGGTGCTCGGGGCTGGGAAGGAAACTGTGCAGAATAGATGCAAAATTATAGGATCGTGGCCAAGTCCACTATATTTGGCAGTTCCACGATTTTTTTCCATGTCCCGCGAGTTATTTTTTTGGTTTCCTTAGAAATTTAGATATTTGGTTAAGCTAGTATTTTTTATTCACATATACAACCAAGAATTTGCAGTAAAAATCAGAAAAATAATGTAAAATTCGTAACATCTATAAAACATAGAAAAGAATGAAAAACTACGTAAATACAGGAAAATTCATGACAACAAGAATCAAAATTCATTAGGTCTCGGTTGCATGATTCAGTGCCGGGAACGGAGGAGGCACACGGGGAGTGGGGGTATAGACCTCGGTGTTGTATTTGTAGCTCACATAATTAATCTAGGTTCGGTATGTAGCAAATAATAACACAAATGAGTAATAATTTACTTTTAATTCTGGCATTGTAAGAGTTTTTGTTTTCCTATTTGTAAAAGCTTGATCCAAATCATGGTGATTATCGGCTATTCTGTATTCATTAGAATGTTTAGAGTAATTATTTATTGTGTGAGATGGTAGTAGTATCAACTATCAATGAAGGAGAAAGAGGGACGAAGAAGCCGACACTCATGGTCCGGAATAAATCTCGATGCATTCACTCTTGATTCATTCTTTTGGGAAATAACGGGTGTATAATTAAATAAGATGTTGCATTGTGCGAAGTGAAGATTTAATTGTTCTAGAACACTCTACATTATATTTACATGTATTTCATTTGCAAAATAATAAATTAACATGTATTTCATATTTTCATGCGCGATCTCCAATAAAATTGAATAGATGGTGGCAACGCACGAGAATTCAACTAGTTTGATTACAAGTAACGCTAGCCACTTCACATTAGTGACTGCAAAAAATATGTCCGTCGTTGCTATGAACGTGACCAGCGACGGGCAAGTACACAGACCTGTCACTGGTATTATCCGAAATTACCAGCGACAGGCGAAAAATACTCTCCTGTCACTAATATGTTCTGTAGTCACCCCGCAGAGCTTTACTTGTGACGGGCATACTAGTGCCCGTCGCTGATACCTAATACTAGTGACATGCATATTTTTGCCTGTCACTAAAGTGCCGGTGGCTATAAGCTATTCTCCAGTAGTAGCCGGTATCGCGAGCCGCCGTGCTCACCCCCGCCTCGCAAGGGGCCGCGTCCACCCCGCCGTCGCCCGCCGCGCTAGTCACCTCCCCCGTCACGCGAATCGCCTCACGAAACGCCATCGCCGTCCTCATTGCTTCGCTCGACATTGAGTGCAGCATTCATTGAGCTGGTTTACAATTAAGCAGATGCCTTCGGTCTCAAAATGCATCACACATTCTACTGGGTTTATTCTGCACGAGGAGTCTATAGTTATCTAAGGAAAGTGAGCAAGTCCAAACTTTAATGCTTCACCAAACTTCATCAACTTCTTGTTGTTTATTTCACATTTCCTACGAGTGTAGTTGTTTTCGTGGAACGAATTGTCCTCTCTAAAATGCTTTAGACCATTATGGCATATCCAGTGCAAATTGAATGTATGGTCATTATCATGTCCGGTCACTGATTTCTCCATAGTCATATAATAATTTATCTTTTTCGCACATGCTCGCTCTTTGGGTCAATATACTTTTCCAGAAGATCTTACACATGTACATGTTAGCAATATCAAAAATGAAAAACATGCATTGTTAATCGAAGCACCAGCCACAGACTTTGCTTAATTTCCAACTAGAGCTAGCAACAACAATAAAATTGATGCAGTCCCAATTATGTGTATAGGTCAATGAAACACGAAACAACGGTTGCATGGATAATTACTTGAGAGGTGCCGCCGCAAAGACGATAAGAAAATAATTAATTTAAATTCTCTCCATAAGATATCTCTCCCGGATTCTGCATCCTAACTACACACACCATACTATCACAAAGGCGATACAAAGTTTTTAAGATACTAAGGGAAATGACAATTACATTATAGCCTCCAACCATAAGCTGTGGGGCTTTTGTTGTGCCCTTCGGACTCAAATTCCATCCAGAGCGAGTGGTACAAATCGAGCTCAACTGGATGGAAGTAAAGAGTCTCCTCTTCTATCAACGTGGAACGATGAATCTTGCATTCTGCTACAAAGGTGGTAGTTACCATGGTGCGTACATGATCCGTCACGCTGATACGGACACGTAATTTTCTCGGCCTGATGTTCTCTTGTGATGCGTGTTGGTCCTTTGGAGCCTGAAGTTTGTGCATTCTTGAAAGACATTGAACTAGCCTACCATTATAGTCAGTTTCCGATCATCATGAATACAACTTGCTCCCAGGTGGCGTTGGGGATCCAAGATCCTTTACTCAAATGATGATTGATCGCCTCTAATGCATCTAGTCTTGGAGATCAAAATATTTTCTAGTCAAGATAGAGTAATAATTTTTTTTAAGTGGATCACTCATTCATTATGGTTAGCCACTACGTCGCAACCTTTGCTAATGCATCCGCGTTCCAGTTTTCTTCCATTTTGACAGGAAGTATTTCAAATCTAAGGAAGCAAATGGCAAACTCGTCCACCGTTCTCCAATATTTGGCCATGATGGGGCTTTTGGCATCCCATGTTTGGTTGAGCTGATGTTGTACCAAATCTGAGTCACCATAGCATAATATGCGCTTGACACCTATTTCTTTTGCAATGTGCAAGCCATGAACCAAAGCCTCGTATTCTGCCACATTATTACTGGCGTTGAAGTGTACTTGTAGTACATACACCATAGTATCTCCCTTTTGGGATTTTAGCACTACACGAGCTCCAGCGACTTCCTTCATCTTGGATCCTTCAAAGTGCATAACCCAGTATTCCGAATCCGGCATTGGTGTGTTTTCCATTGCTTCTGTCTAATCGGCGACGAAATCTGCCAACTCCTGAGATTTAATTGTCGTCCGGAGTTGGTACTTAATGTCGAACGCAGCCAGTTCGATGCCCTATTTGGCTACTCGGCCTGCTGCGTCCGCATTGTTACTGATATCCCCTAGTGGTGCTTTACATACCACTGTTATGGAATGTCCTTGGAAATAATGGCAGAGTTTTCGAGATGCGAAAAATACAACATATGCCAGTTTTTTATAGTGTGGGTACCTTTGTTTAGACTCGGAAAAAAAACTCGCAGACATAATACACCGGATGTTGATCTGGTATGCTCTGCTCTTTTTCCACATTTCCACAACTATCATAGCGCTAATAACCCTGTTTGTTGCTGTGATGCCAAAATCGGAGCTTTCATCAAGGTTTCTTTTAACTAGGTTAATGCTTTGTCCGCCTCTTCTGTCCATACAAATTTGTCCGAATTTTTCAACAACTTGTATAGTGGCAGAGCTTTGTCTCCTAGACGGCTTATGAACCTGCTGACGGCAGCTACAGAACCTGTCAATCTTTGCACATCTTTTAAGCACGTAAGCCTTGAGATGTTTAAGATTCCCTTGATCTTTTTCGGGTTTACTTCTATTCCTATGTGAGAAACGATAAAACCCATAATTTTTCCTGAGGGAACCCCGAATACGCACTTTAATGGATTCAACTTCATTTTGTAAGTGCACAAATTTTTGAAGGTTTCTCGCAAATCTTCAAGGAGTGTGTCTTTTTCCTTCGAAACGACGGCAATGTCGTCCACGTAAACGTGAACGCTTTTTCCAATCTGACTATGCAAACATCGTTTCATGCAACGCTGGTAAGTTGCACATGCGTTCTTTAGGCCAAAAGGCATGGTTATGTAATAGTATGTTCCATACGGGGTTATGAAGGAGGTTTTGATTTTGTCTTGTTCCTTCATACGTATTTGATGGTACCCGGAATAAGCATAAAAAAACATGAAAGCTCAGAGCCAACCGTGGCATCTATTATTTGATTGATTCGCAGCAACACAAAGCTATCTTTTGGATACAATTTGTTCAGCCCGGTGTAATCTATACACGTCCTAAGAACAATACTATCTTTCTTTGGGACTAATACTGGGTTCGCGGACCATTGAGTATGTATAACTTTCCGGATAAAATCAGCTGCTAATAGCCGGATAATTTCCTTGTCAATAGCCTTCCGTCTTCTTCCGTCAAATCGACGGGGACCTTGTTTGACGGGTTTAGGTCCTGGTATCACCTTGAGTTGATGCTCAGCAAGTTCCCTGGGTACACCTAGCATGTTCGCAGGACACCAAGCAAAAATATCCCAGTTCTCACGGAGGAACTTGATGAGTTCGCTTTCCTATTTATCGGTCATCCCAGTTCCCACTACGACAAATTTTGTCGGATCTTTGGGATCTAGGATAACCTGCCTTGTATTCTCGGAAGCTTTGAAACTATATGCCGGCTTCCGGCTTTCTTTTCATGCCGGCATTTCTGTCGGTGATACTTCTTTTCCCAGCTCTTTTAATTCCTCCTTTGCTAGCACTTTTTCTGCGTAAAGGGCATTTCCTTTTTCCAGCTCGTTTGCCAGTTTGAATACTCCCGATATGGTGATTACTCCTCCTTTTGGCCCTGGCATCTTCAGCTTGTTATAAATATAACATGATCTTGCCATGAATTTGGCGAAAACTGGACGTCAGAGTATTGCGTGGTATACACTTTCGAACGGCACAACCTCGAAAGAAATTTTTTCCTGTTGGAAATGCTCTTTTTCTCCAAAGGTTACGTCTATGGAAATTTCTCCTAGGGATTGTGCTTGTCTGCCATGAACGATGCAGTGGAAACGTATGTTGCTATGATTGAGCTGGGTCTCGGAAATTCGCAGATGCTTCAGCGTATCTAGGTACATTATATTAATGCTGGATCCTCCATCCATCAGCATTGTTTTTAGCCTAGTGTTTGGAACAATAGGGCTTACAATTAGAGCTTGTGTGTCGGGTTCTGGGATATTCCCGGGATGATTAGACTGATCCCAGGTAATTGGTGTATTTGAGTACTTCAAGAATTTGGGGGTTGGTGGAACAACCGCGTTTATTTATCGAAGTGTCCTCTTTGCCATCTTTGCTGAGGAAGTTGCGAGGAAAGTTAAATTGCATTCTCAATCAACTCTCGGTAACTTTGGTTCGCCTTTTCGCTGATGTTCCTGGATTTATTCATCAGTGTCCGATTCACTTCTTCTTTTTCAGCTTCTGGCTTTTGCTTGGAGAACTTCCTCTTGGAGTTCTTCCCCTTGTTCACAGATCCTGCACTGCCTTTCATAT
This sequence comes from Alopecurus myosuroides, assembly GCA_028641055.1. Lineage (NCBI taxonomy): Eukaryota > Viridiplantae > Streptophyta > Magnoliopsida > Poales > Poaceae > Alopecurus > Alopecurus myosuroides. The sequence goes on from CM054061.1 coordinate 94,566,248, forward strand.
GCTTATTAAGCCGGCATTGTGCGTTAGTATGGGTAGGTTTCCCAAATTGCGAATGATGGACACAGTTTTCCGACTTAATCTTTTCCCACTCTTCCTCTCTGTAGGAGATAGGTTCTATGTTTCTTCCTTTCCATTTGTTGCCATTGTCCTTTCCAAAGGCTAGGTTAACTTCTTTGGGCTTTTGCTGTGACTCTGGAGTAGCCTTTTTCTCAGAATGAGGCATCTTTTTGGCCTGAGCAAAAGCTTCCATATTTCCACCTCTCGCTCTGATGTCGTCTTCAGCTGCTGCGTGCTCGTTTGCGGTTGTAAGCATAGATCCGAGATCTTTGTGCTGCTTTGAACCAACCATGAACATTACGAGGCCGGGTTTTAAGCCATCAATGAAAGTATGCATTGCTTGTACATCACTTACTCTAGAGAAGCTGTTTTTCATTGCAGTCCATCTTGAGATAAAGTCAACGTATGGCTCATCTTCAAATTGGGTGCAGCGGTTTAGCTGGTTGATGCTATTGGGGCGTTTGTAGGTTCCCCGAAAGTGCTGAGTGAAAACTCTAGCCATATCATCCCAGCTGTCTACGGTTCTTGATGGAAGCCCGTTAATCCAATCCCTGGCTCCATCTAGTAACATTAGGGGGAGGAATTTAATTGCCTCTAAATCTGTCCCTTTGTTGATCTGGACGTCTGTATAGTAGTCTGAGAGCCAGGTATCTTGGTTTGTACTGCCGGTATATTTTTGATATGTTGGACCAACTTTGTCAAAGCCAGAATGTAGATTTATGCTTCGGATCCTGTCAGTGAAACACTTAGGTCCAAAGTATAGATCATCTCTTTCCGCTTTATCAGCGTGAACGGAATATCTGCCAGCTGGATGGATAGAAGGGGATCTGCTCCTTTCTTGTCCATTGTTGCGCGAGCGCGCTTTTCCGGGGTTATCCCTATTTACTCCGTTATCGTGTCCTTTGGAATAAGGTGGAGTTCTACTCCTTTGTCTTTCCTTATTCCTAGGAGGAGTACGGGATCTCTCACGCCTGTGAGGAATGTCGTATCTTCCGGCTTTTTCAGCAGGGCGTCTCGGAGGCGGCATTGCTTTTACGCCTTTCCGGTTTTGGTCTTCCCGATCTCGGGGTTAATTCCACCTTTCGGAAAATGGGATCCTGTTCTGGACGCTGCATCCTTGTTATCAGGAATTTTCTTGTCCTTTCCCGGATCTCCTTTCTTCTCTTTTGAATTGTCATAATCTCTAGGTTCTCTAGGTCCAGGTGCTCCAGCGGCGCATGTGGTTGTTTTGCATAGGGCCGAGTCGTCATGCAACTTCCCTGATCTTGCCTGCCCTCGCTGCTGCTGTTGCAATTCTTTTCCTAAGAAATATCACACCCCTTGAAGCTTTTCGTCATTGGAGTACAGATCGTCATTGAGGATGGCGAATGCGGCTTCCGCGTTTTGTGATGCGGTTTTGTATACAAGTCCGCCCTTGGCATCAATGTCGTTTACTTGCTTTTGCCAAGCAGGGTTTTGGAATCGTTCCTTTGGCGGCAATACTTCCGGTCTTGCGATTCCGGGTAACCGTGTAGGTTTTATGCCAGATTCCTTCTCTCGTACTCCTCAATTTCTTCCTGCTGCAACTTAATGTCAGCCTGGGTTTTTTGGAGATTTTCCTGAGTTCTGAATAGATGTTGCTGTTGCCTTTGGAGAGCTTGTCTTCTGGCTTCCAGCACTTCAGGGGGTTCGTGGAGTCCCACTGGTGTTTGGAGTAAATCACGTTCGTCCTTTTCTGGCATTAGCGGAAGAGGGATTTCCTTCGTTTTCTTCTCCGAAGACTTGACTCCGCTTCCTCCTCCTACTTCCAGGTTTTCGTTGGCGGGGTCCACCAGTTTTTTCTTCCGGAGTTTGTACTGGAGTTTCTTGTCAGTCTTGTTCCTTTTCTTGGAACAGGGAGGTTTTTTACCAGGTTCATCTTCTGTCAATTCCTTGACATGAGGGTAAGTTGGACTGGTTTCACCGTCCTCTCTTTCCTTACCTAGCGGAGGTGTTTGAGGGTCTTCCTGGCTGTCGGCATCCGTGTTTTCAACCGGTTTTCCATAAGCACTTCATGGAATCCCTCTTGAAGAGATTTGACCTTTCTTTTAAAAACATCTTCATCTTCGTATTCGGAATCGAGTTCGTCCGATCCAGGTTCCGACTCCAATCTCGCCTCCATGCCGGCTAGTACAGAATCGGCTTCCGAGTTCGTCGTCGTATCGAAGGATGCCGGATCTTCCACCTCTACTGTGGGATTGTTTTCTTCTGCCTCTTCCACGGGATTGCTTTCGTCCGTGTTTTTGGCGATCTCGGATTGCACCATACCAATAAAGTGTGATCTCATTGCAGTCATCTCCGAAGAGGCAGCAAATTGAGCAGGATATTGGCGATCTGAGCAAAATCCGACATCATAGTTTTCTTCAACTGGGTATAGGGCGGGTGGGATAATCTACTTCCACCACAGAATCCCATTGCCTCTGTAGTCAATCCGATAAAGTTGTTTGCAGATCCAATCGGTAAAATGCAGGCACTTACCAGATGATTCCGTGCTGGCATGTACGTTCCGTTGTTGAGGAAGCATCCGACGTCGTTGTCGAATTCCAAGCTTCCGACAGTTATGGTACTGCCGATTCCGCCGAGTATCCCCGATCGAAACATAACGCCTGACGTCGCTGGCCCCACGGTGGGCCCCAACTATCGTGACATCGTAGTAGAGTTCATAGATAGGGGTACCATGATACTACTGATAGAGACATGGGGGGGGACGTGGTAGTATGACAACCAGGGACACCAAAGTTTACCCAGGTTCGGTACGTCGCAACTAGGCGACGTTCCTACTCCTGAAATCTCACTAAATCGGGGCTGAAGCCTGAAGTATACAGAGTACAATGTGAGTTTGGATTCACTAACTTGACGAGGATCAACTTCTCGGCGAGGTGGCTTCTAGCTAATTCTCTCTTACTTCTCTCCCGTCCGGCTTTATATAGATAGCCGGGTTAGGTCTTACAGAAAGGAAACCTAGAAGATTACAGTAAGCTAACTTGGAAAGCAAGAATCCGCCTTCTACTCCAAACCGTACCATGTGGGCCGTGGTCCGGGTCCTTCTAGAATCCGGCTTCTGCGCGTCAGCTTACTCAGGCCGCCTAATGGACCGTAATCCATTACCAATCAGGCCACCCTGGTAATCCGGCTCTTGAGGACAATGCCGGATATACCCCTAATCGGTATATATCCGACAAGCGCAGAACGCCGAATTGTTGTATGGCCATATTCTGGTCCTAATATCATGCTACAGAATCCAGGAATTTGAGCAGAATATAATGCATATAGCTTTCACTTTTGTTGGATACAGCAACCTACGGATCCCCCTTCTCTTCTAGACATGGCCGGACCAAAGATATCCAAAGTGGGCCGACTCAAATCTGCCAAATCCTTCGGAACGTTGAAAACTATTTCTCAAAAATTTTAACTTCCATTCAGTAGTTGTGCCCCTTCCTTATCTTTGCCTAGGCCAATCCATGTTCCCTTCTCTTATAGCAATATAAAAGGAAAAGCTTTTGAAGCGTTCAAAAAAGAATTGTTTTCTAGACCACCATTGCTTTTAGGCAAGGATCCTTCTTGTGAGGATTGCAATGCATTTCTGACTTACATCTCTTATTCTAGCTTCGTGCAAAAGAATAAGGCAGTGTGAGAACTCTCCAAGCTGGAAATCAACATCTGTTATTTTCACTCTAACATATTCAAGCAAAAGGTTAGTCTACCGACACACTTCAGCTTCCTAGCAAATTCTCATCTGCAAGGAGAGGAAAACCTCACTTCACCAAAGAGACGTCGCCATATTTTGTTTTGGTGGCTTCCTGTGTTGTCATTATAGTCGCATATATCCCATAATCAATTTGTTGCGGAATTGGGAAATGATAACTAACTTTCACAGGGGGGCCAAAGGCCAATACATGTACAAGTGTGGTAAAGAGCAGGAAATCCTCATACAATGGGGATAAATAGAAAACGAGATTATATATCTCTAACACCCTCAAACTAATGGTGAGTCAACAACAGTGAGTTTGGAGAAAGAACTCATGGTGCGCTCTAGTATGGGCCTTCGTGAAAAAGTCTGTAATCTGTAACTCGGAAGGAACATACTAAAGAGCGAGAGTCTGATCCTGCACGGCAGCATGCACAAAGGAGGCGTCCACACCGATGTGCTCGGTGACCTCATGCTTCATAGGGTCACACGCGATGCTGATGGCACATGTACCGTTTGACAATAGCGGAGTCGATGTGGTGATACAGACACCAAAATCCTCGAGTAACCATCGTGACCAAGTCACTTCAGCTATCATGAGAGCCATCACTCACAACTCAGCCTTAGCACTCGAACAGGGAACGACAGTATTCTTCTTTGTCTTCCACACAATGAGAGAACCACCAAGGAACACACGGTAAGAAGAAAGGGACCGACAATCCGAAATATCACTAGATCACATAACATCAGAGTAGATCTGGAGCTGTAAGGAGCTCGAACAAGGGAAGTAAAGACGATGAGTGATCATGCCACGAAGATATCGTAGAACGCGGAGAAGGCGACTGTTGTGGGCCGAGGTGGGATCAGAAACAAACTGACTCAAAATTTAGACACGATAGGAAATGCCTAGACGAGTGATACAAAGATAGACAAGACTCCCAACAATATGGCGATAGCGCGTGGGATCAGCAAGAGGATCACCATCAGGGGCACGAAGGTGAACATTAAGCTCCATAGCTGTCTCAGTTGTGCGCTCATCAGCAAGAGGGGAACGACCAAGAAGATCCTGAATATACTTTTCTTGGGAGATGTAGAAGCCATAAGAGGTAGAATGCACCCAATCCCAAGGAAGTAGCAGAGAGGACCAAGATCAGACATGAGGAACTGCTCACGGAGACATGCCTTAACAAAGACAATGTACTCAGAGTCATCGTCGGGACGATCATGTCATCGACATGTAGGAGTAGAAGAGTCTGACCACGAGGAGAGGTGTGGACAAACAACGCGGGATCATGGTCACTCGGCACGAAGCCAGCGGCTGTCACAACTGAGGCGAAACGTTCAAACCAGGCACGACGGAAGGATAAGAGAAGAGATTAAATCAATAGAGAAGGTCGAGGAGGAAGCACGCGGGTAGTACTAACGAGACTCATCAAAGGTGACATCAAGCAAAATGTGTAGCTGGCGATCAAAAGGATCCCAACATTGATAACCCTTGTACTCATCACTGTATCCAAGAAAGACACACTCAACCGACTCTGCAGTCGATTTGGTGCGTTCGCTCGGAGCAAGAATAACATAGCACACACCCCCGAACAGATGAAGAGCTGAGTAGTCAGGAGATCGATCAGAGAGACGCTCCATAGGAATACCACCCTGCAAGGCGGCCGATGGCTGAATGTTGTTGAGATAGGTGGATGGTAACACAGATTTCGCCCAAAAGCGGGGAGGAAGAGAGGAGGCGATCATCATTGCATGAGCTGTCTCAAGAAGGTCGCGATGCTTGCGCTCAGCAACACCATTCTGAGCATGAACACTAGGGCAAGAGAACTAGGCGAGAGTACACTACTTAGAAAGAAAACAACGCAACATGTGGGAGATATAGTCACCAGCCGAGTCAGAACAAAAAACACGAATGTGTGTGGAAAACGAGTGTGAATCATGGCAATAAAATACTTGTATATCGAGATAAGGTCACTGCAAGTTTTCATAAAATAGAGCCAAGTTCAGCGAGAGAAATCATCGATAAAGATACCATAGTAGCCATGACCCCCTTTCGAATCGAAGGGAGCAGGACCCCATACACAAAAATGAACCAAGTCAAAAGGATTCTAAGAGACTGACTCGCTAGTAGGATAAGATAACTGAGTCTGTCTTCCAAGTTGACAACCCTGAAACTGGAGGGCCGGAAACATCACTTGAGACATGCCCTACAAGACCCCTACGAACTAAATACGACAGGCAAGAAGCACAAATGTGACCAAGTCAATGATTCCACTTCTGGAAAGAGGCGGAATCAGAAACAACGAGAGCATGTGAACTAGTGGGTGCAGGTGCAGCGGAAGGAACACGAAGCCAGTCGAGCTCCCAGAGAGACCTGCAGAGTCCCAGTGCCGAGGGCCAACTCCAACCGGAACCTTGGTGTGATGATCCTGGACAGAGCAAGAATCAGCGTCAAGAATAATGCAACAACCAGAATCGGTAAGTTGAGCAGTGGAAAACAAGTTCGTGGTGGGACGAGGAACATGAGACACATCTGGAACAAAGAAAGAAGCAGTAGAAAGAATGACATGACTAGCAAGAGGAAGAGGTGTGCCATCAGCAGTGAAAACATTAACAGTAAAATTGTGAGATCGAAGAGAGGACAAGATAGAATAGTCACAAGATTCAGAATCAAGAACCCATGGAGACGTACGTAACTATGTAGAAGGTAGTACCTCAGTGGTAGATTTCGCGGTCATAGTGCCTGCAAGACTTGTCGAAGAAGATCCAAAAGAGGCCAGTAGACGCTTGAGCCGTGCAATCTCCTGACCAGTGAGATATCAAGTCGAAGGAGAGGCAGGAGTCCCAGTAGATGATGTACGACCACTGTTGCGCATATCCCGATGCTTCTGGAAGCAATCAGCCTCTAGGTGACCATGCCTCGAACAGTAGCCGCAGGTGATACGAGGGAGAGAGCGGTCCTCTCGGCCAGAAGGGCGCCCCCACCCCCCTCGCGGAGTGGGAAGGAGCGCTGGAGCACTAGGATGAGTAGACGGCAGGGCAGGAGTCCGAGTAGCAAGAATAGAGGAAACAAAAAGTAACCCGAAAGCACGGAGGCGTGTCTCCTTATTACGAAGCTCTAAAAGGACCTCTAGTCTCAGAATATGGCCACGAGCAAGAAAGTTAGCATGTCGCGGCTCAAACTCAGCAGGGAGGCGGAACATAAACTCAAAGACCCGCTGAAACTACAAATCTGACCTCACGGTTTGACAGCAGGGGAAGGTACTGATACGTCCATTTTGCATCACTATTTTATATCGTAATTTTCTGTTATTCATCGATATATTTCATATTATGATGCATTACATATGTTATTTCATCTTATTTTGCATGCTTGATAAATATTGGAGAATAATCACCGTGACCAGAAATCAGCTGAAAAAAGCACCGTCAAGATACTCTATTTCTGAAGACCAGAAGAAGAAGAAGGGGGGCATCGGAGGAGTCTTAGAACATCAGAAGAGGGAGCCAGAGGAGGGCCACCACGGGCCCACACCACCTGGTGGCGTGCCTCTCCCTTGGTCGCGCCGCCACGTGGTATGACCACCCTAGCCCACCACCGGAGCCCCCTCTCGTGTACTTCATCCTGAGGTAACCCTAATACCCTCAGAATCATTAATGAAATATTCCGCCGCCTCCTCGGGGTAGAAAAGAACAGAGAGAGAAAAGCTCTCCGGCAGGGAGAAATCTGCCGGAGAAATTCCAGATGTCGTCATCGGCATCATCCTCACCACCAGCACCATCATCCTCACCATCCACCTCCATCACGCTATAACAATTAGTGTTCTATATTGTTATTTTCCACTAGATCTCTTTCCCGGTGTGGATTACTTGTTAGTAGTTGATGCTTACAAGATTTATCGGTGTTTGCACTTTATGGTTAGATTGTTATTCATCATTATATCTCTTCTGATTATGATCCATATGATGTATTGTGAGTAGTTCTTTTAGTTCATGAGGACATGGGAGAAGTCAAGATATTAGTAGTGGAATTATGTTGAAGTAATATCTAATGGTTTGATATTGAAGTTGTGGTGTTATTCTTCTAGTGGTGTCATGTGAACGTCGACTACATGACATTTCACCTTTATGGGCCTAGAGGGATGCATTGTGCATTTGGCTACTAATCGTGGGGTTGCCAGAGTGACTGAAACCTAAACACCCGCTAGAAAACCGATGCACGAGAGAGTGTAGGGTCCCAGAGATTAAGTCTGTGATTAGATTTATCTTAATTACTTCTTTTAGTTGCGGATGCTTGCAAACGGTTTAATCACAAGTATGTATTAGTCCTACTTGGGCGGTGCATTAGCATAGGTTCACTCACACAACACCTATCAAAACAATCAATATTAGTGAATTGTATGAAACGAAAGTGCTTGACGAAGTTCCCATGTGTCCTCGAGAACATTTAGTCATAATAAGTAAACCAACTGGCTTGTCCTTTATTCTAAAAAGTATTGGGCCACTCGCTGCAATTATTATTACTGTCTTTTTATTTACTCGCACTTTATTTATCTGTCATATAAAAAACCACCAAAAATTTATTTGCTACTGTTTACGGTGAATCCTCTATCCAACCTTCTTATAACACTATCTTCTACTCGTTGGGTTCGAAACTCTTATATATCGAAAGTATTACGATACACCCCACATATACTTGTGGGTTATCAGGTACCACAAACAACACTACGGAGAGAGTCAAGCTTATGCCAGATACCATACCTCTATGTGTAGAACTCATCAATAGTGGAGTCACCCTGCTTAAGATCACGCTCCTGACGTACCACAGACAAGTAGAGTGCATCACGAGAGGGCTCATATCGATGATGAAGGTAAGACCATATTGTAGCAGCAATAGCAAGTCCCATAAACTCAGATGCAAACTGGGGTAGAACACTGGAGGTGAGTCCAGCCGTAACATGAGCATCATCATTACACCACTGAGAATAAACATCCAGAGCATCCCGGTAGGTGGAAACAACATCTGTGTAATCTGATAACTGTTGAACATAGGCATCCAAAGCAGCATCATCAACAGTCTTGGTTGCATCTCTATCAGCCTGAGAAGCATCAGCAGCCAGAACCGGTGGCGTCGGCTAGATGGAAGCCATAGGTTCAATAGGGCACGACGGACCACATACCTCGCCATGAAGGACACCCCAAAGCATAAGCCCTCGTGCTTGAACACGGATAAATGCAGAAAACTCAGAATAGTTGGTGCCATCAAAGATCACCGGGCAGCGAGGGATAGAACATAGCCTGCCATTGTTCTGCTCAGGAGCAGGGCGGCTAGCCCAAGCAGCAGTGGCCGGCCAAGGGAGAGGCCGGGGCGGCGGCGGCCTGCCATGGGATAGGCCGGAGTGGCATCGACCGATCACGGGAGGTGCCGAGGCGGCGGCAGAGGCAAGAGGCGACGAGCAGCTGTCAAGGCCTGCAGCTGCGGCGGCCTGCGTGGTTCTGGTTCGTCTATGGGAGGAAGAAGGAAACTGGCAGATGGATTTTCAACGACACAAGAAGGAAAAAGAATCCTAGCAGCTTGAAGGCAGCCGAAATCAGCAACGGCGGTGGTGGAGCAAGCACGGAGTTGCAGTGTGCGCGAGAGACCCTAGCCTGGGCTCTGATACCATGTTGCGGAACTGGGAAATGGCAACAAACTTTCAAAGGGGGGCAAAGGCCGTATACAATGGGGATATACAGAAAATAGGACTATAAATCTCGGACATGATTTACCATAAACTTGATTCACTATCCAAGACAAACTAAGTCTGAGGGGTTTATTACTTAAAAGGTTTAAGAATTACACCCGGCTTCTGCATTACAAGATGCACATAGCCGACAAACGAAAACAAAGGTAGTAAAAAAGTAGAAACATGTCGATTACAATCAAATGATGAATCAAACTGTCGCCTATGGAGCAGCAGTCCGTAGATCAAGTGGCTACCCATGTTGGATAAAACTCTCCATCTTTGCCAGCCGTGCACACGTTTCCGTAAAAAGGTCTCGATACTCCGCTCGTTGTAATGTGCACCACGAACGGAAAATACCTCTGCAACGGAATAGAACCTGCAAACGGGAGAAACTTTTATCATCAAAAATCTTATCATTCCTAAACAGCCAGAGCGACCATATAAAATCTAGCGCTCCTACCTGAAAACAGTTTTAAACCTTTTATAAATTCTATTCAGCCAATTGCCAAAAATATTTGCAACGGATATTAGAGGATATAGGTTCGAAGCCATTTGGATAGCTGACCACATAGAACGTGCAAATGCGCACTCTAAGAATAAGTGTCGTATAGTCTCATCTTTAGGACAAGAAACACATTATGTACTCTCATGCCAATTACGCTTGACAAGATTATCTTTAGTTAAAATGACACACTTACGAAGATACCATGCAAAGATTTTCATCTTCAAAGGTATCTTCATGCGCCATATTTTCTTATTATTATCAACCGACACACCTGAGTGAACCAATGCCTTATACAAGAAATTCAATGAGAACTTCTCATTCTTAGTTAAACTCTATCGAAACTCATCGGTGCCCGGGTGTCTAACATGGTACATCGTTCGAGACTCCAAGGACATCTAGCCCCTCAATACCAAGAGGCACGTAACCAATGCTTGTGCCAAAGAGCGCCAAAGCTAAAAATTTCAAAGTACAAGCTTACTATGAAGAGGGTTCTCAAGGATTTTGTTCCAAGTCAAGTTATCTGGATATTCCAGTCAACTATATGTAGGAAACGACAAAAAAGGTAGATCAGAAGGTTTAGAAAACCAAATAAGCACATATTCTACGCTTAGCTAGCAGGCCAACTTCTTGTTAATAATCCCATATCATTCATAAGATTGTACACTAGATGAGACCGAACAAGTTAATCTTCGGTGCCTGCTCTTTCAGACACACGAAGTTCACAAGAAAATAGTAAAGGAAGGATTAAAATGTTATAAGCATCTTCCTTTGTGTGCACTTCTACGGTGGTTTTCCAGGTACCTCAGGTACTTACCTCTTCCTGTGATTTTTTTGGGCCGTTGATTTAGACAATTAAGAAGAAATATTATGTTTAACCGCCCAGGGGCATTATAGTCCTTCGTCCATGCAGTTAGTCGAACCCCTGCATGCAGCAAGGAGGTCGACGACTACGGCGGCGCGGAAGGAGGGGTGGCTGTTCAGGAAAATTAGTGCGCCACTGCTGCATGTGCAGATGAAAATAGAATGCGGCTACATAGAGGGAAGAGCGAATGAGCTAGCTAGTACAGAGTACTAACAAAATGAACGAGTAGACCAGCGATTTAATCCATTTTAGCAAGCACATAGTGTGCACTGTCGGAAGCTGCTGCCCGGACTCCAAATCCTGCACATCACCACCGTTGCCGAACAGACCAGCTCTGAACTTCTACTGCATCTGAGCATCTCATGTACGCTATCGGCCGCACAATGAAAGGAAAGAAAATGGTCGCGCAATGAACCTAAACAGCTTTGGTTCACCACCAGTCGCACAATGAACGGAACGAAAAATGCCCCGGAGTTCACCGGCAGTACTTGGGCAGTCCAGCGGCGCGCGGGTCTTTAGTCTTGCGCAGTCTGCCGGCAGCCCACGCGTGCTCTAATCCATGTACACTGGTAGAAAATAGGCATTCGGTACGCCACCATTAGTCCCCAAAATAATCGGCCCGCGACCATAGGGGTCTTTAGTCGCGGTTCAGGACGAGACCCGCGACCAATAGTCTGGGCCCAGCGCGCTCGGTCCACAGCTGTCGGAGGGGAGCGGCTTTAGTCCCGGTTGTCCAGACCAACCGGGGCTAATATGTCATCTGTCTGGCCCCACGGCCTTTAGCCGCGGTTGTCCAGGTGAACCGGGACTAAAGGCCCATCCCTATATATAGAACTCAGCTCGCTGCACTTAGCCACATTTGGTGTCACTTCTGCTCTCACAACATTCACAAGGGGTGGTGGGTATGCTTTTGGTTCCTACTATGCACACTAGGTGTTCAATGAAATGCCCGATAGCATGAAACACACATGATATTAAGTGGCCGAGCCGCACTTGAGCGTTTTCATTTATTTTACCTCCGCGGTCGCGGTTAGCAACTTGAACCCTTTCATGATTTGTATTATTTCCAGCTAGTTAGTTTAACAAATGCATGATGGTTAATTATATACTTTATATAATAATAATGCAGATGAATCGGCAATGGATGTACGGTAACCGACTCTCCGGCGAGTTCACTACGGGTTTGAAAGATTTCCTCGTAGTGGCAAATGCGAACAAGCAGCGAGGTTTTATTATCTGTCCATGTGCTGAATGTAAGAATGAGAAGGGTCACTCCTCCTCAAGAGTCGTTCACATGCACCTGCTTCGGCACGGTTTCATGCCAAGCTATAATTGTTGGACCAAGCATGGAGAAAGAGGGGTTAGAATGGAAGAAGATGAAGAAGAGGATGATATCGATTTCAACTATCATGACGCTTTCGGTGATACCTTCATGGAGGATGATGCTGAAGGTGGGGAAGGGTTTGGTGAAGGTGAAGAAGAGACACATGATGAGCCCGCTGATGATCTTGGTCGGACCATTGCTGATGCACGGAGACGCTGCGAAACTGACAAGGAGAGGGAGAATTTGGATCGCATGTTAGAGGATCACACGAAGTCGCTGTACCCAGGATGCGACAATAGTCTGAAAAAGCTGGGCTGCACACTGGATTTGCTGAAATGGAAGGCACGGGAAGGTGTAGCTGACTCATCATTTGAAAATTTGCTGAAAATGTTGAAGAATATGTTTCCGAAGAATAACGAGTTGCCCGCCAGTACGTACGAAGCAAAGAAGGTTGTGTGCCCTCTAGGTTTAGAGATTCTGAAGATACATGCATACATTAACGACTGCGTCCTCTACCGCGGTGTATACGAGGATTTGAATGAATGCCCTGTATGCACTGCATTGCGTTATAAGATCAGAGGCGATGACCCTGGTGACGATGTTGAGGGCGAGAAACCCAGGAAGAGGGTTCCCGCCAAGGTGATGTGGTATGCTCCTATAATACCTCGGCTGAAACGCCTGTTCATGAACAAAGAGCATGCCAAGTTGTTGCGATGGCACAAAGAGGACCGTAAGTCCGACGGGGAGTTGAGACACCCCGCTGATGGAACGCAATGGAGAAAGATCGACAGAGAGTTCAAAGATTTTGCAGCTGACGCAAGGAACATAAGATTTGGTCTAAGTACTGATGGCATGAATCCTTTTGGCGAGCAGAGCTCCAGCCATAGCACCTGGCCCGTGACTCTATGCATCTACAACCTTCCTCCTTGGTTGTGCATGAAGCGGAAGTTCATTATGATGCCAGTGCTCATCCAAGGTCCGAAGCAACCCGGCAACGACATCGATGTGTACCTAAGGCCATTAGTTGATGAACTTTTACAATTGTGGGGCAGACCTGGTGTACCTGTGTGGGATGAGCACAAAGAAGAGGAATTTAACCTACGAGCGTTGCTTTTTGTAACCATCAACGATTGGCCTGCTCTCAGTAACCTTTCGGGACAGTCAAATAAGGGATACAAAGCATGCACGCACTGCTTACATGAGACTGAAAGTGTATTTTTGGATAATTGTAGGAAGAACGTGTACCTGGGTCATCGTCGATTTCTTCCCCGAAATCATAACGTAAGAAAGAAAGGCAAGCATTTCAATGGCAAGGCAGATCACCGGCCGAAGCCTGCGGAACGTACTAGAGCTGAGATATTTGATATGGTCAAGGATTTGAATGTCATCTTTGGAAAGGGTCGACCTGGCGGACAATCAGTTCCGCAGGGAGTTGACGGGCACGTACCCATGTGGAAAAAGAAATCGATATTTTGGGAGCTACAGTATTGGAAAGTCCTAGATGTCCGCTCTGCAATCGACGTGATGCATGTTACGAAGAATGTTTGCGTGAAGCTGCTAAGCTTCTTGGGCGTGTATGGGAAGACAAAGGATACAAAGGAAGCACGGCGGGATCAGCAACTTTTGAAAGACCCAGATGACCGGCATCCGGAATGGTTTCAAGGTCGTGCCAGCTACGCTCTTACGAAAGAAGAGAAGGTCATTTTTTTTAATGCCTGAGCAGTATGAAGGTCCCGTCTGGCTTCTCGTCGAATATAAAGGGAATAATAAACATGGCGGACAAAAAGTTCCAAAACCTGAAGTCTCACGACTGCCACGTGATTATGACGCAATTGCTTCCGATTGCTTTGAGGGGCCTCCTACAGGAAAATGTTCGAGTAGCCATTGTGAAGCTGTGTGCATTCCTCAATGCAATCTCTCAGAAGGTAATCAGTCTAGAAGATCTACCACGGTTACAGAACGATGTGGTCCAATGTCTTGTCAGTTTCGAGTTGTTGTTTCCACCATCCTTCTTCAATATTATGACGCACCTCCTGGTCCACCTAGTCGAAGAGATTTCCATTCTCGGTCCTGTATTTCTACACAATATGTTCCCCTTCGAGAGGTTTATGGGAGTATTAAAGAAATATGTTCGTAACCGTGCTAGGCCAGAAGGAAGCATCGTAAAGGGCTATGGAAATGAGGAGGTAATTGAGTTCTGTATTGACTATGTTCCTGACCTTAAGCCGATTGGTATTCCTCAATCGCGGCACGAGGGGAGACTAAGTGGAAGAGGCACGATCGGAAGGAAATCAACGATATGTATGGACGGTCATTCTATGACTGAAGCACACTACACAGTTCTGCAAAATTCGAGCTTGGTGACTCCGTACTTCGAGCAACACAAGAATATTTTACGCTCGAACAACCCGGGAAAGCCTGAATCATGGATTAGAAAGGCCCACATGGAGACTTTCGGCAGTTGGTTGCGAAAACATTTAATGAATGACAATGATGTTGGAGACCATCTTCGACTATAACGACTTTCCAAGGGTACGAGATTAATGGGAATACATTTTACACGATCTCCCAAGATAAAAAGAGCACCAACCAAAACAGTGGTGTCCGCTTTGATGCAGCAACCGAGATTGGGCAAAAGGTCACATATTATGGTTACATAGAGGAGATATGGGAACTTGACTATGGACCCTCCTTTAAGGTCCCTTTGTTCCGGTGCAAATGGTTCAAGCTAACAGGAGGTGGGGTAAAGGTGGACGAGCAATACGGAATGACAATGGTGGATTTCGACAATCTTGGTTACCTTGACGAACCATTCGTCCTAGCCAAAGATGTCGCTCAGGTTTTCTATTTGAAGGACATGAGTAGCAAACCGAGGAAACGGAAAGATAATAAAACGATCAGTACATCATGTGATGATCCAAAGCGCCATATTGTTCTTTCAGGGAAAAGAAACATCGTGGGAGTGGAGGACAAGACAGACATGTCAGAAGATTATAATATGTTTGGTGAAATTCCGCCCTTCAAAGTCAACACTGACCCAAGCATTAAGTTAAATGATAAGGATGCTCCATGGATACGGCCAGATCGTAAGAAAGCAGGGACACAAGGGAAGAATTGATGTGTAATAATTTATTGTGTACCAAACTTTTTTGAATGGATCATGTGAATTATATTATCTCTGATGTGTTTAAGACTAACTCCTTTGCAAAATATTTGAGAAAACGAGTGGAAAGCATGGAAAACAGAAAGTTACTTAAATGTCTCAAAACTTTGTGAGATAAAATATCTGATTTCATAACTTTTATTAAAAACAGAAAACATACGAACATACGAACCTTGCGGAATACAAATTCTTTTATTGAAAAGAGAGAACATACGAACACTACTCCTCGTCGTCGTCGTCGGGGAACTCGTCGGTGACCTCCTCTGGGTCATCGACGTCGGCGAACTCGTCGGTGACCTCCTCGTTGTCGTCGGAGGTGCATGATGGTTGTCCGAGATAGGCCCCCACCTCGGATCGTCGGAGGCCCAGACTTCGCCGGCGCGGTCGGCCCGACGAAGCTCTTGCAGCGCCCTCGTCCTCGCCTCCCGAGCGGCATCTAACGCGAGGTGGCGTTCGAGGCGGCGCTCCGCCCGCTCAGCCGCGCGGGTCTGCCGGAGCTCCTCGTCGGCGCTCTCCTCCCCCGGGTTGTTCCGGTAATACTCGCGGACGACGCGTTCTTCCCTGGCGTCGACTAGGCCCTGAAACGCGCGGTGACGGAGGTGGAGGTGGTCGGCGGCAGTGACGATCTGCGGCTTCGGCGCCCTTGCCTCCGCTTCCCAGACGGTGTGGCAGTCGTTGAAGTTCATCAGCGAACGCGGGCGGTTGAGGCGCCAGGCCGCCGCGTCCCAGGCGCGGGCGGCCTCCGCCGCCGTCGCAAAGGAGCCGAGGGGGATGCGGTCGTCCCCCCAGCGGATATCTACGCTGAACATTCCGTTCTGCCGTGCTCGGACGCCGCGAAAGCCGGTGGTGCTGTTCCTCCTCGGAGGCATGGTGGAAGCGCGACGGTGCGTGGACAGGAGAAGACGCGCTCGAGGCGCGACAGTTTATACCGCGCCCTCCTGGCCACGCGTCACAACTCCCGCGCCACGCGTCGCAACTCCCGCGCCACGCGCCACCCTAACAGAACCAAGCAAATAGTTGCACATTACTAACCGAGCTCAAAGTGAACACTGACCCATAGCATGGATGGATGTGTTAAAGGGGGGGGGTGTGTAGAACAAAACAATCGGTATCACCATCATACAGCCCTACCGTGGCTACTCGGTGCAATATGCATACCAAATGCACGGTAGGACGTATGATGGCGAATCCGGATGTTTTGTACTTGCTCGATAAACTGAATATATGATGTATCAAACCTTAAAGGGGGATGTAGAACAAAACAATCGGTATCGCCATCATACAGCCCCACCGTGGCTACTGGGTGCAATATGCATACCAAATGCACGGCAGGACGTATGATGGCGAATCCGGATGTTTTGTATTTGCTCGATGAACTGACCGGTGTATGAAGGTGGGCTATATATAGGGTCCTCTGGCTCACAAAGTGTTGTGCTAGGGTTTTGATCCAACGGTTAAGAAACCACCTCATCCAATGGCTCACAACAGCTCGAAAGAAACACACCGTAGCCCTGATCGAACGGCTCACAACAGCTCGAAAAAAACACACCCCGGATCCAACGACTCACAAGCGCTTTAAAGAAACACACGATCCGTGTGATTCTATCTGATTGGTCCAAACGAAACCCTAACCCATTTAGTCCCGGTTGGTGTCCCCAACCGGGACTAAAGAGATGTTTTCTTCTCGCTATATATATGTATATATGCATTGCCACACCATTGGCATAAACACATACAAACTCACCACTCTCTCTCATGGCTTCTACCGTACCCACTCTAACATTCATCCAGGCGGAGGCACTTTCCGCCTCGAACTACCCCTGCCCGTGCGGCTACAACGTTCCCGCCGGCTGGATGCTGAGCGCCGGAGGAGTGCCGGTCCCTCCTCTTCCTGAAGGTGTGGCGCGTCGGGCGGCCATCACGAACCACTACTATCACGAGCTCACGCCGGAGCAGCGGAGGAATCCCAGTTGGCATCCGATAACCAGCATACTTGGGATGCCTTCTTCATCAATCGGCGTGAGAGGGCGCTCGCCAGGTATGAGGAGGACGGCCTGCCTCCTGGGAACTTTCACGAGGCCGGTCGTCGGCTATGGTGGTCCGGCCGGACTCTACAGAGCGTCATGGACTACATCAGGGCCGGCGATATCCCCCGCCTGCGCTACCCTCAGGCCCAGTCCTGGAGTCGTGATCCTCCGAGGGAGTGCAGAGCACCGTCAGACGATAGTGACAACGACGGCGGCGGCGACTACGACGACTACGAGTACATGTACTATAGGCCTAGGCAGGAGTATGACTAGCAGATATCAGATCATGCATCTATGCTCTCCGTTTAGGTTTAGATCCACTCTAGCCATTATGTACTGCCTTTTTTATCTATATATATATTCAAGATGTGTGTGAATCTTTATGATTAGTTTTATTTTTCTGAATTTTTTGATATATTATTTGTATTTTTAAGATTTTAAAAAGAATTAGTTCTATTTTTCAAAATTTTCTGATATATTATTTGTACTTTAAGATTGGAAAAAGGAAAAGTATTTGAAAAACCACCTTTAGTCGCGGTTACCGTCACGAACCGGGACTAAAGGCTCTTTCCGCGCGGGAACGAAAAAGCCGCGAAAAAAATACCCCTTTAGTCCCGGTTGGGGACACCAACCGGGACTAAAGGTCCGCGGGGGGGCTTTTAGTCGCGGTTGGTGTCCCCAACCGGGACTAAAGGCTGCCCCTATATATTCTCTGCCCCCAAAAATTCCCAAACACATCTCGTCTTCTCCGCGCCGCCCTCGCCGATTCCGTCTCCGGTTGCTGCCCGTCGCCCCACCGATTCCGTCTCCGGTTGCTGCCCGCCGCCCTCGCCGATTCTGTCTCCGGTAGGTGCCCGTCCGTGCGTTCTTGAGGATCTCTGGACCGTGCACGACGATCGGAAACGACGACGACGGCCGTGGCCCCCGCCGGAGGATCTGTTTAGGGTTTGGCCGTGCCCGTGCGTGCGTGCTTGGCCATGCCCGTGCCGTGGCCGTGGCCGTGCCGTGTCCGTGGCCGTGCCGTGGCCGTGGCCGTGGCCGTGGCCGTGCCCGTGGTCGTGGCCGTGCCGTGGTGCGTGGCCGTGGCCGTGGCCGTGCCCGTGCCCGTGGCCGTGGCCGTGCCGTGGTGCGTGGCTGAGTGGCCGTGGCTGTGCTCGCGGGGGAGAGAGGAGAGTGGCGCCGTGGCCCTCGCCGGAGGAGGAGGAAACAGAGACGCTGACGTCACGCTGACGTCACGGCCTGCGGGAGAGAAAAAAAAACGCTCTTGGGCTGCACTCGGATTCTCAAAAAAAAAAAAAGTTGGGCTGCACTCTTTTTTTGCAAAGTTAGAATAAATCCTGAATCAAAAAAATTCCTAAGTCAAAAAATTTCCTACTAAGTTAAAATAAATCCTAAGTCAAAAAAATTCCTAAGTCAAAAGTTGGGCTGCACTCTTTTTTTGCAAAGTGCTAACCCTAAGTCTACTAACCCTAAAAATATATTTGTACTAATATTTGCTAATTCTACTAACCCTAAATATTCCTAAGTCAAAAAAATAATGAAAATAAGTTTTAATTCAATAAATTCAGAATATTAAGTGTAATATACCAAAATGACCAGAAAAGCAAATGCAACGTAGCTATGGGGTTCTCCAAGTCATTTGAGAAACTAATCTTGGACACACCTCTAAAGTATGGTTTTCCCCCTCCGGTGGTCATCGTTCTTCCACCGGAGTGACATATGGCGGACAATTTGAGATAGAGGGTGTAATATTTGCTAAGTCTCCTATATACTTAATTAATTTTTACTATATGCATGTCTGCAGGAGTGACATATGGC
The DNA here is from genome assembly GCA_028641055.1 of Alopecurus myosuroides. Taxonomy (NCBI): domain Eukaryota; kingdom Viridiplantae; phylum Streptophyta; class Magnoliopsida; order Poales; family Poaceae; genus Alopecurus; species Alopecurus myosuroides. The sequence continues at coordinate 94,585,439 of CM054061.1, forward strand.
GGACAATGGAGCCTTGCCGTATACAGAGCAGGAGGCTGAAGGTATTATATACGGCATGATAGCCAACCAGACCCATTATGTGCCGGGCCCAGAAGATGAGCAACAAGACGATGTAGTCTCTTCTTATCTGAACCTTGATGATCAAGAACGTGGAGGAACGGACATTGTCGATGATGAAACAGGTGAAGGAACGGACATTGTCGATGATCAAGGAGCTGAAGGAATGGACATTGATGACGGAGGTCAACCGTCGACAAACGACGATCTCCAATTGCAAAGAACAACCACCTCCGGCGAGGTATATATATATATACATTGGGACTCTCGTGATACAAACTTACTGAAATGTGAATACATATGCACTAACGCGCGCGACTCTCTTTCTTATTTTAGCCCTCGGCCGGATCTAGTATGACAAAGCGTGGAAAATCCAAGTCGATGAAAGATGGAGAAACATATACCATCGAATCAGTCAGTCTAATCGGCAAGCCCCTACAGCACACCACAAAGTTTATCAACCAATGCGGAGTCATTGTTAGAGACACCGTCCCGATCACCGTCCAGGAATGGAAGGAGCCAAAGAAAGCACGTGTTGGTTTCACTTATGTCGACAAGAGAACGAAAAAGATTATGTTTAGAAAGCTTATTGCACATTTCATTCTACCTCCGGAATACAACAAAAAAGATGAATTCGTTCAGGACGTTCCGGGTGGACGTGAGAGGAGGAGGATAGTCAAAGAGTTCGCTTTTCAGAAGATGGCCGAAGCATTCCGGAACTTCAAGAAAAAATTGTTCCGTGAATATGTCAGCAAGGGCAAGACTCCGATTTTCACTGGACAACATGAGAAACTGAGAGATGATTGGACAGAATTTGTGAAGCAACATAAATCGGAGCATGTCAAGGAAATGTCGGCAAAAAATAAGGCTAATGCGGAAAAGAAACAGTACCATCATGTTATGGGGCCAGGAGGATACCGCGTTTCGGCGCCTAAGTGGCAGGCAATGGAGGACGGCCTGAGGGCAAGAGGAATCCGTCTAGGTACAGAGGGATGGGACGAAAGAGCCAAAATGTGGTGGTACGGGCATGGGGGATCGCTAGACCCGGAGACAGGGGAGTGTGTTCACCGGCAGAAAAAGTTTGCTCCCACAAAAGACCTTGTTGACGCAATGACCTCAGCTCAACAGGGCGTGATCACGTTCAACAGAGAGAGAGACCAACTGACCCATGCCCTCGGGAATCCTGAAGACGGAGGACATGTACGAGGCAAAGGCAGATTGCCGTGGAAAGTAGGGTTTTCCCAGGAGGGTGACCCGTACTGTTACAGAAGCCGTAAGAGAGGTACGGACCGGGCTGCAGATCAACTGTCGAATCTTGCAGCGGAATTTAATGAGTTGAAGAAGATCGTGGCGGGAATACTTGAGAAATAAAAAGCGGCGGCTGCAGGGCCCCATGAAGAACATGCAGCGGATCTCGGAAGCCAGCATCAGCGGAGAAGCAGCGTGGCTTCCACGGAGGCCCCGACTGCAGGTGCTAATGCACCGATGACCGAGAGTCGTGCACCGGAGCCTCACTACCCCGTGGATGATGTAAAGGAGATGAAAGAATGTGATCTGCATTATCCCGTGGGGAACATTTCCATGAAGGTAGCTACCGGCAGTGCTTTACCCTATACACCTGGAGCACTCCATCACAACAACCCCATTCCATATGGCTATGCTCGAGTCATGGTGGAAGACATAGTCCAAGCGTTTGAGGACCTGGAGATTGACATAGCTACACCCGAAGGGGAGAGAAGACTTGGAGATGTCAAGCGCCAGTTCATTCTATGGAAAAAGAAGTACATAGTGTTTCCAGGCGAGACGCCAAGGCTAACAAGTCCACCCCCCTCCGATGGTGCAGGTGCTGGTGGTGGTGGTGGTGGTGGTGCTGGTTCACCTACGCCTCCTTCACGCCATTCGACGCCGTCTCCGGCGGGTAAGATGCCGTCGCCCACGATTCCTCCTCCGGCGGTTAAGCAGCCGTCGCCCACGATTCCTCCTCCGGAGGAAAAGCAGTCATCTCCCCCCATTCCTCCTCCGGAGGAAAAGCAGCCGTCTCCCCCCATTCCTCCTCCGGAGGAAAAGCAGACGTCGCCCCCCATTCCTCCTCCGGAGGATAAGCAGACGTCGCCCTCCATTCCTCCTCCAGCGAAGAAACAGAGGCAGGCGGACAGCAAGGGAACCTGCTCTTGGTCTATTAACCCGGAGCCTTATGTAGCTAAGACCACACGGGTACCGGAGCCATCACTGAAGCCTCTCCCCCCAAGGCCTTGGGAACTTAGTGATGCTGAAACCAAATTGGCCGTGAAGGCTGACGTTGACAAATGGATTGGCCGACTGAAGGCGCTAAAGGAGCCTGAGCCCAAGGAAGTATTCCCTCCGATTGTAGACTATTGGGCTACGGGTTTTTTGTCGACACCGTCCCAAGCCGAGAAGAATTTGCCTAAAGACTATGATAATGAACTTCGTGCGCAAGCAGGAATATTGGAGGAGGAGAAAGAGAAAGCAAAAATAGTGGAGGAGGAGAAAGGAAAAGGAAAAATGAAAAAAAGCGGGAAACAAGTTGCCCAGCTCGGGATGCAGAGTAAAAAATCGATCCCCCCGCTCATAGTGAAAGCCGCTCCGGAACAGGACCCCGAGGTCATAAATGTTGTGGCAGAAATGGGATTGACTGTACCTACTGCCATGCAAAATGCGTCCGAGGCCGGTATATCTCTTCGTCTCTTTTTAGGCCTAGACGATGCGCCAGTGGCTGAGGTATGATTACAATATGAGAAGAAAGGGCCTCTCGTCGAGCCTGCGAAGGAAAAGGATCTACCACCAGTAATGCAAGATCTGCTACGTTGGTACAAACATTTCATAACATGGACCGACAAAGAATTTGTGTATGTGGATTATACAGAGGAGCATCACACTAAAAAGTACTCTGTAACAGTTGAGATGAGTGAATTGTTCCAGCTGTTCAATCTGCGTGAGCTCGACAAATCTATCCTGAGTTGCTACGTTCTGTAAGTGATTTATTTCTACGTCATCTCGTTCTTCATTGCCTACACTATATATAAATATATATATTGTCCTAACTATATTGTTGCGTACGCTATTATGCAGATTGAAGATTTGGGAATGCAAAATAAGACTCATCCATGATGTTGGGTTCATTGACCCACAAATCATTAATGGAACTATGTTAGAACGTCACCCCAAAGAAGTGGAGAAAGACTTGTACAAATTTTTAAAAAAGCATGAATCCAAAAGATATATTCTATTTCCTTACCTTTTTGGGTGAGTGTTTCTCTCATGTTCCCATTCTCTTTTGTTTACTCCATGCATGGTATGTCTAATCGATAAGTTATGCATGACTGTGCATCTAACGTGTCCGCAGGTTCCACTGGATTCTGCTAAAAATTGATCTTCAGGACTCCATAGTTTTGATCTTTGACTCTATGAATTCAAATACAGATCTTTGGATCAACATGAGAAAAATGATGCAAAGGTAATTATTTTTCAATCATTTGCGCTCTATATCGATCGGTCTCTTTTGTTCATTTCCTAAGCTAATAACTCCCTTGTTCATTTAATTTTATTTGCAATGTAGAGTTTGGAGACAGTTCTCACTTGGACATGTCGGTGGATTCAAAAATGAGCTAAAATTTAAAAATGTGGTCAAACGAGTGGATAAGCAGCCACCGGGGACCGGTCTATGTGGATACTATGTCTGTGAGAACATACGGAAAGAAATCTCTGAGAGGAAGAAGGACGAGGCCACGCGGAGGGGTCTCAATAACTTGCGGAGGGCGCTTACTCCAGAAGCTCGCTTCCGACCAATTCAAGAGGAAATAGCAGGATTTTTCCTTAGGCATGTCATCGATAGGGAAGGAGAGTACCATGGTCCACCGGCGATGACTATTATACGCATAAGCTATCTAATTAATTGTTCGAATTTGTGTATGGTCATCCATCTTAATTGTGTAATATGGAAACTTGTTCGAGGTTGTATATATGGTCACCCGATATTGAATATATATTATATATTCCTATTGAATTCTCCTTGTTTGAAATTTCATATATATCTATGCATGTATATAGTATCGTAAAATATATATATATATATATGTGTACTGAAACTTCATCAAAATTAAAATAAAACACAAAATAAAATATAAAAGAAATAAAACAAAACAAATTAAAAAGGAACCAGGTTTAGGGGGCCTAAAACCCTAAACCTGCGCAGGTTTTCAGTCCCGGTTGGCCACAAGAACCGGGACTAAAGGGCCTCCGCCGCGACGGATCCCTGGCGCCCAAGTGGACGGGCCTTTAGTCCCGGTCCGTAAATGGCGGGACTATAGGGGGGGGGGGCTCTTTAGTCGCGCATTGCTAGTCCCGGTTGCTGGGTCGGGACTACAGGCCCTGGCGAACCGGGACTACATCCCTATTTTCTACCAGTGGTAGCCTTCTGTGAGGTGCACGGTGTACTCGTGGCAACACAGGTGTGAATTTTCGGGGGGCGCTCCGTGAACTTCCCAGAGGCTCTGGTCGAATAATATCTAGTTGTGGATTCGGGAACACGACAAGTGTCAACATTAGGGGAGGGAAGGGCACTGGTTGACGCAGCTGGAAGCAAGGAACAGGCGCCCGCTGGTGGAGCAGGGGATGCCGTACATGGAGAAGACAAGGAGTTCATAGGAGTTCCGAGGAGTTGAGGATGATGGAGGGAGGCACGTAGTGGAGGTGGAGTCTGCTGGCGTGCGCGCGGCAGAGGTCGAGCTGGCCAGTGAGACGTCACTGGTAGAAAAAAGGCCTTCCATACACCCCCATTAGTCCCCAAACTTTGCGCCCCGTGACTAAAGGGGTTTTAGTCCCGGGTCGCGAGGAGACCCGCGACCGAAGGTCATGCCTCGTGGGTTGGGAAACGCGTGGAGGCGTGTGGAGGGCTTTAATTCCGGTTGGCGTCGCCACCCGCGACTAATGGTTCTCGGCCGCTGGCCTCCCTGCCTTTAGTCCCGGTTGGCCTGGCCACCCGGGACTAAAGATACAAACTGCTCGCCTCCCGCGCGGCGGTTTATTTCGCGAGCGAGGGCAGAAGGGCGCCATTGCTACAGTGCGCACCCGATTCTCTGTTTCTTCTTCTCTCTTCTCTTCTCTTCCCTCTCTTTGATCTTCCTCCACCAAGCACCATGGCTGAAGTTTGGAAGAGATATGATGTGCCCACACCATGCGGCAAGAGTCTCGACGTGTGTTACACCGACAATTGTGAGAGGCTCCCCGGTGCTCTTGCGCATTTGACCGATCTCTATTTCTCCTCTCCCGATGAACACCGGTTCTTCGGGCTTGATCTAGAGTATACGGCGGATCAACGGGATGTTGCCGTCATCCAGATTGCGTTCAAGGAGGCCGTTTTGGTCTTCCAATGGTCAAGGTAACGCACACGTACAATCTTGCATCTTCGATTTGTTTGTTGCATCTGAAGAATACATGTGTTGCAACATATCTAACACGTATCAAATTTTTGTAGTTGCAGTAGTTCAAAGCATTCTCCGCCACTTGTTGATTTTCTTGTCAACAAGGGGTATGACTTCTGCAGCGTTGACATCACGCAAGACCGTCAGAAGTTGATGCGCTTGGGTATTGTGATACCTGAAGATCACTACATTGATCTTCAGGACCTTATCAATTTTGATGACTTGAACGGGCCCAAGACCGGGATGGCTCCCATGGCAACTGCCTTCATCCACGAGGGCTACGAAACCATGAAGTCTCGTTTCCCCTCCAGGAATCATAGGTATTGGGGGAAGACCCCACTGGACTGGACCAACGTCAAGTATGCAGCCGTAGATGCATACGTTTCCTACGAGTTGTTCCGCATCTACTCGACGGAGCTATAGATGTATGCGTTCGATATATGCATGTAATGGCTATCTTAGTATGTAATGGAGATCTTAGTATGTAATGGATATATGCATAGCTTGTATTGTGAGACTTATGTTTGTGTTATGTGTGATCGTCAGACTCTATGTTATGAATGTGATATGATTGTGTTCTATTCACTTGTCTTTTGTTGTTCATAAAACTATTTTTGTATCCTAGTTTTAAATGACTTGAAAAAATTTGCAAAGTGTTGCAAAGTGTAATGGATATTATTTCTATATTAATTCCTAGCTATACTATTTCTATATTATGTCAAACACACATTTCAAAACAAACAAACAAAAACACATCAAGAAAACAAACAAAAACACATCAAGAAAACAAAACAGAAAAACTACAGTCAAGTAAATGACTGCACAAGAGTGATTAAGACATAAAGTAATGAATTAGTTTTATTTTCTGAATATATTGATATATTAATAGTATTTTTAGATCATGGGTCTTAGTTCTATTTTTCTTAATTTTTAAAATACATTTTGAACTCATCTAGTTGGATTTATTTCAAAATACATTTTTGAACTCATTCTAAAAATAATAGAAGAGGCTACTGGTCTTTTTAAGATTTTAAAATGAATTAGTATTATTTTTCTTAATTTTTTGATATATTATTTGTATTTTTAAGATTTTAAAATGAATTAGTATTATTGTTCTTAATTTTTTGATATATTATTTGTATTTTTAAGATTTTAAAATGAATTAGTATTATTTTTCTGAATTTTTTGATATATTATTTGTATTTTTAAGATTTCAAAATGAATTAGTATTATTTTTCTTAATTTTTTGATATATTATTTGTATTTTTAAGATTTTAAAATGAATTAGTATTATTTTTCTTAATTTTTTGATATATTATTTGTATTTTTTAAGATTTAAAAATGAATTAGTTTTATTTTCTGAATATTTTGATATATTAATAGTATTTTTAGAAATAATACAAATTAAAAAGTTAATGTTTATTTATTTATTCAAAATTATTAATTACATCATTACTTTTGTTTATTAAAAGATTTATTTGAAATTCAAACAATAAAGAAATGTGGCATCGACCAACATGTTAATAAGATTGATATGATACTACTATCACATACATGCGTGCGAAACACTTGGATGCGAGACGGGACGAAACTCGGAAGTTAAGCGTGCTAGTGCTAGAGTAGTGGGAGAATGGGTGACCGAGCGGGAAGTTTGACCATGAGTAAGTAATTTGACTAGAGATAATTGTAGTTAGACACTAAGCAAATAATACAAATTATGAAAAAAAAAGGAAGTGAAAAAATGGAGAGAAAAAAGGGATAAAAAATTGGTGTGAAAAATAATTAGAAACTCATATGAATTAAGGAAATAAACGAAATAAAGTTTAGTCCCGGTTCATGTGGCCAACCGGGACTAAAGTTCCTCCGACCCCCGGCTCCGCCACCCGCCCACGTGGCCGGGCCTTTAGCCGCGGTTCGTAAGCGGCGCGACTATTAGGGGGGGGGTCTTTAGTCGCGCAGAGCTAGTCCCGGTTGCGCGGCCGGGACTACTGACCCTGGCGAACCGGGACTATAGGCCTATTTTCTACCAGTGCGCGTTGAAGTCGGAAGCTACCGGCGGCGGCGGGTAAGACGGTGTAGATGGGGCTCGCCAGGAGTCACCGCTCGTGCTTGTGACTTTTTAATCATTCAGTAATGCGAGGGTGCGCTAGACACTACCGAGTATCCTGCAACTACTAAGTTTTATGCGAAAAAAATCTTTACCTAATAATAATGTCGGTAAGGCTTCCCTAGTTGGTTGGTTGTTCGGTCGGTCTGTCTTCGAAGTTGTCGTCCATATTGACAAAAATTACCCACCCTACCGCCTCTTAAGTCGTACCGGTTCGTATTTTATGTGTCCTTTCGGGTTCTTCATTGTCACGTGTTTCCTCTGTCAGTGCCGCTCCAGTTAAAAAACAGAGTCCGTGTCGCTCCCGTCGACGTTTCCTTGGCCGTCCAGTTTCCTTCCTCCGCTTCGTTCATATGTAGCTAGGTCCTTTTAGGCTATCAATCAAATCAAACAGCTCCACCTCCGTCGGGTTTGATTTCTAGCGGATGCTTTTAGCCGAACTCCCTCCCTCTCGTACCCTATAGATATGTGAGATCAATGAAACGAGATCAAACATATTGGCGACTCACGCTCGATTCTTCCGCGTCTCTCAATTCCTCCCGGTTTCGCCGTCTCAACAACCCTAGATGGCTAGACCTTTACCATGGAAGTTTACTGCCCAGATCGGTAATGGACGCCGACGAGCACGACTATTCTGGGTCGTGTTGGGCGTTGGGGCAGCGATAGGTATTTGACGATTTGTTGTGGACACCGACGAGCCACTCGCCGTGGTAGCCGACGCACCATGCAGTCGCCCTATGCCAATAAAGAGGATCTGAATCGTGGTTGCTCCCTTACTCACCCTGATGCTAGGTTTCAAAACTCTCAGATCAGGCGTGTGGAGTCTTTTCATATGTTGTCGTTCGTGTTGTGTTGCCAGTTGCCACGACGGTAGCCCTCCCTCTCTCAGGATCCGTGGCCGCCTTTGATCAAGACAAGGCAAGGCAAGGCGACATGTGACAGAGCCGGCGGGCGGTTCAGTCATACTCGTCGCCACACCTTCAACACGTTGGCGCGGCGAAGCCGCTCAAGGTCGCCAAGGCGTGGCAGGCGTGAACGACGCCAGTAAGATGGTGTTCGACATGGAGTACAAGGCTGCCAGACCAAGGAGATGAACTAATGTGTGCTGACAATTGCTTACGCCTGGGGCGGCGCGACGTGACGCCGTCGGGAGCTGCTGTCCGGCATGCACAGGTGCAGCTCAAGCCCGAGAACATGAGCTACAACTTCCTGATCAGGTGTCTATGAGACATCGCGGTAGATTGACCGGCGGCGCTGGTCGACATGTAGCTCAAAGATGTGACGCCCCGAGATCGGGCACTATGCAGATTTCGGCATTTCCACCCAAATCCGCATAATAACCGATTTCAGGTTGCCACTTGTGATAACATTACAACAGTTCATGAATAATCCACAACAACAGAGGAGGTACATACAAGACGACTCAAACGAGTCAAGGATACAACTGATATAATACAAAGATCCAAATGACAGCGGAAGAAACAACATAATGTCCGTCTACGGACAAGATACAAATTGGACTAAGAGTACTGAAGATAACCTATGGCGTCCAATCCCTGCCCAAGCCAAGCCGGAGGGATTCCCAAGCTAACGTCGTCAGACTTCAAACCTGTTGACTGCAATGTGGATATGCAGCCACGAAATGGATTCGTGGGTCAGTACTATTAAGTACTGGCAAGTGGATAAACCATACTCACAAGATACCAGCGTAACCAATCATCACAAGATACAAATACTTTTGGTACAATGGAAGGAAGGGGTTATTGCAAAGAAGCGGCAGCGGGCAGCACCAACAACTAGAGAGACACGCTACAACTTCCGGATATTAGAGAGGGATAAGAGAGCGCGACAAAACCAACTATAACTACTCACCAAACAATACCCATCCAGTGTTACCCCCTACTAAGGAAGCAACCCAAGGAAACTCACACTGTGGATTAAGGTGACATTCATTTTTTATAGTGGAGGTAATCTATATTACTAGTCAAGTTATTATCATTAGGTGTAAGTTGTCTGAGTACTTGTTAGCCAGCACTTTCACCAAGTCGTCACATAACCGCGGACAACACGGCTTCTCGAGAAGATTCATCCCTGCAGGGTGCGCTACAGTACCCGTACACACTCAAGCCACCAACTAAAACTCAGGTTGGCTCGACACGACCCAAACCGTCTCTACAACCTGTCCTAGGAGCCACGGAGCTATAAGGTCCCAGCCACGCAGCCGAATAATCAGCGCAAGTGTGCAAAACTCCCGCAGGACGCAACACCCCGGCAATACATGCCTCGCCCTATATGCATCATCATCATCATCAACAGTAACCATGGGGGGCCCACCCATTCATGCGTATGAGCAAATGGAACACCCGAACTAAGTGTGGCTCTTCGGACAAGCTGCAAATCAGGTCTAAGTCGAGGGGGGTCCCATACTACCTCCCGGATGCGGTTAGCGCGCTCATCATGGATCAATGGACAAGACCCTTTTCCTAGTTTCGACACTAGCAGGCTCCAAAACCACGCTGGGCCTCCTGCCGGTGCCTTATCATCAAATTATTATTACCCCAAACATTAACATGATATTGATTATAACAAGCCCATCTATCAAACTAAACAGGTGATAAGATAAATGACAACAAGACTCGAGCACAAACAACACTAAGCATGCAACTACAACACGAGGGCCAGCAAGGTAAACAAGCAACAGTTGATAGGAAGTGGGAGGAAGGCTATATCATGGCTGCAAGGTAAACATATGATAGGATCGAGACACAAGCATCAAAAATACTAGGCTAGCATAAAGACAACGGAAAGAATCGGTAACAAGTGAGGAAAGACAACATAGGTAGCAAGTGAGTATACTTGCCTGAGATCTAGCAAGTAGAGGGACATCCACAGAACTTGTCGTTGCTCACATCATCTCAACGTCCTATCCGCGAAGAAGCAAAAGCTAAAAGAAACACCGGATGCAACAATTACTACTACGGCAAAAGATCCAGCATGATAAAGATATGGATGCATGACATGCGAGAATGCAACTTAACCAATTTAAGTGGAACCGGAGTCCCAACAATTAATTTAGAATGTTCAAGTTATTTATCTAACCATCAATGTTAAATGTTGATTAACATGGAGAACAAGGTATAGGTGATCTACACAATATTAAATGGAGTAGGGCACAATTTGAATTAAATAGCCCAACACATTCCATGTTTATTATTTGGGTGCACATGCATAACATTATTTAAAATGCAAATTAAAAGGTGCAAACATGATCGTGGATGGCATATTAATGTTCCTTGCATTTTTCAGATAAAAATAGACATAAAATTTGGGTTAATTGTAATTATAGAACAAGAGTTATGCATTCAGCAAGTTTTAATTGAGTATAGAAAGCATTTAATATTTGACACATGTTACATTGTTTAAAACAGGGAACATGTTGCATATTCAAGGAGATTACATTTTTCTGACACAGATTCATACTTTATTTGTGCAAAACGAATTTGAATTGACCAAGTTATTAGGTTTGCAAAACTATGCAATTTTAAGAAAAACAACAAAAGAATATGGGACTTAGTTGCACCAGGTGGGATTCGAACTTGGGAGCGTGCGCTGCGCTCAGAAGGCCCAAGCCACTGGGCTGGGTTCTCTCTGGTGATTGGAACAGGGGTGCAGGGAAGTTGAGGTGTAAACCCGCGACACTGGGAAAAAATTAAAGAAAAAAGGAGGCTTTGCCTCGGAGGGGATTTGATCCCGCGACCACAGGGGTGCGGATGAAGGCCTTAGCCACTGGGCTACTGCTGCGTTTGTGAATGGTTACGGATCTGAGCCGATATGAGGTGACAAAACGCGGAGTTTTCTACTGACGAAACTGAACAGAAATTTCAGACGTGCGCACGGAACACGACGAGGACGACGACGATCTGCAGAGGATGACGCACGACGACGACACAGAGCAAGGGGCCAGGGAGGGAGAGACATGGGAGGCCCGAAGGAGGATGCTCACCGTGGGGGTGTCGGCGACGAAGAGGAGCAGGGCGTCGGGGAAGTGGAGGAAGAAGCGCAGACTGTCGGCTGGACGCCGGCCGGAAAAACGCGGCGGCAAGCGGCGACGGCGTGGCCTCCCTGGTGCCTCCCAGGACCGGCCGAGGAGGCGAGCATGGAGAGGGCACTGCCCCGTTTCCATTCCCGCCGAGATCACGACCCGACGACGAGCACGGCGACCGCACCATCCTCTCCAACTTCCGGCCATGGTGGGTGTGGTGCGGGTTCAGAAAAGTTCAGAGGATAGTTGGGGACAGAGGAAGAAGAAGGCGGCAGCGGCTGGAGAGGAAGGAGGGAGGAGAGGCTAGGGTTTCGTGGAGGGGGAGGAGGCTTTATGGAAGAGAGGAGGAAGGGAGAGGGGAAGCACGTGATGGTGGAGGTTTCTCTGCTGGAAAGCGACCCAGGGAGGATCAGGCTCTCCTCGTGCCTGTACGGAGGTGGAGGGTGAAGGGGTAGGTGGGCTGGTTCGGATTGGGGAGGCTTTGGTGGTGGGCTCTGCTGGGCCGGTCTGGCCTAGCATCCCAAAACATTTTTTTTCCAGATATTGTTTGGGATCCAAGAAAATTAGATCTTTGCATCAAATAAATTTCAGGAAATTTTAGAAAATAAGATTTCATGAATTTAAATTAATTTGTTAAATTAGTTTGCAAGTTTTAGATGCATGATGAAGCATGATGCCATGATGATGCAAAAAGAAAAACACACAAACTAATTGGGGAAAATCCCGGGGTGTTACAGCCGACACCACTAACAAGGGATTGCGCCCTCGCAATCCGCTCCAAGCCGGTAAGAGAGAGAATAAGTTGGAGCTATCGAGTCTTCATGCTTCAAGTTGATCTCCTCGACACCACTAACAAGGGAATCTTGCTCGGGTTGATGACGATCTTCTCCCACCAGGAATCTTCCGATGATCGAATCTATTAGGTTAAAGGCTCATAAAACGTCCACCCACGTAGAATCCTAGAACTTTGAAAGATTGAGAGGAAGAGAGACTCCAAAACAAATAAGATGAGAGGAGAAATAGAATAGAGATAAGGAGAAAACAAGAATCCTATTGAGATGTTTCCAAAATAGTTTAGCAGAAATAGTTTTGACACTCTAGAAACACGACCGTTAGCGAGGTTATCCTACAGGCTTTGCGGACCCGTTGCTTCGATAACCATTCGTATCGAAACAACATCGGGAATCGGAAACCATGCTCTGATACCATTTGTGACGCCCCGAGATCGGGCACTATGCAGATTTTGGCATTTCCACCCAAATCCGCATAATAACCGATTTCAGGTTGCCACTTGTGATAACATTACAACAGTTCATGAATAATCCACAACAACAACAGAGGAGGTACATACAAGACGACTCAAACGAGTCAAGGATACAACTGATACAATACAAAGATCCAAATGACAGCGGAAGAAACAACATAGTGTCCGTCTACGGACAAGATACAAATTGGACTAAGAGTCCTGAAGATAACCGATGGCGTCCAATCCCTGCCCAAGCCAAGCAGGAGGGATTCCCAAGCTAACGTCGTCAGACTTCAAACCTGTTGACTGCAATGTGGAATATGCAGCCTCGAAATGGATTCGTGGGTCAGTACTATTAAGTACTGGCAAATGGATAAACCATACTCACAAGATACCAGCGTAACCAATCATCACAAGATACAAATACTTTGGGTACAACGGAAGGAAGGGGTTATTGCAAAGAAGCGGCAGCGGACAGCACCAACAACTAGAGAGACACGCTACAACTTCCGGCTATTAGAGAGGGATAAGAGAGCGCGACAAAACCAACTATAACTACTCACCAAACAATACCCATCCAGTGTTACCCCTACTAAGGAAGCAAACCCAAGGAAACTCACACTGTGGATTAAGGTGACATTCATGTTTTATAGTGGAGGTAATCTATATTACTAGTCAAGTTATTATCATTAGGTGTAAGTTGTCTGAGTACTTGTTAGCCAGCACTTTCACCTGTCGTCACATAACCGCGGACAACACGGCTTCTCGAGAAGATTCATCCCTGCAAGGTGCGCTACAGTACCCGTACACACTCAAGCCACCAACTAAAACTCAGGTTGGCTCGACACGACCCAAACCGTCTCTACAACCTGTCCTAGGAGCCACGGAGCTATAAGGTCCCAGCCACGCAGCCGAATACTCAGCGCAAGTGTGCAAAACTCCCGCAGGACGCAACACCCCGGCAATACAGGCCTCGCCCTATATGCCTCATCATCATCATCAACAGTAACCATGGGGGGCCCACCCATTCATGCGTATGAGCAAATGGAACACCCGAACTAAGTGTGGCTCTTCGGACAAGTTGCAAATCAGGTCTAAGTCGAGGGGGGTCCCATACTACCTCCCGGATGCGGTTAGCGCGCTCATCATGGATCAATGGACAAGACCCTTTTCCTAGTTTCGACACTAGCAGGCTCCAAAACCACGCTGGGCCTCCTGCCGGTGCTTTATCATAAAATTATTATTACCCCAAACATTAACATGATATTGATTATAACAAGCCCATCTATCAAACTAAACAGGTGATAAGATAAATGACAACAAGACTCGAGCAGAAACAACACTAAGCATACAACTACGACACGAGGGCCAACAAGGTAAACAAGCAACAGTTGATAGGAAGTGGAAGGAAGGCTATATCATGGCTGCAAGGTAAACATATGATAGGATCGAGACACAAGCATCGAAAATACTAGGCTAGCATAAAGACAACGGAAAGAATCGGTAACAAGTGAGGAAAGACAACATAGGTAGCAAGTGAGTATACTTGCCTGAGATCCAGCAAGTAGAGGTACATCCGCAGAACTTGTCGTTGCTCACATCATCTCAACGTCCTATCCGCGAAGAAGCAAAATCTAAAAGAAATACCGGATGCAACAATTACTACTACGGCAAAAGATCCAGCATGATCAAGATATGGATGCATGACATGCGAGAATGCAACTTAACCAATTTAAGTGGAACCGGAGTCCCAACAATTAATTTAGAATGTTCAAGTTATTTATCTAACCATCAATGTTAAATGTTGATTAACATGGAGAACAAGGTATAGGTGATCTACACAATATTAAATGGAGTAGGGCACAATTTGAATTAAATAGCCCAACACATTCCATGTTTATTATTTGGGTGCACATACATAACATTATTTAAAATGCAAAATAAAAGGTGCAAACATGATCATGGATGGCATATTAATGTTCCTTGCATTTTTCTGATAAAAATAGACATAAAATTTGGGTTAATTGGAATTATAGAACAAGAGTTATGCATTTAGCAAGTTTTAATTGAGTATAGAAAGCATTTAATATTAGACACATGTTACATTGTTTAAAACAGGGAACATGTTGCATATTCAAGGAGATTACATTTTTCTGACACAGATTCATACTTTGTTTGTGCAAAACGAATTTGAATTGACCAAGTTATTAGGTTTTCAAAACTATGCAATTTTAAGAAAAACAACAAAAGAATATGGGACTTAGTTGCAGCAGGTTGGATTCGAACTTGGGAGCGTGCGCTGCGCTCAGAAGGCCCAAGCCACTGGGCTGGGTTCTCTCTGGTGATTGGAACAGGGGTGCAGGGAAGTT